>CM056725.1:60592243-61279788 GCA_029844215.1 Przewalskia tangutica | reverse complement strand
TTGGGAATCGAGAATGTGTATCGACAGGACCACTGCGGCGTTAATAAAGGAAAATGTATTGAATAATGATGTGTTGTATTAAAACCATAGAAACCTCCATCTGCATAGAAGCTAAGATAAGACAAAATGATATTACATTTTCTAGATCATGGTTCTTGTAATAAGATCGTTATAAACAAGAATAAACTACTCACATATATGACATATGTTACTCAATTGTTCTAAAAGGAATCAAGTGATTAAGTTTGGGAACTATGAAACCATTTGAAAATGAGAAGCTTGAGTAATTGAAACTAGGCAACCTGGAACTTAGGAAAAGAATGTTGTTACTTGATTTTGAAAAAAGAAGGTGGGTTGGTCATTCTAATACTACGGTATCGGGTGACTTTTATAACGATAATGGATCTCTTTTAAAAGAACTTAACGTATGTAGTACTTTGGGGTTAAAAACCGGACTTTGGCATAAAATGAAAGTACTTTGAGTTGTGTGAAACTTGCCTATGCTTGTTGTTGTGAAACTTGCCTATGCTTGTTGTTGTGAAACTTGCCTATGCTTGTGATGATAGCCTTTATTGTACAAGCGTTGTGTTTACGTGTTCTGGCGTCTCGATAGAGGTCGGTTGGTAGTTGAGAACTTACTTGGATGTCTTGGCGATGACGGAGAAATTCCGCAGTGCGTTCTGATAGTATTATTGTCGTTAATCGCTTTGGACATCACGACACGATCGTGCGCGCGGGTATGCTTCCATTTTGGTTAAGGTCTTGTGGTTAATCGCTCTGGATATCTCGACACGATCGTAGCGCGCGGGTATGTTTCCATTTCGATTATCGCCTTGTGATTTCCTTTTGGACATCGCGACACGATCGTAGCGCTGCGGGTATCGTCCATTTGGAAAGTTGTCTTATTGTTTTCCTTTGGACATCGACCGCGATCGTGCGCGCGGGTATGCTTCCATTTGGATTCTTTGTCTTGTTGTTGAGGTCACATGGACATGTCTACACCGTCTGGAATTCGGGGCATGTGGCCATGGGACATTGGTATTATGGTTGCATCATGGACATGTCTACACCGTCTGATTAGGGGCATGCGGCCATAATGCGAACTCGATTGATGTTGTGGGCGTGAGACCCATAGTTATATTGGGTGATATCGTTTTATGTGGTGGCGTAGTTTGGTTATCATACATGTCTCTGCTTTATATAGACTAGTATGATTTCATTCTGATATTATCAGATTTCACATACTTGGTACTGTTATCGACCTCCTTGAAGCTGCGTTCATCTGCGCGGTAGAGGTACGTCGATCGTGGATCTCGCTCATAGGATCACAGTTCAGCGCATTTGAAGCTCCGTTTCTCCGGAGGCTTATCTTTGGTAGGTGTTCCCTGAGTTGTAGGTTCTTGTACATTCAGGGGTATGGCGAGCACTGTCGTCATAGTCATTAATATATCTTAGAGTGCAGTAATCTTGTTGTGGGCGGGGTTGTAAAAGATTAAAGCTATTCGGAGTTTTATGTATATCTTGAAGGCAACCGTTTTGGTTGCTTTGTTTATTTATTATATCTCTTGTATAATGACTCATGTTGTATGTTCCGCTGATTTTATCGATGTATGTATCGCTAGGGTGCGGGGTAAGGCACGATGCTTGAACCGGGCAGTCGTTACAAAAGTGGTATCAGAGCCAGGTTATCCTCGGAAAGTGTCTACAGACCGTGTCTAGTAGAGTCTTGATTATCGATGTGTTGTGCACCACATCTATAATCAGGAGGCTGAGACATTTAGGATTAGTTTCCATTCTTCTCATTACGAGATCGTGCCTTAGAGTGTGTTGTAAGTTGGACCCTCCAGCGTATCTCGTTTTACCGATTATGCCTCCGCGCAAGGCAACCAGAGCCCGGAAGGGCAAGGCGGCCGAGTGCTGCTAGTGAGATCTGAGAGAGTACAAGGCGCGAGCCCGGCGATACGAGGTTGTGCTTGACGGCGGGTTACGTGGCGCCGCCCGGCCCAGAGGTTAGAGCGCGGCAATAGGCTGAGACCGCGATACTGAGCCTCGGTCCACGATGCAGAGGCGAGAGGAGATGGGTTACAAGAGATGGCCCGATTCTGGCGAGTCGTGGCGAGATATGAGATAAATTTGGAATCTGGCGATTCGATTCGATGCTGATGGATTCACCCGAGCAGATAGTTTGAGGCTACGGGACTTTACGAGTTGTAGCCCGCGAGTTTCTGGTCGAGGCACGAGGATGATCCGCGAGGAGTTCATCCGGCGATTCTGACGGATCATGCGGGTGATCAAGGCTTGAGACCGAGTCTGTGACCTTTGGTTCGCATCGGTGCGTGATACGCGATCGATTGGTTTGATTCATGGGAGCTTTCGGGAGAGCATGCACCTCCCGGTATGGGATGAGTTTTGGGGCTTTCCTCACGCACTTCTTGCCTCGCGGATGAGGAGGGCACGGGTAAACATTTTTATTCTTGAGGCGAGAGGCGCTGTCGGGAAGTACAATGTCGAGTTCGATTCTTTGGCTCGATATGTCCTGCGCTAGTTGCGGATATGGAGGATAGGGTGCATCGCTACGTCACGGGCTAGATGATTATATGGGTGAGTCTTGTGCGGGTGTTTCTCTTGTAGGGCATGGACATTGCCGCATGCGAGCTCATGCACTAGGATGTGAGGCACGGAGGGTCGGCGGAATGACTGGATCGCGAGAAGGGCGGGGCGGCGGTCCTTTGGTGGCTTCGAGGCGGACCGCCTGTGGCGAGCTAGTTATATACCCCACCGGTGCAGTGGTCCTCCACCGTCTTGAGGCGGTCGGGGCTCGAGGTTGATTTTCGCCGAGCGGGGTGTTAACGGTGAAGCCACCCTACCTCGTTGTGACCATTGTGGTAGACTCCATTTTGGAGAGTGTCGTGCTAGATTGGGAGTTTGTTTTGCATGCGGCCAGCGGGGCCATTTGCGAGCTTGTCTATCAAGGAAGCGCGGATGTTACGACTCGACGCCAGGATCTGTGGCTGGTTCATCACGCCTACGGTATGCGCCTGCAGTGGGCCTATGATTAGAGTGGAGCGGTAGCCGGTATATCCTTAACCCTCTAGAGTTTTGGTATGCTTGTTATGATGATCTCATTATTGTGTGCTATGTACGGATAGCATTGTGATATGTGTGAGTTAGAATGCATGGTTAGTTGGAAGGATACGTATGGAGGCATGGTAAGTGTGAACCTTAGACTATGTCACGACTGAGACCTTAGGGGTAAGGTCGTCTTGAGTTAAAGATTTATTTTTGACCCTTATCAGAGTAGTAGTATACGTGGGATTTATTTGTGTGATAAGTCCGTAGGTAGTGTGAGATGGAAGTGGTAGCTTTCATGATGTGAATTAGTAAGATTGTTCCGGATCAGGGAACAAGAGTTTGCGCGGTTGGGGGTCGGGTTGAGGACCATTTGCGGGTCAACAGTAACCCGGTTTGGGGTGGGGTCAGTTCAGGTGGTCCCGGTGGTAGATCACGAGGATGCTAGGCCCCAAGTTTGTATGATCATCGTATGAGTTCGTGGACGCGTTCGACGAGCGGTTCGTAAAGGCGGGAATGGCCTTAAGGAAGTTTGAGGTTAGTAAGATGATCAAGTTTGGAGGTAGTGACTCGAGATTTTCGAGAGCGGAAGTAATGGCGGAGTATGGTGCGTCTTGGGAGAGTTCAAGCGTTCGAGAAGGGCACGACGAGTAAGGAAAGAAGAGGGCGTATGTTATTTATTGGCGGCGTGGCATTGGCAACTTGTTAGAGGAACTTTATCGTTATTCGACTTGAGAAGGAACATTCGGGACGAATGTTTCTAAGGAGGGGAGAATGTTATACCCCGTTTTTCCAGAGTATGTACGTATGGACGTACGTACGAAATTTGAGCCTTAGGATAGGCATTGGATTCAAAATTTGGGCACAGTGCGATTAAGTCGTTTTCGACGAAACGTTTCCCTGACTACGTTGGGAAAATTCGGCTATGTCATTTAGTATTTTTGCGGATTTTTCGAGCGATGGAACATTTTTGGACCAACGGGAGGTGACACTTGTCACCTCGTTGGGCAACAAAGAGGAGGCTTGGCCTGGCGATTGGCTCCTCTTTTGTGCCTTGCTTTGTGGCTTGTTTTGTGGAGTGTTTTGTGGAGTGTTTTGTGGGTGCACTTGGCTTGATCTTGGCCTTACACTTGCCTTGCACATGGCTTGATCTTGGCCATTGGTTGGCTTTTGGTTTTGCTATAAATACCCTCTCTTTGAAGACTTCTTCATCCACTCTTCACTTGCCTAAGTCTTGAGAACCCTCCTCCCTCTTGTTGACTCGTCCAAGAGCTCCTCTCCCCTTGAAAGTGGCCTTTGGCGGGTGAGGTCTCCCTCCCCTTGTGAGGTCTAGTAGTGGGTACCCCACTAGCCTAGTTGTTTTCGTATAATACCCTTGTTGTGGTATAGAAATACTCCTAGTATTGTTATAATGCCCAAAATACCTTAGCCTTGTACCTTGTAGTATTCCAAAGATACCTCTTTCGTAGAGTCAGGAAATACTACCTTTTGTCCTTTTAGTCTCAAACCAGAAACCCTAAGGAAATCTTCATAGTTGGTTGAAGTATGTGAGTAGAAGTTGGTTAGAACTTCTAAGGGTTGTTTGGAGTGGTTTGGGCGCACGGAGTGGAGCTAAACCTTGCTCGGGAAGCGACATTAAACTCGGATAATTTTGGGCTTATCGAGGTAATTATCTTGTCCTCTATTGTAATTGGAAATTACATGTTTGGTTGACTATATAGTTGTTGTATACTATATATGGAACTACTTAGTATCGGCGATGTCTTTTGACTTAAGCCTGAAGAATAAAGAACTGAACTGAACTGTATTTACATAGGACTGTATTGCGGTAGACTTGTGTAGTATTACTGAGTAGAATTGTACACGTCCGGGTAGACGTGTAAACCCCCCCCCCCCGGGTTGGCTTGGTAGCCGGCCTCGATAGAGGAGGAGATTTAACCTGTTGTTGCGGGGGAGTCTTTGCCAATTTTATGTAGAAAGATAGAACTTGTGTTTTGGGGTTAATAGACGTTTGTGACCTTTATAGGTGAAAGTACTAAGAGTAGCGTATTCTACTCGAGGAGTGGAAAGGGCTAGCAAGGTTGTAGTACTTGGAGCTTTTTGCTTATTGTCGATAATCGTCGCGAGGTATGTGAACCTCTTCCTATCTTTTCTAGCATGATTGTTGTGAACTATGTAGTACGGTAGACGTACATGTGCTAAGTGATTTGGTTGGTTTAAAACATAGGGTGTTATAATAGCTTTATGGAAAGTTAGTTATAACGACCTTATGTAAGTGAAAATGGTTTACTGATGTTAGAAGTTAAGAGACTTGATCTTATAAGATAAGAGACTTAACTTATTTGTTTTAATGTGGATGTTTGTGTGAAACCTCATTCGTGAGTAATGAGTACTTGGTTTTTAAAGGGATAATGTTTCTTGATTTGGGAATCGAGAATGTGTATCGACAGGACCGCTGCGGCGTTAATAAAGGAAAATGTATTGAATAATGATGTGTTGTATTAAAACCGGTAGAAACCTCCATGCATAGAAGCTAAGATAAGACAAAATGATATTACATTTTCTAGATCATGGTTCTTTGTAATAAGATCGTTATAAACAAGAATAAACTACTCACATATATGACATATGTTACTCAATTGTTCTAAAAGGAATCAAGTGATTAAGTTTGGGAACTATGAAACCATTTGAAAATGAGAAGCTTGAGTAATTGAAACTAGGCACACTGGAATTTAGGAAAAGACTGTTGTTACTTGATTTTGAAAAAGAATGTGGGTTGGTCATTCTAATACTACGGGTATCGGGTGACTTTTATAACGATAATGGATCTCTTTTAAAAGAACTTAACGTATGTAGTACTTTGGGGTTAAAAACCGGACTTTGGCATAAAATGAAAGTACTTTGAGTTGTGTGAAACTTGCTATGCTTGTTGTTGTGAAACTTGCCTATGCTTGTTGTTGTGAAACTTGCCTATGCTTGTGATGATAGCCTTTATTGTACAAGCGTTGTGTTTTACGTGTTCGCGTCTCTCGATAGAGGTCGGTTGGTAGTTGAGAACTTACTTGGATGTCGGCGGTGGCGGAGAAATTCCGCAGTGCGTTCGTTGATAGTATTATTGTCGTTAATCGCTTTGGACATCCGACCGCGATGCGTAGCGCGGGTATGCTTCCATTTTGGTTAAGGTCTTGTGGTTAATCGCTCTGGATATCACGACACGATCGTAGCGCGCGGGTATGTTTCCATTTCGATTATCGCCTTGTGATTTCCTTTTGGACATACCGACACGATCGTGGCGCGCGGGTATCGTCCATTTGGAAAGTTGTCTTATTGTTTTCCTTTGGACATCACGACACGATCGTAAGCGCGCGGGTATGCTTCCATTTGGATTCTTTGTCTTGTTGTTGAGTCACATGGACATGTCTACCGATCTGCAGTCGGGGCATGTGGCCATGGGACATTGGTATTATGGTTGCATCATGGACATGTCTACACCGACTGATTAGGGGCATGCGGCCATGTCACGAACTGATTGATGTTGTGGGCGTGAGACCCATAGTTATATTGGAGTGATGGTATTTTATGTGGTGAATTGTAGTTTGGTTATCATACATGTCTCTGCTTTATATAGACTAGTATGATTTCATTCTGATGTTATGCAGTTTCACATACTTGGTACTGTTATCTTGACCTCGCCCGGAAGCTGCGTTCATCTGCAGTAAGTACATCGATCGTGGATCCTCGCTCATAGGATCACGATTCAACGCATTTGAAGCTCCGTTTCTCGGAGGCTTATCTTTAGTAGGTGTTCCACAGTTGTAGGTTCTTGTACATTCGAGGTATGGCGGGGCCTGTCCGTCATAGTCATTGTATATCTTAAGTGCAGTAATCTTTGTTGTGGCGGGGTTGTAAAAGGATTAAACTATTCGGAGTTTTATGTATATCTTTGAAACCGTTTTGGTTGCTTTGTTTATTTATTATATCTCTTGTATAATGACTCATGTTGTATGTTCCGCTGATTTTCTACGATGTATGTATCGCTAGGGTGCGGGGTAAGGCACGATGCGCCCGGGCAGTCGTTACAAGGGAGGAAGCTCTCGGCTACAAGCAAGAATGGAGGAGAGGTTTCAAGACTTGGAAGTTTGTGGATGAATGAAGTCTTCAAGCTTAGGGGTATTTATAGCAAAACCAAAAGCCAACCAATGGCCAAGATCAAGCCATGTGCAAGGCAAGTGTAAGGCCAAGATCAAGCCAAGTGCACCACAAAACACTCCACAAAACACTCCACAAAACAAGCCAAAACAAGGCACAAAAGGAGGACCAATCGGCGAGGCCAGCAAACCTCTTGGGCCTTGATCGTCCAAGCCACCTATTTGCTTCGATGTGAGGGTGACACATGTCACCCTCCGGTTGGTCCAAAATGTTTCTTCTCTCGTAAAATTCCGCAAAAATTATAAATGACTTAGCGAATTTTCCTACGAAAGCGTGGAAGCGTTTCGTCGAAAAACGACTCTATTGGCACTTGCCCAAATTCGATCCTTTGCCTAACTTAAGGCTCAAATTTTCTACGTGCGTCCTTACGTACATACTGGAAATCTGGGGTATAACATTCTCCCCTCGCGAAACATTCGTCCGAATGTTCCTTCTCAGTCTCAACACAAACATGCGCTAGTATAGCCTTCACCGCTATCTGTGCAGCGATCATGCCACACCGGCCATAAAAATAACAAGCGCACCAATACTTAAACCCAAGTCAACGAGGAAACATCTCTAATCATCACAAAACCCCTTACCCGAGGTCTAAAATATACTCCCCGCACTACATTTCACAAAAGCGATCTCACACGTTCACTTCTCCCTATCTCGTCGTACTTTCTCGAACACTCGAGCTCTTTCTAGTATCCGTACCACACCGTCAACGTTTGTTTCCAACCCTTGGAGTTACTACCTCCAAACTTGGTCATCTTACTACCCTCGATTTCCTCTAAGGCCATTCTCGGCCTTCGAACTGATGCAGTCGAACATATCTATGAACTCATCGATGGTCATCTAAACTTGGGCTAGCACCTCGTGACCGCCACTGGCGGGACCACCTGAGCTGACCGCCGCCGAAGCGGGGCGGGTTGGCGCCAACATGACCCGACCCACCCATGGCGCCCGACTTCCGCTCGCCGACACGGAACACATCATGGAAGCTACCACTTCCATCTCACACTAACGATTTTCAAATCACACTATAGCACAAAGCTATCCGAACATAACACTTAACATCATTAACATCAATACATACAAGTATCTGAGGTTAAGAATATACGAAACTAGGCGGTTCGAGGACCGCTAAAGCGAGAACTTCCACCGCGACCTACCGTGGCCGAATCGCTCTAGTAGTCGTGCTATCCTACCGCGCTACCCACAGTCGGACGGTCTCTCGTCATATGGCCTGTTGGCGCAAGAATAACAAGCTCCCTTGGTACTACGACACTCCCGAAATGCGGTCTACCACATCGACCACCGAGGTAGGGGTGGCGTCATCCGCCAACACCCCTACTCGCGAACATCCAAACACAGGAGCCACGACCGCTCACGAATATCCCGAGGTCGAAGGCTGCGGAGGACCACTGCAATGGCGGAGGTACATAACTAGTCTGCTTCTGGCGGTCCGCCTCGAAAGTCGCCAAAATATCCGGCCGTCTTGGCCTTAACCTGTGAAGCGGTCCACTGCGTCGATCTGCGCTCGCCTCGCAGTGCATGAGCACGAATCACGGGCAATGTCCATGCCCGGTGAAGAAACACGAACAACTCTGCTAGGTAATCATCGAGCCCCGTAACATATCGGTGCACTCGATCCTCCATACTAGCTACTAATGCGGGAACATACCGCCGATGAGTCGAACTCCACATTGTACTCCCGGTATGCGCGTTACGCCTCAACATCAAAAATCTGCCGGCCGAGCCCTCGCCGTTTGTGGAGGCAAGAAATGTGCCGAGAAGGCCCCGAAAACTCGTCCCAAGCGGTGGAAGTGCATGCTCTCCCGGAGAGCTCGCGAAGTCAAACCAATCGGCTGCGGTATCACGCGGCCCGTCTGAACAAATGTCACAGACTCGATCTCGAAGCCTTGATCACCGCGTGATCCTCTGCGGAAGCGGATGAACTCCTGCGGATCATCCTCGGCCTCGACGTAAAACTTCGGGTGGGCTCTGACTAAGAAATCCAGTAGCCTCAAGCTCGCCCTCGGGTGCACTACAGTCTTCTTTGGGCTGAGCTGCTGCGTCCGGCCTATCTCATATCGGCGCCTGACCACGGCGATAATCGTCCATCTCTCGTGACCCATCTCCCGCTCGGTGTGGGTGGAGGCTCAGTCTTGTAGTCTCGGCCCTCGCTGCGGCACTAAACTCTGCTGGTGCTGGCGGCGTCGCAAAACTCGCCGTCTGAAGCACTACCTCAGGTACTGACCGGGCCTGCGCCCTCGTACTCCTCTGAATCCCACTAGCAGCTCCTTTGCCTTGCCGCCCAGGCCCCTGGTTGCCTTTCGACGAGGCATAACTGGTAAAAACGAAACACGTCAGAGGGGTCCAACTTACAACACAGCTCTAAGGCACGATCTCAGAATGAGAAGAATGGAAACCAATCCTAAATGTCCTATAGCCTCCTGATTATAGATGTGGTGCACAACACCGATAATCAAGACTACAAGACACGATGCGTAGACACTTTCAGAGACTAATCGCTCGATACCACTTTGTAACGCCCGAACGGGCCCGTTCGTGCCTTACCGGGCACCCTAGTGATACAACATCGAGAAAACCAGCGGAAAATAAAACACGAGTCATGAAACAAGAGATATAATAAATAAACAAAGCAAGCGATTGCCTTCGGTATATACAAAAACCGAACAGTTGTCCTTTTTACAAACCACGCCACAGCGGTACTCTGCACCTCTAAGATTTACAACAACTATGACGGGGCGGGGCTCGCCATACCACGAATGTACAAGAACCTACAACTCAGGAAACATACCAAAGATAAGCCTCAGAAGGAACGGAGCTTTCAACACGTTGAAATGAGATCCTAGGCGGGGATCCACGACCGATGTACCTACCTGCGGCATGAACGCAGCCGAAGGAGGTCGATAACAGTACCAAGTATGTGGTATCAAATCGTAAATGAAATCATAATAGCCTAAAAAGCGGGAGACATGTATGATAACCAAAATACGACGCAACATAAGCGATCCGTCGGGGACTCACGCCTCAAAGTCACCACTCAAATATAACTATGGGTCTCGCCCACAACATCCATCATGTTCGCATCATGGCGCGTGCCGGAATCTGCGTCGGTGTAGACATGTCCATGATGCAACAATAATAACAAGGTCGCGTGGCGCATGCCGGAATCTGCATCGGTGTAGACATGCCCATGTAACCTCAATATGATATCTTGGGTGGTCAACCTGCGCGTAGCCACGTGCCGGAATCTGCGTCGGTGTAGATCGTCCATGTTGCGGTAATAACCATATATCGGTAATCAACGGCGCGTGGCCGCGTGCCGAATCTGCGTCGGTGTAGACATGTCCATGTGACATCAACAACAAGACGATAATCAAAATGGAAACATACGTGGAATTCTCCATCACCGCCAAAGACGCGTCAAGTAAGTTCTCAACAAGTCAACCGACCTCTATCGAGACGCGGTAATACGAAATACCACACTTGCACAACAAAGGCTATCATCACAAGCATAGGCAAGTTTCACAACAACAAGCATAGGCAAGTTTCACAACAACAAGCATAGGCAAGTTTCACAACAACTCAAAGTACTTTCATTTTATGCCAAAGTCGGGTTTTTAACCCCAGTACTACATACGTTAAGTTCTTTTAAAAGAGATCCATTACTTTTATAAAAGTCACCCGATACCGTAGTATTAGAATGACCAACCCACATTCCCTTTTCAAAATCAAGTAACAACATTCTTTTCCTAAGTTCGGTTGCCTAGTTTCAATTACTCAAGCTTCTCATTTTCAAATGGTTTCATAGTTCCCAAACTTAATCACTTGATTCCTTTTTAGAACAATTGAGTAATATATGTCTCACGTGAGAGTAGGCTATTCACATTTACAACATTCTTATTATAGCGACCATGATCTAGAAAATGTATATCATTTTGTCTCATCTTAGTTTCTATGCGGATGGAGGTTTCTCTTGGTTTTAATACAATTCATCATTATTCAATACATTTTCCTTTATTAACGCTGCGATGGTGCGTCGATACACATTCGATTTCAAATCGGTAAAACATTATCCCTTTAAATAAAACCAAGTACTCATTACTCACGAATGAGGTTTCACAAACATTCACATTAAAACAAATAAGTTAAGTCTCTTATCTTATAAGATCAAGTCTCTTAACTTCTAACATCGAGAAACCATTTTCTTTACCTCTCTTAAGACATTATACCTAACTCCCCAAAAAGCTAGTATAACTCTTTTTAAAACCTTTTAAAACCAAGTGTTACTCTCCTTCCAAAACGATTTAAAAATCTTTTGAAATACATCAAGTTCTTTATTATAACTAGCGATTATAATTCACATCGATTACCTTTTAAAACCACAAAGTATTTTCTTACCTTCATAAAGTCGTTATAACCAACTTCCCATAAAGCCGTTATAACACTTTATGTTTTAAGAACAATCAAACAGTTAACACGTATGCGTCACCGTACTACATAGTTCACACATATCATGCTAGAAGAGATAGGAAGAGGTTCACATACCTCGCGACGATTTATCGACAAAAGCAAAATGCTCCAAGTACTACAACGCGCTAGCCCTTTCCACTCCTCAAGTAGAATACGCTACTCTTAGTACTTTCACCTATAAAGGTCACAAACGTCTATTAACCCCAAAACACAAGTTCTATCTTTCTACGAAAATTCGGCAGACCTCACACCGGCGTAAATCTCCTCTATCGAGGTGGCTACCAAGCCAACCGGGGTTTACACGCCTAACGGGCGTGCACCATCCTACTCAAGAACTCTACACAAGTCTCATGTCTGATACCCCATGTAAATACTGATTCGATTCTTTTCTTTATTCTTCAGCTTAAGTCAAAAGACATTGCGAATACTAAGTATAGTTCCATATATAGTATACTTCAACTATATATTCTAACAAACATGTAATTTCCAATTACAATAGAGGACAAGATAATTACCTCGATAAGCCCATAATTATCCAAGTTAAATGTCGATCCTTAGCAATGTTTAGCTCCACTCCGGTGCTCCATCCCGCTCAAACAACCCTAGAAGTTCTATCCAACTTACTTAAATCCTTCATCTAACAATGAAGATTCCTTAGGGTTTCGGTTTGAGACTAAAAGGTAGTATTTGGGCTCTACGATAGAGGTAACTTTGGAATACAACAAGGTATAAGGCCAAGGTATTTTGGGCATTATAACAATACTTGGAAGACAACTTTCTACCAAGGGGTACCTCACGAGAACACTCCAGCGTGGGGGTATGCTCTCCACAAGGCCACTTGGGGGTAGTACCTGCCGGCCACTAGGCCTCACGAAAAGGGGAGGAGGAAGCTCTGCTAGCACAACAAGAAGGGAGGAGAGGGTTTCAAGACTTGGAAGTTTGTGGATGAATGAAGTCTTGAGCTTAGGGGTATTTATAGCAAAACCAAAAGCCAACCAATGGCCAAGATCAAGCCGTGTGCAAGGCAAGTGTAAGGCCAAGATCAAGCCAAGTGCACCCACAAAACACTCCACAAAACACTCCACAAAACAAGCCACAAAACAAGGCACAAAAGGAGGGACCAATCGGCGAGGCCAACCAAACCTCTTGGGCCAATCGCCCAAGCCACCTATTTGCTTCGATGTGAGGGTGACACATGTCACCCTCCCGTTGGTCCAAAATGTTTCGTCTCTCGGAAAAATCCGCAAAATTATAAATGACATAACCGAATTTTCCTACGAAAGTGTGGAAACGTTTCGTCGAAAACGACTCTATTCGCACTTGTGCCCAAATTCGATCCTTTGCCTAACTTAAGGCTCAAATTTTCTACGCACGCCCCACGTACATACTGGAAATACGGTATAACACCTAAAACTGCGGGCATGAACGCGGCCCGAAAGTCGATCTAACAGTGCGAATATGGAGCGAATATAACGTCTGATAAACAAATCATAACTGTACAAAAGAATGACAGGGACAAGTATAAAAAGTACATACCAGATCCTGTCGTGTCATTACCACTTATGAACTTAATCGTACCTTATTATCTTTTCCCATTTTCAATAAAAGTTATAGTCACACTCTTATGTACATGATTAGGAAAATCATTAAGTTCATTACCATAAAACTTACTTATCTTTCATAACACAATCCGACCCTTTTATGGAGGGACGCATATACTACCCGGCCCAATCCAGGACGCGATCAAGTCACACAAAATAGCAAAGTGTGGTCGTGGAATCCCCATCATCGCCGCGGTATAAGTGTAAAATATAACCACGTGACGCGCGTGGCATCCCACCTCACTGTCGGCGTACACATACACAATACATATATATATCTCCTGCCCGTGGAATCCCACATCACTGTCGACAGCTATAAGTGTAAAATATAAACATGGGTCTCATGCCCATACATCAATCAAGCATGTGGTATAACGTCTTGGGGGTTACCCCTCATTTATACTTTTACCCTGGAGCAGGTGGTATAGCGTCTTGGGGGTTTACCCCTCACTGATACTCTTACCCTGGAGAAGGTGGTAAAGCAGGTGGTATAGCGTCTTGGGGGTTTACCCCTCACTGATACTCTTACCCTGGAGAAGGTGGTATAACGTCTTGGGGGTTTACCCCTCATTTATACTCTTACCCTATCTCGACCGACCATCTAACAATACATAAGCACTACCATGTCCTTTATACAAATCATAGAATTTTTCCCTAGTACTCGATATTCCGGTCTCATACCCGTGGAATCCCACATCACTGTCGGTACGTCCAAGTAACTTACAACAAGGCAGCCGGCCCTCCAACCGAGAGTCGCGGCAACGTAATAAAACATAATACTTGCACTCAAAGGCTATCACCAGCACATATAGGCTAATTCTCAATTAACCAAGCCAAAGTACTTATCAAGGCACACATAGAATAATTCTCATTTAACAAGCCAAAGTACTTATCAGGGCACAAATAGAATAATTCTCATTTAACAAGCCAAAGTACTTATCAGGGCACAAATAGAATAATTCTCAATTAATCAAGCCAAAATACTTATCAGGGCACAAATAGTATAATTCTCATTTAACAAGCCAAAGTACTTATCAGGGCACAAATAGAATAATTCTCAATTATTCAAGCCAAAGTACTTATCAGGGCACAAATAGAATAATTCTCATTTAACAAGACAAAGTACTTATCGGGGCACAAATAGAATAATTCTCATTTAACAAGCCAAAGTACTTATCGGGGCACAAATAGAATAATTCTCATTTAACAAGCCAAAGTACTTATCGGGGCACAAATAGAATAATTCTCAATTAATCAAGCCAAAGTACTTATCAGGGCACAAATAGAATAATTCTCATTTAACAAGCCAAAGTACTACGTGCGACATTCTTTTAAAAGACTCCTTTCCAAATAAAACTTCCCGATACTAACAACCGTAGTATCAAGTCCTATCCACCTTCAGACAAGTCACAATACCTTTTTAGAAATACAATTAGAACTCTAAATCAAGTGACTTCTTTATTAAAAACCTTAAGCAATTGGTACCTTTAAAACAATTTGCCCTTCCTTAATACAAGTTATTTCTTTGATTACTTTATTAGAGAAAACTATTCTCTTAACCTTCCATAAAGCCGTTATAACCAACTTCCCATAAAGCCGTGATAACCCTTTATGGTTTAGACCAACACGTTCCTTTTATAACCAAGAGACTTCTACTTTTTGAAACCAAGTATTATATACTTTCAAATCAATTCTCATAACTTTCAAAAATACAATTAGTCTCTTAACCTTTAGAAAACAAGTGACTCCTTTTATTATAAAACCTTAGGCAATTGATGCCTTAAAAACAAGTTGCCTTTTCACTAAAATCAAGTCATTTATATTTCCATAAAGCAAATATAACTAACTTCCCATAAAGCCGTTATATTCACTTTATACCTTAGCCAAAAACAATTTCCTATCCAAGGGACTTATACGTTTAAAACGGAACAAGTATCACATACTTTAAAACTCTTCAAGTCCCTTAACTTTAATAAAACTTAAGACATCCTTTATACTTTCAAAGAAGTGAGTTAATCTTCCAACTCACCCGACTTGGCTATTCACAAACTAGTAAAGGATATCAAGGTGTCGATGTTCATGTGCACTACATACGTGCAACTAGTCATGCTCAAAGATAGGAAAAGTTCTACATAGAGTAGATCACACAACTACCTCTTAACTTCTAAGAGTAACAGGAAACATGAAATGATACCACAGGTATATTCCATACATAGAATCATGCCTAAGGAAGGAAGAGGTTCACATACCTCGCGACGATTGTCGACAAGTAGCAAAATGCTCCAAAGTACTTCAACCTTGAGCTATTCCATTCTTCAAGTAGATACGCTATACTTAGTACTTAGAGAGTGAACATGAATAAACTTTGCGGCTTTTAAAACAGAAGCTTATGATTAACCTAGACCATCCGCCTGCAGTATCACTATGTAATCCTACTGGGACTATTTCACCGATAGCCGTATGGACCCGCATAGGTAATCTCTCGCATACGCTGTATCCGCCGATAAAGCCGCATGGACCCGCATGAGGTAATCTCCTCGCATAGGCTGATCCGCCCGCATGGGACTATTTCACCTGCATGAGCCCTACGGACTCGCATGAGGTAGCTTCCGCGACGTGGGAGCAAATCCACAGAATATGCAAATGCAACAAGCCTGGGGAATGACCCCGTAATGAATAATATATCACAGGCACAACCGGCTAACATAATCACGTAACATAAGTACAATCGGCTATCATAATCACATAACATAACCACAACCGGCTACCATAATCACATAACATAAGCACAATCGGCTATCATAATATCATAACATAACCCGACCTATGTGTAGGCTCAGCGTGTCTCATAACATAACATTTCAAGCCGCCTTTTCACTTCTTCTTGTCACGACCACCCTGCTCGCGATCGTGCCCTACACAGGCACCCTTACAGGTATACATCAGAGATAATCAGCGGAACATATATGAAACTTAAAAAAAAAAAAATTATCAAAGATAAAATCAACAGGTTAGCCGATAAGGCTACCTTCCTGAATAGTAAATACATACGAAGCAGTTGCCTCCTTTCCTTTACAAACTGACCCACAATATGTGACTACAGACCTCTAAGAGTTTTAACATAACAACTGTGGCGGGACAGGGCCCCGCCATACCCCTGAATATACATGAATCTACTACCTCAGGGAAAACTGCACAAGAGCTAAGCCTCCAGAGCAAATGGAGCTTTCTCTCAAAAACTGAACCGAGATCCTAAGAGCAAGGATCACCAACCTGGGTACCTAAAACCTGCGGGCATGAACGCAGCCCCCCGAAGGGGGTCAGTACAACAGGTACCGAATATGGAACAGAATATAACGTACAGTAAACAAATCATAACTGTACAAAAGAATGACTGAGACAAGTATAAAAAGTACATACCAGATCCTGCCGTGTCATTACCACTTATGAACTTAATCGTACCTTATTATCTTTTCCCATTTTCAATAAAAGTTATAGTCACACTCTTATGTACATGATTAGGAAAATCATTAAGTTCATTACCATAAAACTTACTTATCTTTCATAACACAATCCGACCCTTTTATGGAGGGACGCATATACTACCCGGCCCAATCCAGGACGCGATCAAGTCACACAAAATAGCAAAGTGTGGTCGTGGAATCCCCCATCACTGCCGACAGCTATAAGTGTAAAATATAACCATGTGACGCGCCCGTGGCATCCCACCTCACTGTCGGCGTACACATACACAATACATATATATATCTCCTGCCCGTGGAATCCCACACATCACCGCCGATACTATAAGTGTAAAATATAAACATGGGTCTCACGCCCATACATCAATCAAGCATGTGGTATAACGCTTGGGGTTACCCTCATTTATACTCTTACTCGAGCGGTGGTATAGCGTCTGGGGGTTTACCCTCACCGATACTCTTACCCCGAGAAGGTGGTAAAGCAGGTGGTATAGCGTCTTGGGGGTTTACCCCTCACTGATACTCTTACCCTGGAGAATATGGTATAACGTCTTGGGGGTTTACCCCTCATTTATACTCTTACCCTATCTCGACCGACCATCTAACAATACATAAGCACTACCATGTCCTTTATAAAAATCCGGGAATTTAACCCAAGTACTCCAAATAACGGAAGCATACCCGTGGAATCCCACATCATTGTCGGTACGTCCAAGTAACTTACAACAAGACAGCCGGCCCTCCAACCGAGAGTCGCGGCAACGTAATAAAACATAATACTTGCACTCAAAGGCTATCACCAACACATATAGGCTAATTCTCAATTAACCAATCCAAAGTACTTATCAAGGCACACATAGAATAATTCTCATTTAACAAGCCAAAGTACTTATCAGGGCACAAATAGAATAATTCTCATTTAACAAGCCAAAGTACTTATCAGGGCACAAATAGAATAATTCTCAATTAATCAAGCCAAAATACTTATCAGGGCACAAATAGAATAATTCTCATTTAACAAGCCAAAGTACTTATCAGGGCACAAATAGAATAATTCTCAATTAATCAAGCCAAAGTACTTATCGGCACAAATAGAATAATTCTCATTTAACAAGCCAAAGTACTTATCAGGGCACAAATAGAATAATTCTCAATTAATCAAGCCAAAGTACTTATCAGGGCACAAATAGAATAATTCTCATTTAACAAGCCAAAGTACTTATCAGGGCACAAATAGAATAATTCTCAATTAATCAAGCCAAAGTACTTATCAGGGCACAAATAGAATAATTCTCATTTAACAAGCCAAAGTACTACGTACGTACATTCTTTTAAAAAGACTCCTTTCCAAATAAAACTTCCCCGATACTAACAACCGTAGTATCAAGTCCTATCCACCTTTCAGGACAAGTCACAATACCTTTTTAGAAATACAATTACCGGCTTCTAAATCAAGTGACTTCTTTATTAAAAACCTTAAGCAATTGGTACCTTTAAAACAATTTGCCCTTCGTTAATACAAGTTATTTCTTTGATTACTTTATTAGAGAAAACCATTCTCTTAACCTTCCATAAAGCCGTTATAACCAACTTCCTATAAAGCCGTGATAACCCTTTATGGTTTAGACCAACACGTTCCTTTTATAACCAAGAGACTTCTACTTTTTGAAACCAAGTATTATATACTTTCAAATCAATTCTCATAACTTTCAAAAATACAATTAGTCTCTTAACCTTTAGAAAACAAGTGACTCCTTTTATTATAAAACCTTAGGCAATTGATGCCTTAAAAACAAGTTGCCTATTCACTAAAATCAAGTCATTTATCTTTCCATAAAGCAAATATAACTAACTTCCCATAAAGCCGTTATATTCACTTTATACCTTAGCCAAAAACAATTTCCTATCCAAGGGACTTATACGTTTAAAACGGAACAAGTATCACATACTTTAAAACTCTTCAAGTCCCTTAACTTTAATAAAACTTAAGACATCCTTTATACTTTCAAAGAAGTGAGTTAATCTTCCAACTCACCCGACTTGGCTATTCACAAACTAGTAAAGGATATCAAGGTGTCGTATGTCTACCGTACTACATACGTGCAACTAGTCATGCTCAAAGATAGGAAAAGTTCTACATAGAGTAGATCACACAACTACCTCTTAACTTCTAAGAGTAACAGGAAACATGAAATGATACCACAGGTATATTCCATACATAGAATCATGCCTAAGGAAGGAAGAGGTTCACATACCTCGCGACGATTGTCGACAAGTAGCAAAATGCTCCAAAGTACTTCAACCTTGAGCTATTCCATTCTTCAAGTAGGATACGCTATACTTAGTACTTAGAGAGAGTGAACATGAATAAACTTTGCCGGTTTTAAAACAGGAAGCTTATGATTAACCTAGGACCATCCGCCCGTAGTATCACTATGTAATCCTACTTCTGGGACTATTTCACCCGCATAGGCCGTATGGACCCGCATGAGGTAATCTCCTCGCATATGCTGTATCCGCCCGCATAGGCCGCATGGACCCGCATGAGGTAATCTCCTCGCATAGGCTGTATCCGCCCGCATGGGACTATTTCACCTGCATGAGCCCTACGGACTCGCATGAGGTAGCTTCCTCGCATCGTGGGGAGCAAATCCACAGAATATGCAAATGCAACAAGCCTGGGGAATGACCCCGTAATGAATAATATATCACAGGCACAACCGGCTAACATAATCACGTAACATAAGTACAATCGGCTATCATAATCACATAACATAACCACAACCGGCTACCATAATCACATAACATAAGCACAATCGGCTATCATAATATCATAACATAACCCGACCTATGTGTAGGCTCAGTGTGTCTCATAACATAACATTTTAAGCTGCCTTTTCACTTCTTCTTGTCACGACCCGACCCCGGGCCCGCGACTGGTGCCCTACCTGGACACCCTTACAGGTATACATCAGAGATAATCAGCGGAACATATATGAAACTTAAAAAAAAAAAATTATCAAAGATAAAATCAACAGGTTAGCCGATAAGGCTACCTTCCTGGATAGTAAATACATACGGGCTTGCTCCTTTCCTTACAAACCGACCCACAATATGTGACTACTGCACTTCTAAGAGTTTTAACATAACAATCGTGGACAGGCCCCGCCATACCCTCGAATATACATGAATCTACTACCGGAAAACTGCATCAAGAGCTAAGCCTCCAGAGCAAAGGGAGCTTTCTCTCAAAAACTGATCCGAGATCCTAAGAGCAAGGATCACCAACCTGGGTACCTAAACCCTGCGGCATGAACGCACTTCAAGGGGTCGATAACAAAAATTTAATATGGAATGTAATATAACGATAAGAAACAAATTATAATCAGACAAAGAATGACAGTGACAAGTATAAAAGTACATACGGATCCCGCCGTGTCATTACCACTTATGAACTTAATCGTACCTTATTATCTTTTCCCATTTTCAATAAAAGTTATAGTCACACTCTTATGTACATGATTAGGAAAATCATTAAGTTCATTACCATAAAACTTACTTATCTTTCATAACACAATCCGACCCTTTTATGGAGGGACGCATATACTACCCGGCCCAATCCAGGACGCGATCAAGTCACACAAAATAGCAAAGTGTGGTCTTGGAATCCCCCATCACTGCCGACAGCTATAAGTGTAAAATATAACCATGTGACGCGCCCGTGGCATCCCACCTCACTGTCGGCGTACACATATGTTATACCCCGTATTTCCAGAGTATGTACGTAGGGACGTACGTAGAAAAGTTTGAACTTTAAAGTAGGCTTGGCCGATTTTATTTTGTGCACAACCCCCGATTAGAGTCGTTTTTCGACGAAACGTTTTGCAAAACTTGCGAAGGGAAAATTCCGGCTATGTCATTTTTAATTTTTGCGGATTTTTCCGAGAGACGAAACATTTTGGACCAACGAGAGGGCGACACTTGTCACCCTCAAGTTGGTGGAGTGTGGACGGCAAGCCTTGCACGATTTGGGGGCTTTAGTTGGTAGGATATTTGTGAGGGATTTGTGGAGTAGGGACTAGGGGGCACTTGGGCAAATCTTGGCCCTCCACTTGCCCCCCACTTGGCTAGATCATGGCCATTGGTTTCCCTATAAATACCCCTCCCTTTGTGAAGCTTTCTTCATCCACTCCTCACTTCCTCAAGTCTTGAAAACCCCTCCCCCATTTCGTGAAGGCCTTTGGCCGAGAGTCCCCCCCCCCTTTGTGAGGCCCCTTGGCCGAGAGCCCCTCCCCCTTGGCCGAGAGTTTCCCCCCTCCTAGTGGGGTTGGCCGAGGGGTACACCCCCCCTCCTTGTGGTGTTGTCTCGTATAAATACCCCCCTCTTGGTAGAAATACTCTCCGAAGTATTGTTACTATACCAAAATACCTTAGCCTTATACCTTGTAGTATTCCAAAGTTACCTCTATACGTAGAGCCCGGAAATACTACCTTATGTCCCTTTTGTCTCAAACCAAACCCTAAGGAAAATCTTCACAGTTGGTTGAAGTATTAAGAAGAAGTTGCGTAGAACTTCTAAGGGTTGTTTGGAGCGGGTTGGAGCACCCGGAGTAGGAGCTAAGCGTTGCTCAGGATCGACATTTAACTTGGATATTATGGGCTTGTCGAGGTAAATATCTTGTCCTTTTATTGTAATTGGAAATTACATACTGTAGTAATATGGAAATGAATATAAGATTCATAGAAGAGAATTGAACTGTAATAGAAGGATATTACAGAAAAGACTTGAACTGAAATCACATCAGAAGATTAACCTGCAGAGTAGTCTAGACTTTGATAGACTTGTATAACCGTTATAGGTTGAAGTACTGCGAGTAGCGTATTCTACTCGGAGGGTGGAAAAGGCTAGCCGGACTACAGTACGTTGGAGCGTTTTGCTAATAGTCGATAAATCGTCACGAGGTATGTGATTCTTCCTATACTCTTGAGCATGATATTTTAAAGTATATATAGTACGGTAGACGTACGTGTGTTAACTGAATAATAATTACGGCAATGTCTTTTGACTTAAGCCTGAATAATAATTACGGCAATGTCTTTTGACTTAAGCCTGAATAATAATTACGGCAATGTCTTTTGACTTAAGCCTGAATAAAAAGAATCTGAAGTATTTCAAAAGAATTAAGAAACCATTTTGAAAGAAGAGTAACACTTGGTTTTAAAAGCTTAAGAGTTATACTAGCTTTATGGGAAGTTAGGTATAACGGCTTAAGAGTGATAAAAAGAATGATTTATTGATTTAAGAAGTTAAGAGACTTGATCTTAAAAGATAAGAGACTTGACTTAATTGAATTTTGTTAAAAAGTGTGAAACCTCATTCGTGAGTAATGAGTACTTGGTTTTTAAAAGGAATAATGTTTTACTGATTTCGGAAATCAGAACAAGTATCGAACAAACCACAGCAGCGCTAATAAAGGGAAATGTTTTGACTAATAAAGTATTATTAAAACCAGTAGAAACTTCCATCTGCATAGAAGCTAAGATGAGACAAAATGATATTACATTTCCTAGATCATGGTCATTGTAATAAGATTGTTATGAACAAGAATAACCTACTCACACATAAGGTATATGTTTCTCAAATTGTTTTAAAGGATTAAAACTATGAACTACGAAACCTTTCGAAAATGAGAAACTTGAGTAATTGAAATTAGGCAAACTTGAACGTTTGGAAAAGAATGTTGTTACTTGATTTTACAAAGAGAAGTGTTTTGATTTACTTCAAAAGATAATCACTCTATTTTTATATACTACGGGTATTGTGTGACTTTTGTGAAAGTAACGTATCTTTTAAAGAGTTAATGTATGAAGTACTTTGGGGATAAAAACCCGATCTTGTTAATCATATAGTAGAAAGTACCTTGTGTGAATAATTTGATTGTGTTGGTTTGTGATAGCCTTGTAATACTTTCTTGTTGATTTGATAAAGAAACATGCTAGGATGCTACGTGTGATAGTATCTTGTGATGATTGTGTAAAGGGGTTTTCCTCGATTGCGCTTAAGTTGTTTAAACGATCAGTCGTTATGTTGGTATTGTACCACTCACCTTGACATGTTCCCGGAGGTTGTCGCCTCCGACGCGGGTAATACTCGTGCGCGTGTGACTATGATTCGAGGATACCTCACGCGGGTCCCGGGACCTATGCGGAGCTACGAGTTCCAGTTAGTGCGACCTTTATGGTCATGCGGTCTATGTGGCTACGCGGATCGCGAGTCCAGCGGATCGAGGAGAGCTACCCCGATGCGCGGAATACCTCACGCGCCATTGGTGGCCTATCGCGGCCGGAAGTTCTAGGGCTAGACGCGCACATTAGATACTGCGGGCAAGTGGCCAGCTTTGATCATGTGACGGTCTAGACAGATCTCATGATACAGTTTATGACCTTGTTTGTACTGTGGGTTTTAGTAGTTGGCTATGCCTTCGTAATTACCCCGTACGGTTTTATGATAACACAGGTGGGGCCTGGTGTTCATGTATATTCCTTGGTGTTTTTATATCATAGACTGCCGACAGTGAGGAAGGTATTCCACGGGCATGATTGATGTTGTGGGCGTGAGACCCATTGTTATATTTGAGTGATGACTTTGAGGGCGTGAGTCCCTGACTTGACATGACTGCTTATTTATTGTGGCGTAGTTTGGTTATCATACATGTCTCCCGCTTTATATAGACCGCTATGATTCATTTACGATATTTTCGCCACATACTTGGTACTGTTATCGACCTCGCCGGGGCTGCGTTCATGCCGCAGGTTGAGGTACACCAGTCGTTGATCCTAGCTCTCAGGGTCACAGTTCAGCGTTTGGGAAGCTCCGTTTCTCCGGAGGCTTATCAGTGGTATAGTCTCCTGTCGTAGTAGGTACTTACATTCAGGGGTATGGCGGGGCCCTGTCCCGCCATTGTTGTCATGTCACTCTTAGAGGTCTGTAGTATTGTTGTAGGCAGAGTTGTAAGTGGGATGTAACTGTTCGGATTTAAGTTTTCATATATACATGCCGAAAGGCAATTTTTCTCAGATTATTATTTCATACTTCATGTTATTTCATGTTATTGTTTTATATTCCGCTGATTACTCTGATGTTGTATCACTAGGGTGCCCGGGGTAAGACACCAGTCACGGGCCCGAGTTCGGGTCGTGACAAAAGTGGTATCAGAGCAGTTAATCCTCGGAAAGTGTCTACAGACCGTATCTAGTAGAGTCTTGATTATCGGTGTGTTGTGCACCACACCAATAATCAGGAGGCTATAGGATATTTAGGATTGGTTTCCATTTTTCTCCCTCTGAGATCGTGCCTTAGAGTTGTGTTGTAAGTTGGACCCTCTAACGTATTTCTTCCCCTTACCGTTATGCCTCCGCGTAGGGCAAACCCGGGCCCAGGAGGGCAAGGCAGCCGAGGGAGCTGCGAGTAGAGTACAGAGGGTTACGTGGGCACAGGCCCAATCATCACCTGGGGTGGTGCTTCATTTGGGGAGTTCTGCGACATCGCCACTTCAAAGAGTTTAGCACGGCGCATCGTTCCTCATCGCGCCATGATATTTGAACCTTCAGTCCCACGACCGGGGACAGAGAATATAGATTGCAAAGAGGTGACCCTGTTACTAGCTATGGATTTGGCTACCAGAGAGTATACCGATGTACCGCGAGTCTTGATGAATATCTAAGAGAGGGTTGTGCAAGAGTAATTCTTTAGTTGGGCTTGAGCATGGCCTGTGTACGGGCTTATGCGCAGCAGGCCAAGAAACGTAGAGATCGACGGGTTAACCAAGGACAGCAGAAGAGGGCCAGAACAGCAAGGTCCTTTGATAACTTTCGAGGCAAATCACCTCAGCAGCAGACTGGATACACACCTCCGCCAGTGCAGAGTGGTCCTCCACAGAGTTCAGGACGTTCGGGGTAAGCCGGAGTTGGTCAGAGCTCCAGCTTAGGTTCACGCCACACGTAGTTCCAACCACCGGATTGATTTTCCCGTTGTTCACGGTGATAGACGTCATCCCGGGGAATGTCGTCTTTTAGTTGGTACTTGTTTTACCTGCGGCCGTTAGGGCCATGTGTCGAAAGGATGTCCTAGTAGGAGGACTCAGCCTTCAGGATCGGTGGGTAGTTCGTCATCTTCCCTATCTATGCGCCCTACGGGGCAGGTTTGATTAGAACGACTAAGGGGAGTGAAGCAGTAGATACAGATATATCCTTAACCCCCTAGAGATTAGTTTGTGTGTAAGATGAGTATATCTTAAGTGTTATGTCAGATAACATAAGTGTAAATTTGTGGTTAGAAACCATGGTTAGATAGAAAGGGTAAGATTGGGGATAATGGAAAGTGTGAGCCTTAGAATGTTACGAAGAGACCCAGAGGCAAGGCCATCTCGAGAGGAAGATTTATTTTTGACCCTTATCAGAGTGCATAGTGCACGTAAGCTATGTTTTGGGATAAGTCCCTGAGTAGTGTGGAATGAAAGAGGGTAGTTGAGCTAAGAAGATTGCTAGGTTTTCGTAACGTGGATTAGTGAGATTTTTCCGGATCGGGGAGCTAGTGTTTCGCGTTGGGTCGGGTTGAGGCCATGTTGCGGGTCAACCCGCGACCTGTATGGTGATGGGGTCAGTTTGTGGTGGTCCCGCCAGGTGGTAGGGTCACGAGGGTGTTAGGCCCAAGTTTAAGTTAAACATCGTACGAGTTCGTAGATGCGTTCGACCAGTAGTCGGGCCGATGAGGTCAGCCCATCTTGTCCTTCGCCGATCGCATTTACTCGGCAGAGTTATACGAGATGTTTTTATCAGGAAGGTTGTAAGGCTGCACGGGGTGCCTACTTTCACCTTATGGCAGACAGTGAAGCCCAGGTGGTGGCTATTTCGTTTTCTGGAAGTTTTACCAGGCAGGGTTAGGAACTCAGGTGAGTCTCAGTAGCGCATTCGCCCTCGGGCCAGTGTTTGGATTTCAGGGGTAGCTGTGAGTATTGTTGCCTCCTGTTGAGGGAGTGCTTTTATAACTACCATTTCAGTATTCGGATATCGCCTTACGAAGCCTCGTAGGGGCGGAGGTGTAAATTGCCGGTCGATTGGTTCGATGTTGGCAAAGTTCAGATAGTGGGTTCATACTTGTTTGGAAGGATGGGGATAAAAGCCTATCCGGAGAGGTTATCGATTCGTAATCAACAAAAGTCGTATGATAATCGACGTCGACACTTAAAGTTCAGGTTGACGGTCGGAATTCTTGAAGGTACCACCCCGGATAGGGTGTGACGAGTTTTGGAAAACAGAGGAAACTTAGCCCGAGTTACTTGGGCCTTTTCAGATTATGTGAAGAGTAGGCCAGGTTGCCTATATGTTAGTATTGCCGTCCGACTTAGGAGGCAGTACGTCCGGTCTTTCATGTGGCTATGTTCGGAAAAGTATCGGAGATCCATCCAGAGTGTTCCCAGTTAATGATGACCAAGTTGGAGATAGTAAACCCGAGATCTTGGAAACTGAAGCAGTAGCGAAAATGTGGTAAGTTATGAGAAAGAGTCCGAATGTACGAGAAGGGTATGATGAGTAAAGGAAGAAGCGAGCATGTATTAAGAACAGTGATGTGATCATTTCTTTTGTAAAGTGAAGGTGCGAAGGGAGTATATTTTAGACTTCGGGTGGGAGCTTTCGTAGTGATGGAAGTGATTCCTCGTGGACTGGGATGTAAGTGTTTGCGCGTGTGTTATTCTGTGGCCAGGTGTGGCATGATTGTTTTCGTAAGTACAGCAGTGAAGACTATACTGGCGCATGTGTGTGTTGAGACTTAGAAGGAACATTCGGGACGAATGTTTCTAAGGAGGGGAGAATGTTATACCCCGTATTTCCAGAGTATGTACGTAGGGACGTACGTAGAAAAGTTTGAACTTTAAAGTAGGCTTGGCCGATTTTATTTTGTGCACAACCCCCGATTAGAGTCGTTTTTCGACGAAACATTTTGCAAAACTTGCGAAGGGAAAATTCTGGCTATGTCATTTTTAATTTTTGCGGATTTTTCCGAGAGACGAAACATTTTGGACCAACGAGAGGGCGACACTTGTCACCCTCAAGTTGGTGGAGTGTGGACGGCAAGCCTTGCACGATTTGGGGGCTTTAGTTGGTAGGATATTTGTGAGGGATTTGTGGAGTAGGGACTAGGGGGCACTTGGGCAAATCTTGGCCCTCCACTTGCCCCCCACTTGGCTAGATCATGGCCATTGGTTTCCCTATAAATACCCCTCCCTTTGTGAAGCTTTCTTCATCCACTCCTCACTTCCTCAAGTCTTGAAAACCCCTCCCCCATTTCGTGAAGGCCTTTGGCCGAGAGTCCCCTTTGTGAGGCCCTTGGCCGAGAGCCCTCCCCTGGCCGAGAGTTTCCTCCTACTGGGTTGGCCGAGGGTACACCCCTCCTTGTGGTGTTGTCTCGTATAAATACCCCTCTTGGTAGAAATACTCCAAGTATTGTTATACCAAAATACCTTAGCCTTATACCTTGTAGTATTCCAAAGTTACTCTATACGTAGAGCCCTAAATACTACCTTATGTCCCTTTGTCTCAAACCAAACCCTAAGGAAAATCTTCACAGTTGGTTGAAGTATTAAGAAGAAGTTGCGTAGAACTTCTAAGGGTTGTTTGGAGCGGGTTGGAGCACCCGGAGTAGGAGCTAAGCGTTGCTCAGGATCGACATTTAACTTGGATATTATGGGCTTGTTGAGGTAAATATCTTGTCCTTTTATTGTAATTGGAAATTACATACTGTAGTAATATGGAAATGAATATAAGATTCATAGAAGAGAATTGAACTGTAATAGAAGGATATTACAGAAAAGACTTGAACTGAAATCACATCAGAAGATTAACCTGCAGAGTAGTCTAGACTTTGATAGACTTGTATAACCGTTATAGGTTGAAAATCGCGAGTAGCGTATTCTACTCGGAGGGTGGAAAAGGCTAGCCTGACTACGATGCGTTGAGCGTTTTGCTAATAGTCGATAAATCGTCACGAGGTATGTGATTCTTCCTATACTCTTGAGCATGATATTTTAAAGTATATATAGTACGGTAGACGTACGTGTGTTAACTGAATAATAATTATGGCAATGTCTTTTGACTTAAGCCTGAATAATAATTACGGCAATGTCTTTTGACTTAAGCCTGAATAATAATTACGGCAATGTCTTTTTGACTTAAGCCTGAATAAAAAGAATCTGAAGTATTTCAAAAGAATTAAGAAACCATTTTGAAAGAAGAGTAACACTTGGTTTTAAAAGCTTAAGAGTTATACTAGCTTTATGGGAAGTTAGGTATAACGGCTTAAGAGTGATAAAAAGAATGATTTATTGATTTAAGAAGTTAAGAGACTTGATCTTAAAAGATAAGAGACTTGACTTAATTGAATTTTGTTAAAAAGTGTGAAACCTCATTCGTGAGTAATGAGTACTTGGTTTTTAAAAGGAATAATGTTTCTTGATTTGAAATCGAACAAGTATCGAACAAACCACAAAGCGCTAATAAAGGGAAATGTTTTGACTAATAAAGTATTATTAAAACCAGAAACTTCCATCCGCATAGAAGCTAAGATGAGACAAAATGATATTACATTTCCTAGATCATGGTCACGTAATAAGATTGTTATGAACAAGAATAACCTACTCACACATAAGGTATATGTTTCTCAAATTGTTTTAAAGGATTAAAACTATGAACTACGAAACCTTTCAAAATGAGAAACTTGAGTAATTGAAATTAGGCAAACTTGAGCGTTTGGAAAAGAATGTTGTTACTTGATTTTACAAAGAGAAGTGTTTTGATTTACTTCAAAAGATAATCACTCTATTTTTATATACTACGTATTGTGTGACTTTTGTGAAAGTAACGTATCTTTTAAAGAGTTAATGTATGAAGTACTTTGGGGATAAAACCCGATCTTGTTAATCATATAGTAGAGTACCTTGTGTGAATAATTTGATTGTGTTGGTTTGTGATAGCCTTGTAATACTTTCTTGTTGATTTGATAAAGAAACATGCTAGGATGCTACGTGTGATAGTATCTTGTGATGATTGTGTAAAGGGGTTTCCTCGATTGCGCTTAAGTTGTTTAAACGATCAGTAGTTATGTTGGTATTGTACCACTCACCTTGACATGTTCCGGAGGTTGCCGCCTCCGACGCGGGGTAATACTCAGCGATGCGTGTGACTATGATTCGAGGATACCTCACGCGGGTCCCGGGGACCTATGCGAGCTACGAGTTCCAGTTAGTGTGCGACCTTTATGGTCATGCGGTCCATGTGGCTACGCGGATCGCGAGTCCAGCGGATGCCGAGGAGTAGCTACCCTCGACGCGGAATACCTCATGCGGGCCATTGGAGTGGCCTATGCGGAGTCGCGGAAGTTCTGTGGCTAGACGCGCACATTAGATACCGCGGCGAGTGGCGGCTTTGATCATGTGACGGTCTAGACAGATCTCATGATACAGTTTATGACCTTGTTTGTACTGTGGGTTTTAGTAGTTGGCTATGCCTTCGTAATTACCCCGTACGGTTTTATGATAACACAGTGGGACTCGTGTTCATGTATATTCCTTGGTGTTTTTATATCATAGACTGCCGACAGTGAGGAAGGTATTCCACGGGCATGATTGATGTTGTGGGCGTGAGACCCATTGTTATATTTGAGTGATGACTTTGAGGGCGTGAGTCACGACTTGACATGATCGCTTATTTATTGTGGAATCGTAGTTTGGTTATCATACATGTCTCCCGCTTTATATAGATCGCTATGATTCATTTACGATTTTCGGGCCACATACTTGGTACTGTTATCGACCTCTTCGGGCCGCGTTCATGCCGCAGTTGAGGTACACCGCCGTTGATCCTAGCTCGTGGTCACGATTCAGCGTTGGGAAGCTCCGTTTCTCCGAGGCTTATCGCCGTATAGTCTCCTGTCGTAGTAGGTACTTACATTCAGGGGTATGGCGGGGCCCTGTCCCGCCATTGTTTCATGTCACTCTTAGAGGTCTGTAGTATTGTTGTAGGCAGAGTTGTAAGTGGGATGTAACTGTTCGGATTTAAGTTTTCATATATACATGCCGAAAGGCAATTTTTCTCAGATTATTATTTCATACTTCATGTTATTTCATGTTATTGTTTTATATTCCGCTGATTACTCTGATGTTGTATCACTAGGGTGCCCGGGGTAAGACACCAGTCACGGGCCCGAGTTCGGGTCGTGACAACATACACAATACATATATATATCTCCTGCCCGTGGAATCCCACATCACTGTCGACAGCTATAAGTGTAAAATATAAACATGGGTCTCATGCCCATACATCAATCAAGCAGGTGGTATAACGTCTTGGGGGTTACCCCTCATTTATACTCTTACCCTGGAGCAGGTGGTATAGCGTCTTGGGGGTTTACCCCTCACTGATACTCTTACCCTGGAGAAGGTGGTAAAGCAGGTGGTATAGCGTCTTGGGGGTTTACCCCTCACTGATACTCTTACCCTGGAGAAGGTGGTATAACGTCTTGGGGGTTTACCCCTCATTTATACTCTTACCCTATCTCGACCGACCATCTAACAATACATAAGCACTACCATGTCCTTTATAAAAATCCGGGAATTTAACCCAAGTACTCCAAATAACGGAAGCATACCCGTGGAATCCCACATCACTGTCGGTACGTCCAAGTAACTTACAACAAGACAGCCGGCCCTCCAACCGAGAGTCGCGGCAACGTAATAAAACATAATACTTGCACTCAAAGGCTATCACCAACACATATAGGCTAATTCTCAATTAACCAAGCCAAAGTACTTATCAAGGCACACATAGAATAATTCTCATTTAACAAGCCAAAGTACTTATCAGGGCACAAATAGAATAATTCTCATTTAACAAGCCAAAGTACTTATCAGGGCACAAATAGAATAATTCTCAATTAATCAAGCCAAAATACTTATCAGGGCACAAATAGAATAATTCTCATTTAACAAGCCAAAGTACTTATCAGGGCACAAATAGAATAATTCTCAATTAATCAAGCCAAAGTACTTATCAGGGCACAAATAGAATAATTCTCATTTAACAAGCCAAAGTACTTATCAGGGCACAAATAGAATAATTCTCAATTAATCAAGCCAAAGTACTTATCAGGGCACAAATAGAATAATTCTCATTTAACAAGCCAAAGTACTTATCAGGGCACAAATAGAATAATTCTCATTTAACAAGTCAAAGTACTACGTACGTACATTCTTTTAAAAAGACTCCTTTCCAAATAAAACTTCCCCGATACTAACAACCGTAGTATCAAGTCCTATCCACCTTTCAGGACAAGTCACAATACCTTTTTAGAAATACAATTACCGGCTTCTAAATCAAGTGACTTCTTTATTAAAAACCTTAAGCAATTGGTACCTTTAAAACAATTTGCCCTTCCTTAATACAAGTTATTTCTTTGATTACTTTATTAGAGAAAACCATTCTCTTAACCTTCCATAAAGCCGTTATAACCAACTTCCCATAAAGCCGTGATAACCCTTTATGGTTTAGACCAACACGTTCCTTTTATAACCAAGAGACTTCTACTTTTTGAAACCAAGTATTATATACTTTCAAATCAATTCTCATAACTTTCAAAAATACAATTAGTCTCTTAACCTTTAGAAAACAAGTGACTCCTTTTATTATAAAACCTTAGGCAATTGATGCCTTAAAAACAAGTTGCCTTTTCACTAAAATCAAGTCATTTATATTTCCATAAAGCAAATATAACTAGCTTCCCTTAAAGCCGTTATATTCACTTTATACCTTAGCCAAAAACAATTTCCTATCCAAGGGACTTATACGTTTAAAACGGAACAAGTATCACATACTTTAAAACTCTTCAAGTCCCTTAACTTTAATAAAACTTAAGACATCCTTTATACTTTCAAAGAAGTGAGTTAATCTTCCAACTCACCCGACTTGGCTATTCACAAACTAGTAAAGGATATCAAGGTGTCGTATGTCTACCGTACTACATACGTGCAACTAGTCATGCTCAAAGATAGGAAAAGTTCTACATAGAGTAGATCACACAACTACCTCTTAACTTCTAAGAGTAACAGGAAACATGAAATGATACCACAGGTATATTCCATACATAGAATCATGCCTAAGGAAGGAAGAGGTTCACATACCTCGCGACGATTGTCGACAAGTAGCAAAATGCTCCAAAGTACTTCAACCTTGAGCTATTCCATTCTTCAAGTAGGATACGCTATACTTAGTACTTAGAGAGAGTGAACATGAATAAACTTTGCCGGTTTTAAAACAGGAAGCTTATGATTAACCTAGGACCATCCGCCCGTAGTATCACTATGTAATCCTACTTCTGGGACTATTTCACCCGCATAGGCCGTATGGACCCGCATGAGGTAATCTCCTCGCATATCTCAGATTCGCGCGATAGCCGCATGGACCCGCATGAGGTAATCTCCTCGCATAGGCTGTATCCGCCCGCATGGGACTATTTCACCTGCATGAGCCCTACGGACTCGCATGAGGTAGCTTCCTCGCATTGTGGGGAGCAAATCCACAGAATATGCAAATACAACAAGCCTGGGGAATGACCCCGTAATGAATAATATATCAAAGGCACAACCGGCTAACATAATCACGTAACATAAGTACAATCGGCTATCATAATCACATAACATAACCACAACCGGCTACCATAATCACATAACATAAGCACAATCGGCTATCATAATATCATAACATAACCCGACCAATGTGTAGGCTCAGTGTGTCTCATAACATAAAATTTTAAGCCGCTTTTTCACTTCTTCTTGTCACGACCCGACCCCGGGCCCGCGACTGGTGCCCTACCTGGGCACCCTTACAGGTATACATCAGAGATAATCAGCGGAACATATATGAAAATTAAAAAAAAAAAATTATCAAAGAAAAAATCAACAGGTTAGCCGATAAGGCTACCTTCCTGGATAGTAAATACATACGAAGCAGTTGCCTCCTTTCCTTTACAAACTGACCCACAATATGTGACTACAGACCTCTAAGACTTTTAACATAATAACTGTGGCGGGACAGGGCCCCGCCATACCCCTGAATATACATGAATCTACTATCTCGGGGAAAACCGTACCAAGAGCTAAGCCTCCAGAGCAAATGGAGCTTTCTCTCAAAAACTGAACCGAGATCCTAAGAGCAAGGATCACCAACCTGGGTACCTAAAACCTGCGGGCATGAACGCAGCCGAAGGGGTCGACAACAAATTTGAATATGGAACAGAATATAACGTACAGTAAACAAATCATAAATGTACAAAAGAATGACAGGGACAAGTATAAAAAGTACATACCAGATCCTGTCGTATCATTACCACTTATGAACTTAATCGTACCTTATTATCTTTTCCCATTTTCAATAAAAGTTATAGTCACACTCTTATGTACATGATTAGGAAAATCATTAAGTTCATTACCATAAAACTTACTTATCTTTCATAACACAATCCGACCCTTTTATGGAGGGACGCATATACTACCCGGCCCAATCCAGGACGCGATCAAGTCACACAAAATAGCAAAGTGTGGTCGTGGAATCCCCCATCACTGCCGACAGCTATAAGTGTAAAATATAACCATGTGACGCGCCCGTGGCATCCCACCTCACTGTCGGCGTACACATACACAATACATATATATATCTCCTGCCCGTGGAATCCCACATCACTGTCGACAACTATAAGTGTAAAATATAAACATGGGTCTCATGCCCATACATCAATCAAGCATGTGGTATAACGTCATGGGGGTTACTCCTCATTTATACTCTTACCCTGGAGCAGGTGGTATAACGTCTTGGGGGTTTACCCCTCACTGATACTCTTACCCTGTAGAAGGTGGTAAAGCAGGTGGTATAGCGTCTTGGGGGTTTACCCCTCACTGATACTCTTACCCTGGAGAAGGTGGTATAACGTCTTGGGGGTTTACCCCTCATTTATACTCTTACCCTATCTCGACCGACCATCTAACAATACATAAGCACTACCATGTCCTTTATAAAAATCCGGGAATTTAACCCAAGTACTCCAAATAACGGAAGCATACCTGTGGAATCCCACATCACTGTCGGTACATCCAAGTAACTTACAACAAGACAGCCGGCCCTCCAACCGAGAGTCGCGGCAACGTAATAAAACATAATACTTGCACTCAAAGGCTATCACCAACACATATAGGCTAATTCTCAATTAACCAAGCCAAAGTACTTATCAAGGCACACATAGAATAATTCTCATTTAACAAGCCAAAGTACTTATCAGGCCACAAATAGAATAATTCTCATTTAACAAGCCAAAGTACTTATCAGGGCACAAATAGAATAATTCTCAATTAATCAAGCCAAAATACTTATCAGGGCACAAATAGAATAATTCTCATTTAACAAGCCAAAGTACTTATCAGGGCACAAATAGAATAATTCTCAATTAATCAAGCCAAAGTACTTATCAGGGCACAAATAGAATAATTCTCATTTAACAAGCCAAAGTACTTATCAGGGCACAAATAGAATAATTCTCAATTAATCAAACCAAAGTACTTATCGGAGGCACAAATAGAATAATTCTCATTTAACAAGCCAAAGTACTTATCGGCACAAATAGAATAATTCTCAATTAATCAAGCCAAAGTACTTATCGAGCACAAATAGAATAATTCTCATTTAACAAGCCAAAGTACTACACGTGACATTCTTTTCAAAAGACTCTTCCAAATAAAACTTCCCGATACTAACAACCGTAGTATCAAGTCCTATCCACCTTTCAGGACAAGTCACAATACCTTTTTAGAAATACAATTACCGGCTTCTAAATCAAGTGACTTCTTTATTAAAAACCTTAAGCAATTGGTACCTTTAAAACAATTTGCCCTTCCTTAATACAAGTTATTTCTTTGATTACTTTATTAGAGAAAACCATTCTCTTAACCTTCCATAAAGCCGTTATAACCAACTTCCCATAAAGCTGTGATAACCCTTTATGGTTTAGACCAACACGTTCCTTTTATAACCAAGAGACTTCTACTTTTTGAAACCAAGTATTATATACTTTCAAATCAATTCTCATAACTTTCAAAAATACAATTAGTCTCTTAACCTTTAGAAAACAAGTGACTCCTTTTATTATAAAACCTTAGGCAATTGATGCCTTAAAAACAAGTTGCCTTTTCACTAAAATCAAGTCATTTATTTTTCCATAAAGCAAATATAACTAACTTCCCATAAAGCTGTTATATTCACTTTATACCTTAGCCAAAAACAACTTCCTATCCAAGCGACTTATACGTTTAAAACGGAACAAGTATCACATACTTTAAAACTCTTCAAGTCCCTTAACTTTAATAAAACTTAAGACATCCTTTATACTTTCAAAGAAGTGAGTTAATCTTCCAACTCACCCGACTTGGCTATTCACAAACTAGTAAAGGATATCAAGGTGTCGTACGTCTACCGTACTACATACGTGCAACTAGTCATGCTCAAAGATAGGAAAATTTCTACATAGAGTAGATCACACAACTACCTCTTAACTTCTAAGAGTAACAGGAAACATGAAATGATACCACAGGTATATTCCATACATAGAATCATGCCTAAGGAAGGAAGAGGTTCACATACCTCGCGACGATTGTCGACAAGTAGCAAAATGCTCCAAAGTACTTCAACCTTGAGCTATTCCATTCTTCAAGTAGGATACGCTATACTTAGTACTTCAACCTATATTGGTCACCATACGTCCATTAACCTCTTATTTCAAACGTAGAATATTCTAAGTGCTAAGTCGCTAAATTCTATGGAAAATCGGACAGCACCTCCTTTGTTTTTACTTACTTGCCACCTTTTTCAAGGCCGAATACAATAACCAAACACGCCACATTTAAGGCCCAATCAAAGCAATTAACAATAGGGGATTACACGTCTACTAGACGTGTAAAATTCCGCCCCACAACGATATCAATTTAATAAAACTTACTAGGCCAATTCGGCTACCTTGAATTACTACCACATCAATTCTTATAACTTTCAAAAATACATATACTTCATGCTAGCAACAAGTAAAGCTAACAACAATATAAATAATCTTGTAACACTTTCAAAGAACAAGATTATACCTCAACGAATCTTAATCCATTCTTCAAATCCGAAGTCGCTCCTTAGAAACTTAGAGCCTCTTCAAGAAACTTCAATCCGCTACTTGAGACCCTTAGAACCATACCAACAACTTTCCTTCAAACTTCCAATCCAAAACCTAGAAAGCCACTAGGTTTTCACTTTGCGACTAATACGAAAACTCTCTTTTTCCGGGATTTTTCTATTGAGATATGCTTACAATATACTCAAGAACCTTGGTTTAAAGTGGGAAGATTATTGGACAACAAACAAAAAAAATTCTTGTTCAAATGAGCTCAAAGCCGAGAGCTCCTAATGCCTAAACTCCAATTCTCTAAAAATTTTCTAAGTGTTATGACAAGTCTTGCTACTAGTACTACTATATAGTTCAATGGAGGGTCAATATTTGCACATATGTGTGGTTAGGATGAAACTCTTTTAAATATCAAGACTTTGGTCCCATTGACTAAGTCAACATTGTCAAGCTCTCTACTTGCAAGACTTGGTCATCTAAACAATGGTCAAGTGGCCCTTTTGCCCATGTAATTTTCGTCCAAGACATTATAAGGGGGGGGGGGGTGACACATGTCTCCCTCCCATTCGTCCATAAAATTCCGTAACCCTCGTGGGCCCCACAAAACGTAAAATTCCTCGGGTGGGCCCCACAAAAATCAAAACCGTACAACCTAATTTCCATAATGATAAAACATTCCATAATCCTCAATTAATGCATTTTGAGAACCTAATTCTCACCAACGAACATTTTTCCTTTCCGACGTTCGGAAGATTTTCCGTCGGAAAAACAATTCTTCCTTTCGTACCCTTTTCAAGTCTTGTGTTCCTTACTTACATTCTCTTAAACATGTCCTGGAGTTACGGGGTGTAACACTTCTTAAGTCATTATAACAACTTTCCATAAAGCTATTACAACAACCTTTCATTTTAGAGAACTTAAGACACTTTTATTTCTTATCACATTGGGGAAACTAAACCCAAAAGTACTACGTACATACATACTTAAAAAGAATCATGCAACTCCTTTTCCTTAAATCAACAAACGTATACTTTTAAAACTCAAGTTACATACTCTTTTGAAATCATTCTTCTTAACTCTTGAACTAAATCAAGAAGCCATACATTTTAAATCAAGTCATTCCTTCCTTTAAAAATCAAGTCCCATAACTTGAAAAATAAAGTCTCATAACCTTTTAGGAAATCAAGGTTCATAGTCTTAAAACTTCATAACATAAATTCTTTAAAATCAATTCACTTACTTCAATTAAATCAAGTCACTTCTACCTTTAAGAATCAAGTCCCATAACTTGAAAAATAAAGTCTCATAACCTTTTAAGAAATCAAGGTTCATAGTCTTAAAACTTCATAACATAAATTCTTTAAAATCAATTAACTTACTTCAATTAAATCAAGTCACTACATATTTTCGAAATTCAAGTCTCAAGTACTTTCCAAATTAATACTTTTATGAGTCGTGAATAGGTTATACCCGTTTATAACGATCTTGTCCATTGAGCCATGATCTAGAAAATGTAATACAATTTTGTCTCATCTTAGTTTCTATGCATATGGAAGATTCTACTCATTTCAATGTAATTGATTACCGATACATTTTCATTAACGCTGCAATGGCTTGTTCGGTCCTTTTTTTTCATTAGTGAAGTAATTTAGCAAGGTCAACTAGACTCCAATACTTCCTAACGACTCTTACCAACATCCCCCATAAGACTTGGTAAGAACTTAGGAATATTCTAGACATGCCTTTAGCATAACATCAATAACATGAATACTTCCTATGACAAGGAAAGTATACTCAAGAACAAGTCATGTAAACTCCTAATAACAAGGCAAGTATACTTCAATATCAAGTCAAGTATACTCCTAACAACATGGCATGTATACTTCAATCTCAAGTCATGTATACTCCTAATAACAAGGCAAGTATACCATAAAAATACTCATGTCTATAGAAAGAAGAAGTTCACATACCTCGTGACGACTAACCAATACGACAAGTAGCAAAATGCTCCAAAGTACTTCAACTTCATCCGCTATTCCTTAAGTCAAGTAGACTCTGCTACATGTAGTACCTCAACCTAAAATGGCCATAGTACTTCTATCAATAACATACTTACTCTTGTAAGACTTATACCACATAATTACCCTCTAATTCTACGGAAAATCGGACAACACTTCCTTTGTTTCTACGTACTTTTCCACCTTTTCTAAGACCCGTATTCATCAACCAACAAGCCACATTTAAGGCACAACAAAACAGCAACCAAAGGGGATTACACGCCAACTTGACGTCTAAAATTCTGCCCTATAATCATACCAAAACAGTCCACAAAACAGCCCCTTAAAACAGCCCATAACCAACTATAACGAGGGTGGAATGTAAGGCATTTCGACGCCTTTCCACACCCTTATTCCTTCGGGACTTTCATTAGAAATCTACTACATTAAACATGCATATTGGTGGCTGAATTTCCAGCATTATAATGCCCCAAAATAGTCCCTAAAACTGCATAATAACGCCTCACAGTTTCATGCAGTTTTTCGGCCAACTTCTACAACCAAAGTCCTCTTTATAATCGCTTATAATTCAATTAGTATTCCAACATTTATATACAAACTATATCAACTTGTAACAACAAGATTCCCTTCATTTTAGCATGCGATTAGAGACGTTAAACAACAACAATAACCAACGAATCCGACACTTCCCAAAACTGACTCAAAATCGGTAATCACCCAAAAATGTCACATAGGTTACTCCAATTTTCTTGTTACAAGTTCTCCCCTAACTACCACAACATGTAATATATAATTACTTCAAGAGGAAGAAGAAAACTTACCAAAATCTTTAGCTAAAAACAGCCCACCTTACACGGCACACACACACTTCCCTTTAGCACCACTTCTTCACGTTACAATTGCATACATGTAACCTCTACAAGCTTGTAACCATATTGCTTCTATATTTTACTTCCAAAATACTATCCACAAGCTTAGGGTTCCAACACTTTTCTCTTGCCAAAACCGTTGCTTACAATATTGTAAGGTTAGCTTGGCTTAGAACTTTGCCTAGGTGCTAAATCTTGGAAAGAAAATATTTTGATCTTGTTCTTGTCTTTAGATGAGAGGTTTTTCGAAAACCTAGGGTTAAGGGAGCTATGAGGGTTTGAAGAAGAGATATTATTTAGTGCTAAGTCTTTCAAGACTTAGTTCTATATATAGGTGTGTGGAGTCTTCACAAGACAAGTGGAGGGGCACTTGCTACTCTCCTATTGGCCAAGAATTCTCTTCACAAAAATCATTTCTATACTTAGCCATTTTTTCATCCAAATTTCGATGGCTTCAACATCCATATACCAATACTTAATTATTTATCACTTAGTCCACAATTCTATTGGAAAGAATTCAATTACTAGAATTAATTCTTGCCATCACATTAAACGCAAAAAAAATCCATATAAAGAAATGTAAAAATCCTTTCCTTTCGACATTCCAATCTTATTTCTATACTCATATTCTCACTTAGTAGCTATGGAAATACGGGGTGTAACAGTGTGGCCCATTGGACATGACATTTTCTTTTTCAATTTCAGTATTAAATTTGAATACGATCCAACCTGAAGCGTGGACATTAAAGCGGTATGCAACTCCCCATAAGCGACATAGCTTCCTTAATGCCAAGTTCCCCGGGTAAGACCCCGCAAAATAACCAATCAAAAGGTGTCCCACAATCTTTGTAAGATCATCCAGATCTCCCCTAGGTAAGTCAAGAGGCCCCACATTTTGGGAATCAGCAACAAAATGCAAACGTTTACCATTCGAAACATCACGGTTTCCTTTGACTATTGATGTATAAGCCTTCTTGTTGTTAAGGCTCACGTGATCTGTAGTCTTGTTCTTTACATCCATGACATTCCCTACGACCGGTTCACAATTGTTGCCACTCGAAGTCAAAGCAGTGTCTTGAGAGCCGAGGGTGCAAAAGGAGGGAATGAAGTCCGAAGTTCCCTCATTGGTAGATAAATCATCATTTCCCGCGTGAGTGTCACGTCCCGACCCCGAGGCCGCGACTGGTGCCCTACCTGGGCACCCCGTTCAGGTATACATCAGAGAATAGCAGCGGAACATATACAACATAAACACATGTGTAAATAAAAAAAACGTCACAGGCTAGCCGATCAGGCTGCCTTCCATAATATAAACATAATCAAAAGTACAACTCGCCTTACAAACAACCACATATGTGAATACGCACTTAGAATAACAATCGAACAATCGTATGGACAGGCCCCGCCATACCCTCGAATATACATGAATCGCCTCGGAAACCGTACCAAGAGATAAGCCTCCGAGCAAATGGAACTTTTCAAAATCAACCGAGATCCTATGAGCAAGGATCGCAACTGGTACCTAAAACTGCGGCATTTAACGCAGCTTCAAGCGGGTCGCATAACAAAAATTTAATATGGAATGTAAATAACGCATAAGAAATGCACCATAATCAGACAAAAGAATGACAGGACAAGTATAAAAGTACATACGGATCCGCCGTGTCATTACCACTTATGACCTTAATTTCACATCAATATATTGTCCCATTTTCAATAAAGGTTATAGTCACATTCTTACGCATACGATTAGGAAAAATCATTAAGTTCATTTCTATATAACTTACTTATCTTTCATAAGTATAATCTGCCCTTAAGGAGGGCACATTTACTACCCGCCCAACTGGGACGCGATCAAGTCACACAAATATCAAGCGTGTCCGTGGAATCCCCATCACCGCCATACCTATAAGTGTAAAATATAATCATGTGATGCGCCAGTGGCATCCCACCTCACCGCTTGTCGCATACATACATAACACATATATATATATCTCCGCGTGGAATCCTACATCACCGCGACAATCCAGTATAATAATACACCAATAGGCATACATGAACACCAAGTCCCACCGGTGGTATAGCGTCTGGGGTCTACCTCACTTATACTCTTACCCCGGAGTATGGTAAAGCAGGTGGTATAACATCTTGGGGGTATACCCCTCACTTATACTCTTACCCTGGAGAAGGTGGTATAGCATCTTGGGGATTTACCCCTCACTTATACTCTTACCCTATCTCGACCGACCATCAAACAAAACAAGCAGGGGGTATAATGTCTTGGGGGTTTACCCCTCACTTATACTCTTACCCTGGAGAAGGTGGTATAGCATCTTGGGGGTTTACCCCTCACTTATACTCTTACCCTATCTCGACCGGCCGTCAAACAAACAGAAGCACTACCATGTCTTCTATAAAAATCCAGGAATTTAACCCAAGTACTACTAATAACGGAAGCATACCCGTGGAATCCCACATCACTGTCGGTACGTCCAAGTACTTTACAACAAGACAGCCGACCCTCCAACCGAGAGTCGCGGCAACGTAATAAAACATAATACTTGCACTCAAAGGCTATCACCAGCACACATAGGCTAATTCTCAACTAACAAGCCAAAGTACTTATCAAGGCACACTTAGACTAATTCTCAATTAATCAAGCGAAAGTACTTATCAAGGCACAAATAGAATAATTCTCATTTAACAAGCCAAAGTACTTATCAAGGCATACTTAGACAAATTCTCAATTAATCAAGCCAAAGTACTTATCAAGGCACAAATAGAATAATTCTCATTTAACAAGCCAAAGTACTAATCAAGGCACACTTAGACAAATTCTCAATTTATCAAGCCAAAGTACTAATCAAGGCACAAATAGAATAATTCTCATTTAACAAGCCAAAGTACTAATCAAGGCACACTTAGACAAATTCTCAATTTATCAAGCCAAAGTACTAATCAAGGCATCACATATAATTATTCTCAATTAAACAGGCCAAAGTACTACGTACGTACATTCTTTTTAAGAGACTCTTTTTTGTGTAAAACCCCATGATACTAACACCCGTAGTATCCAGGCTTGTGTACATTTCACATAAGTCACGATACTTTTAGAAATACATTTCTCGGCTTCTAAAATCAAGTGACCCTTACTTAAAAGCTTTAAGCAAGTGATACCTTTAAATCACATTGCCCTTCCTTAATACAAGTTAATTCTGTGATTACTTTATTAGAGAAAACCATTCTCTTAACTTTCCATAAAGTCGTTATAACCAACTTTCCATAAAGCCGTTATAACCCTTTATGGTTTTAGACAAAACTCTTTTCTTTTATAACCAAGAGACTTCTACTTTTAAAAACCAAGTATTGTATACTTTCAAATCAATTCTCTTAACTTTCAAAAAAAAATACAATTAGTCTCTTAACCTTTAGAACTCAAGTGACTCCTTTTATTATAAAACCTTAGACAATTGATGCCTTAAAATCAAGTTGCCTTTTTACTAAAATCAAGTCATTTATCTTTCCATAAAGCAAATATAACCAACTCCCCATAAAGTCGTTATATTCACTTTATGCCTTAGCCAAAAATATAATTTCCTATCCAAGGGACTTATACGTTTAAAACGAAACAAGTATCACATACTTTAAAACTCTTCAAGTCCCTTAACTTTAATAAAACTTAAGACATCCTTTATTCTTTCAAAGAAATGAGTTAATCTCCTAACTCACCTGACTTGGCTATTTATAAAACTAGTAAAGGATATCAAGGTGTCAGACGTCACCGTACTACATACATGCAACTAGTCATGCTCAAAAGATAGGAAAAGTTCTACATAGAGCAAATCACACAACTACCTCTTAACTTCTAAGAGTAGAAGGAAACATGAAATGATACCACAGGTATATTCCATACATAGAATCATGCCAAAGGAAGGAAGAGGTTCACATACCTCGCGACGATTGTCGACAAGTAGCAAAATGCTCCAAAGTACTTCAACCTTGAGCTATTCCATTCTTCAAGTATGATACGCTATACTTAGTACTTCAACCTATGATGGTCACAATACGTCCATTAACCTCTTACTTCAAACGTAGAATATTCTAAGTGCTAAGTCACTAAATTCTACGGAAAATCGGACAAAGACCTCCTTTGTTTCTACTCACTTTGCCACCTTTTTCAAGGCCGAATACAATAACCAAACACGCCACATTTAAGGCCCAAACAATGAAACCAACAATAGGGGATTACACGCCTACTAGACGTGTAAAATTCCACCCCACAATAGATATCAAATTAATACAACTTACTAGGCCAACTCGGCTAACTTGAAGTACTACAACATCAATTCTTATCCAATTTCCATTCAATCCAAGTTATTAACATAACATGATATCAAGTCGCATTTGATTATAACCACTATAAACTCCAAATAATTAACATGCGACGATTCTAATAACGACCAAATTGTAATCCACCTTAACATGGTCTACTTTACATTTCGGATTTTCAAGGCTACAATCAATCCATAATCCTTATAAACTTCAACACATATACATCATGCTAGCAACAAGTAAAGATAACAACAATATAAATAATCTTGTAACACTTCTAAGAGAGAAGATTATACCTCAACGAATCTTAATCCAATTTCTGAATCCGAAGTCGCTCCTTAGCAACTTAGAGCCTCTTCAAGACGCTTCAATCCGCTACTTGAGACCCTTAGAACCATACCAACAACTTTCCTTCAAATTCCAATCCAAAACCTAGAAAGACAACTAGGTTTTCGTTTTGCGACTAACCCGTAAACTATCTTTTTCCAAGATTTTTCTATTGAGATAAGCTTACACTACCCTCAAGAACCTTGGTTTAAAGTGTGGAGCTTAATGGACAAGAAACAAAAAAAAATTGTGAAGAGAGGGGCAAACCCGAGAGCTCTACTATGAGTTCTTCAAATTTTTCAAGAAATTTTCTAAGTGTTTGAGCTTGTCTACTACTACTAGTATTATATAGTGTAATGTAGGGTCAAGATGCAAACAATTGGGTGGTTTGGATGATCTCTTATAAAATATCAAGGCTTGTGGGACCTTTGACTTTGGTCAAGATTGTCAAGTTTCACTACTTGCAAGACTTAGTCATCCAAGACTATGGTCAATGACCATATTGGCCATGCCTAAATCGTCCAAGGCATCATAAGGGGGGGTGACACGTGTCGCCCTCCCATTCGTCACAATATTACGTTCTCCGACAATTTCACAATTCCGATAAATTTTTACAAGTTTCAAATCTTAACACTTGCGAGTTCTTACGCACGTTCTTAAAGCATGTCCTGTAAATACGGGGTGTAACAGTGAGCTTCCCCCACTTGAAGACATTGCTCACAAGCCCGGATGTGGTGGGTTCGTGAGCAATCGGGGGGAACTCGATGCTGTTGGTGATTTCAATAGAAGCTTGCCCTATCCGGATGGCAGTGGCATGAAGTTCTTATGAGTCCGCTTATTTTTCGCCATTCTCAAAGTTATCAAATATGATGACAAGCAAGGGATGAATACAATTGAGAAATGCGTTAATTAAAATCCGGACAGGCCCGGTTTATGAATTACGCTTTTACTAATTATACAAACACTTGCCTATTTCAATATATAAACTAGAAAATAGCGTAAATGAATGTAGTCCGGACAGGCCCAGAGTTTAAATTACAAGGCTTTCTAATTTATACAAGGTTTATCTAATTTGTTAGTAAACATTCATTCATACAATATGTCGTAATCCTAATATTTACCTATCGATACTCTTAGGTTTTCCTAGTGAATATAGATAGTAAAAATACTAAATTAAGGAATGAGATGTAATCAACTGTCACGACCCGTTCCGGGGCCCGTGACTGGTGCCTTACCCGGGCACCCAAGTAGTCATACATCAGAGTAATCAGCGGAATATAAAAACAAGACATGAAACAGTTGTAAAATGAGACACAATTTATCTGAAGAAAAGCTGGCCTTTCGGCATATATACATATAACCCAAGTTTTTGCAGTTACATCCCAAATGTACAATAGGACTACTGCACTTAGGAAAGTAAACAACTATGGCGACGTGGCCCCGCCATACCCTCGATCAGACAAAACTAATTACAACAGGAGAGCATACCTAAAAGTAGAGCCTCGGAGAAGATGGAGCTCACGACACCAACGCAAAAGATCCTAAGGATGCGGATCTAGCACTGTTGCCCTTACTGCGGCATGAACGCACTTCAAGGAGGTCGACAACAGTACTAAGTATGCGAAATCAGAAAGTACTTAAATGAAGACATATCATTTTTAAAATCAGTTTACATATATGTAACAACCAAGGTAACCGCACATAGTGCCACATCATAAACAAGAGCAACAATAGGTAAATCAGAATGGTCTTTTCTAGCCGTGAATGATAGAAGCAGGCCAATTTCGTAGTATCACTATGCAAGCCTAATCTGGACTCCGTAGTCCGCATAGACCACTCACATAGGCCCGCATAGGTATATAACCCCGCATCGAGGGTAGCTACTCCTCGCATCGCCCCGACTCGTAGTCCGCATGCGGCCACATGTATCGCATGAGGTATAACCCCACACACTAACCTCGAACTCCCGTAGCTCCGCATAGGTCCTCGACCCGCATGAGGTATTCTCGAATCATGGTCCTGCATCACCGAAGTCTACCCCGTCGGAGGCGCCTAACCCCAGATATGTCAAGAGGTGAGTGATATTACACTAACCTAACAGCTTATCGTTAAACAACATAAGCACAACAAGAATATTCTCTTACACAAACGTTACAAGACACTAACACACATAGCATCATATCATGTCTACTTATCAAACCATCTTATTTATTCTTTTCACAAATCAATATAAGTCTATTATAAACACATAGGCAAACTGTTTCTTTTATCATTCTTAAGTGGTTATACCTAACTTCCCATAAAGCTAGTATAACTCTTAAGCTTCTGTTTTAAAAACCAATTAGTTCTCTTCTGTTAAAAATGATTCAGTAATCTTTTGAAATGCTTTCAGATCCTTATTATTCAGGCTTAAGTCGCGAGACATTGCCGTAAGTATTATTCAGGCTTAAGTCGAAAGACATTGTCGTAAGTATTATTCAGTTAACACGTGTATGTCTACCGTACTATATATATATTTTAAAATATCATGCTTTAGGAAGAATCACATACCTTCTCGGCGAAAACCACCTGCCAAGTTGAATATGTCGCGCGCAGAGAATCAACCTATAATAGTCAGACACGTCTATCAACGTCTAGACTACTCTGTAAACAGTTCTAAGCAGAGGGTTCTATATCCTACGGAAAATCGGGCAGCATTTCCCTACCCGGTGAGCTACTCAAGTCTCATCGTGAAAACAAATTCTAAGTAAGTATAGTTCAATTATTCTTCTTTAAACCCTTCATCGTGATAATAGTCAATTCTATTCTCAGAATATTCTTCTTAAGTATTTAATACTTATTCTTATACTACTACAGATGTATTCTCTAATTACAAAAGAAGGACAAGATTATTTAACTGTAAGCCCAATAATATCCTAGATAAAAGTCGATCCGAGCAAGGCTTAGCTCCTAAGTCAGACGCTCCGATAGCTCCAAGAAACCTTAGAAGTTCTTCACAACTTCTACTAAGTACTAAGGGATTTGGGCTAGGTATTTTGGGCATTATAACAATACTAGAAGGCAACTTTTCTACCAAGGGAGGGGTAGATTTCCAGGCAGTGGGGTAGCCTGGCTAAGCTTCTCCAAAGGGGGGGAGGTGTTTGGACGAAAAGAGGCTTAAGGGAGAGGGAAGGATTTTAGACTTGGAAGGCTTTTGTGGATGAAGAACTCTTCATCACAAGAGGGGTATTTATAGGTCAAGGGATGGCCAACCAATGGCCAAGATTATGCCAAGTGCAAGGCAAGTGTAAGGTCAAGATTAGGGCAAGTGTCCTTGGCCAACTTGCACACAAATTATCCTACCAACTCCAAGACAAAAATGGTCATCCAATTCGGCCTAATGCCGCCCCACATCCATCAATTGGAGGGTGACAAGTGTCGCCCTCCCGTTGGTCCAAAATGTTTCGTCTCTCGGAAAAATCCACAAAAATTAGAATTGACATAGCCGTAATTTACCCTACGAAAGCTGTGGAAACGTTTCGTCGGAAAACTATTCGTTTTGCGAGTTGTGCCCAAAAAAACGTCCAAGGCCTAAACTTTAAGGCTAAACTTTTGTACGTACGTCCTCACGTACATACTCTAGAAATACGGGGTATAACATTCTCCCCTCCTTAGAAACATTCGTCCCGAATGTTCCTTCCCAAGACAGTTATCGATAAGGTTCTTCATAACTTAAACAGTTGTAAATGCCACACACGCCACGTAACAACACTTAGGCAAAACGATAACGAAAATTTACAAGTAGGAAAGTGAATTACACGGAGGTGTGGGAATAGGTGAGGATACTTCGCCTCATGTCCTCTCGCCTTCCCACGTCATCTCCTCCCGAGCTCGTTCCGCCACAAGACTTTGACGAAGCCACGCCCTGGTCCGCAGACGCCTAACCCGACGATCGACTATCTCATGGGAATCTCTCATACGATAACCCCTCGGTCACACCGACATCGCCAATCGGGTGTACCTAGATGGATCCCCGATACATCTCCTCAAAGATAGATACGTGAAAACCGGATGCATCGCCTCCAGATCGGACGCAGATCCAACTCATAGGCAACCTTGCCTACCTCGCGGACAATCAAACGCCCAATGTACCTGGGCCGAGTTTCTTCTTCCCGAATCTCATCACACCCTTCATGGCGACACCTTTAGGAAAACCCAATCATGAACCTCGAACTGGATGCCGACGACGATGATCTGATATGACTTCGCCGACTCGAGCCGCCAAGAACCTCTCCGGATAAGCTTCACCTTATCCATCGCTCGCTGCACCAACCGTCCCACTAGCCGCACTCGCCACATCGAACCAACCTATAGGCGATCGCACTTCCTCCCATACAAGGCCTCATAAGGCGCCATCTCGAATACCGGAGTGGTAGCTATTATTGTACGTAAACTCAAATAGAGGCAAATGATCCTCCCTACACGAAGTCGATAACACAGGCTCGCAAAGATATCCTCGCAGTGCGATAGTGCGCTCTGTCCGTCCGCTCGTGTGGATGGAATGCGATTGTGCTCACATGCGCCCCTAAACCTCTCTCGAAAGACCTCCAAGTTAGCCAAATCGGGCTCCTGTCGATATGATCGAAATAGGGACTCCATGCATCGACGATCTCTGATGTAAAGTCCGCATAATCCTCACCAAAAAGTCGCCTGACGGAAGAAAGTGGCTGATTTCGTCACCGTCGACGATAACCCATATAGAATCATGTCTCATCCGAGTGCAAGGTAATCCTGTGATGAAGTCCATGTTGATCACCTCCCACTTCCGTGTCGGATCTCTATCGTCAGAATAAACCACCGTGCCTCCGTGCTCTACCTTACTGCCGACAACAAGGGCACTGAGCTACGAACTCTGCAACGTCTCTCTTCAAGCCATCCCACCAATACACAGATCTAAGGTCGTGGTACATCTTGGTCGACCACGACGGATAGAGTAACACGCGTGTGCTTCCCAAGAACTCGCCGCCAAGTCCTCAAACATCCGAACACACAACCTGCCCTCAAACCTTAGCACCCCATCAGGTGCTACCTCAAAAGGACCCTTCCCCTCACGAAGAGCCGTATCACGATAACGTGTCAAAACTGGATCCTCGAACTATTGCCTCTTCACCTCCTCGACGATGGAAGACTCGGCAACCTCACGAACTCGAACCCCACTGCTATCAGAATCAATCAAACGGACACCAAGGCTCGCTAACTGATGCAAATCACGAACCATGTCCCTCTTCTCTAGCTGCACATCTGATAGGCTCCCCATCGACCTACGACTAAGAGCATCTGCCACAACATTGGCTTTCCCCGGGTGGTACAGGATATCAACATTGTAATCCTTAAGCAACTCTAACCACCGTCTCTCGTCAGAAGTTCACTCCTCTCGGGTGAAGATATACTTGAGGCTCTTGTGGTCTCAGATAAATATCCACATGAACCCCATACAAATAGTGCCTCCAGATCTTCAAAGCGTGAATCATACCGCCAACTCCAAATCATGCGGGTAGTTCCTCTCGTGTTTCTTCACCGTGATGCATACGCTTATAACCTTGCCTCGCCAGATCAACACACATCCCAACCCGATGCTCGACGATCACAATACACAACATAACCGTCGACCTCTAGAAGAGTAAGAACGGGGCGGCCGCCGCCTCTTTTCAAGAATCGAAACCCCGCCACAAGCATCACCATCAAACTTGCCGCCTCGAGTCACCTAGTCAATGGTGCGTAGATAAGCAAACTTCTCACGAACCGATAATATCTCGCAAGGCCCGTAAAATCGCGAACCTCTCGGAGTAAGAGGTTCAGGCCAAGTCCTCGATCGCCGATCTTGCCGATTCCACTCGAATGCCATCACCATAATATGCCCAAGAAAAGCCACCAAGTCAACCAAAACTCACATTTGGAAAACTTGGCGCATAATCGCTGGTCCCGAGAATCACAAGACAGCCTCAAACGTTCGCATGCTTCCCGCTTCGAGCGAATAAACCAAGATATCATCAATGAACACTATCACAAACGTGTCCAAAAATGGTTTGAACACTGCTCATCAAATCCATGAATACCACGAGCATCGTCAACCCAAAAGACATGACCGAACTCATAATGCCCGTGACGTCCGAATGCGATCCTGTGGACATCCACCTCTCGACTCGCACTGATGATAGCCCGATCGCAGATCAATCTTGAGAAACATCTCGCACTCGCAAATGGTCGAACAAATCATCAATCCCGGAAGGGGGTATTCGTTTTAATGGTCACCTTGTTCACCGCTCAGAATCAACACACACGCAGCGCCCCGCCCTTCTTCTTCACGAACAATACCGGCGCCTCAGTGAAAAACACTAGGCTCGATGAAGCCCTTCTCCAAAGAAATCCCTAAGCCGATCCTTCAACTCTCTCAACTCGGCAGTGCCATTCTCAGATGGCGGAATGGAAATAAAGCCAGTGTCCGCAATATGTCTATACAAAACTCAATCTCCTCTCGTGAGGGATACCCGAGGTCGCCTGAAACACGCCCGGGAACTCTCGACTATCGAATCGATCAAAATCGCATCGCACCTCGATCAAACACCGAACGAGATGGTAGATATACCCTTCGCACCATCTTCCTAGCCTTGAGGTAGGAAATAAACCTACCCCTACGATATCGTGTTCTCCCACTCAACAACCGCTCCTCAGAAATCGGAACTGCATTACTCTCTCTGCAGCTTCACATTGGCGTAGCAAGAAGCTAGCCAATCCATCCCCATGATCACGCCGGTCAATCATCTCCAACTCTATCAAGTCGGCCAGGGTCCGACGATCAGAAACGGTCACAGACAAGCTCTATATACCCGCCGAGCTACCACCGAATCACCCATCGCGTAGCTACCTCGAAGTGGTCATGGACTCGTGCTCTATCCCTATCCTACTAGCAACAAGGGAGATATATAGGACAGTAGAACCGGATCTATCAAAGCATACACATCAAACCCGAACCGATAAGGTACCGTGACGACATCGTGAGGCCTCCCGATCCCGCTACCGACAAGGCATAAATGCGGTTCGAGGACCGCTAGAATCGGGACCCGCGCCATGACCTTCGCCATGACTCGCTGGTCCACGAGTACCTTGTTCTCCGGCGAGTAGTCGCTGGGATGAAGAAGACGGCGAAAGAACTCGTAGTCGACCCTACCATCAAGATCGCTTGGTCTGACAGCCGCATAGTGACTCGCTGCCACAACTGAAACAAGCTCCCGTAGCAGCACCACAACTCCCGGTGGGATCTACCGTGACGCCACACCGGCGGTGGTGGTCCCGATCGCCGCATTTCGCCGCTCGACGCTCGCTCGGGCCCCGGTTCGCCTCGAATATCCCGGGCTGCGGCCGAGGACGGCAGAGTGCTCGAGCCGGCTGGTGAAAATCTCGATCGCCGCCGAGGCCGCCACCACGATAGCCACCAAAAGACCTCGCTGTCCGGCCTTCTTCGTCACACAACCCGCTTCGGCCTCTACATGACTACATGCACTCTAAGGAAATAAACAACTATGGCGGACAGGCCCCGCCATACCCCGATCAGACAAAACTATCTACAACAGGAGATCATACCCAAAAGTAGAGCCTCGGAGAAGATGGAGCTCGACACCAACACAAGAGATCCTAAGGATGTGGATCTAGCACTGCCGCTTACTGCGCATGAACGCAGCCGAAGGAGGTCGATGCAACAGTACTAAGTATGTGAAATCAGAAGTACTTAAATGAAATCATATCATTTTAAAACCGTTTACAAATATGTATGAAACAATCAAGGAAACCGCATAGTGCCACATCACAAACAAGAGCAACAATAGGTAAATCGTAATGTCTTTTCTAGGCCGCGAATGATCGAAGGCCACCGCCCGTAGTATCACCATGCAAGCCTAATCTCGACTCTCAGAGTCCGCATAGGCCACTCACGTAGGCCCGCATGGTATATAACCCGCATCGAGGGTAGCTACTCCTCGCATCGCCCCGACTCGGCCGTCCGCACGGCCACATAGACCGCATAAGGCATAACCCCGCATACTAACGTGGAACTCGCGTAGCTCCGCATAGGCCCCCTGGACCCGCATGAGGTATTCTCGAATCATGGTCCTGCATCGCTGAGTCTACCCCGACGGAGGCGACTTTAACCCCTGTGATCATCTCAAGAGGTGAGTGATATAGTACTAACATAACAGCTTATAGTTTAAACAACATAAGCATAAGTAAGACTGACCTCTTTACACAAACGTTACAAGTCACTACCACACATAGCATCATATTATGTCTACTTATCAAACCATTTTATTATTCTTTCATAAATCAATATAAGTCGGTTATAAACACATAAGTAAACTGTTCCTTTTATCATTCTTAAGTTGTTATACCTAACTTCCTGTCACGACCCGAACCCGGGCCCGTGACTGGTGCCTTACCCCGGGCACCCTAGTGATACAACATCAGAGTAATCAGCGGAACATAAAACAAGACATGGAAATATTAAGAAGTAAGAAACAGTAATCGGAGAAAACTTGCCTTACGGCTTATATATAAATCAATTTTAAAACCGAACAGTTACATCCCATTATAACTCGCCACAACAAGATTACTGCACTTAAGAATGATACGACAATAATGGCGGACAGGGCCCGCCATACCCCGAATGTAAATACCTACAACGACAGGGACTATACCATCGATAAGCCTCCGAGAAACGGAGCTTCCATACGCTGAATCGTGACCCGAGAACTAGGATCAACGATCGTGTACCTCAACTGCGGATGAACGCACTTCGGGCGAGGTCGATAACAGTACCAAGTATGTGAAATCAGAAGTACTTAAATGAAAACATATCATTTTAAAATCGGTTTTGCAAGTACGTATGAAACAACCAAGGTAACCGCATAGTGCCATATCATAAACAAGAGCAACAATAGGTAAATCGTAATGTGTCTTTTCTAGGTCGCGAATGATCGGCAGGCCAATTGCCCGTAGTATCACCATGCAAGCCTAATCTCGACTCCGTAGTCCGCATAGGCCACTCATATAGGCCCGCATAGGTATGTAACCCCGCATCGAGGGTAGCTACTCCTCGATCGCCCCGACCCGCGATCCGCATGGCCACAGAGACCGCATGACCACAAGGGCCGCAAACTAACACGAAACTCCGTAGTTCCGCATGGATCCTCGACCCGCATGAGGTATTCTCGAATCATGGTCCTGCATCGCCGAGTCTACCCCGTATCGAGGCGACTTAACCTCCGGAAATAAGTCAAGGTGAGTGGTACAATACCAACATAACGGTGATAGTCAAACAACTTTAAAGCGCGATCGAGGAAAACCCTTTACACTAACATCACAAGATACTAACACACGTAGATCCTAGCATGTTTACTTATCAATCAACAAGAAAGTATTACAAGGCTATCACAAACCAACACAATCAAGTTATACACACAAGGTACTTTCTACTATATGTCAACAAGTTCGGGTTTTTATCCCCAAAGTATTTCATACATTAACTCTTTAAAAGATACATTACGTTTACAAAAGTCACACAATACCCGTAGTATATGAAAATAGAGTGATTATCTTTTGAAGTAAATCAAAACACTTATCTTCGTAAAATCAAGTAACAACATTCTTTTCCAAATGTTTCAAGTTTGCCTAATTTCAATTACTCAAGTTTCTCATTTTCTAAAGGTTTCAGAGTTCATAATTTTAATCACTTAATGATATAATTCTCCCTTAAAAGCAATTTGAGAAACATATGTCTGATACGTGAGTAGGTTATTCTTGTTTATAACAATCTTATTTAAGCAGCCCTGATCTAGGAAATGTAACATCATTTTGTCTCATCTTAGTTTCTATGCAGATGGAAGTTTCTACTGGTTTTACTAATACATTATTAGTCAAAACATTTCCCTTTATTAGCGCTGCTGTGGTTTGTTCGATACTTATTCTGATTTTCGAAATCAAGAAACATTATTGCTTTTAAAATCAAGTACTCATTACTTGCGAATGAGGTTTTACAACATTTTTTAACAAAATGTTAATTACCAAGTAAAACAAGTTAAGTCTCTTATCCTTTAAGATCAAGTCTCTTAACTTTTAAAATCAATAAACCATTCATTTTACCATTCTTAAGACGTTATACCTAACTTCCCATAAAGCTAGTATAACTCTTATGTTTTCAAAACCAAGTATTATTCTTCTGTTAAAAATGATTCAAAGATTCTTTGAAATACTTCAAGATTCTTTATTATTACACATTAAGTCAGTTATAAGTCAAATCAGTTACCTTTTAAAACCATAAAACATTTTCTTACTTACATAAAGCTGTTATAACCAACTTCCCATTAAGTCGTTATAACACTTTATGTTTCAAACCAATCAAATACGTTTAACACATGTACGTCTACCGTACTACATAGTTATACACATATCATGCTAGAAAAGGTAGGAAGAGGTTCACATACCTCGCGACGATTATCGACTAATAGCAAAACGCTCCAAGTACCTCAAACCGCCGGCTACTCCTTAAGCCAAGTAGATCGCGCCACGCATAGTACTTCCACCTATAAGGCCACAAGGCGCTTATTAACATTTAGGTCTCTTCGTAGAACATTCTACGTAAAATCGACAAAGACCTACCCCCGCAACAGCGTAAATCTCCTCCTCTAACGGGGCCGGCTACCAAGCCAACCGGGGGGGTTATACGTCTAAACCGGACGTGCACAATTCTATCTCACAGAAAAGCTACACAAGTCATCAGAATACGCCCTATGTAATTACAGTTCAGCACTCTTCTTTCGAAAAGGTTTCTTATTATTCATGATTAAGTCGCGAGACATTGCGTAAGTATTATTCAAAGCTTAAGTCCAAAGACATCCCGATAACAACGTTCAGTTTTATATATAGTATACTTCAACTATATAGTCTAACAATCATGTAATTTCCAATTACAATAGAGGGACAAGATATTTACCTCGATAAGCCCATAATTATCCAAGTATAAAGTCGATCCTGGGCAACGTTTAGCTCCAACTCCGCGCTCCAACCCGCTCCAAACTACCCTTAGAAGTTCTAACCAACTTCTACATACTACTCCAACTAACCATGGAGATTTTCCTTAGGTGGTTTGGTTTGGATGAAGGGAAGTATAATAGTATTTACGGCTTTTCAGATAAGTATAACCTTAGAATACTACAAGGTATACGCAAGGTAATTTGGGTATAGTAACAATACTTTTGAGAGTATTTCTACCAAGAGGAGGGTATTTATACAAAAACAACTAGCAGTGGGTACCCCACGCTAGCACCACAAGGAGTGGGTGTATACCCTCTACTCCCACTAGTGGGTACTCTCGCCAAGTGGGGAGAGGGCTCTCGGCCGAACTCAACACAAAGGGAGGAGGAGGATTTTAACACTTAGGAAATATTTGGAATGGATGAAGAAGTCTTCCAAAGGGGGTATTTATAGGTCTAGCAAAGGCCAACCAATGGCCAAGATCATGCCAAGTGCATAGCAAGTGTAGGGCCAAGATCATGCCAAGTGCACCTTATCCATCTACCACCAAAATATCCTACCTACTACTTGACAAAACTCACCCAATTCGTCCACCCTTGACCGCCCAAGCCTATCCAATGAGAGGGTGACAAGTGTCGCCCTCTTGTTGGTCCAAAATGTTTCGTCTCTCGGAAAAATCCGCAAAAATTAGAAATGACATAGCCGGAATTTTCCCTACGAAAGCTGTGGAAACGTTTCGTCGAAAAACGACTCTACCCGGGGGTTGTGCACAAAGAATAATTCGGCCAAGCCTATTCTCAAGTTAAAATTTTTCACGCACGCCCCACGCATATACTGAAATACGGGTATAACATTCTCCTCCTTAGAAACATTCGTCGAATGTTCCTTCTAAGTCTCAAACCAAGCGCGCGCCAAGATAGTCTTCACTACTATACTTACGAACAATCACGCCACAACCGCCACAACAACACCTGCGCAAAATACTTACGTCCAAGTCCACGAGGAAACACCTCTAACATCACCACAAACACCTCTAACATCACAACGCTCCCATCCAAGGGTATAAAATATAATTCCTTCGCACTTCCTCCATACAAAAGAAATGGTCACATCTCTGCTCGCAATACATGCTCGCTTCTCCCTTTACTCGTGATACCACTTTTGTCACTTTGCCGCGAGGTTCTAGTGTCACCCGTGACCTAACAAATGGTACCGGCCGCACGCGACCCGAGGTCGTCAGACACTCGAGCTCTTACCACATTTCGAGCATCGCTCGATTTCCAAAACTCGGGTTACTATCTCTAACGTGGTCATCATTAATCGGGAACACTGATGGATCTCCGATACTTTCCGATCATAACAATACGAAGATCGGACGTCGCCTCCTAAGTCGGACGGCAAATGCTAACATATAGCAACCCGCCTATTCTTCACATGAACTCGTGCGGCCCAAAGTAACTCGCTAAGTTCCTCTGCTTTCCAAAACTCGCCACACCCAACCCGGTGGTACTTTCAAGAAGACCGACCGTCAACTGAACTCTAAGCCGTCGCCGATTATCCGCACGATTTCTCCGAGTGCCGTAACCTCTTCTAGACAAGCTTTACCCTATCCACGATCGCCGGAACAAGCTGAACCAACTATCTGAATCTTGCCAACATCGAACCAATCGATCGGCGACTTACACATCCGCCCTACAAGGATTCATAGGCGACATCCGAACACCGAAATGGTAGCTTAAACACTCTCCACAGAGACAACAATCCCCACAACTACCCCGAAATCCACACACGCCCGAGGGCGAATGCGGTCGAGACTCACCGAGTTCTTAACCTGCTGGTAAAACTTCCAAAACAAAAACATGCACTGGCTCCACTGTCTGTCATAAGGTGAAGGTAGGCACCCCGTGCAGCCTTACAACCTTTCTGATATAACGCCTCGCAACATACCACTGAGTGCACGGTTTGGATTAAAAGATAAGACGGGCTGACCTCATCGGCCCGACCATCGATCAACGCATCCACGAACTCGCATTTGGTTAACTAAACTTGGGCCTAACACCCTCATGACCCTACCACAAGGCGGGACCACCACAAACTGACCCCACCACCATACATGCCGCGGGCTGACCCGCAACGTGGCCTCAACCCGACCCGGCAACGTGCGAAACGCTAGCTCCCCGATCCGGAATAATCTCACTAATCACTTTACGAAAACCTAGCGGTCTTCTTAGCTCAACTACCCTCTTTCATTCCACACTTCTCAGGGACTTATCCCACAAACATAACTCACGTGCACTATGCACTCCTATAAGGGTCAAACATAAACAATACATCTTTTACTCGGGATGGCCTTACCTCTAAGGTCTCTACGTATAACACTCTAAGGCTCACACTTTCTCTATCCCCCAATCTTCCCCGGTTACTGAACAATGATTTCTAATCACAAATTACACACTGCTATCAGAACATAGAACTTAAGATATACTCATCTCATCATACGCTACTAATCTCTAGAGGGTTAAGGATAAACCTGTATCTACTGCTTCACTCTCCTTAGTCGTTCTAAACAAACCTACCCCGTAGGGCACATAGCTAGGGGAGATGACGAACTACCCACCGATCCTGAAGGTTAAGTCCTTCTACTAGGACATCCTTTCGACACATGGCCCTGACGGCCGCAGGTAAAACAAGTACCAACTAAAAGATGACATTCCCCGGGATGACGTCTGTCACATCGCGGAACCGAAACCCCGAGTTCGACCAACTCCTGTATACCCCGAACGCCCCGAAATCCGTGGAAGACCACTGCACCGCGGAGGTGCATATCTAATCTGGCGCGAGGCGACTTGCCTCGAAGTTACCAAAGGACCTTGCCGCTCGCAGCCTCTTCGCCGCCCTTCGTTAACCCGTCGATCTACGTTTCTTGGCTTGTCGCGCATAAGCCCGCATACGTGCCATGCTCAAGCCTAATCAAGAATTACTCTTGCACAACCTCTTAGATAGTCTTCAAGACTCGCGGACATCGATATACTCTGTAGCCAAATCCATAGCTAGTAATGTGGTCGCTTTGCAATCTATATTCTCTGCTCGGTCGGAACGAAGGTTCATATATCATGGCCGCAGAGGAATCTGCCGCCGCTAAACTCTCTTGGGTGGTGACGTAGCATAACTTCCCGAACGGCACCTAACTCGGTGATGGTTGGGCTGTGCCCTCGTAACCCTCTCAGATTTATTCGCAGCCTCCTCGGCCGCTTTGCCTCCCGGCCCGGTTTGCCCTACGCGAGGCATAGCGATAAGGAAAGAATTACGTTAGAGGTCCAACTTACAACACACTCTAAGGCACGATCTCGGAGTGAGAAGAATAGAAACCAACCTAAATATCCTATAGCCTCACGATTATTGGTGTGGTGCACAACACACCGATAATCAAGACTTCATCGATACGGCTCGTAGACACTTTCCGAGGATTAATCGCTCGATACCACTTTTGTCACGACCGAACCGGCCCGTGGATCGTGCCTTACCGGCACCCTAGTGATACAACATCGAGTAATCACGAACATAAAACAAGACATGAAAATATTAAGAAGTAAGAAACGATGTCGGAGAAAACTTGCTTTACGGCATATATAAATCAATTTTAAACCGACGATACATCCCATTACAACTCGCCACAACGATTACAGGACCTAAGAATGATACGACAATAATGGCGGGACGGGGCCCCGCAATACCCCTGAATGTAAATAAATACAACGACAGTGGATTATACCACTGATAAGCCTCGGGAGAAACGGAGCATCCAATACGCTGAACTGTGAACCAGAGAACTAGGATCAACGACTCGTGTACCTCAACCTGCGGCATGACCGCAGCCCCCCGAAGGAGGTCATTACAACAGGTACCAAGAATGTCAAACTTTAAAGAACTAAAATGAAAAAATATCATTTTAAAATCGTTTGCAAATGCGTATGAAACAACCAAGGTAACCGCGCATAGTGCATATCATAAACAAGAGCAACAATAGGTAAATCAGAATGGTCTTTTCTAGGCTGCGAATGATCGAAGCAGGGCCAATTGCCCATAGTATCACCATGCAAGCCTAATCCTGGACTCCCGTAGTCCGCATAGGCCACTCATATAGGCCCGTATAGGGTATGTAACCCCGCATCGAGGGTAGCTACTCCTCGGCATCGTCCTGGACCCGCAGTCCGCATGGCCACAGAGACCGCATGACCACAAGGGCCGCAAACTAACACGAACTCCGTAGTTCCGCATGGATCCTGGACCCGCATGAGGTATTCTCGAATCATGGTCCTGCATCGCTGAGTCTACCCCGCATCGAGGCGCAACCTCCGAAATAAGTCAAGGTGAGTGGTACAATACCAACATAACGGTGATAGTCAAACAACTTTAAGCGCAATGAGGGAAAACCCTTTACACTAACATCACAAGATACTAACACACGTAGCATACTAGCATGTTTAATTATCAATCAAAAATAAAGTATTACAAGGCAATAAAAAACCAACACAAAAAAGTAATAAACACAAGGTACTTTATACTATATGTCAACAAGTTCGTTTTTATCCCCAAAGTATTTCATACATTAACTCTTTAAAAGATACGTTACGTTTACAAAGTCACACAATACGTAGTATATGAAAATAGAGTGATTATATTTTGAAGTAAATCAAAACACTTATCTTCGTGAAAATCAAGTAACAACATTCTTTTCCAAATGTTTCAAGTTTGCCTAATTTCAATTACTCAAGTTTCTCATTTTGAAAGGTTTCAGTAGTTCATAATTTTAATCACTTTATGTTTTAATTCTACCTTAATATCAATTTGAGAAACATATGTCCGATCGTGAGTAGGTTATTCTTGTTTATAACAATCTTATTTAAGCAAACGATCTAGAAATGTAACATCATTTTGTCTCATCTTAGTTTCTATGCAGATGGAAGTTTCTCTTTGGTTTTACTAATGTTATACCCGTAGTCAGTGGTATGTATGTGAGGACGCACGCATTTGTGTACGCAGTAAATTTTGAAAAGAAAGAAAGATGTGAGTTTTCACGGAAAAGTTTCCTGTTATTTGTGAAGGAAAAGGTTCGTTAATGGGAATTGATTCCGATTTGGTATTCGGACTTCCGAATATTAGAGAATTATGGAATTTTATTTTGGAAATGGTCACGTGGGGCCACGGAGAAATTTACTGCCATGTGGCCCACTTTGTTTTGAGATTTTGGCCATTGTGGATATTTTTCGAAAGACGTTTTTTAGGGCCATTAGGAGGGTGACACGTGTCACCCCCGCCTAGGTGGCTTTGCCGAAGTTACCTTTGGGCACAAGTGCCGACTAGAGTCGTTTTCCGACGAAACGCTTTCCACACTTTCGTAGGAAAATTCCGCTATGTCCTTTTTAATTTTTATGGATTTTTCCGAGAGGCGAAACATTTTGGACCAACGGGAGGGTGACATGTGTCACCTCACATCGTGCCAGTGGGCGCCCAAGTGGAAGAGTGGTTCACGAATTGGCTTGATCTTTGTGGCTCACGTTTTGGCCCTATTGGTTCCTTGTTTTGTGCCTTGTTTTGGCCTTGTTTTGTGGCTTGTCTTGTGCCATGTTTTGTGGAGTAGGGTTAGGTGCACTTGGCTTGATCAAGGCCTTACACTTGCCTGCACACGGCTCGATCTTGCCATCGGTTGGCATTTGGGTTTGCTATAAATACCCCCTTAGTTGATGAACTTTCTTCATCCAAAATCATTTTCCAAGTCTTGAAATCTCTCCTTTGTGAGTTGAAATCGTCCAAAGCCCTCCTCCCTCATGTGGAGCTTTGGAGGCCCTTTGAGTGAGGCTTGGCCGCGGTACCCCTAGCCTAGTTGTTTCAGATAATACCCTTGTTGTGGTATAGAAATACTCCCTAGTATTGTTATAATGCCCAAAATACCTTAGCCTTGTGCCTTGTAGTATTCCAAAGATACCTCTACGTAGAGTCGGAAATACTACCTTTCGTCCTTTTAGTCTCAAACCGAAACCCTAAGGAAATCTTCATCGTTGGTTGAGGTATGTGAGTAGAAGTTGGTTAGAACTTCTAAGGGTTGTTTGGGGTGGTTTGAGCGCACTGAGTGGAGCTAAACCTTGCTCGGGAGCGACATTAAACTCGGATAATTTTTGGGCTTATCGAGGTAATTATCTCCCTCTATTGTAATTGGAAATTACATGTTTGTTAGGATATATAGTTGAAGTATACTATATATGGAACTATACTTAGTATTCGCAATGTCTTTTGACTTAAGCTCAAGAATAAAGAATCGAATCGAATCAGATTTACATGGGATCAGCGATGAGACTTGTGTAGAATTGTACGCGTCCGTTAGACGTGTTAACCACTGGTTGGCTTGGTAGCCGACCCTCGATAGAGGAGAGATTTACGCCATGTGGGAGGCTTCGAATTTTCTATAGAAAGATAGAAACTTGTGTTTTGGGGTTAATAGACGTTTTGACCTTTATAGGTGAAAGTACTAAGAGTAGCGTATTCTACCGGCGAGTGGAAAGGGCTAGTGCGTTGTAATCTTGGGAGCATTTTGCTTGTTGTCGTTAAATCGTCGCGAGGTGTGAACCTCTTCCTATCTCTTCTAGCATGATATGTGTGAACTATGTAGTACGGTAGACGCATACGTGTTAAGCGTGTTTGATTGTTCTTAAAACATAAAGTGTTATAACGGCTTTATGGGAAGTTGGTTATAATGACTTTATGTAGGTAAGAAAATACTTTGTGGTTTTAAAAGGTAATCGATGTGAATTATAAGCGCTAGTTATAATAAAGAACTTGTTGTATTTCAAAAGATTTCTAAATCGTTTTGAAGGAGAGTAACACTTGGTTTTAAAGGTTTTAAAAAGAGTTATACTAGCTTGATGGGAGTTAGGTATAATGTCTTAAGAGAGGTAAAGAAAATGGTTTACTGATGTTAGAAGTTAAGAGACGTGATCTTATGAGATAAGAGACTTAACTTATTTGTTTTAATGTGGATGTTTATGTGAAACCTCATTCGTGAGTAATGAGTACTTGGTTTTATTTAAAGGATAATGTTTTACTGATTTCGGAAATCAGAATGTGTATCGACAGGACCATCGCGGCGTTAATAAAGGAAAATGTATTGAATAATGATGAATTGTATTAAAACCGGTAGAAACCTCCATCTGCATAGAAACTAAGATGAGACAAAATGATATTACATTTTCTAGATCATGGTCATTGTAATAAGAATGTTGTAAACGAGAATAACCTACTCTCACGTGAGACTTATATTACTCAATTGTTCTAAAAGGAATCAAGTGATTAAGTTTATGAACTATGAAACCATTTGAAAATGAGAAGCTTGAGTAATTGAAACTAGGCAACCGGAACTTAGGAAAAGAATGTTGTTACTTGATTTTGAAAAGGAATGTGGGTTGGTCATTCTAATACTACGGGTATCGGGTGACTTTAATAAGTAATGGATCTCTTTTAAAAGAACTTAACGTATGTAGTACTTTGGAGTTAAAAACCCGGACTTTGGCATAAAATGAAAGTACTTTGAGTTGTGTGAAACTTGCCTATGCTTGTTGTTGTGAAACTTGCCTATCTTGTGATGATAGCCTTTGTTGTGCAAGTGTGGTATTTCAGTATACCGCGCCTCTCGATAGAGGCGGTCGACTTGTTGAGAACTTACTTGGACACGCCTGGCGTGATGGAGAATTCCACGGGTATGCTCCTCGCTGATAGTGTTATTCCACGGACTAGCTCTCCATGAGGTTTCTTCCGTTCGGCTGGGTATCGGTGGTCGGCTCGTCTTGCCCCGCCTCGTGGACCGATTCGCCTTGGTATTCGTAGTCACCCTGACTTGCCCCGCTCAAGATAGTGACGAAGTTTCGTGATACCTTGGTCCCCGGTGGTCACCGATTTGCCCTTGCCACCGCGTGACCGCCTTGGTATCCTGTAGTCGGCCGCACTTGCCCCGTAGACGGCCGTGTTTTGGTTGCATTGTATTATTGGTACGGTCGGATCTCGTAGTTATACTTGTCTCAGACGGTTTTATAACACATGTGGGACATGGTGTTCATGTATAATCCTTGGTATTGTTATATCATAAAGCTAGCTGAGGAAGAAATTCCACGCACAGTGATAATTTGGAGGCGTGAGTCCTGTCTTGATGTAATCGTTATATGTTATATATCGTAGTTTGGTCATCATACATGTCTCCCGCTTTATAGACTATTATGATTTCATTACGATTTACTGATTCACATACTTGGTACTGTTATCGACCTCCTTCGGGGGGCTGCGTTCATGCCGCAGTTAGAGGTTCATAGGATGTCGATCCCCGCGTTTAGTTTCTCATTTCAGCGTTTTGGGAATCTCCGTTCCGTCGGAGGCTTATCTTTGGTATGTTACCCGAGTCCGTAAGTTCTCAGACGTTCGGGGTATGGCGGCCCCGTCGTCATAGTTGTTGTATAAATCTTAGAGCTCTGTCGAAATGTTGAGGGCAGGGTTGTAAAAGGATTAAACTGTTCGTGTTTTATGTATATACTGAAGGCAACTGTTTTGGTTGGCCTGTTTATTTATTATATCTCTTGTTTCATGATTCATGTTTTATTTTCCGCTGGTTTTCTCTGATGTTGTATCACTAGGGTGCCCGGGTAAGGCACGAATCTGCCCGAACAGTCGTTACAAAAGTGGTATCGAGCGATTAATCTCGGAAAGTGTCTACGCACCGTGTCTAGTAAGTCTTGATTATCGATGTGTTGTGCACCACATCTATAATCGGAGGCCGCAGGACATTTAGGATTAGTTTCCATTCTTCTCATTCCTTAGATCGTGTTGTAAGTTGGACCCTCCGACGTATCTCGCTTTTACCGATTATGCCTCCGCGAAGGCAACCAGAGCCCGAGGGCAAGCGCAGAAGTGCTTGCTAGTGAGATACTGAGGAGTACGCAGGCGCAGCCCGCACAAGACTGAGCCTCCATCCCCATGGGCGGAGGAGATGGGTTACGCGAGATGGCGATTGATGGCGGTTGTGGCCGACTTGAGGATGGTGGACGCAGCAGCCCGATGAGCACCGATGGTTCACCCTAGATCGAGATAGTTCGAGGCTACGGATTTTCCGAGTTGTAGGCCGCCCGAGTTTTATGGGTCGAGGCACGAGGATGATCCGCAGGAGTTCATCAAGCGATTCTGATCGAGAGTGATCAAGGCATCGGAGATCGAGTCGGTGGCCTAGGTTCACATCAATGCGTGATACCGCAATGATCGGTTTGATTCTTGAGCTGTCCAGGGGAGAGCATCCACTTCCAGCGGTATGGAACGAGTTCTCAGAAGCCTTTCTTGCACATTTCTTGCCTCCCCAGACGAGGAGGGCTCGGGCCGACAGATTTTTGGTGTTCCGGCAGAACGGGCGTACGGTTCGGGAGTACAATGTGGAGTTCGACTCATTGGCGATGCGTCCGCGTTAGTAGCTAGTATGGAGGATCGAGTGCACCGATATGTTCAGGCTCGATGATTGCCTTGCAGAGTTGTTCGGTGTAGCTCTTCACCGGCATGGACATTGCCGCGCACGCAGCGTATACACTTGGATGTGAGGCGGATAAATCGGCGGAATGACCAAAGTCGCAGAAGAGGGCGAGCAGCAGGTCGCTGGTGACTTCGAGGCGGACCGCCTCAAGAAGACTAGTTATGTACCTCAAGATGAGTGGTCCTCCAGCTTTTCGACCTTCAGATATTCGGGAGCGGTCGGGGCTCCTGTGTTTCAGATTTTGAGAGAGCGGAGTGCTCGCGGATGAGGTTGCCCTTGTCTCAGCCGGTGGCGTTGTGGAAAGCTTCATAAGGGAGGTGTCGTACTAACTCGGGAGATTGTTATTTTGCGCCAACAGGCTATCGGCAAGAGATCGTCCACTGTGGGTAGCACTGGTAGGATAGCATGGACTACTAGAGCGATTCGGGTTCTTCACCTTCCGTAGCAGCAGATGTTCGTACACCGGAAGGCCCCAGAGGTCGCGCGGAGTTCCCGATAGCGGTCCTGAACCGCCTAGTTTCGTATATCCTTAACCTCTAGAGTTTTGTTTATGTTGTTGATGTGTTTAATGTTATGTTTGGATAGCTTTGTGCTAAAGTGTGATTTAGAAACTGGTTAGTGAAAAGGGTAAGTCCTCGGTAGTGTGAGATGGAAGTGGTAGCTTTCATGATGTGAAATAGTAAGATTGTTCGGATCGGGAACAAGAGTTGCGTGATTGGGGTCGGGTTTAGACCATTTGCGGTCAAACCAGAACCCGGTTTGGGGTGGGGCCAGTTCTGGGTGGTCCCGCCAGGTGGTAGGGTCACGAGGATGCTAGGCCCAAGTTTGTATGATCATCGTATGAGTTCGTGGACGCGTTCGACCGAGCGGTTCGTAAAGGCGGGAATGGCCTTAAGGAAGTTGAGGTTAGTAAGATGACCAAGTTTGGAGGTAGTGACTCCGAGACTTTCGAACGGAAGTAATGACCGAGGTATGGTACATACGGGAGAGTTCAAGTGTTCGAGAAGGGCACGACGAGTAAGGAAGGAAGATAACGTGTGTTATTTCGTGCAGGCGTGGCGTTGACAACTTTTAGAGGAACTTCATCGATATCCGTCTTGAGAAGGAACATTCGGACGAATGTTTCTAAGAGGGAGAATGTTATACCGTAGTTGCGTGGTATGTATGTGAGGGCGACGCATTTGAGTGTCAGAAATTTTGAAAAGAAAGAAAGATGTGAGTTTTCGACGAAAAGTTTCCGGTTATTTGTGAAGGAAAAGGTTCGTTAATGGGAATTGGATTCCCGATTTGGTATTCGGACTTCGGAATATTAGAGAATTATGGAATTTTATTTTCGGAATGGTCACGTGGGCCCACGGAGAAATTTATTTTGTGGGCCCACTTTGTTTTGAGATTTTGGCCATTGTGGATATTTTTGAAAGACGCTTTTTAGGGCCATTAGGAGGGTGACACGTGTCACCCCGCCAGTGGCTTGCCAAAGTTACCTTTGGGCACAAGTGCCGACTAGAGTCGTGTTCCGACGAAACGGTTCCCCAGCTTTAGTAGGGAAAATTCCCGCTATGGCCTTTTTAATTTTTGCGGATTTTTGCGAGAGACGAAACATTTTGGACCAATGGGAGGGTGACATGTGTCACCCTCACATTGGAAGCAAGGGCGTCCAAGTGGAAGAGGTGGTTCACGAATTGGCTTGATCTTTGTGGCTCACGTTTTGGCCCTATTGGTTCCTTGTTTTGTGCCTTGTTTTGGCCTTGTTTTGTGGCTTGTCTTGTGCCATGTTTTGTGGAGTAGGGGTTAGGGTGCACTTGGCTTGATCAAGGCCTTACACTTGCCTTGCACATGGCTTGATCTTGGCCATTGGTTGGCATTTGGGTTTGCTATAAATACCCCCTTAGTTGATGAACTTTCTTCATCCAAAATCATTTTCCAAGTCTTGAAATCTCTCCCCCTTTGTGAGTTGAAATCGTCCAAAGCCCTCCCTCCCCCCTTTTGTGGAGCTTTGGCCGAGAGGCCCCCCCCCCTTTGAGTGAGGCTTGGCCGTGGGGTACCCCCCCCTAGCCTAGTTGTTTTCGTATAATACCCCTTGTTGTGGTATAGAAATACTCCCCTAGTATTGTTATAATGCCCAAAATACCTTAGCCTTGTGCCTTGTAGTATTCCAAAGATACCTCTTTACGTAGAGTCCGGAAATACTACCTTTCGTCCTTTTAGTCTCAAACCGAAACCCTAAGGAAATCTTCATCGTTGGTTGAGGTATGTGAGTAGAAGTTGGTTAGAACTTCTAAGGGTTGTTTGGGGTGGTTTGGAGCGCACGGAGTGGAGCTAAACCTTGCTCAGGAGCGACATTAAACTCGGATAATTTTTGGGCTTATCGAGGTAATTATCTTGTCCCTCTATTGTAATTGGAAATTACATGTTTGTTAGGATATATAGTTGAAGTATACTATATATGGAACTATACTTAGTATTCGGCAATGTCTTTTGACTTAAGCCTGAAGAATAAAGAACGATGAATCGTATTTACATAGAATGTATTGCGAGAGACTTGTGTAGAATTATGCGCGTCAGGTTAGGCGTGTTAACCACTGGTTGGCTTGGTAGCGGAGCCTCGATGAAGGAGGAGATTTCTGTTGTTGCGGGAGAGTCTTCGAATTTTCTATAGAAAGATAGAAACTTGTGTTTTGGGGTTAATAGACTTTTTGACCTTTATAGGTGAAAGTACCAAGAGTAGCGTATTCTACTCGAGGAGTGGAAAGGGCTAGCAAGGTTGTAATCTTGGGAGCATTTTGCTTGTTGTCGTTAAATCGTCGCGAGGTATGTGAACCTCTTCCTATCTCTTCAGCATGATATGTGTGAACTATGTAGTACGGTGAGCGTACATGTGTTAATTGTGTTTGATTTTTCATAAAACATATAGTGTTATAACGGCTTTATGGGAAGTTGGTTATAACTTCTTTATGTAGGTAAGAAAATACTTTGTGGTTTTAAAAGGTAACTGATGTGAATTATAACTGGCTAGTTATAATAAAGAACTTGTTGTATTTCAAAAGATTTCTAAATCGTTTTGAAGGGAGAGTAACACTTGGTTTTAAAGGTTTTAAAAAGAGTTATACTAGCTTGATGGGGAGTTAGGTATAATGTCTTAAGAGAGGTAAAGAAAATGGTTTACTGATGTTAGAAGTTAAGAGACTTGATCTTATGAGATAAGAGACTTAACTTATTTGTTTTAATGTGGATGTTTATGTGAAACCTCATTCGTGAGTAATGAGTACTTGGTTTTATTTAAAGGATAATGTTTTACTGATTTCGGAAATCAGAATGTGTATCGACAGACCACTGCAGCGTTAATAAAGGAAAATGTATTGAATAATGATGAATTGTATTAAAACCAGTAGAAACCTCCATCTGCATAGAAACTAAGATGAGACAAAATGATATTACATTTTCTAGATCATGGCTGCTGTAATAAGAATGTTGTAAACGAGAATAACCTACTCTCACGTGAGACTTATATTACTCAATTGTTCTAAAACGGAATCAAGTGATTAAGTTTATGAACTATGAAACCATTTGAAAATGAGAAGCTTGAGTAATTGAAACTAGGCAAACTGGAACTTAGGAAAAGAATGTTGTTACTTGATTTTGAAAAGGAATGTGGGTTGGTCATTCTAATACTACGGGTATCGGGTGACTTTAATAAGTAATGGATCTCTTTTAAAAGAACTTAACGTATGTAGTACTTTGGAGTTAAAAACCCGGACTTTGGCATAAAATGAAAGTACTTTGAGTTGTGTGAAACTTGCCTATGCTTGTTGTTGTGAAACTTGCCTATGCTTGTGATGATAGCCTTTGTTGTGCAAGTGTGGTATTTCTGTATTCTGGCGTCTCGATAGAGGCGGTCGACTTGTTGAGAACTTACTTGGACATCTGGCGGTGATGGAGAATTCCACGGGTATGCTCGCTTGATAGTGTTATTCCATGGACTAGCTCTCCATGAGGTTTCTTCTATTCGGCTGGGTATCGGTGGTCGGCTCTCGTACTTGCCGCCTCGTGGTGATTCGGCCTTGGTATCCGGTAGTCACCCTCGCACTTGCCCGTTCGATATAGTGACGAAGTTTCGTGATCTGACCTTGGTCCCCGTGGTCACCCTCGTACTTGCCCCGGTCATTTGCGTGGCCGGCCTTGGTATCCTGTAGTCGGCTCGCACTTGCCCCGTGACGGCCGTGTTTTGGTTGCATTGTATTATTGGTACGGTCGGATCTGGTAGTTATACTTGTCCTGTACGGTTTTTATAACACAGGTGGGACATGGTGTTCATGTATAATCCTTGGTATTGTTATATCATAAACTGCCGGCAGTGAGGAAGAAATTCCACGGGCACGAGTGATAATTTGGAGGGCGTGAGTCCCTGTCTTGATATCGTTATATGTTATATCTTGTAGTTTGGTCATCATACATGTCTCCTGCTTTATAGACTATTATGATTTCATTACGATATTCTGATTTCACATACTTGGTACTGTTATCGACCTCGCCGGGCTGCGTTCAATCCGCAGTAGAGGTACATCTACCGCCGATCCCCGCGTTTAGGATCTCATTTCAGCGTTTTGGGAATCTCCGTTCCGTCGGAGGCTTATCTTTGGTATGTTACCCTGAGTCTGTAAGTTCTTGTACGTTCAGGGGTATGGCGGGGCCCTGTCCCGTCATAGTTGTTGTATAAATCTTAAGTGCAGTAATCTTTGTTGTGGCGGGGTTGTAAAAGGATTAAACTGCTCGTGTTTTATGTATATCTTGAAGGCAATATTTTTTTGGTTGGCTGTTTATTTATTATATCTCTTGTTTCATGATTCATGTTTTATTTTCCTGGTTTTCTCACGATGTTGTATCACTAGGGTGCGGGGTAAGGCACGATGCTTTAACGGGTCGTTACAACTAATACATTATTAGTCAAAACATTTCCCTTTATTAGCGCTGCTGTGGTTTGTTCGATACTTATTCTGATTTTCGAAATCAGTAAAACATTATTGCTTTTAAAATCAAGTACTCATTACTTGCGAATGAGGTTTTACAACATTTTTTAACAAAATGTTAATTACCAAGTAAAACAAGTTAAGTCTCTTATCCTTTAAGATCAAGTCTCTTAACTTTTAAAATCAATAAACCATTCATTTTACCATTCTTAAGACGTTATACCTAACTTCCCATAAAGCTAGTATAACTCTTATGTTTTCAAAACCAAGTATTATTCTTCTGTTAAACATGATTCAGCATTCTTTTGAAATACTTCAAGATTCTTTATTATTACACATTAAGTTAGTTATAAGTCAAATCAGTTACCTTTTAAAACCATAAAACATTTTCTTACTTACATAAAGCTGTTATAACCAACTTCCCATAAAGCCGTTATAACACTTTATGTTTCAAACCAATCAAATACGTTTAACACATGTACGTCTACCGTACTACATAGTTATACACATATCATGCTAGAAAAGGTAGGAAGAGGTTCACATACCTCGCGACGATTATCGACTAATAGCAAAACGCTCCAAGTACCTCAAACCGCGGCTACTCCTAAGCCGTATCGCGCCACGTATAGTACTTCCACCTATAAGGCCACAAGGCGCTTATTAACATTTAGGTCTCTTCAGAGAACATTCTACTGAAAATTCAAAGACCTCCCCGCAACAGCGTAAATCTCTCTCTCTAACGCCGCTACTGCCAACCAGGGGTTATACGTCTAAACCGACGCGTGCACAATTCTATCTCACGTAAAAGCTACACAAGTCTCATGTCTGATACCCTATGTAATTACTGATTCAGACTCTTCTTTCGAAAAGGTTTCTTATTATTCAGGCTTAAGTCGCGAGACATTGCCGTAAGTATTATTCAGGCTTAAGTCCAAAGACATTGCCGATAACAACGTTCAGTTTTATATATAGTATACTTCAACTATATAGTCTAACAATCATGTAATTTCCAATTACAATAGAGGGACAAGATATTTACCTCGATAAGCCCATAATTATCCAAGTATAAAGTCGATCCTGGGCAACGTTTAGCTCCAACTCCGTGCGCTCCAACCCGCTCCAAACTACCCTTAGAAGTTCTAACCAACTTCTACATACTACTCCAACTAACCATGGAGATTTTCCTTAGGGTTTCGGTTTGGTGACTGAAGGGAAGTATAATAGTATTTCTGGGCTTTTCGTATAAGTATAACCTTAGAATACTACAAGGTATACGGCTAAGGTAATTTGGGTATAGTAACAATACTTTTGAGAGTATTTCTACCAAGAGGAGGGTATTTATACAAAAACAACTAGGCTAGGGGGGGTACCCCACGGCTAGCACCACAAGGAGGGGGGGTGTATACCCCTCGGCCTACCCCACTAGGGGGGGGGGGAGAGGGGCTCTCGGCCGAACTCAACACAAAGGGGAGGGAGGAGGATTTTAACACTTAGGAAATATTTGGAATGGATGAAGAAGTCTTCCAAAGGGGGGGTATTTATAGGTCTAGCAAAGGCCAACCAATGGCCAAGATCATGCCAAGTGCATAGCAAGTGTAGGGCCAAGATCATGCCAAGTGCACCTTATCCATCTACCACCAAAATATCCTACCTACTACTTGACAAAAACTCACCCAATTCGTCCACCCTTGACCGCCCAAGCCTATCCAATGAGAGGGTGACAAGTGTCGCCCTCTTGTTGGTCCAAAATGTTTCGTCTCTCGGAAAAATCCGCAAAAATTAGAAATGACATAGCCGGAATTTTCCTACGAAGCGTGGAAACGTTTTTAAAAAACGACTCTAAGGGGTTGTGCACAAAGAATAATTCGGCCAAGCCTATTCTCAAGTTCAAATTTTTCTACGTACGTCCTTACGTACATACTCTGGAAATACGGGGTATAACACTTCCCATAAAGCTAGTATAACTCTTAAGCTTGATGTTTAAAAACCAATTAGTTTTCTTCTGTAAGAAAATGATTCAATATTCTTTTGAAATGTTTTAAGATCCTTATTATTCAGGCTTAAGTCGCAAGACATTGCCGTAAGTATTATTCAGGCTTAAGTCGAAAGACATTGTCGTAGTTATTATTCAGTTAACACATGTACATCTACCGTACTACATATATATTTTAAAATATCATGCTTTAGGAAGAATCACATACCTTCTCGGCGAAAACCTCCTGCCAAGTTGAATATGTCGCGTGCAGAGAATCAGCCTATAATAGTCACAGACATCTATCAAAGTCTAGACTACTCTGAAGGTCATTCTAAACAGAGGGTTCACAATTCTACGGAAAGTCGGGCAGCACTTCCCTACCCGGTGAGCTACTCAAGTCTACTGTGAAAACAGTCCTAAGTAAGTATAGTTCAATTATATTCTGTAATATTCTTCTAAGTATTTAATACTTATTCTTATACTTCTACAGTATGCATTCTCTATTACAAAAGAGGGTTAGGATTATTTACCTCGGTAAGCCCAATAATATCCTAGATAAGTCGATCCGGAGCAAGGCTTAGCTCCTAAGTTGTACGCTCCGGTAGCTCCAAGAAACTTTAGAAGTTCTTCACAACTTCTACTAAGGACTAAGGGATTTGGGCTAGGGTATTTTGGGCATTATAACAATACTAGAAGGCAACTTTTCTACCAAGGGAGGGGGGGTAGATTTCGGCTAGGCTAGGGGGGGTAGCCTCGGCAAGCTTCTCAAAGGGGGGGGGGGGAGATGTTGGACGAAACAAGCTCGAGGAGAGGAGGATTTTCAAGACTTGGAAAGGAATTTGTGGATGAAGAACTCTTCATCTTAAGGGGGTATTTATAGGTCAAGTCATGGCCAACCAAGGGTCAAGATGATGCCAAGTGCAAGGCAAGTGTAGGGTGAAGATTTAGGCAAGTGTCCATTCTATCTACTACACACAAATATCCTACCAACTCCTTGACTTGTGCAAAGGCACAAAAAACGTGCCATCCATAGTCCAATTCGTCCAATGGACGATTCAAGTCCATCAATTGGAGGGTGACAAGTGTCGCCCTCCCGTTGGTCAAAAATGTTTCGTCTCTCGGAAAAATCCGCAAAAATTAGAAATGGCATAGCCGGAATTTTCCCTACGGAAGCTGTGGAAATGTTTCGTCGGAAAACGATTCTTTTAGCGAGTTGTGCACAATTTTCGAACTTGGCCTAACTTTAAGGCTAAACTTTCGTACGTACGCCCTCACGTACATACTCCGGAAATACGGGGTATAACAGGGGGAACAAGAGTTTGGCGCGATAGCGGGTCGGGTTGAGGACCGATCGCGGGTCAACCCGCGGCCTGTAATGTGGTGGGGTCAGTTCTAGGTGGTCCCGCTAGGTGGTAGGGTCACGGGGGCGCTAGGCCCAAGTTTAGATGACCGTTGTACGAGTTCGTGGGTGCGTTCGACCAAAAGCCGGGCCGATGAGATCAGCCCATCTTATCTTTCGATCGGGCATTTACTCGGCAGAGGGTTATGCGAGATGTTATATATCAGGAAGGTTGTAAGACTGCACGGGGTTCCTACTCTTACTTTATGACAGGCAGTGGAGCCCAGTTTATGACTATTTGTTTTTCTGGAGGTTTTACCAGGCGGGGTTAGGAACTCAGGTGAGTCTCGATGTGCATTCACCTCGGGCGTTGTTTTTGATTTCAGGGGTTGCAGCGAGGATTATGTGCCTCTTGTTGAGTGAGTATCATTATAGCTACCATTTCAGTATTCGGATGTCGCTATATGAAGCCTTGTATGGGCGGTAGTGTAGGTTGTCGGTCGATTGGTTCGATGTTGGCAAGGTTCAGATTGTTAGTTCATACTTGATTCAGCAGGATGTGGATAGGGTGAAGCTTATCCAGGAGAGGTTATTGACAGCTCAGATTTAACAGAAGTCGTGCGGATAATCGGCGTCAACACTTGGAGTTCAGGTTGACGGTGAGTTTTCTTAAAGGTACCACCCCGAAAGGGCGTGACGAGATTTGGAAAGCAGGGGAAACTTAGCCCGAGGTACTTTGAGCATTTTCAGATCATTCGGAGAGCCATCCAGAGTGTTCCCAGTTAATGATGACCAAGTTGGAGATAGTAACCCCGAGATTTTGGAAACTGAAGCAATAACATAAAGGTAGTAAGTTTATTTAGGAAGTGTTCGAGTGTACAAGGAGGGTACGACGAGTAAGAGAATAGAAGTGATCATTACTTTTGTGAAGTAAAGGTGCGAAGGGAATATCTTTTAGACCTTGGGTGGGAGCTTTTGTGATGCTAGAGGTGATTCCTTGTGGACTTGGATTTAAGTATTTTTGTGCGTGTTGTATTATGGCCATGTGTGGCATTTGCAAACTGTTTAAGTTATGAGGAACTTTATCGTTATCTGTCTTGGGAAGGAACATTCGGAACGAATGTTTCTAAGGAGGGGAGAATGTTATACCCCGTATTTCCAGAGTATGTATGTGAGGACGTACGTACAATTGTGTAAGCCCGAATTATGTTAAGGATGAAATTGTGCACATCAACGAGAAAGATTTGTTTTTCCGACGGAAAATTTTCCGAACCTTGTAAAGGAATTTTACGTTTTCAAGAAAATATTTATTTTGGATTTTTCCGAGAGATGAAATATTTTGGACCAACGAGAGGGCGACATGTGTCACCCTCAAGTGGACGGCATTGAGGGGAATTGATTGGCACGTTTTTAGTGTTTTAAAGGCCATAAACCTTTGGTCAATGTTTGGTGAGATATTTTGTGGGTAGATGGATAAGGTGGGACCCACACACACTTGTCCAAATCTCCTCCCTCCACTTGCTTGAATCTTGACCATTGGAGGTCCTATAAATACCCCCCTAAGTTGCAAGAATTCTTCATCCACTAATCATTTTCCAAGTCTCAAAATCCCTCCCCTCTCTTAGAAGTTCTCGTCCAAAGCACCCTCTCCCCCCCCCCCCCCCTCTTGAGTGTTCTAGCCGAAACACCCCCCCCCCCGGTAGAAAATGTCTCCAAGTATTGTTACTATTCCCTAATACCTTAACCCAAATCCCTTGTAGTATTCCCAAGTTACCTCTATACTAAAAGCCCGAAAAATACTACTATATTTCTTTTAGTCACCAAACGAAGCCCTAGGAAAATCTTCATTGTTGGTTGAAGTATTAAGTAGAAGTTGTATAGAACTTCTAAGGGTTTCTTGGAGCGAATTGGAGCGTCTGAGAATAGGAGCTAAACCTTGCTCAGGATCGACATTTAAACTTGGATAATTTTGGGCTTATCGAGGTAAATAATCTTATCCTTCTATTGTAATTGGAGATTACATATAAGAGTAGTTTAGATTTGAGTATAAGATATAGAAGGATATGAAAGAAGAGACTTGAATCATTTACATAGAATTTGTATTCTGATGAGACTTGTGTAGTTTGTGTAGGGAAGTGTTGCCCAATTTTCCGTAGAATTAAGAACCTTCGCTAGAATATTCTCAGAGTAGTCTAGACGTTGATAGACGTATTTGACTATTATAGGTTGATACTCTGCGCGCGACATATTCGACTTGGCAGGTGGATTTCGCCGAGGAGGTATGTGATTTTTCCTATCCTCTTGAGCATGATATTTTAAAAAGAATATATATATAGTACGGTAGACGTACGTGTGTTAACTGAACGTGGTTTTACTTCAATGTCTTTTGACATGAGTTTTAAATAATAAGAATCTTGAAGTATTTCAAAAGAATTATGAATCGTTTTTGAAAAAAAAGAGTAATGCTTGGTTTTAAAAGCTTAAGAGTTATGCTAGCTTTATGGGAAGTTAGGTATAACGACTTAAGAGAGATAAAAGGAACGGTTTACTTAATTATTTATGAAAGCCTTGTATTGATTTCAGAAATGAGAATAACTATCGAACAAACCACTGCAGCGCTAATAAAGGAAAATGTATTGAATAATTAATTATATTAAAACCAGTAGAAACCTCCATCTGCATAGAAACTAAGATAAGACAAAATTGTATTACATTTCCTAGATCATGGCTGCTTTAATAAAGTTGTTATAAACAAGAATAAACTACTCACACATAAGATATATGTTACTCAAATTTTTGTTAAAAGAAGAAATTACGTTGTTAAGTGATTAGGACTATTAACTATGAAATCTTTCGAAAATAAGAGACTTAAGTATTTAAAAATATGCAACTTGAACTTTTGGAAAAGAATGTTGTTACTTGACCTTAAAAAGGAAAATGTGTTGGTTTAAAATGAAGGCATGGTATTGTCTTAATCTGTCTTAAAAGAGGGTTTAAATGTTATGGACGATTCTTTACCGAGTCCCATGGGATGGGCCGGGACATGTATTCCATACGATTCTTTACCGAGTCCCATGGGATGGGCTGGGACATGTATTTCACACGATTCTTTACCGAGTCTCATGGGATGGGCCGGGACATGTATTTCATACGATTCTTTACCGAGTCCCATGGGATGGGCCGGGACATGTATTCCATACGATTCTTTACCGAGTCCCATGGGATGGGTCGGGACATGTATACCACACGATTCCACCTCGTGTCCCATGGGATGGGCCGAGACATGTTATACGTATTATACGATTTATACCTAGACTGCCGACATTGAGGAAGGAGTTCCACGGGCATGAGGGATGACTTTGAGGGAGTGAGTCCCTGCCTTGACATGACTACTTTTATGTTGTAAACTGTAGTTTGGTTATCATACATGTCTCCTGTTTTATATAAACTGTTATGATTTCAGTTACAGTATTTTTCCAGTTTCACATACTTGGTACCTGTTGTACTGACCTCCTTCGGGGGGCTGCGTTCATGCCGCAGGTAGAGGTACACCAGTTGTTGATCCTCGCTCATAGGGTCACAGTTCAGCGTTTTGGGAAGCTCCGTGTCTCCGGAGGCTTATCTTTAGTATAGTCCTCTGTCGTTGTAAGTACTTACATTCAGGGGTATGGCGGGGCCCTGTCCCGCCATTGTTGTTATAACATCCTTAGAGGTCTGTAGTACTGTTGTGGGCAGGGCTTGTAAAAGGGATGTAACTGTTCAAGCTTCTATATATATATATGCCGAAAGGCAACTTTTCTCAGATAAACTGTTTCTCACTTCATATTGTTTCATGTCTTGTTTTATATTCCGCTGGTTACTCTGATGTATGTCTACTTGGGTGCCCGGGTAAGGAACCAGTCACGGGCCCGGGTTCGGGTCGTGACAGAGTTCTTGGAGAGGATTGGAACATAAGGAAAGGAGCTAAGAATTGCTAAGGAGCGACTTTGAATCTTGGAAATTATAAGGGCTTATAAAGGTAACAATTCTTGTCGTTTTAGTAATTATGATTACTTATTGTTGTAGCTTTGGATATTAGCAAGCATGAGGTATATATTATGAAGTTTGATAAGTGTATTGACTATTGGATCCCTAATCCAAAAACTAGTATGTTTAGCCCTTAAGATGGTAATTCAATTTGGTTACTAGGTTAGTCGCCACATGTTATGTAAAGAAAGAATTATAGTTGTTGAAGTTGTTTATGACTATATAACACGTTAGACCTAAGAACTTGGATTGGAAAAGAATTGGAAAAGACTTTGAGTTGCTGTTTATGTTAGCCGAGAATGGCTTTAAATATGGAACTAGTTTCGTATTAATTGTGGGGCAGAATTTTACACGTCCTGTTAAGGCGTGTGTCACGACCCATTCCGGGGCCCGTGACTGGTGTCTTACCGGGGCACCCAAGTAGTCATACATCAGAGTAATCAGCGGAAATATAAAACAAGACATGAAACAGTTTATAAAATAAGACACGCTTTATGTGAGAAAACATCGCTTTCTAAGATATATATAAAAACATGGTTTTAGCGATTACATCCGAAATCTTGTACAACATGACTACAGACCTCTAAGGAAATATACAACTATGGCGGGACAGGGCCCCGCCATACCCTGACTGTACAAAACTATCTACAACAGGGAGATCATACCCAAAAGTAGAGCCTCCGGAAAAGATGGAGCTCCCGACACCAACGTAGAGATCCTAAGAATGTGGATCTAGCACTGCCGCTCTTACTGCGGCATGAACGCACCAAGGAGGTCGAGACAACAGTACTAAGTATATGAATCAGTAAAAATACTTAAATGAAAACATATCATTTTTAAAATCAGTTTTGCAAGTATGTATGAAACAACCAAGGGGCGCACATAGTGCCATCATAAACAAGAGCAACAATAGGTAAGCTGTAGTCTTTTCTAGGTGCGAATGATCGAGCAGGCCAATTGCGTAGTATCACCATGCAAGCCTAATCTCGGACTCGTAGTCCGCATAGGCCACTCACATAGGCCCGCATAGGGTACATAACCCGCATCGAGGTAGCTACTCCTCGGCATCGCCCCGGACTCGTAGTCCGCATGGCCACATAGACCGCATGAGTTATAACCCCGCATCACTAACACGAACTCCCGTAGCTCGCATAGGTCCTGGACCCGCATGAGGTATTCTCGAATCATGGTCCTGCATCACCGAGTCTACCCCGCATCGGAGGCACAACCCGGTAATATGTCAAGAGGTGAGTGATAGTACACTAACATAACGACTTATCTTTAAACAACATAAGCACAACAAGAATACTCTCTTATACAAACGTTACAAGACACTAACACACATAGCATCATATCATGTCTACTTATCAAACCATCTTATTATTCTTTTCACAATTCAATATAAGTCATTATAAACACATAGGCAAACTGTTTCTTTTATCATTCTTAAGTGGTTATACTTAACTTCCCATAAAGCTAGTATAACTCTTAAGCTTCATTTTAAAAAACCAATTAGTTCTCTTACATTAAAAATGATTCATATTCTTTGAAATGCTTTCATTCTTTATTATTGAGCTTAAGCGTGAGGCATTCTGTAAGTATTATTCGAGCTTAAGCGTGAGGCATTGCCGTAAGTATTATTCGAGCTTAAGTCAAAGACATTGCCGTAGTTATTATTCAGTTAACACGTACGCGTCTACCGTACTATATATATATTGTAAAATATCATGCTTTAGGAAGAATCACATACCTTCTCGTGAAAACCACCTTGAGTTGAATATGTCATGAGAGAATCGACTATAATAGTCGACACGCCTATCAACGCTCGACTACTTTGTAAACATTTCTAAACAGAGGGTTCTATATCCTACGGAAAATTGGGCGATCTTCCCTACCGGTGAGCTACTCAAGTCTCATGTGAAAACAGTCCTATGTAAATCTGATTTGATTAATCTTCTTTTAAACCCTTCTATCGTGATAACGATTCAATTCTATTCGCAATATTCTTCTAAGTATTTATACTTATTCTTATACTACTACTGTAAGTATTCTCTAATTCAAAGAGGGTTAGGATTAGTTACCTCGGTAAGCCCAATAATATCTAGATAAAGTCGCGCTGAGCAAGGTTTTGCTCTAAGTTGTATGCTCAGAACCTTAGAAGTTCTTCACAACTTCAACTAAGTACTAAGGGATTTGGGCTAGGGTACTTTGGGCATTATAACAATACAAGAAGGCAACTTTTCTACCAAGGGAGGGGGGGTAGGTTTTGGCTAGGCTAGGGGCCTCGCCAAACTACTTAGGCTAGAGGGGGTATTCGGCGGGGCCTTCACAAGGGGAGGGGGAGGTGTTTGGACGAAAAGCCTACAAAGGGAGAGGAGAGGATTTTTTAGACTTGGAAAGGAATTTGTGGATGAAGAACTCTTCATCTTAAGGGGGGTATTTATAGGTCAAGACATGGCCAACCAATGGCCAAGATGAAGACAAGTGCAAGGCAAGTGTAGGGTGAGGATTTACTACACACAAATATCCTACCAACTCCTTGACTTGTGCCAAGGCACAAAAAACGTGCCAAGCTTCTCCAATTCGTCCAATGGACGATTCAAGTCCACCAATTGGAGGGTGCCAAGTGTCGCCCTCCCGTTGGTCCAAAATGTTTCGTCTCTCGGAAAAATCCGCAAAAATTAGAAATGGCATAGCCGGAATTTACCCTACGAAAGCTGTGGAAACGTTTCGTCGGAAAACGATTCTTTTAGTGAGTTGTGCACAAATAAAAAACGTCCAAGGCTTATCTTTAAGGCTAGACTTTTGTACGTATTCCCTTACGTACATACTCTGGAAATACGGGGTATAACATTCTCCCCCCCTTAGAAACATTGGTCCCGAATGTTCCTTCCCAAGACAGTTAACGATAAGATTCTTCATAACTTAAACAGTTGCAAATGCCACACACGCCACGTAACAACACTTGGCGTAAACGATAACGAAAATTTACAAGTAGGAAAGTGAATTACCCGGAGGTGTGGGGAATAGGTGAGGATATACGCCTCATGTCCTCCTCGGCTTCCCACGTCATCTCCTCCCGAGCTCGTTCGCCACAAGACTTTGTGGAAGCCACGCCCTTGGTCCGCAGACGCCTAACTCGACGATCGACTATCGCTATGGAATCTCCTCATACGATAACCCCTCGGTCACTGGACATCGTCAATCGGGTGTACCACTAGATGGATCCGATACATCTCCTCAAAGATAGATACGTGAAAAACCGGATGCTGCCTCCGGATCGGACGGCAGATCCAACTCATAGCAACCTTGCCTACCTGCGGACAATCTGAAATGGCCCAATGTACCTTGTGAGTTTCTTCTTCCGAATCTCATCACACCGCCATGGGTGACACCTAGGAAAACCCAATCATGAACCTCGAACTCAAGATCGACGACGATGATCTGCATCGACACGCCGACTACGCCTGTCAATAGCCGCCTCGGATAAGCTTCACCTTATCCACTGCTGCACCAAATCTGGTCCCACTAGCTGCACCTCGCCCACATCGAACCAACCTATAGGCGATCTGCACTTCCTCCCATACAAGGCCTCATAAGGCGTCATCTGAATACTGGAGTGATAACTATTATTGTACGCGAACTCAACTAGAGGCAAATGATCCTCCCAGCTACCCCTGAAGTCGATAACACAGGCTCGCAGCATATCCTCAAGGGTCTGGATAGTGTGCTCGGCCTGTCCGTCTGTCTGTGGATGGAATGCGATGCTCGTGCTCACTGCGTCCTAAACCTCTCGAAAGACCTCCGAAGTTAGCGTAAACTAGGCTCCTCATGCGATATGATCGAAATAGGGACTCCATGCGATCGACGATCTCTCGGATGTAAAGTCCGGCATAATCCTCAGAAAAAGTCGCCCGACGGAAGAAAGTGGGCTGATTTCGTCAGCCTGTCGACGATAACCCATATAGAATCATGTCTCCTCTGAGTGCGAGGTAATCCTGTGATGAAGTCCATGTTGATCACCTCCCACTTCCAGGTCGGGATCTCTATCGCCTGCAACAAACCACCGTGCCTCCGGTGCTCTACCTTCACCGCGACAACATGGGCAATCGAGCTACGAACTCGCAACGCCCTCTTCAAGCCATCCCACCAATACACAGATCTAAGGTCGTGGTACATCTTGGTCGACCCGGATGGATAGAGTAACGCTGTATTGTGTGCTTCCCGAACCTCTGCCAAGTCACGAAACATCCGGAACACACACCGCCCTCAAACCTTAGCACCCCATCGGTGCTACCTCAAAGGACCCTTGCCCTCACGAAGAGTTGTATCACGATATCGAATCAATCGGATCCTCGAATTGCCTCTTCACATCTCGACGATGGAAGACTCGGCAACCTCGCGAACTCTAACCCCATCGCTATCGAATCAATCAAGCGGACACCAAGGCTCGCTAACCGATGCAAATCACGAACCATGTCCCTCCTCTCTAGCTGCACATCCGATAGGCTCCCATCGACTACGACTAGAGCATCGCCACAACATTGGCCTTCCGGGTGGTACAGATATCAACATCGTAATCCTTAAGCAACTCTAACCACCGTCTCAGCCGTAAGTTCACTCCTCTGGCCAAGATATACCGGAGGCTCTTGTGGTCTGTAAAAATATCCACGTGAACCCCATACAAATAGTGCCTCGGATCTTCAAAGCGTGAATCACACCGCCAACTCCAAATCATGGGTGGGGTAGTTCCTCGTGTTTCTTGGTTTGTCGGGATGCATATGCTATAACCCTGCCATGCTGCATCAATACACATCCCAACCCGATGCCTGACGCATCACAATACACAACATAACCATCTGGACCCTCTGGAAGAGTAAGAACGGGGGCGGTCGTCAGTCTCTCTTTCAAAGAATCGAAACCTCGCCACAAGCATCACCCATCAAACTTGGCGCCTTACGAGTCGGCCTAGTCAATGGTGCGTAGATAGAAGCAAACTTCTCCACGAACCCGATAATATCTGCAAGGCCCGAAATCGCGAACCTCGCCGGAGTAGTTGGTCTAGGCCAAGTCCGATCGCCTCGATCTTGGCGTATTCACTCGAATGCCATCAACCCCGGCAATATGCCCAAGAAACGCCATCAAGTCAACCAAAACTCACATTTGGAAAACTTGGCGTCTAGCTGGGTCTGAGAATCTCGGCCAAGACAAATGCTCGCGTGCTCGCTTCGGCGAGAATAAACCAAGATATCATCACCGAACACTATCACAAACGTGTTCAAAATGGTTTGAACACTCGGTTCATCAAATCCATGAATACCGCCGGAGCATTGGTCAACCCAAAAGACATGACCACGAACTCATAATGCCGCACGTCCGGAATGCGATCCTAGGGACATCCACCTCTCGACTCGCGACTTTGATGATAGCCCGATCGCAGATCAATCTTCGAGAAACATCTCGCACCTGTTGGTCGAACAAATCATCAATCACAGGAAGGGTATTCATTCTTAATGGTCACCTTGTTCAGTTGCACTGTAATCAACACACATGCGCGCGTCCGTCCTTCTTCTTCACGAACAATCTGGCGCTCCCGGGGAGAAACACTAGGCCTGATGAAGCCCTTCTCCAGCAAATCTCTAAGCTGATCCTTCAACTCTCTCAACTCGGCAGGTGCCATTCTGTATGGCGGAATGGAAATAGGCCGAGTGTCTGGTAATATGTCAATACAAAACTCAATCTCCCTCTCAGGAGGGATACCCGAGGTCATCCGAAACACGCCGGGAACTCTCGACCACTGAACCGACGTAAAATCTGGTACGCGACCTCGATATCAAACACCCGACGAGATGGTAGATATACCTTCTCGCACCATCTTCCTAGCCTTGAGGTAGGAAATAAACCTACCCACCGGCGATACCGTGCTCCTCCCACTCAACAACTGGCTCGCCGAGCTGGAACTGTACTACTCTCTCTGCAGTCTACATTGGCGTAGCAAGAAGCTAGCCAATCCATCCCCATGATCACGTCGAAGTCAATCATCTCCAACTCTATCAAGTCGGCTAGGGTCTGACGACTGTAAATGGTCACAGGACAAGCTCTATATACCCGCCGAGCTACCACCGAATCACCCACTGGCGTAGCTACCTCGAAAGGGTCTATGGACTCAGGCTCTATCCCTATCCTACTAGCAACAAGGGGAGATATATAGGACAGAGTAGAACAGGATCTATCAAAGCATACACATCAAACCCGGCCCGATAAGGTACCGTGGCGACATCAGGTGAGGCCTCCTGATCCTGTCGGCTGGACAAAGCATAAATGCGGTTCTGAGGACCGCTAGAACTGGGACCCGCGCCACGACCTCTGCCGCGACCTGCTGGTCCATGAGTACCTTGCCCTCCGGGGCGAGTAGCTGTCGGGGATGAAGAAGACCCGGCGAAAGAACTCGTGGTGACCCTACCATCGCGACGCCGCGGTTGGGCGGTTCCTCGCATAGTGACCTGCGGCCTGGCATCAAACAAGCTCGTAGCACCACAACTCCCGGTGGGATGCGCCAGACGGCCACACTGAGGGGGGGTGGTCCCGATCGGCGATCCTCTGCCGCTGGGCGTCTCGAAGTCCCGGGCCTCGTGCGCGCCTCGAATATCGCGGCTGTCCTGAGGACGGTGCAGGAGTGCTCTGGTGGTGGTGCAAATCTAGGCTGGCCGAGGCCGCCACCACTATAGCCACTAAAAGACCTGCCGTCTGGTCTTCCTGCTGCCGCTGTCGGCGTGGTCTCTACGCTCACATCCGAGAGCATGAGCTGCGTGCGGGTAATGTCCATACCCGGTGAAGAGAAACACCGCACATGACTCGGCCATATAGTCATCTAGCCGGTGACGTGGCGGTGCACCTATCCTCCATAATCGCTACTAACGCTGGGACATATCGAGCCATGAATCAAACTCGACATTGTACTCCCGACAAGGTCGTCCTCCGCCTCGATGGTAAAATCTATCGGCCGCGCCCTCTCATCCGTGGAGGCAAGAAGTGAGTGAGAAAGCCTCGAGAACTCATCCCAAGTAGGCGGGACGCGTGCTCTCCCGGGATAACTCCCATGAATCAAACCAATCGATCGCTGATCACGCAACTTTACTGGCGCGAAGGTCACGGACTCTCTGAGGCCTTGATCACCCGCGTGATCCTTCGTGGCGACGGATGAACTCCTGCGGATCATCCTCCGCCTCGACAGTAAAACTCGCGGGCTACAACTCAAGAAATCTCGTAGCCTCAAACTATTCGCCTCGGGTGCACCAGTGCGGCCGTGGCTGAGCTGGCCAATCGCCGCATCGGCCTATCCTCGTATCGGCCTGACTCTAGCCAATAGTGGGTTATCTCGCTTGCCTAACTCCTCCGCCCGGTGTGGGGCGGGAGGTGTGGTCTGTGGTCTCTTTGGGGTGGCGGCGTCATAGAACTCGCCGTCTGCGGTATAGGCGGGCTCGAGCCCTCGTGACTCTAGGTGTCCCACTAGCGCCTCCGCTTTGCCTTGCCATACGGGCCGGGTTGCCTTACGTGGAGGCATAATCATTCTGAGAACAAGGAATACGTTAGAGGGGTCCAACTTTAACACGCACTCTAAAGCACGATCTCGAGTGAGAAGAATGGAAACCAATCCTAAATATCCTATAGCCTCACGATTATTGGTGTGGTGCACAACACACCGATAATCAAGACTACTAGATACGGTCGTAGACACTTTCCGAGGATTAATCGCTCGATACCACTTTTGTCACGACCCATTCGGGGCCCGTGGATCGTACCTCAAGGCACAAGTAGTCATACATCGTAATCGGCGGAAATATAAAACAAGACATGAAACGATTTATAAAATAAGACACGCTTTATGTGAGAAAACATCGCTTTCGGCATATATATAAAAACATGGTTTTAGCGATTACATCCGATCTTGCATAACATGACTACAGACCTAAGGAAATATACAACTATGGCGGGACGGGGCCCGCCATACCTCGATGTACAAAACTATCTACAACAGGAGATCATACCCAAAGTAGAGCCTCGGAAAGATGGAGCTCCCGACACCAACGTAGAGATCCTAAGAATGTGGATCTAGCACCTGCTTGCCCTTACCTGCGGCATGAACGCAGCCCCCCGAAGGAGGTCAGTACAACAGGTACTAAGTATATGAAACTGTAAAAATACTTAAATGAAAACATATCATTTTTAAAATCAGTTTTGCAAGTATGTATGAAACAACCAAGGGGACCGCATAGTGCCACATCATAAACAAGAGCAACAATAGGTAAATCAGAATGTCTTTTCTAGGTGCGAATGATCGGCAGGGCCAATTGCCCGTAGTATCACCATGCAAGCCTAATCCTGGACTCTCGTAGTCCGCATAGGCCACTCACATAGGCCCGCATAGGGTACATAACCCCGCATCGAGGGTAGCTACTCCTCGGCGTCGTCCTGGACTCGTAGTCCGCATGGCCACATAGACCGCATGAGGTATAACCCCGCATCACTAACACGGAACTCCGTAGCTCGCATAGGTCCCTGGACCCGCATAGGGTATTCTCGAATCATGGTCCTGCATCGCTGAGTCTACCCCGCGACGGAGGCTTAACCCGGTAATATGTCAAGAGGTGAGTGATAGTACACTAACATAACATCTTATCTTTAAACAACATAAGCACAACAAGAATACTCTCTTATACAAACGTTACAAGACACTAACACACATAGCATCATATCATGTCTACTTATCAAACCATCTTATTATTCTTTTCAAAATTCAATATAAGTGCATTTATAAACACATAGGCAAACTGTTTCTTTTATCATTCTTAAGTGGTTATACTTAACTTCCCATAAACCTAGTATAACTCTTAAGCTTCTGTTTTAAAACCAATTAGTTCTCTTCTGTTAAAAATGATTCAGTATTCTTTTGAAATGCTTTGATTCTTTATTATTGTGCTTAAGCGTGAGGCATTCAGTAAGTATTATTCAGCTTAAGCCGTGAGGCATTACCGTAAGTATTATTCAGCTTAAGTCAAAGACATTGCCGTAGTTATTATTCGGTTAACACGTACGCTCACCGTACTATATATATATTGTAAAATATCATGCTTTAGGAAGAATCACATACCTTCTCGTGAAAACCACCGCCAAGTTGAATATGTCGCGCAGAGAATCGACCTATAATAGTCGACACGCCTATCAACGCTCGACTACTTTGTAAACGATTCTAAACAGAGGGTTCTATATCCTACGGAAAATTGGGCGTACTTCCCTACCGGTGAGCTACTCAAGTCTCATTGTGAAAACATTCTATGTAAGTCTGTTTGATTAATCTTCTTTTAAACCCTTCTACTGTGATAACAGTTCAATTCTATTCTGCAATATTCTTCTAAGTATTTATACTTATTCTTATACTACTACAGTAAGTATTCTCTAATTCAAAAGAGGGTTAGGATTAGTTACCTCGGTAAGCCCAATAATATCCTAGATAGAGTCGCTGAGCAAGGTTTTGCTCTAAGTTGTATGCTCAAGAAACCTAGAAGTTCTTCACAACTTCTACTAAGTACTAAGGGATTTGGGCTAGGGTACTTTGGGCATTATAACAATACAAGAAGGCAACTTTTCTACCAAGGGAGGGGGGATAGGTTTTGGCTAGGCTAGGGGGGGCCTCGGCCAAACTACTTAGGCTAGAGGGGTATTCGGCGGGGCCTTCAGGGAGGGGAGGTGTTTGGACGAAAAGGCTACAAAGGGAGAGGAGAGGATTTTTTAGACTTGGAAAGGAATTTGTGGATGAAGAACTCTTCATCTTAAGGGGGGGTATTTATAGGTCAAGACATGGCCAACCAATGGCCAAGATGAAGACAAGTGCAAGGCAAGTGTAGGGTGAGGATTTACTACACACAAATATCCTACCAACTCCTTGACTTGTGCCAAGGCACAAAAAACGTGCCAAGCTTCTCCAATTCGTCCAATGGACGATTCAAGTCCACCAATTGGAGGGTGCCAAGTGTTGCCCTCCCGTTGGTCCAAAATGTTTCGTCTCTCGGAAAAATCCGCAAAAATTAGAAATGGCATAGCCGGAATTTACCCTACGAAAGCTGTGGAAACGTTTCGTCGGAAAACGATTCTTTTAGTGAGTTGTGCACAAATAAAAAACGTCCAAGGCTTATCTTTAAGGCTAGACTTTTGTACGTATTCCCTTACGTACATACTCTGGAAATACGGGGTATAACAGCGTGTAATCCCCTTTGGTTAGCTGAATTGTTGGGCCTTAAAAGTGGCGTTTGGTTATTGATTTTCGGGCCTTGAAAAAGATGGAAAAGTATGTAGAAACAAAGGAAGTGCTATCCGATTTTTCGTAGAATTTAGTGACTTTGCACTTAGAATATTCTACGTTTGAAGCTAGAGGTTAATGGACGTATTTTGGCCATTATAGGTTGAAGTACTAAGTATAGCGTATTCTACTTGAAGGATGGAATAGCTATCAAGGTTGAAGTACTTTGGAGCATTTTGCTACTTGTCGATAATCGTCGCGAGGTATGTGAACCTCTTCCTTCTTTTGACATGATTCTATGTATGGAATATACATGTGGTATTATTTCATGTTTCCTTTTACTCTTAGAAGTTAAGAGGTATGTATGTTGATTTACTCTATGTAATGGTTATGTCTAAGTTATCCTAAGTTCTTACCAAGTCTTATGGGGGATGTTGGTAAGAGTCGTTAGGAGGTATTTGAAGCCAAGTTGACTTGGCTAATTTACGACACGAATGAGAATAAGTATCGAACAAGCCATTGCAGCGTTAATAAAGGAAAATGTAATGACAATTGATTATATTAAAATGAGTAGAATTCTCCATATGCATAGAAGCTAAGATAAGACAAAATTGTATTACATTTTCTAGATCATGACTGCTTTAATAAGATCGTTATAAACTAGTATAACCTATTCACACACATAAAAGTATATGTTACTTAATTTAAAGAGTTTACGTATGAAGTTTTAAGACTATGAACCTTAAATTCTTAAAAGGTTAAGAGACTTTATTTTTCAAGTTATGGGACTTGATTCTTAAAGAAAGAAATGACTTGATTTAAAAAGTATAGAATACTTGATTTGGAAAGTATTGACTTCTTGATACTCTAAGTTAAAGAGACTTGATATTCTAAGTTAAGAAACTTGTTTTCTTAAAAGTTAAGAGACTTGAAGTATTTTGAAAGCTATGTAATTTGATTTGAAAGTATAAGTCTCTTGGTTATAAAAGGAATGAATTTGTCTAAGACATAAAGAGTTATAACGACTTTATGGGAAGTTGGTTATAACAACTTTATGGAAGATTAAAAGAATGGTTTTCTCCAGTAATGTAAGCAAGGAAATGACTTGAAATAAAGAAGGGCAAATTGGGTTAAAGGTACCAATTGCTTAAGGTTTTAAGGAAAAAAGTCACTTGATTTAGAAGCCTATAAATGTATTTCTAAAAGGTATTGTGACTTGTCTTGAAAAGTAGATATGACTTGATACTACGGTTATTAGTATCTTGGAAGTTTTATATGAAAAAGAGTCGTTTTAAAAGGATAGAAGTACGTAGTACTTTGGGTTAAATTCCCAGATTTTATAATGACATGTCAGTGCCTTAAGTAAACTAAAATAAGAGTGTATATAAATTAGGTTAAAAAGAGTTACGGGATTTCTTAACTTGCTTATGTTATGTATGATAAGCCGGTAGTGCTTATGTTATGTATGATAATCCGATAGCGCTTATGTTATGTATGATATACCGGTAGCGCTTATGTTATGTATGATAAGCCGGTAGTGCTTATGTTATGTATGATAGCCCTTGGTGCTAGTGTTATGAGTATAAATGCGGGGTAAACCCCCAAGACGTTATACACCTCCTGAGTATAAATGCGGGGTAAACCCCCAAGACGTTATACACATTCTGAGTATAATTGTGGGGTAAACCCCCAAGACATTATACCTCTCTATGGATTTGCTACCCATGATGCGAGCATGGCGTATTTGCTCATTGCGGGCCCGTAGGGCCTAAGCGGGTGAAATAGTCCTGTGCGGGTGAAATAGTCCTATGCGAGGAATACCTCATGCGGGTCCACACGAACTATGCGGGCGGATACAGTCTATGCGAGGAATACCTCATGCGGGTCCATACGGCCCTTGCGAGTGAAATAGTCTCAGGAGTAGGATTGCTAAATGATATTATGGGCAGGTGACCCTAAGTTAATCATAAGCTTCCTATTTTTATGCAATATACCTTTATGGGCAGACTTATGTGACTTTATCGCGTCCCAGATTGGGCCGGGCAGTATAGACGTCCCTCCACAAAGGGTCGGATTATGTTATGAAAGATAAGTAAGTTATATGGTAATGAACTTAATGATTTCTCCTAAGTATGTACGTAAGAATTTGACTATAACTCTTATTGAAAAATGGGAAATGATAATGATGTACAATTAAGTTCATGAGTGGTAATGGCACGGCAGGATCTGGTATTTACCTTTTTATACTTGCCCCTGTCATTCTTTTGCGATTATGATTTGTTCTCGTACCTTATTTCCGTTTCATATTCGCAATTTTGTATCGACTTCCGGGCTGCGTTCATGTCCGCAGGTTTAGGTACACAGTTGTGGATCCGCGGGCTTAGGATCCTGGTTCAGCATTTTGAGATGGTTCCAATGTTCTGGAGCTTGTCATCATGATTATGTATATTCAGGGGTACGGCGGAGCCTTGTCCCGTCATAGTATTTGTCCAAACTCTTAGAGGTCTGTAGTCATATCTTGTGGGTCGCTTTGTAAGAAAAAAAAGGAGGTAACTGCTTTTGGTTTTACATATTTATATGTATCCAGGAATGTAGCCTTATCGGCTAACCTATTATTTATTTCTTGTTAAGTTTATGTATGTATGTTCCGCTACTATTCTCTGATGTATACCTGTAAGGGTGCCCAGGTAGGGCACCAGTCGCGGGCCCGGGGTCGGTTCGTGACATTAACAAGGTCAAGATGGACTAAATTAGCACTAGTAAAGATCTTTCTTGATCAATCCCTTTGTCCATTCCCCCGTATACTCAAGAAACCTAAGTCTAAGCGATTAAAGGAACTACAAGAACACGGGTGAACAGGGACAACTCTAAGGTTTGGCAAGCCCAAAACTAGAGTTATAACAGGCAAGCAAGCTTATATTGACAAGAACCAGTAACAAAGAAATTCAAATGACACCCGTAGGTGTTGGGAACCTTAATCGCCACAACAAAAACACAAGCAATCAAAGAAACACTAACAGACAAGAAACGGAAGCAAACACACTAAAGAACACAAAACTAGTGAAACTAACACTTAGTCCTTAATAAAAAATACCATAAAGAGGAAGGAAAATGAAAAGAAATCACCTGGATATGCGTTTTTCGTGCTTCCAGAATGTTGAAGTTGCTAAGTTTTAAAGGGGTTATTTAGCTTAAATGGAAGTTGTTAGTCTTCCGTTGTTGCTACGTCTTAGAGAGAATACCACAAAGAGGATATCTCAACCCCCAAAGGGGGGGAGGGGGTGAGAGGTAAGTCTTGTAGCTTGAAGAGCCGAGAGATATATAGCAAAAGGTGAGAGAAGTGTAAAATAAATGCACTTCTCGGCGGTAGTTGGACCTTTAAGTCTACAATAATTGCTATTCCACCAAGAACCTTAAGAGCTTATCATATGTAGTAAAGCTCTCATAAATGAACACGTTGAGTTAGTGAAATATGTCAATCAAACACAAGGTACTCCGTATGTAACCACAAAAGAGAAGAACCCGTAAGCTTCAAGTCTTTAACTTAGCCGAAATGCAACCATGAAAATCCCACGAAGAAGATGAAGTTATAGTCGACGTGAGATGTATTCCCCTCTTTGAATCTAAGAATATAAACAAAGCACTTAGATGAATCCAAGCCAAGAGATTCGCTCTTGTGACTTTTTTAAGACTTGGAATTCTAGAGAGAAGTTAGAGAGACTCTCCTTGCTCTAAGTATAACTTTACTCTCTCCCATTTCTCGGCCTTTTGGCTAAGATCAAGTGTAGACTCTGCTGCATCTGTTTTGTCAAATTGGCTACCTGCGCAGTTAATGCAGTGATAACATCTAGCTCATGAACCCCAACCACTTTCCTACTGTTCATTTCTCTCTCATCGGCCCTCTGATGGTTGTTTGTGGCTATATCTTCTAGAAAATAATGTGCCTCATTGGCACTCTTTCTCATGAACGTACCTCCTGCTGCTGATCGGTGTATTTTATATACACCTTTTGAGTCATTTTTAGTTAGTCTTTTGCCCATTTTTTGTACAAATATGTGTCATGTTAGGATAGATTTTCTTTCTTTTGAGTCACAGTGGTTTAAAGTGACACATTGGCGAGAAAGAGCGAAAAGAGGGCAGAAACAGAGATTCCAAAGCTCAAAAAGCTGAAAAGTAGGCAACCCGGGCGAGAAACAGGGCGGCGCCGTGGCGCCAGACCATCAGCAGTAGCAGACCCACGGCGCTAAAAAATCAGACCAGCTACAGAAGTTTCGGCGCCGTGGCGCCGGTTGCAGGGCCGCGGCGCCGACGCAGGAAAATTGACAGATCCGAATAGGATTGGGCCAAAGCCAAAGAGGAAAAGGTTTTTCACATTTTTGAGGATATAAATAGGGCATTTTAGGTCAGATTTGAAGAGTTCCACACCTTACCATTCATCACAACTTGAGATCAAGATTGGAGACTTATTTTTGAGTAATATCTTGTTTTTTAGTTTACTTCTTTCTAGTATATGTTGGATACTATTTTAGTTCTTGGCATGTCTATGGCTAAGAACTAACTTAATTTAGGGCTTTCCATGTCGAATCGCTTGAACCTCATTTTATGAATTAATGCAAGATTTTGGTTTCTTCTTATTATTGTTGAGATTTATTCAATAATTATTTTGATTGCTTGGTAATTAATTGATCACTAATTATCATCACTTATATGATTTTTAATCGAAATCCGAAAGGGATATTGTGAATATTCTATAGTTGAATAAACATAGGTTTAAATCGTGGACGAAAGTACCCCGATACTTGTGTAGCGTAATAGGTTATTGTTCTTAATCCTCCTTTGTAGTCAATCTTGTCATCGAAAGATAGAAGGGTTCTACATTGGGGTTGAGTGTTTATATTACCTTAACAGGAGTATAGAATGGCTTAGTTAACCTGCTATCTCACATAGAAGAAGAACCTTAAATATTTGCATTAACGAGTAAAGCGAGCGGATAGTCGAGGAGATTTGGAAGCCCTATCTCCACCATATCTGAAGTAAAGTAAAATAACTTAGTTAGCATCTATAATCATAACTATAAATAAATCATCAAATTATCGGTCACCAAATAGATACTACAGAATAGAGGTTGGTAATTGGACACTAATCCCTGAGGACGATAACTCGGTCTTCTAGACTATATTACTTGTCACGATAGGTGCACTTGCGTTTAGCGTGTGTATAAATTGCGCATCAAGTTTTTCGAGCCGTTGTCGGGGATTGGCGTAGTTCAATATCATTCTATCTATTCTTAATTTCTAATTTGGTTTTTATTTTCCTTCTTATTATTATTTTTTTTATTGGTAAAATCGTGCGCCGTGATTCGTTTGTTGATTTTGGCCTGTTGCAGGCATCTAGTTTATGCGAAGGAGAAGAGGAGCATATACACTTGTTCCCTTCAACCTGGAGATTGAAAAGACTTGCAAGCAGAACCGGAGAAACAAACGAATCTTGGCCTTAATAGCAATGGGAGGCTTGCAGAATAACAATGAGATGAACGAAGGGTTAGGTAATCATCAACCTAACCAGAGGATGCCCCGGAGGTTACCAATGGATGTGGAAGAAAGGGTCCAGGTCCAAGCTGAGAGAATCTTGGGAGATTATGTGTTGCCAAGGGTGAATGGAGCACAGACTTGCATCAGGCTCCCAGCAATAGGAGCAAATAATTTCGAAATCAAGCCTGCGATCCTGAGTATGGTGCAGAATACAGTTCAATTTGGAGGATTGTCATCTAAAGACCCTCACATGCACATATCAAATTTCTTGGAGATGTGTGCAACTTTTAAGTATAATGACGTTACTGACGACGTCATCCGATTGAGGCTCTTTCCCTTTTTACTCAGGGAAAGAGCAAAAGTTTAGTTGAATTCCCTGCCTACAGATGTCGACGTGTTAAAAACCGAAAATGGACAAGTTAGCCATTAATGTTGAAATCAATTTGGTCGATAGTTACAATCATCGCATGTTAAGGAAGAAAGGATTTATTGTTGTTATAATTGTTATTATGTATATAACATGTTGGAATAACAACTTTTATTGAAAAAGTAATTGAAAGGAAATTGATAATATTGTGACATTGTAGCCGATTATGGCTTGGAATTATTGGATTGTTTTGTATTATTGTGGGGCAGAATTTTACGCGTCCTGTTAAGGCGTGTAATCCCCTTTGGTTAGCTGAATTGTTGTGCCTTAAATGTGGCGTTTGGTTATTGAAATTCGGGCCTTGAAAAAGGTGGAAAAGTATGTAGAAACAAAGGAAGTGCTGCCCGATTTTCTGTAGAATTTGGTGACTTTACACTTAGAATATTCTACGTTTGAAGCTAGAGGTTAATAGATGTATTATGGCCATTATAGTTGAAGTACTACGAGTAGCGTATTCTACTTGAAGGGTGGAAAAGCTAGCAAGGTTATAGTACTTTGGAGCATTTTGCTACTTGTCGATAATCGTCGCGAGGTATGTGAACCTCTTCCTCCTTTTGGCATGATTCTATGTATGAAATATACATGTGGTATTATTTCATGATTCCTTCTACTCTTAGAAGTTAAGAGGTATGTATGTTGATTTACTCTATGTAAAAGCTACGTCTAAGAAATCCTAAGTTCTTACCAAGTCTTATGGGGGATGTTGGTAAGAGACGTTAGGAAGTATTTTGAGTCGAGTTGACTTTGCTAAGTTACTGCACGAATGAGAATAAGTATCGAACAAGTCATTGCAACGTTAATAAAAGAAAATGTATCGACAATCAATTAAATTAAAATGAGTAGAATTCTCCATCTGCATAGAAGCTAAGATAAGACAAAATTGTATTACATTTTCTAGATCATGGCTGCTTTAATAAGATCGTTATAAACAAGTATAACCTATTCACAATTCATAAAAGTATATGTTACTTAATTTAAAGAATTTTATGTCATGAAGTTTTAAGATTATGAACCTTGATTTATGAAAAGGTTAAGAGACTTTATTTTTCAAGTTATGGGGCTTGATTCTTAAAGGAAAAAATGACTTGATTTAAGAAGTATGGTTTCTATGAATTATTTCAAAAGTTAAGAGGCTTGATTTCAAAAGAGAATGTAACTTGAGTTTTTAAAAGAAGAAGTTTATGGATTTTAAAAGAGAAGGAGCTTTATGATTCTTTTTAAGTATGTATGTACGTAGTACTTTTGGGTTTAATCTTTCCCTAATGTAAAAAGAAATAAAAGTGCATTAAGTTCTCTAAAGCGAAAAGTTGTTATAATAGATTTATGGGGAGTTGTTATAACGACTAAAGAAGAAGTGAAAAGATGATTTAAAATGTTATGTAAAGATGACATTATCGCGTCCTAGGAATGGGCCGGGCAGTATACCTTTATGGGCAGACTATATGACATTATCGCGTCCCAGAATGGTAGGCGGTATACCTTTATGGGCAGACTATATGACATTATCACGTCGAGAATGGGCGGGCAAGATACCTTTATGGGCGACTATATGACATTATCGCGTCGAGAATGGGCCGGCAAGATACCTTTATGGGCAGACTATATGACATTATCGCGTCCCAGGAATGGGCCGGGCAGTATACCTTTATGGACAGACTATATGACATTTTCGCGTCCCATGAATGGGCCGGGCAGTATACCTTTATGGGCAGACTATATGACATTATCGCGTCCCTGGAATGGGCCAGGCAGTATACCTTTATGGGCAGACTATATGACATTATCGCGTCCCAGGAATGGGCCGGGAAATATACCTTTATGGGCAGACTATATGACATTATCTCGTCGAGAATGGTAGGCAAGATACCTTTATGGGCAGACTATATGACTTTATCGCGTCTCAGGATGGACAGGGCAGTATACCTTCGTGGGAAGATTCTTATGAATTCGCTGTGTCCCGCAAATGGGCCGAGTTACATTGTCACTTATGGATAATTAAATTGAACTCCAAAATGAGGCGTCCCTCCATAAAGGGCCGGATTATGTTATGCAAGATAAGTAAGTTATATGGTAATGAACATGATGATTTTTCCTAAGTATGTACGTAAGAAGTTGACTATAACTTTTATTGAAAAATGGGAAAGGATAATAAAGTGTGATTAAGGTCACGAGATTGTAATGACACGGTAGGATCTGGTGTTTAGTTTTATATACTTGCCCCTGTCATTCTTTTGTACAGTTATGATTTGTTTACTGTACCTTATTTCCGTTCCATATTAAATTTTTCTTATGGGCGGCTGCGTTCATGCCCGAAGGTATTTAGGTACACAGGTTGGTGATCCTTGCTCTTAGGATCTCGGTTCGGTTTTGGGAAAAAGCTCCATTTACTCCGGAGGCTTATCTTTTGGTACGGTTTCCCGTGAGGTTGTAGATTCATGTATATGCAGGGGTATGGCGGGGCCCTGTCCCGCCACAGTTGTTATGTTAAAACTCTTAGAGGTCTGTAGTCATATTTGTGGGTCAGTTTGTAAAGGAAATGAGGCAACTGCTTCGGTTATGTTTTTATATATCCAGGGAGGTAGCCTCATCGGCTAACCTGTTGTTTTTATTTCTGTTGATTTACTTTATAAGTTTCATGTATGTTCCGCTGATTATCTCTGATGTATACCTGTAAGGGTACCCAAGTAGGGCACCAGTCGCGGGCCCGGGATCGGGTCGTGACAAACATCCCTATTGAGCAAGCAGAATGCCAGGCAGTGGGGAATTACCCACGGCCCCAGAATAACCCCTATTCAAATACTTACAATCCAGGGTGGAGAAATCACCTTAACTTTTCATAGATGGGTGATCGGCGCAAAACGATTCAGGCCAATACGAGAATCAAGACCATTTAACCAGCCTCATCCTCCCAGCGATTCAAGACACCGCTCGCAAGAAAGCGGATGAATTGCGAGCAGCCTTATTGACACTTACGAATTCACAAACCCAGTTCATGGCAGAGACAAGGTCCTCTATCAGGAACTTAGAGACGCAGGTGGGACAGCTAGAAAAGATGGCAAATAACAGACCACAGAGCACTCTTCCCAGTAATACAGAGATGAATCCCAAAGAGCAGTGTCAGGCGGTGCAGCTGAAAAGTGGGAAGCAACTAGAATAGCCTACACCTCAGCATGTGGTAAAACAGCGAGTTGAGCAGAGAGTAGAGGCAGAGAAGGAGGGGGTTACTGAGGACCGCCCTATTTTAGAGAAGGCTCCAACAGTTCCAGTGAGGGAATACACAGAGAATATTCCTTACCCTCAGAGGTTGTAAAAGAAAGCAGTTGATAAGCACTTCTCCAAGTTCTTGGAGGTATTTAGAAAGGTGCACATTAACATCCCGTTCATTGACGCATTGGAGAAAATGCCTACTCATTTCAAATTTATGAAGGAAATCCTTGGGAAGAATAAGAAGCTAGCTGAGTATGAGACAGTGGCATTGACAGAGGAATGCAGTGCCATCTTGCAGAAGAAATGACCCCCCAAGCTTAAGGATCCAGGGAGCTTCACATTGCCTTGCACAATTGGTAGGGTGACATCTAACAGGGCCCTGTGTAATTTGGGGGCCAACATAAATCTCATGCCCTTGTCCGTTTTCAAGAGGTTGGGTTTGGGTGAAGCCAAACCAACTATTGTGAGCTTGCAGTTGGCGGATAGGACAGTGGTGCATCCCAAGGGAATAATTGAAGACGTATTGGTTAAGGTGGGAAAATTTTTCTTTCCTGCAGACTTCCTCATCCTTGATATGGACGAAGATGATGAAATCCCTATCATCTTGGGAAGACCATTCTTCGCAACTGGGAGAGCCTTGATTGATGTGGAAAAGGAAGAGCTGACACTCAGAGTTGAGGATGAAGAGATGGTGTTCAAGGTGTTTAAACACATCGTTGAACCCACAGTCATAAGTAAGTGTTTTGCACAAGATCAAGCTACTACATCATTGAGCCAAGACAAAGCCAAAGCAAAGGAAATCACCACAAGACAGTGAGCAATGCTAAACCTTCTTTTGAGAAAAAAGAGAAAAAGAAAAATAGAAGGCGAAATGGAAAAATGATTATGAAATGGGTAGGTTGTGGGGTTAAGTTACCCCATATCTCTTGATAAGTAACCTGCGTCCGGCTAAAAGACGTTAAAGACAGCACTACTTGGGAGGCAACCCAAGGTTTTTTTTAAATTTTATGCAATTTAGTTTTAGTTAGAACATTCTCACGGAAGGTATTGTTTAAATGTTGTGATGACAAGTACAGGACTAAAAAAAAGTGGAGGACGAAAAACGTGAGAGAGGAGGAAATCGGCTCGGCGCCACGACGCCCAGCAGAGGGCCATGGCACCGAGAATGCAGAAAGCCGCAGAAAGTTTGGCGCCACGGCGCCGAATCAGAGAGCCACGACGCCGAAAGTCCAGAAGGTCTCTGAAGTTTGGGCGTCGCGGCTCCAAATCAGAGCGCCACGGCGCCGGAAGTTCAGAGGGTCGCAGATGTTTGGGCGCCACGACGCCGATCTCAGGGCCGTGGCACCACGACGGAAAAACTGAAATTAAAAGAGCCCTAATTCGATTTCCCCTCTCCAAATTAAAAACCCAAAACCCTTTCTCTCTCCAAAACCCATGAAATCAGCCCCCATTACTCAAAATCTTCCACAAACTAAACTCAATCACAACCAAAGTACTTCAATTCCTTGCACCCTTAACCATTTCAAACAACAACTCTCATTCCATTGCCTCAATCCACCACTAGGAACAAGAAAATTTTGAAAAACACCGTCCAAGGTAACTTTCATCACTTTTCTTGAAATTTTCAGAGCAATTAGGGGAGATAATTCATAAGTTTGGGGATGTGCTCTATGAGTGGATATTGTGGGGTGTTGTACATGTGATTTGAGTGAGGTTTGGGGGTTGAATGGTATTGTATTTTGCTGATTACGCTATGTGTTGATTGGTGTAATTGAAAGTTGCTGGGTAATATCACTGAAACAGAGGAAACGCTGCTGAAATTTTTCCAAAATGTCTGCCAGAAAAAAATTGAGCTTTCACATCCGCCTCTGTTCCACAATATGACACTACTAGGTTTGTTAGTCAAAAAGCAGAAGACAGATATTACAAACTTAATACTAGACCCTTGATACCTGAGCGAGGAATGGAGTACCAAAGGGAGTCATTTGATGATGGCGATGTCTATGAGCCTATTCGGGAAATGATAGAGGCCATTGGGTGGAAGAGATTTGTTAATCCGGAAAGAATAGTACCACAGAACACTGTAATGGTAAAATAATTCTATGCTAACTTTTCGGAACGGGTAAATGGTAGATATTTTGTGAGAGGACAATATGTGTCTGTGACGGCTGAGGTGGTAAATGAGTTATTAAGAACAGGCGATGTTGAAGAAAGAGGCGATGATTGAAGCTATTTCAGAACTTGGTCTAGAGATATCAACAACATCGATTGGGACATCGTCGCAAGCACATTATGCTACCCTGGGGCTGAGTATGATATTTCACGAAATGGATCAAGAGGACTGAGCAGATGTCAGTTCAACAAAACATCCAAGGGTTGGTTATATTTCGTCAGTGCCCGCCTGATTCCATCGACGCACTTCACCAGAGTGCCAGCGGATATAATAAAGATGATATATGGAATTATGGAAGGAAAGACGATTGATGTTGGGAAGGAGATATTGCAGAACATTGGAGAAACCAGTAGGTTGGTCACTACAGGTGGGTTGGGACACGGATCACTTATTTGCAGTTTATGTTCTAGACATGGAGTCCCAACCCTAGCTACTGACACATATGAGAAGGGCCAACCTCCTGTGACATATGGGATAGTGCATGCCTTCCCAGAACCAGTTCCTCCAGCAGCAGCAAGAAGGAGACCAGCACCACCACCACCACCACCAGCAGAGGCTGCCATGGATGAGGATGAGACTGAGACGGAGGCTCAGCATGAGGCAGGTAGCAACCGCCAGCAGCCCCTGTAATTGGAACCTCCGGTGCCTATTGATCGGTGTATTTTATATACACCTTTTGAGTCTGTTTTAGTTAGTCTTTTGTCCCATTTTGCACATATAAGTGTCGTATTAGGATAGTTTTTCTTTCTATTGAGTCAAAGTGGTTGAAATGGCCAAATGGCGGAAAAGGAGCAAAAAGAGGGCAAAAGAGGAGATGCAGTGAAAGCAGAGAAAGTGGCGAACGAGGCTAAAATCTGCACAGCGTCGCGCGCCTCGCAGCCAGCGAGGCGCGGCGCCATTATTCGTGAGGCAGAATACTCGGCGCGCGGCGCCGAACAGCCAGATGCAGGGCGCGGCGCTAAACATCCGAGGAGCTACGAAGATACTGCGTCGCGGCGCCTCGCATGCCAGATATCGGCGCGGCGCCAAAACACCCGACGGATCGCAGAACTTCCGGCGCCGCGGTGCCTGTCTGCAGGGCCGCGACGCCGACGCGTAAAAATTCGGTCTTTTGACGGATTTTTGGGTCGAACTGCGCAGGAAAAGAAGGAGGCGTTTTAAACCTATAAAAGGAGAACCTAGGCGGTTTTGAGGTTCCTTCTTGCACAACTCAAGATTCTTGCTTGGAGATTGGATACCATTTATTTTAGTAATTTTTTTTCCCTTTCTTTACTTTAATTAAGTTTTTGTATGATGAACATGGAATTAGTTCTTGTCATATTTATGGCTAGGAACTAATTCTCTTATAGGGCTTTCTATGTTGAATTTCTTGAACCTTATGTTATAAATTAATGCATGCTTATGGTAATTATTCTTATTCAGAGATCTATCCAATAATTGAGTTGAATTCTTGGTAGCTAATTGACAACTAGTTATCACTATATGATTTCTAATCAGATTCTGAAAAGGGGGGATTGTGAATATGCTGTAAGTTGGGTAGACAGTCTTGAATTGGGGATGAGAATACCTCAATTAGATTTGTAGCGTTGATGAGAGGCTTAACAACCCTAATTTTGCGCATTGTGCGTGACGGTCAACTAGGTGTTTGTTCTTAATCTTCCTATAGAGTTACCCTTATCACCGAAAGGTAGGTAAGGAACAATACTGGGGTTGAGTGTTTATATAACCCTAACGGGAGTATAAAACGATTTCGTAAACCTGCTTTCTCCAAAAGAACAATACCATAAGTTAATGTATTAGTAAGTAGCATAAGCAGATAGTAAGGATACATAGAAGCCCTATTCTCATCACATCTGAATTAAATCTTTATATTTAATTAGCTTTCATAACTCTTAGTTACAAACCAAACAATCAATCATTAATTCACCAAATAGATACTAGAAAATAGATAACTGATACTTGGACCCTAATCCTAGAGGACGATATTCGGTCTTATCCAAGACTATACTACTTGATACGATAACGTGCACTTGCGTTTAAAAGTGTGTGCATCTATACGCGCATCACCTATGATGGAGCAATTACTCATGAACCAGCGGAGGATGATGCAGAGTTTTGACATAATGATACAAGGTCAACAGGACCTGAGGCAAGGACAGCAAGAAATAAGGCAGGAGTAACAACAGTTGAACCAGAGATTTGATGAGATGAGTTTCTTGTTCAACTAGTGGTCTATGCATTATCCGCCGCCACCGCCACCATTTTAAACCAAGTTTGTAAGTTGTCCCGTTTTTCTTTTATTTTTGAGTCTTGCACAAATTAGGTACAATGTGTGATATAAGTTTGGGGGTGAGTTCTTAGTTATTTTTATTTTTGATGTGTTTTGAGTCTTTTTGTGTTATTTTCTATGTTTATTTGAGTCTAATTTTTTTTATGATCATGCATGTTGTAGTTACTTGAAACGCCTAGTGAAGTAAAGTTGAATAATGTAATGGAATTAGAAGCAATCATCTGAACACTTAGGTTAAATATGCCAAAAATTCATGAAGTCAAACTATTTGGGGTATCTTGCTTGATTTATGCATTGTTAGTGACAAAACCTATGTGTCTGCTTGTTTGCTATTTGAGGCGAAATAGTTAGGATATGCATGTTAGGGAGATGACTCAGGCATTTGTTTGGTACTTTCTTACCATTTTTTTTACCTATCCCTGACAATAAATTGTATCCCTAGTCAGCCCCTTTCAGCCTAAAAATAAGATCTTTCTTTGACACCCTATAATTCCATACTTGTGCCATAAGTGAAGAAATTGATTTGTTTGGAATATAAAGTGTTGAAAAGAGATAAAAATAGAGTGAACAATTTTGATGCACCCCAATAAAAAGTAATCATAAATAGGCAAAAGCCTAAGTTTGGGGGTGCCTACTATTCATCAGACACCTCATTCTCTCAAAATAAAAGAGAGGAAAGATAGGTATGAGGTTAAAAAGAAAATCAAAAGAAAAGGGAAGAATCGAAAGCAAAAGAGCTTATGGTACGTAAGATTGAGCCTAAAAGCCTATTTTTACCTACCCATGCCTAAGCCTACATTACAACCTTGAAAAGCCCTGATGATCTCTAATGTGTGTATCCATGATTAGTGGAGAATAGCAAGTAAACATGTCATAGGAGTTGGAAATTAACATGCATAGTTAGGTATTCTTACTTCCATTGAGCATGATTAAATTGAATTTGCGAAATATCTGACTTGATGTGTTTAGAATGCTAAAAATCTATGCTATATGTTCTTTCATATTATTCTACTAACCTTCATGCTTTTCTAAGTAACAATGATGCAGCAAATTGATCAATGTCTTTGAGTCATTTTAATTTCTTTTCTTTCGTGTCTTTGTTTCTATTTTTGATCTTTACTCGAGGGCGAGCAAAGGTTAAGTTTGGGGGTGTTTGATCGGTGTATTTTATATACACCTTTTGAATCATTTTTAGTTAGTCTTTTGCCCATTTTTTGTACAAATATGTGTCGTGTTAAGATAGATTTTCTTTCTTTTGAGTCACAGTGGTTTAAAGTGGCACATTGGCGAGAAGGAGCGAAAAGAGGGCAGAAACAGAGGTTCCAGAGCTCAAAAAACTGAAAAGTTGGCAACCCGGGCGAGAAACAGGGCAGCTCCACGGTGCCAGACCATCAGCAGTAGCAGAGCCACGGCGCCCAAAAAGCAGACCAGCCACAGAAGTTTCGACGCCGACGCGGGAAGATTGGCAGATCCGAATAGGATTGGGCCAAAGTCAAAGAGGAAAAGGTTTTGCACGTTTTTGAGGATATAAATAGGGCTTTTTAGGTCAGATTTGAAGAGTTACACACCTTACCATTCATCACAACTTGAGATCAAGATTGGAGACTTATTTTTGAGTGATTTCTTGTTCTTTAGTTTACTTCTTTCTAGTATATGTTGGATACTATTTTAGTTCTTGGCATGTCTATGACTAGGAACTAACTTAATTTAGGGTTTTCCATGTCGAATAGTTTGAACCTCGTTTTATGAATTAATGCAAGATTTTGGTTTCTTCATATTATTGTTGAAATTTATTTAATAATTATTTTGATTGCTTGGTAATTAATTGATCACTAATTATCATCACTTATATGATTTCTAACCGAAATCCGAAATGGGAGATTGTGAATATGCTATAGTTGAATAAATATAGGTTTAAATCATGGACGAAAGTACCCCGATACTTGTGTAGCGTAATAGGTTATTGCTCTTAATCCTCCTTTGTAGTCAATCTTATCATCGAAAGATAGAAGGGTTCTACATTGGGATTGAGTGTTTATATTACCTTAACAGGAGTATAGAACGTCTTAGTTAACCTGTTATCTCACATAGAAGAAGAACCTTAATTATTTGCTTTAACGAGTAAAGCGAGTGGATAGTCGAGGAGATTTGGAAGCCCTATCTCCACCATATCTGAAGTAAAGTAAAATAACTTAGTTAGCATCTATAATCATAACTATAATAAATCATCAAATTATCGGTCACCAAATAGATACTACAGAATAGAGGTTGGTAATTGGACACTAATCCCTGAGGACGATAACTCGGTCTTCTAGACTATATTACTTGTCACGATACGTGCACTTGCGTTTAGCGTGTGTATAAATTGTACATCAGCAGCATCAATGATGGTATGAGTTATACCACACAACCCATTGTAAAATATATGGACTAGCATCCACTTCTCAATCCCATGATGTGGGCACTTCCTGTGCAAATCTTTAAACCTCTTCCATGCATCATATAATGGTTCTCCATCCAGCTGATAGAAATTATTCAACTCACCTCTGAGCTTCGCTGCCTTAGCTGGGGGGAAGAATTTGACAAGAAACTTTTGGGCTAAGTCTTGACATGTAGTAACGGAGTTCGCCTGTAATGAATTCAGCCATCACTTTGCTCTATCCCTGAGTAAGAATGAAAAGAGTCTCAACCGAATGGCGTCATCAGTAACACCATTGTATTTGAAAGTTGCACATAGATCCAGGAAGTTTGCTAGATGCAAGTGAGGATCTTCAGACGACAACTTCCCCCAAACTGAACTGAGCTCTGAACCATGTGCAATATGGCTGATTTGATCGCGAAATTATTGGCTTCAACCGCTGGAAATAGATTTAAATTGTTTCCTTATTATCGATCATGAATATGTCTGTATTAAGAGTTGATGAAGTAATTTTTTTTCAAAATTAATCTTTTATGGTTTATTCTAAATCAAATTAGAATTATTTTAGTTAAATATTATACCTCTTTTGTGTCTACAAATTGAGCGCTTATGTTAAGAATCTTGAAACCTAATATAAATAACGGGTTCTCAACTCCCAAATTATTCAACCTCAAAATAAGAGCCATATGTATTTAATCAATTTAACTATGCATGTATCATTTAACAAGAAGTGAATCTTTTGGGATGTGATCTATAAAATGACATTGGTTTAATTACCTGCCATAAATGAGTAGATTTTAATTATAGAAAAAAGAAGTTAGAGGTATAATGCTTTTAAACTTTTTTTAAGTCATTTAATACTATTTTATGAATTTTCCCATTTTTAATTAAGCAGGTTGACTAATAAGAATCCATGGAAAAAGGAAATAAAATAGATTATATAATTCAAGCCATTAAACATGTGTCATAAAATTCATCATATGTTTTGGTATAAAAACCCACATCGTTGAACACCCTTCTTCGTGCAATCCTTGAACATTTCACTTCACAAAGATGTAATTGTCGAGCAGTCTTAGTTTTATCAAATTCTTCATAAGTTTTGATTCATCTCATCCAATTAGATAATAGTTCATACACACCTCATGGTTGTCCACTTGTTATTTTTCATATAGCGATATCGATAATAAACACATTTCACTGATACTTGCCCACTTTTAAGTCAGTATGCATAATGATAGTATCTCTTTGCTTATGATTATCATATTGTTGATCTTATGATTTGATAATCATAAGAAAAGAGAAGCTCTCATTGTACATATTGACTTGAAAGTGGACAAGTATTGAGGAGAAATGTGTATTGCTTATTGGGATACTGCTATAAGGAAACAATAAGTGGACAATCATGAGGTATGTATAAACTATTATCTACTGTTATAAATTATTAAGAGTTGTTTGAGTTGACATTGGATATGACTACAATATTCTCAAAATAATTTCGGTACTAAAGTTACTAGACTACTATACTTCTTTTCACAGTGTTAAACCATGAATGTTACTTCAAATGAAAATACATCTTGCTCGTTGTTTTACTTACACATTATACATTTATACTAATTAGCTACTTATGTATACATACTGTTTATCTTCTTATCTTCATTTTATATTGTCACTGCTGAAAGTTTATACAGTAACTAGTTTGTACTCATCAAATTAAACTTTAATTTATTATTATTGGTGTTGTATTATACATATACCAATGTTAACTCACTAAAATAAAGTCATTTAATCTTTTTTATCAAATCATTTACAATCTGGATAAATTACCAGTCGAATGGTAATAATTTCCAAAAACTATCTTGTCTTATATATGTTCGTTCCAAATTACTTCTAACATTATGTTTTACATATTTTAAATTATTATTTTACTATTTTTTGATGCCCATGTTGACACTAATTCCATGTGGTTCGCTCGATCACATGTAGCCGGGTACCGAGTGTCATGTTCTGCCCAAGCCATGGTTTGGGGTGTGACACATAGCATATTTATTGAGGCTATTGAGCGGGTTCTGGATTGGTTTAGTGAATTTGGAGTTTTATAAGTTAATGAAATGAAAATGTTTGACCAAAGTCACCATATGTGGTAATTGCATCACTTTCAAAGCTTTACCAATTCCACTAGGTCCAGATTATTGTTTATGACTAATTTGAGCAATTAGATTGGATCTCTAGATGTTTAGATGTGTTTTCAGTCATTGGTTGTAGCGAGATTTAAGACTGAAATGCATATCTGATTTGGGTATGAGAGGCTCCGAGTGAGTTTCCGGTGTTAATTCGAAGTGTGGAGACTTGGGGTTTTATTGCTTAGCTGTGATCTGGTGCAATCTCACCTGCGAGATTGTAGCAGCTTCCGCTGTAGGTGAGCTACAGGTGAGAATATGGACTTGGGTGCGAGTGGCCGCACCTCAGAAGTACTGACCGCATAATCGGAACCACCTGTGAGTGGTTATCCGCATCTGCGAGCCTCGACTCTTAAGTGACCTTCATATTTGTGAGATATTGTTCGTAGCTGTGACATCATAGCTGCGAAAATTGGACTCACTTGCAGTGTCGCTAGGCGTATTTATTTCATTTTCTCCTAATTTGACCTCATTCCTTCTAACGTAGCTCTATTTTTTTTTTTTTGCAATTTTAAGTGGTTTTGCTCGTTAAAGCTCAAGTGTAAGATCACAATTTTAGTCAAACATACAAATACAAAATAGATTTAAATTGTTTCCTTATTATAGATCAAGCCTTCCCTCAACCCTACTTTCTCAATAGTTTTGTATTAAGAGTTGATCAAGTAATTTTTTTTCAAAATTAATCTTTTATGGTTTATTCTAAATCTAATTAGAATTATTTTAGTTAAAAATCATACCTCTTTGTGTGTACAAATTGAGCCCTTATGTTAAGAATCTTGAAACCTAATATAATTAACGGGTTCTCAACATGCAGCAAGAAAAATACATAACTTGCCTTCTATCGTGATCACACCTCTATACCACATTATTCAATTTAATATCAAAGTACTTCAAGGATATTATTATAATTTTGATTATTAAATTATAAAGTCAGTACTCAACATCCATTTTTGAACGATTACACTATCACCTTTTTTCTAGCTTATTTGTTCTCTTTAACGCGTAAATTTTCTCAGGGTGATCATTTTCGATCTAATAACTTTTGTACATAGTAGTACTCTATAGTCTCAACTTTTTATTTTTTGTAACTACACTCCCAAATTATTCAACCTCAAAATAAGAGCCATATTTATTTAATCAATTTAACTATGCATGTATCATTTAACAAGAAGTGAATCTTTTGGGATGTGATCTATAAAATGACATTAGTTTAATTACATGTCATAAATGAGTAGATTTTAATTATAGAAAAAAAGAAGTTAGAGGTATAGTGCTTTTAAACTTTTTTCAAGTCATTTAATACTATTTTATGAAATTTCCCATTTTTAATTAAGCAGGTGGACTAATAAGAATCCAAGAAAAAGGAAAAAAAAATAGATCATATAATTCAAGCCATTAAACATATGTCATAAAATTCATCATATGTTTTGGTATAAAAACCCACATCGTTGAACACCCTTCTTCGTGCAATTCTTGAACATTTCACTTCACAAAGATGTAATTGCTGAGCAGTCTTAGTTTTATCAAATCCTTCATAATTTTTTATTCATCTCATCTAATTAGATAATAGTTCATACACATGTCATGGTTGTCCACTTGCTATTTTTTATGCAGCAGCATCCCAGTAATAAACACACATTTCACCCCAATACTTGCCACTTTTAAGTCAGTATGCATAATGATAGTATCTCTTTGCTTATGATTATCATATTATTGATCTTATGATTTGATGATCATAAGAAAAGAAAAGCTCTCATTGTACATATTGACTTGAAAGTGGACAAGTATTTAGGAGAAATGTGTATTGCTTACTGGGATACTGCTACAAGGAAACAATAAGTGGACAATCATGAGGTATGTATAAACTATTATCTACTGTTATAAATTATTAAAAGTTGTTTGAGTTGGCATTGGATATGACTACAATATTCTCAAAATAATTTCGGTACTAAAGTTACTAGACTACTATACTTCTTTTCACTGTGTTAAACCATGAATGTTACTTCAAATGAAAATACATCTTGCTCGTTGTTTTTCTTACTCATTATACATTTATACTAATTAGCTACTTATGTATACATACTGTTTATCTTCTTTTCTTCATTTTATGTTGTCACTGCTGAAAGTTTATACAGTAACTAATTTGTACTCATCAAATTAAACTTTAAGTTATTATTCTTGGTGTTGTATTATACATATACCAATGTTAACTCACTAAAATAGAGTCATTTAATTTTTTTATCAAATCATTTACAATCTGGATAAATTACCAGTCGAATGGTAATAATTTCCAACAAATATCTTGTCTTATATATGTTCGTTCCAAATTACTTCTAACATTATGTTTTACATATTATAAATTATTATTTTACTATTTTTTGATGCCCATGTTGACACTAATTCCATGTGGTTCGCTCGATCACATGTAGCCGGGTACCGAGTGTCATGTTCTGCCCAAGCCATGATTTGGAGTGTGACACATAATATATTTACTGAGGCTATTGAGCGGGTTCTGGATTGGTTTTAGTGAATTTGGAGTTTTCTAAGTTCATGAAATGAAATGTTTGACAAAAGTCACCATATGTGGTAATTGCATCATTTTCAAAGCTTTACCAATTCCACTAGGTCCAGAATATTGTTTATAACTTATTTGAGCCATTAGATTGTATCTCTAGATGTTTATGTGTGTTTTCAGTCATTGGTTGTAGCGAGATTTAAGACTGAAATGCATATCAAATTTGGGTCCGAGAGGCTCCGAGTGAGTTTCCGGTGTTAATTCGAAGTGTGGAGACTTGGGATTTTATTTCTTAGTTGTGATTCGGTGCAATCTCACCTGCGGGATTGTAGCAGCTCCCGTTGTAGGTGAGTTGCAGGTGAGAATATGGTCCTGGGTGCGAGTGGCCGCACCTCAGAAGTACTAGTTGCATAATCGGAACCACCTGTCAGTGGTTATCCGCATCTGCGAGCCTCGACTCTTAAGTGACCTTCATATCTGCGAGATATTTTTCGTAGCTGTGACATCATAGATGCGAAAATTGGACCCACTTGCAGTGTCGCTAGGCATATTTATTTCATTTTCTCCTAATTTGACCTCATTCCTTCTAACGTAGCTCTATTTTTTTTTTTTGCAATTTTAAGGGGTTTTGCTCGTTAAAGCTCAAGTGCACGATCACAATTTTAGTCAAACATACAAATACAAAATAGATTTAAATTGTTTCCTTATTATAGATCATGAATATTTCTGTATTAAGAGTTGATCAAGTAATTATTTTTTCAAAATTAATCTTTTATAGTTTATTCTAAATCTAATTAGAATTATTTTTGTTAAAAATCATACCTCTTTGTGTGTACAAATTGAGCCCTTATGTTAAGAATCTTGAAACCTAATATAATTAACGGGTTCTCAACATGCAACAAGCAAAACACAGAACTTGCCTTCTATCGTGATCATACCTCTTTACCACATTATTCAATTTAATATCAAAGTACTTCAAGGATATTATTATAATTTTGATTATTAAATTATAAAGTCAATACTCAACATCCATTTTTGAACGATTACACTATCACCTTTTTTCTAGCTTATTTGTTCTCTTTAACGCGTAAATTTTCTCAGGGTGATCATTTTCGATCTAATAACTTTTGTACATAGTAACTATATACTCTCAACTTTTTATTTTTTGTAACTACACTCCCAAATTATTCAACCTCAAAATAAGAGCCATATGTATTTAATCAATTTAACCATGCATGTATCATTTAACAAGAAGTGAATCTTTTGGGATGTGATCTATAAAATGACATTGGTTTAATTACCTGCCATAAATGAGTAGATTTTAATTATAGAAAAAAAGAAGTTAGAGGTATAGTGCTTTTAAACTTTTTTCAAGTCATTTAATACTATTTTATGAAATTTCCCATTTTTAATTAAGTAGGTTGACTAATAAGAATCCATGAAAAGGAAATAAAATAGATCATATAATCCAAGCCATTAAACATATGTCATAAAATTCATCATATGTTTGTGTATAAAAACCCACATCGTTGAACACCCTTCTTCGTGCAATTCTTGAACATTTCACTTCACAAAGATGTAATTGATGAGCAGTCTTAGTTTTATCAAATCCTTCATAAGTTTTGATTCATCTCATTTAATTAGATAATAGTTCATACACACCTCATGGTTGTCCACTTGTTATTTTTCATGTAGCAGCATCCCAGTAATAAACACACATTTCACCCCAATACTTGCACTTTTAAATTAGTATGCATAATGATAGTATCTCTTTACTTATGATTATCATATTGTTGATCTTTTTTTTTTTGGGTAAATGAAAATATTATTACTAAAAAAGAAACTGGGAGCTGCAATCAATCATTGAGGGTTCTCAATCCTAAACGTAAGCATAAAACAAGAAATGGAGGAGGGATGAGACGTTCACTCATAGGTGACGTTACATGAGGGGATTATATCGTAAAGAACTCTATAAGTTGTTGTTTTGACTTTTGCAACAACCTCATCTACCGTTGAACTAATGCCCTCGAATATCAATTCATTTCTTGTTCTCCAAATCTCATATACCACAGTGCAAAAGGACAGTAAGATGGCTTTGGATCGGATGCCTGTCCCGCGATGCTCTTTCTTGATCCACTTGAGTGCGCTTTCAATAATTGTCATTTCTCTTCTAATTCCCAACCATTCTTTTGCATGCTTCCAAATCATATGAGTGTAGGGGCAAGAAAAGAAGAGGTGAGCTCTTGTCTCAGTAGCACTCTTGCAGAACCCGTAAGTCTTGTCTTCCAAGTTTAGGTAGGAGAAAGTGTCTTTAGTAGCTAGACGCTTCCTACAAGTGTGCCAGACTGTGAATGAGAATTTAGGAGGAATGAAGCCTTTCCAAATTTGAGACATCCAAAGCTTTTTCTCCCGCGGGGTGCGCAAGACCTCATACACAAGACCAGAATCAAATCTTACATTGGTGCAACACTTTTCTAAGCCGGCAATTGTGTTTCCTCGACTACCAAAGATGCTAATAAATGTGTCACGAATGCCACAAAGTTTCTTGAATAAAAGGGAGTCCCTAGCACGTACCTCATAATCCCAAAAGGATTGGTCTCTCAAGTAGTAGCTATTAATCCATTGAACCCATAAGGTATCTACCTTAGTGTGAGTATGCCAGATGGTTCGGGAGAGTAAGGAATGATTCCATACTTTGATGTTCATAAGACCCAAGCCTCCTTCGGATTGAGGCACACAAATGTCATCCCAAGCGACTCTTGGTGGCTTACCACCCCATAAGAACTGGTGGCCGTGTACCTTGTTGAGGCGAAGAGTGAATAGGAAGTGCCGAAACCAAAAGCTCTGTGGCGCCCGAAACCGGGCGTCATCGGTGCCTTACCGGGCACCCTAGTGATACAACATCGAGAAAACCAATGAAATAAAAACTTTACACATGAAATGAGAGACATAAATAAATAAACAGGCCAACCCAACTTGCCTTTAGTATATATACATAAAACCGACAGTTATCCTTTTACAAACCACGCTTCACGATTACTCTGGACCTCTAAGATATACAACAACTATGACGGGACGGGGCCGCCATACCACGAATGTACAAGTACCTACTGATGACGGGGACTATACCAAAAGATAAGCCTCGGAGGAACGGAGCTTCAGCTGACTGCGATCCTACGGCGGATCAACCAAGCGGTGTACCTCTACTGCGGCATGAACGCGGCCGAAAGGTCGATCAACAGTACCAAGTATGTGAAATCGAAAATCGTAATGAAATCACATTTCATCATTTTATAAAACCATTTCGCAATAAATGCTTGATGCGTATCAAGTAAGGGCGCGATATCCCGAATAATCACTCACACATAATTATGGGTCTCACGCCCATAATACCACTCATGCGTGGAACTCATTCTCAGCTGCCGTGATACATGATGTAAAACAACACCCGTATGTGAACACGAACACTAGATCACACTGCGTCGTCAAAACCGTCGGGCGAGTAGAATAGCCAACTACGGTCAAAAGCTAGTCATATCCCATCACGGGCAAGGTGCGGAAGCGACTACCGATCAAAGCTAGCCACGCATGGCGGCGAGGCAAGTATCTTAAGCTAACGTCTGATAGCCTACCGTCTCACAAGATATGGCCAGAGGCAAGTATCTTAAGCTATCTACCGGAGGCTACCGTGCGAGAAAATGACGAGAACAGTATCTAAAGTGTGCACGAACCACACGTACAAACCAAGCCGTGATCGCCGTCACGCGCGCAAGCTTCATGGATTAGCGGTCCATGGACTAACGATGCGAACCTCACAATGACCGCGTGCCGGCGTCTTACCTCGGAAGTCATGGCCATGAAACCATCCTGCGGGCGCGTGCGTGGAACATCCATCACGTCGGCATGTCCAAAGGAAATAAATCGGATAGCGGCCCTCGAGAGTCACGGCGATCTGAAACAACGATCGATACTCAAAGTGGGCGATACTCGTGGACCACCCAACGTCGGTATGTCGATCAATCAATCGGATAAGCCCTCCCAGAGAGTCACGGCAGCACATCAACAAAACACTTGCACATCAAAGACTATCACAACAAGCATAGGCAAGTTTAACATACATTCATTTTAATCAACAATCCGGGTTTCAAACCCAAAATACTACATACTTTCCTTCTTTCAAAAGACCTCTTTCTATGTAAAAGCCACATGATACTAATACTCGTAGTATATAAAGAAAACACGTTTTACTTTTAAAACCAAATTACTTCACCTTCGTAAAAATCTTTACAAGGCTTTTAAAATCAAGTACTCTATACTTTATAAACCAAGTGCTTTTCTTTTAGAACAACATCAAGTATACTTTTTTAAAACCCAATTAACTTACTCTTTTCAAAACAAGTAACCTATACTTAAATCAAGTTACTTCTCCTTTTTTAGAAAACAAGTCGTTATAAGTCAAGTCTCTTATCTTTCAAGATCAAGTCTCTTAACTTTCAAAATCAAGTCGTTTCTTGTCAAACCAAATCTTTCTTTTATCTTCATAAAGTCGTTATAACTAACTTCCCATAAAGCCATTATAACACTTTATGTTTTAAAACAAACAAAAATCGTTTCACACGTACGTCTACCGTACTATATAGTTCACAACAATCATGCTCAAGAGTATAGGAAGAATCACATACCTTTAGCTTTAAACCACAAGCAAGTCAAGTATGCCGCGCGTGAAAGATCCACCTATAACAACCACAATATATAAATCAACTTCTAGCACTCTCGTAGAATATTCTAAACACAAGATTCCTTATTCTACGAAATTTAGTGACACCTCCCCCATTATCACATAAATCTCCTCCTAACGGGCCCGCTACGGGCCAACAACTCAGGGGTTTACACGTCTAACGGGCGTGTTCAAATATCTTCACAATAATACTTACACAAGTCTCTGTAAATGCGGTCAATGTAAATCTGATTCAATCCTTTATAATCATCCTTCCAATATAATATACTCAAGTATAACTACTCTGACATGTAATATCCAATTCTGATAGGGGACATAGATCATTACCTCGATAAGCCCAAAAATTATCCAAGTTATAAGTCGATCACGAGCAACGTTTAGCTCCATCCTTACGCTCGACCCGGCTCAGCGACCCTTAGAAGTTTCTAAACAACTTCTGCAAATACTTCCTTGACTAGGAAGATTTTTCTAGGGTTTCGTTTCTGGCTATTGGAATAAAGTAGTATTTGCTCCTAGTATTGAAATAACTTTGGAATACTACTAGGGATACTAGGCCAAGGTATTTGGGATTATACAAAAATACACCAAGTATTTTCTACACAAGAGGGGAGGGGGACGAAAATACACAAAGGGAGGGAAAACATTTGCTTTGGAAAGCTTTCAAGTGAGGGATGATTTACTTCTTCAACTTAAGGGGGTTTATATAGAGGATTCAAGGGCCAAGATCAAGGTAAGTGTAGGGTCAAGATTGGGCCATGTGTGTGTGGGTCCCACCACACCACATGGCCAACAAGGGCAGTGGCTTGCCACTTGTCAACCCATTCGGCGAGGACAGTGGCTGGCTAGCCACGTCCCATTCGGCCAAGGTGCCACATGGGGTGACACGTGTCGCCCCGACTAAATCAAAATATTTCGTCTTAGAAAAATATCCAAAATACCTGAAATCTCAAAACAAAGCGGGCCCCACAAAGCGTAAATTTCTCAGTGGGCCCAGCGTGACCATTCAGAAAATAAAATCTCATAATTCTAAAATAATCCAAGAAGTCCAAATCCGAATGGGAATCCAATTCCCGTTAACGAACCTTTTTCTTCACAAAACGGAAACTTTTAGTCGAAAAAATCACATCTTTCTTTCTTTCCAAAATTTACATGCCATTATTCTCAAATGCACGCGTCCTCACATACATACCACGGAACTACGGGGTATAACATTCTTCCCAGCAGAAACATTCGTCCCGAATGTTCCTTCTAAGTCTCCAAACGAGCGTGTCTTGGTATAGTCTTCACTATACTTACGAAACCAATCACGCCATCAATGGCCATAGTATAACATACAAATCCAAGCTAACGAGGAAATCATTTCTAATCTCACAACAGCTCCTACTAGCTTCAATTTACTCTAAGGCCTATCTCCGGCCTTCACGATCCGATCGATCGAACACATCCCGAACTCATACGATGGTTACCTAAACTTGGGCTAGCACCCCGTGACCTACCACCGTGGACCACCTCGAACTGACCCCACCTCAATCCGGGCTGCGGGTTGACCCGCGACTTGGCCTCAACCCGACCCGCTATCGCGCCCAATCTCTCTCGTTCCCCGATCCGGAACAATCTTACTAATTCACGTCATGAAAGCTACCACTTCCATCTTACACTACTCATGGAATTATCACACCAACATAATGCTATCAGAACATAATAATTAAAAAATATACTTATCTTAATACAAATGCATACTAGTCTCTTAGAGGGTCAAGGATATACCTGATATCACAAAAACAAATAGGCGATTTCAAGGACCGCTATAGCGGGAACTTCCACGACCCACTGCCCGGCTGCCGATATATGAACACCCCGCTAGCTATCGGGCGAAGAACCCAGCAGATCCGAAAGGTGAGTCTCAACATCCGCTACCTGCGGTAGGACAATTTCTCATAAAATGGCCCCGTGTCACATGTAAAACAAGTCTCGACACTCCCGAATGGGGTTTACCATGGTTACACTTAGGTCGGGGTGGCTTCCTCTCGCAGCTGACTCACTGAAAACTGAACCCTTGGAGCCACGACCGCTCCCGAATACTCTGGAGGCCACGAAGGCCATGAGGACCACTGCATCTTGGCGGCGGCGTATAACTAGTCTGCTCCTGAGGCGGTCCGCCTTGAAAGTTACCAAAGGACCTGCTGTCACAGCCTGCCTGGCGATATTGGTCAATCCGTCGGTCTCTCGTGCCTCGCACCCTAGTGCATGAGCTGCATGCGGGCGATGTCCATGCCGGTGAAGCGATACACGAACAAGACTCGCCAAGTAGTCATCAAGCCTGTGGCGTGGCGGTGCACTCGTCCTCCATATTAGCTACTAGCGAGGGACATATCGAGCCAACGAGTCGAACTACGTTGTACTCGGTATGCGTCCTCACTGTCTCGGCGTGAAACTCGGCCCGTGCCCTCGCCATCTGCGGCGGCAGAAATGGCCGAGAAATGCCTCGAGAACTCGTCCCAAACAGTGGGCGCATGCTCCCCGGGACAGCTCGTGAATCAAACGATCGGCTGCGGTATCACGCGGCCGTCTGAACCGAAAATCACGGACTCGGTCTCGAAGCCTTGATCACTCGCATGATCCTCTGTGAATCGACGGATGAACTCCTGCGGATCATCCTCGAGCCTCGACCGTAGAACTCTGGCGGGATCTGACTCGAGAAAATCCGTAGCCTCAAACTATCCGATGCGGGATGAACTACGGGCTCTGGGCTGAGGCTGCTGCATCCGGCCTCTCCTCGTGTCGGCCACGATCACGGCGATGGCGGGCCATCTCCTTGTAACCCATCTCCTCTGCTCCGGTGTGGGGTGGAGGCTCAGTGCGTGGTCTCTGCGGCCTGCTGCGGCTCTACCTCTTTGGCCGGGTGGCGTCGCAAAACTCGCCGTCGAAGAACTATCTCGGGTAATGGCCAGGGCTGCGCCTCGTACTCCTCTGTGTCCCACTAGCGGCTCCCACGGTGCCTTGCCCTTACGGGCGGGTTGCCTTGCGCGGAGGCATAGCGGCGAGAAAGAACACGTCGGAAGAGTCCAACTTACAACATCGCTCTAAGGCACGATCTCGAGTGAGAAGAATAGAAACCAATCCTAAATGTCCTGCAGCCTCGATTATAGATGTGGTGCACAACACACGATAATCAAGACTCTACTGAACACGGTGCAGACACTTTCAGAGGATTAGCGCTGCGATACCACTTGTGGCGCCGAAACCGGGCGTCAGTGCCTTACCGGGCACCCTAGTGATACAACATCGAGAAAACGTGAAATAAAAACTTTACACATGAAATGAGAGACATAAATAAATAAGCAGGCCAACCCAACGTTGCCTTTAGTATATATACATAAAACCGACAGTTATCCTTTTACAAACCACACTTGCAGCGATTACAGACCTAAGATATCTAACAACTATGACGGACGGGGCCCGCCATACCACGAATGTACAAGTACCTCTGATGACGGGGACTATACCAAAGATAAGCCTCGGAGGAAGAGCTTCAACGCTGACTGCGATCCTACGGCGAGGATCAACCAAGCGGTGTACCTCTACTGCTGCGGCATGAACGCGGCCCAGAGGTCGACAACAGTGTACCAGTATGAAACCGAAAATGCGTAATGAAATCACATTTCATCATTTTATAAAACCATTTCGCAATAAGTGCGATGTCAAGTAAGGGGACGCATATCCCCAGAATAATCACTCACGCATAATTATGGGTCTCACGCCCATAATACCACTCATGCCCGTGGAACTCATTCCTCACTGCCGGCAGTACATGATGTAAAACAACACCCATATGTGAACACGAACACTAGATCACTGCGTCATCAAAACCGTCGGGCAAGTAGAATAGCCAACTACCGGTCCAAAAGCTAGTCATATCCCATCACGGGCAAATGCGGAAGCCAACTACCGATCCAAAAGCTAGCCACGCATCGCCGAGGCAAGTATCTTAAGCTAACGTCTGATAGCCTACCGTCTCACAAGATATGGCCAGGCAAGTATCTTAAGCTATCTACCGAGCTCTACCGTGCGAGAAAATGACGAACAAGTATCTAAAGTGTGCACGAACCACGCGTACAAACCAAGCCCGTGATCGCTCGTCGCGGCAAGCTTCATGGATTAGCGGTCCATGGACTAACGATCTGAACCTCACAATGACCGCATGCCGGCATCTTACCTCGGAAGTCATGGCCATGAAACCATCCTCGGGCGCGTGCGTGGAACATCCATCACGTCGGCATGTCCAAAGGAAATAAATCGGATAGCCGGCCTCCCGCAGAGAGTCACGACGGCGATCTGAAACAACGATCGATACTCAAAGTGGGCGATACTCGTGGACCACCCAACGTCGGTATGTCGATCAATCAATCGGATAGCGGCCCTCCGGAGAGTCACGGCGACACATCAACAAAACACTTGCACATCAAAGACTATCACAACAAGCATAGGCAAGTTTAACATACATTCATTTTAATCAACAATCGGGTTTCAAACCCAATACTACATACTTTCCTTAACAAAAGACCTCTTTCTATGTAAAAGCCACGTGATACTAATACTGTAGTATATAAAGAAAACACGTTTTACTTTTAAAACCAAATTACTTCACCTTCGTAAAAATCTTTACAAGGCTTTTAAAATCAAGTACTCTATACTTTATAAACCAAGTGCTTTTCTTTTAGAACAACATCAAGTATACTCTTTTTAAAACCCAATTAACTTACTCTTTTCAAAACAAGTAACCTATACTTAAATCAAGTTACTTCTCCTTTTCGAAAACAAGTCGTTATAAGTCAAGTCTCTTATCTTTCAAGATCAAGTCTCTTAACTTTCAAAATCAAGTCGTTTCTTATCAAACCAAATCTTTCTTTTATCTTCATAAAGTCGTTATAACTAACTTCCCATAAAGCCATTATAACACTTTATGTTTTAAAACAAACAAAAATCGTTTCACACGTCGTCTACCGTACTATATAGTTCCAACAATCATGCTCAAGAGTATAGGAAGAATCACATACCTTTAGCTTTAAACCACAAGCCAGTCAAGTATGCATGGCGTGAAAGATCCACCTATAACAACCACAATATATAAATCAACTTCTAGCACTCTCGTAGAATATTCTAAACACAAGATTCCTTATTCTCTGAAATTTGTGCGACCTCCCCATTATCACATAAATCTCCTCCACTGCCGGGCGCTACTGGCCAACAACTCCCAGGGTTTACACGTCTAACCGGGCGTGTTCAAATATCTTCACAATAATACTTACACAAGTCTCTGTAAATGCAGTCAATGTAAATCTGATTCAATCCTTTATAATCATCCTTCCAATATAATATACTCAAGTATAACTACTACAACATGTAATATCCAATTCTGATAGGGGCGTAGATCATTACCTCGATAAGCCCAAAAATTATCCAAGTTATAAGTCGATCACGAGCAACGTTTAGCTCGATCCTTACGCTCCAACCCGCTCAGCGACCCTTAGAAGTTTCTAAACAACTTCTGCAAATACTTCCACCAAGCTAGGAAGATTTTTCTAGGGTTTCGTTTCTGGTATTGGAATAAAGTAGTATTTAGGGCTCTAGTATTGAAATAACTTTGGAATACTACTAGGGATACTAGGCCAAGGTATTTGGGATTATACAACAATACACCAAGTATTTTCTACACAAGAGGAGAGGGCGAAAATACACAAGGGAGGAAAACATTTGCTTTGGAAAGCTTTCAAGTGAGGATGATTTACTTCTTCAACTTAAGGGGTTTATATAGAGGATTCAAGGGCCAAGATCAAGGTAAGTGTAGGGTCAAGATTGGGCCATGTGTGTGTGGGTCCCACCACACCACATGGCCAACGAAAACAAGGGGCAGTGGCTTGCCACTTGTCAACCCATTCGGCGAGGACAGTGGCTAGCCACTGTCCCACCATTCGCCAAGGTGCCACATGGGGTGACACGTGTCGCCCCGACTAAATCAAAATATTTCGTCTTACGAAAAATATCCAAAATACCGGAAATCTCAAAAACAAAGCGGGCCCCACAAAAGTAAATTTCTCCGTGGGCCCACGTGACCATTTCCGAAAATAAAATCTCATAATTCTAAAATAATCCAAGATGTCCAAATACCGAATCTGGGAATCCAATTCCCATTAACGAACCTTTTTCTTCACAAAAACCGGAAACTTTTCCGTCGAAAAAAAATCACATCTTTCTTTCTTTCCAAAATTTCTGTCGTATTCTCGTACGCACGTCCTCACATACATACCCTGGAACTACGGGGTATAACACTCTCCACACCCTAAATAACCGATCTGATTAGTTCCAGTTTTCCCGCATAAGAAAGTGAGTGATGCCCCCATTTCTGAATGTATTCCGAGATTGCACTAGTGAATGGAGCAAACTGGTCTACCGAGACAGAAATCGGGGACAAAGGGACCCCCAAGTACCGCACGGGAAAAACTCCTATGCCGAAACCAACTCTTGTCAAGATCAAGTCTCGAATTGAACCTTGCACTCCTGCTAAGTAGATGGAGGATTTAGACAGGTTAAGCGTTAGCCCAAAATCCGCCTCCAATTCTTCAAGACACTTCATAAAAACACCAACTGAAGATACATCCCCTTTGGCAAAGAGCATGAGGTCATCTGCAAAGGCAAGGTGAGTGATGCATAACCTCTTGCACTTAGGGTGATAAGAAAAAGCTTTGTCCGAAGCCCTTAGCTTTAGCATCCTTGAAAGGTATTTAATGCACAAGATAAAGAGCATAGGAGACATAGGATCACTTTGCCTTAAGCCGCATTTACCCGCAAAATAACCATGTAACTCACCATTGATTGAAAGAGAGAAAGAGGTTGAACTAACACATCTAACAAATCTGTCCGGAAACTTGAGTCCTCTTAGCACTGACTCAAGGAAGTTCCAAGAGACCGTATCAAATGCTTTACGTAGATCCACCATAAGCATACACCTTGGTGAGACTCTAGCTCTATTAAAACCTCTCACAAGTTCTTGGGCAATAAAGACATTGTCTACCATGTTCCTTTCTTTCACAAAAGCTCCTTGGCATTTATCGACAAGAGTAGGAAGAACCTTTGCCATCCGGTTAGCTAAAATCTTTGTTATGATCTTGTAGACCACATTGGTCAATCCGATAGGCCTAAAGTCACTTACCTTGGGTTCCCGATCAGTCTTGGGCAGAAGGGTAAGTATGGTATGATTCACTTGCTTCAAAAGAACTCCGGATGAGAAGAATTCTTGTATACTTCTTACTACATCATGCCCCACATCCCTCCATCTTTTCTTGAAGAAGGCGGCTGAAAATCCATCCGGACCAGGTGCTTTATCATTGCCAATATCGGAAAGAGCCTCCCAAATCTCCTTTGGGGAGATATTATGCAAAAGGGATAGGCCATCCTCCTCTCCTAGCTTTGGGCCACAATCAAGTACCGCAGGATCAATGTTTGTTGAGGGTCGAGATGAGCCTAAAAGTTCTTTATAAAACTCAACAAGTATCTCTATTACTTCCCCGAGAGATGTTGTGGTAGTACCGTTGTCTTTAACAAGATAGTTGATTGAGTTCTTGACATTATTCCTCTTGATCAAGCTGTGAAAATATTTGGAGCATCTATCACTCCCAATTAAGTATTTTTGTCTCGATTTTTGTCTTATGAAGTGTCTTTCAGATTCAAGCAAGTGGTTTGCTCTAGCTCTTAGGGACTTGACTTTAGCTTTTAATTCTTCATCAAAGGGATCTTCCATATGCGCATTGATAGTCTCCTTAAACTCCAAGTTTGTCGCATTGGCTCTTTGTTCTATGCTTCCGAATTCCTTAGTGTTTAATTCTCGCAATGGCATTTTCAAATTCTTCAATTTTGTGGCTAATATGAATTGGGCAGATCCCAATATTCGTTGCCTCCAGCATGAAGTCAGGATGTTCTCAAAGTCGGGATGTAAGAGCCACATGTTCATGAACTTAAAAGGTCGTTTTCCAATATTAGAGGATGCAATTACCGAAGCTACCACGGGGCAATGGTCCGAGACTGGTTCCATAGGCAAGTAGTTGGCCGAGCATTCTAGATTCAAATCACTCCAATGCTGATCAACACTCTATCAAGCTTGGACCATGTCGATCCATTTGTCCAAGTGTAGAAGGACCCGGAAGAAGGAGTATCATACAATCCATGAGCAATTCTGAATTCTCCAAGATCCCTAAGTGCATAAGGCGTGAGAGGGGGACCACCGACCTTATCATGTGGGTAGCAATAGGTGTTAAAATCTCTGATAATCATCCAAGGCTTGACAATGCTAATACCCAATTTGGTAAGATGATGCCAAAGCTTTCTTCTTTCCGGAATGCTATAGACCGGATACACAAATGTGTGTTGTATTACATTTTGCTTGGACATGAATATGTTGAGAGTCCATTCCAAGCACATCACAACTAACTCTGGAGGGATCCCAAAGTACTAACATTCTTCCGCCATCAATGAAATCTATGTTGGAGCAAAATTTCCAAGAAAGGAATCTTTGAGATGTAAAAGAGTCCATCCGTGCTCGAGAGAATTTAGTTTCTATTAGACAAACCATTGCAACATCATATTGTTTTGCGAGCCTACACACAAGAGTTTGTGTGGCTGCCCTATCCCTTTGTCCGCAAAGACCACGAACATTCCAACAAAGTACTTTCATTAAGAAACAAAGGAGGTTTTAGTAGCACCTTCGCGCTTCGCGTTCTTCACCATACTATTACCCTTTGGCGTATTTCTCCTTGAAATTACTTCTTTCCATCCCTCATCCTTGCTGTTTGAAGTCAGGGCAGGGGTCCCAACCAGGCTATGTTCCCCGCGTTCAAAGTTTACGCACCGTGCTGCATAATTAGATTCATCCGTTGTACCCTTACATGTTCCCCCATCTAGTGAAGTTTGCGGGTCAATTGGTGTGCTAGAATCAGTAAGTCCTGTCTCAAATCTCAGTCTATCATGATGCGTAAGACCAGCATAGGGGTGATGGCTTGAGGATCCCTCTTGTGCAACCGTAAGCACGGTGATCCAGGCTGACCCACACCCGGAGGAATTCCAAAATTTAGAGCTTCTCCCACACTTCCGGGAATATGAGGTAGTGTTTGCTCGCTATTCTCTATATCCATCAAGTTATCACTACCTACGGGATGTTGAGGAGGTGGTGGATCAGGACAATGAGGACCGGTTTTACCCGTAGCAGTGGCAACACCCAAACTAGTAGAAACTCCACCATTGCTAGGTGGTACCAATGGAATGTGGTTTTTCTGGGCTTCTTGAGCGTTGACATCTTGCATCAATTTTCTACACTTCAAATGGTTGTGGCCAAAGGACGCACAATGATAGCAAAAATTTGGGTAATTCTCATATTTCACCTTTTGGATATATCTTCTATTGTCGGGAAGTTTGACACCATAACCGGTTCTTTGCTGATATCTACTTCCACCAAGACTCTTGTATAGTTCATTTTTTACCTCTCCTTAGTAAATTGATCCATGTATAGAGGCTTCCCACACACGATACAATCTTGTTAAGGCCTGTTGCACTCCAAACCGAGAGGGGGATGTCATGGAAAGTGACCCAGATTGGGATGTCCATGAATAAGTCATTGATCGGTGTATTTTATATACACCTTTTGAGTCAGTTTTAGTTGGTCTTTTGTCCCATTTTGCACATATAAGTGTTGTATTAGGATAGTTTTCCTTTCTATTGAGTCAAAGTGGTTAAAATGGCCAAATGGCAGAAAAGGAGCTAAAAGAGGGCAAAAGTGGAGATGCGGAGTGAAAGCAGAAAGTGGCGAGCAGGTGAAATCTAGACCAGCGCCGCGGCACCTCCTGCGATCAGCGAGGCGCGGCGCCATTATTCAGAGGCTGCGAAGACTCGGCGCGCGGCTGCCGAACAGCGAATCACGAGGGCGGCGCCTAAACATCCGAGAAGCTAAAGGAGTTGCAGCGCCGCGGTGCCCTCAGACAACATATATCAGGGCCGCGGCGCCAAAACACCCGACGGATTGCAGAACTTCGCGGCTAGCGGAAAAAATTAGGTTTTGGGCGAAATGCAGGCGGGCACGAAGGAAAGAGGGAGGCGGTTTTCAGCCTATAAAAGGAGAACCCTAGGCAGTTTTTAAGGGTTCCCTTTCTTGCACAACATAAGGCTTCTTGCTTAGAGATTGGAGACCATAGTCTAGTAATTTCTTTTCCTTTTCTTTTCTTTATTTCAGTTTTTGTATGATGAACATGGGATTAGTTCTTGTCATGTCAATGGCTAGGAACTAATTCCTCTATAGGGCTTTCCATGTTAAATCTCTAGAAACTTTTGTTATGAGTTAATGCTTATGGTTATTTTTCTTATTGTGAGATCTATCGATATTTGAGTTGAATTCTTGGTAATAAATTGACAACTAATTATCACTATATGATTTCTAATCGATTAGAAAGGGGATTGTGAATATGTTGTAAGTTGGATAGACATTCTTGGATTGGGGATGAAAATACCTCAATTATTTATGTAGCGTTAATGAGAGGCTTAACAACCCTAATTTTGCGCATTGTGCGTGACGGTTAACTAGGTTCTTGTTCTTAATCCTCCTATAGAGTTATCCTTATCACCGAAAGGTAGGTAAGGTGCAATACTGGGGTTGAGTGTTTATATAACCCTAACGGGAGTATAAAATGATTTAGTGAACCTGTTTTCTCCAAAAGAAGAAGACTATAAGTTATTGCATTAATAAGTAACATAAGCGGATAGTGAGGAGACGTGGAAGCCCTATTCTCATCACAACTGAAGTAAACCCTTATAGTTAAATAGCTTTTATAATTCTTAGTTATAAACAACAAATCAAAATATCAATCTACCAAATAGATACAAAAAATAGATAGTTGGTACTTGAACCCTAATCCTTGAGGACGATATTCGGTCTTATCAAGACTATACTACTTGTCACGATAACGTGCACTTGCGTTTAAAAGTGTGTGCATCTTACCGCGCATCAAGTTTTTGGCGCCGTTGCCGGGGATTAGGCATTAGTTCAATATCAAATTTGTCTATTTTTAATTTCTAATTTGGTTTTTAATTTTAATTTTAATTTTTAATTTTTACGTTTTTTATTATTTTTGGAAAATTCGAGGTACGGTGATTAGTTGTTTGTTTTTGATCTATTTCAGGAAATCAGTTTATGCGAAGGAAAAGAGGAGCAGACACTCTTGTTCCCTACAATCCAGAGATTGAGAAAACGCAAGCGAGCGAGAAAAAATCAGCGGATTGTAACTTTGATAGAAATGGACGGAGGTCAAAACAATAACATGATGAGAGAAGGGTTAGGTGAAAATCAACATAACCCAGGAATGCCTCGGCAAATGTCAATAGACGTGGAGGAGAGAGTCCAAATCCAGCCAGAAAGGAGTTTGGGGGACTATGTGCTGCCAAGAGTGAATGGAGCACATACATGCATTAGGCTCCCTGCAATAGGAGCCAACAACTTCGAGATAAAACCGGCGATTCTGAGCATGGTACGACCTGCAGTGCAATTCGGTGGATCGCCATGGAGGATCACGTATACGCATAGCTAATTTCTTGGAGCTATGTGCAACTTTGGATATAACGGCGTTCGATGATGTCGTCGAGTTGAGGCTCTTTTCCTTCTCACTCGGGGATAGAGCAAAAGTATGGTTGAATTCCTGCCGTGGGTCGATTTTTACATGGCACGAGCTGGCACAGAAATTCTTAGTCAAGTTCTTTCCTCCGTGTAAAGCAACAAAACTAAGAGGGGAGTTGAAAAACTTCTACCAAGAAGATGGAGAGTCCTTATATGAAGTTTGGGAAAGGTTCAAAGATCTACAGAGAAAGTGCCCACACCATTGCATTGAGTTGTGGAACTTGGTCCACATCTTCTACAACGGTGGCGAGATACACGGAACCATTATAGATGCAGCAGCAGGTGGAGCATTCATGAGGAAAACAGCCCACGACACTCATGAGTTACTAGAAGATATGGCCACTAACAACCATGTCACAGAAGAGAGGTCGACAGGTGGGAGAAAAACAGTGGGAGTCCACGAAATAGATGCTATTGCTGCCTTGAATGCCCAAGTGGCCTTTCTAGCGAAACAGTTGTAGCAACATACAGTGTCAGTAAATACGGTGCAGATGCCTAGAAGCTGTGAGATATGTGGTGGCCCACATACATTTGATAGGTGTCCTTGGTGATCCCAACAATATACCAATGGAGCGGCGAGTGTCGGGCCATAGGTAATTATCGGAAAGCGAGAACAACCCCTACTCCAACACTTATAATCCGGGGTGGAGGAACCACCCAAATTTCTCATGGAGAGAGACCGAGCGTGAGCGAACGGCACGAACCAGCAGAACCAATACCGGCGGCAGCGAGCCAATACCGGGCGCAGAACCAATACGAGGCGATGCGAGCAGAATCAGCGACCCTTCATTCAAGCCGCGGCCTCAGCGATTCAATGCGGTTGTGCAAGAAAAGCGAGCAGTGAGCGGTGGCGACACTTTCCAATGCCTGGACCAGTTCGCGAAGCTAGATCCTCATTCAGAACTTGGAAACTCAAGTGGGGCGGTAGCAAGCGAGCAAACAGCGAGCCACAAGGGACATTGCCAAGCAACACAGAGGTAAATCGAGGAGCAATGCGAGCGGTCACGGTGAGAAGCGGCAAGCGATTGGAGCGGCGATCACGCGGCCGATAGTTGAGAAGAAGGCGAGTTAGAAAAAGAGAAGGTGATTGAGCCCAATCCTGTAGTAGAGAAAACTCCAGAGAAGGAGTATACAAAAAAGATCCCTTTTCCCCAGAGACTACAGCGAAAGGCGGTTGATAAACAATTCTCCAAATTTTTGGAGACATTCAGGAAGCTGCATATCAACATACCTTTCATAGAAGCATTAGAGCAGATGCCCTCCTATTTTAAGTTTATGAAGGCGATCTTGGGGAAGAAGAAAAAGCTGGCAGAGTACGAAATAGTAGCACTAACAGAAGAGTGTAGTGCTATCTTGCAGAAAGAAGTGCCACCAAAACTAAAGGATCCTGGAAGCTTTACACTACCTTGCGATGGGCGGGGTGACTTGCAATGAGCTTTGTGTGATTTAGGCGAGTATAAATCTGATGCCCTTATCAGTTTTTAAAAGATTGGAGTTGGGTGAGGCCAAACCAACCACAGTAAGCCTACAGCTGGCCGACAGGACAGTGGTTCATCCACGAGGCAAGATTGAGGACGTGATTGTGAAAGTAGGAAAATTCTTCTTTCCTGCAGATTTCCTCATTCTTGATATGGAAGAAGATGCGGAAATACCTATCATATTGGGGAGGTCATTCCTAGCAACGGGAAGAGCTTTGATTGATGTTGAAAGAGGAGAGTTAACATTAAGGGTGGAGAATGAAGAAATGGTGTTTAAAGTCTTTAAACACGTCATTGAGCCACCAACAATGAGTGGGTGCTTTGCAATCAGCACCATCAAACCCCCATGCGGGCCAATACGAGTCAATCAAAGAGAGATGAGCCCAAGAAAGCAGGCATGGTTTGCTGAAATGCCACTAAAGGAGGTAAGTATTCCTGAACTCCCCCTTACGGATAATGCTAAGAAGAAAAGAAGAAAAATAAAATGTCAAATGTGGAGGAAATGGATTGGTTGGGGGCTTAATCCACCCCAGAGTTATTAAGGCTAAGGAACTTGCGTCCGGCTAAAAGACGTTAAAGACAGCGCTACTTGGGAGGCAACCCAACGTTTTCAATTATGTTATTTTAATTTCTGTTTTTAGTTTATTTTATTTTGTCTAAGAATAGTCTCACGGTCTTGGGGTCTTGTGTTTGTCTTTGTGATTGGCAGTGTGGAAATAAGCGAAGGCGAAAAGCGAAGAAAAGCGGAATTTCGAGCGGGTAGCGCTGGCTGTAGGAAGCGAGCGCGGCGTAAAGAAGCGAGCGCAGTTAAAGCGCGCGGCTGAGGCGAGGGCAGCGGTAGAATTTCAGAAAATTTGCCAAGTTTAGGCGCCACGGCGCCCCGTAACAGGGCCGCGGCGCAGAAAGTCCCGAAGAAGCGCAGAAGATTAGGCGTTGTTAATTCGAAGTGTGGAGACTTGGGGTTTTATTGCTTAGCTGTGATCTGGTGCAATCTCACCTGCGGGATTGTAGCAGCTCTCGCTGTAGGTGAGCTGCAGGTGAGAATATGGACTTGGGTGCGAGTGGCGCACTCGGAAATCTTGGCCATGTCGGAACCACCTGTGAGTGGTTATCCGCATCTGCGAGCCTCGACTCTTAAGTGACCTTCATATCTGTGAGATATTGTTTGTAGCTGTGACATCATAGCTGCGAAAATTGGACCCACTTGCAGTGTCGCTAGGCGTATTTATTTCATTTTCTCCTAATTTGACCTCATTCCTTCTAACGTAGCTCTATTTTTTTTTTTGCAATTTTAAGTGGTTTTGCTCGTTAAAGCTCAAGTGTAAGATCACAATTTTAGTCAAACATACAAATACAAAATAGATTTAAATTGTTTCCTTATTATAGATCAAGAATATTTTTGTATTAAGAGTTGATCAAGTAATTTTTTTTCAAAATTAATCTTTTATGGTTTATTCTAAATCTAATTAGAATGATTTTAGTTAAAAATCATACCTCTTTATGTGTACAAATGGAGCCCTTATGTTAAGAATCTTGAAACCTAATATAATTAACGGGTTCTCAACATGCAGCAAGCAAAACACAGAACTTGCCTTCTATCGTGATCATACCTCTCTACCACATTATTCAATTTAATATCAAAGTACTTGAGGATATTATTAAAATTTTGATTATTAAATTATAAAGTCAGTACTCAACATCCATTTTTGAACGATTACATTATCACATTTTTTCTAGGTTATTTGTTCTCTTTAACGCGTAAATTTTCTCAGGGTGATCATTTTCGATCTAATAACTTTTGTACATAGTAGTACTATATACTCTCAACTTTTTATTTTTTGTAACTACACTCCCAAATTATTCAACCTCAAAATAAGAGCCATATGTATTTAATCAATTTAACTATGCATGTATCATTTAACAAGAAGTGAATCTGTTGGGATGTGATCTATAAAATGACATTGGTTTAATTACCTGCCATAAATGAGTAGATTTTAATTATAGAAAAAAAGAAGTTAGAGGTATAGTGTTTTTAATCTTTTTTCAAGTCATTTAATACTATTTTATGAAATTTCCCATTTTTAATTAAGTAGGTTGACTAATAAGAATCCACGAAAAAAGGAAATAAAATAGATCATATAATTCAAGCCATTAAACATATGTCATAAAATTCATCATATGTTTTGGTATAAAAACCCACATCGTTGAACACCCTTCTACGTGCAATTCCTGAACATTTCACTTCACAAAGATGTAATTGCTGAGCAGTCTTAGTTTTATCAAATCCTTCATAAGTTTTGATTCATCTCATCAAATTAGATAATAGTTCATACACACCTCATGGTTGTTCACTTGTTATTTTTCATGTAGCAGCATCCCAGTAATAAACACACATTTCACCCCAATACTTGCCCACTTTTAAGTCAGTATGCATAATGATAGTATCTCTTTGCTTATGATTATCATATTGTTGCTCTTATGATTTGATAATCATAAGAAAAGAGAAGCTCTCATTGTACATATTGACTTGAAAGTGGACAAGTATTGAGGAGAAATGTGTATTGCTCTTGGGATCTTATAAGAAACAATAAGTGGACAATCATGAGGTATGTATAAACTATTATCTACTGTTATAAATTATTAAAAGTTGTTTGAGTTGGCATTGGATATGACTACAATATTCTCAAAATAATTTCGGTACTAAAGTTACTACACTACTATACTTCTTTTCACAGAGTTAAACCATGAATGTTACTTCAAATGAAAATACATCTTGCTCGTTCTTTTTCTTACTCATTATACATTTATACTAATTAGCTACTTATGTATACATACTGTTTATCTTCTTATCTTCATTTTATGTTGTCGATCTTTGAAAGTATATATCTGATAACTAGTTTGTACTCATCAAATTAAACTTTAATTTATTATTCTTGGTGTTGTATTATACATATACCAATGTTAACTCACTAAAATAGAGTCATTTAATCTTTTTTATCAAATCATTTACAATCTGGATAAATTACCAGTCGAATGGTAATAATTTCCAACAAATATATTGTCTTATATATGTTCGTACCAAATTAATTCTAACATTATGTTTTACATATTTTAAATTATTATTTTACTATTTTTTGATGCCCATGTTGACACTAATTCCATGTGGTTCGCTCGATTACATGTGGCAGATGCAAGTGTCATGTTCTGCGAAGCCATGGTTTGGGGTTTGACACATAGCATATTTACTGAGGCTATTGAGCGGGTTCTGGATTGGTTTTAGTGAATTTGGAGTTTTCTAATTTAATGAAATGAAATGTTTGACAAAAGTCACCATATGTGGTAATTGAATCATTTTCAAAGCTTTACCAATTCCACTAGGTCCAGATTATTGTTTATGACTTATTTGAGCCATTATATTGGATCTCTAGATATTTAGATGTGTTTTCAGTCATTGGTTGTAGCGAGATTTAAGACTGAAATGCATATCTGATTTGGGTATGAGAGGCTCCGAGTGAGTTTCCGGTGTTAATTCGAAGTGTGGAGACTTGGGGTTTTATTGCTTAGCTGTGATGCAGTGCAATCTCACTGCGGGATTGTAGCATCTCTCGTAGGTGAGTGCGGTGAGAATATGGACTTGGAGTGCAGTGGCGCACCTCGGAAATCTTGACCGCATGTCGGAACCACCGTGAGTGGTTATCCGCATCTGCGAGCCTCGACTCTTAAGTGACCTTCATATCTGTGAGATATTGTTCGTAGCTGTGACATCATAGCTGCGAAAATTGGACCCACTTGCAGTGTCGCTAGGCGTATTTATTTCATTTTCTCCTAATTTGACCTCATTCCTTCTAACGTAGCTCTATTTTTTTTTTTTGCAATTTTAAGTGGTTTTGCTCGTTAAAGCTCAAGTGTAAGATCACAATTTTAGTCAAACATACAAATACAAAATAGATTTAAATTGTTTCCTTATTATAGATCAAGAATATTTTTGTATTAAGAGTTGATCAAGTAATTTTTTTTCAAAATTAATCTTTTATGGTTTATTCTAAATCTAATTAGAATGATTTTAGTTAAAAATCATACCTCTTTATGTGTACAAATGGAGCCCTTATGTTAAGAATCTTGAAACCTAATATAATTAACGGGTTCTCAACATGCAGCAAGCAAAACACAGAACTTGCCTTCTATCGTGATCATACCTCTCTACCACATTATTCAATTTAATATCAAAGTACTTCAAGGATATTATTAAAATTTTGATTATTAAATTATAAAGTCAGTACTCAACATCCATTTTTGAACAATTACATTATCACATTTTTTCTAGCTTATTTGTTCTCTTTACTTAGCGTAAATTTTCTCGGGTGATCATTTTCGATCTAATAACTTTTGTACATAGTAGTACTATATACTCTCAACTTTTTATTTTTTGTAACTACACTCCCAAATTATTCAACCTCAAAATAAGAGCCATATGTATTTAATCAATTTAACTATGCATGTATCATTTAACAAGAAGTGAATCTGTTGGGATGTGATCTATAAAATGACATTGGTTTAATTACCTGCCATAAATGAGTAGATTTTAATTATAGAAAAAAAGAAGTTAGAGGTATAGTGTTTTTAAACTTTTTTCAAGTCATTTAATACTATTTTATGAAATTTCCCATTTTTAATTAAGTAGGTTGACTAATAAGAATCCATGAAAAAAGGAAATAAAATAGATCATATAATTCAAGCCATTAAGCATATGTCATAAAATTCATCATATGTTTTGGTATAAAAACCCACATCGTTGAACACCCTTCTACGTGCAATTCTTGAACATTTCACCTCACAAAGATGTAATTGCTGAGCAGTCTTAGTTTTATCAAATCCTTCATAAGTTTTGATTCATCTCATCTAATTAGATAATAGTTCATACACACCTCATGGTTGTCTACTTGTTATTTTTCATGTAGCAGCATCCCAGTAATAAACACACATTTCACCCCAATACTTGCCCACTTTTAAGTCAGTATGCATAATGATAGTATCTCTTTGCTTATGATTATCATATTGTTGCTCTTATGATTTGATAATCATAAGAAAAGAGAAGCTCTCATTGTACATATTGACTTGAAAGTGGACAAGTATTGAGGAGAAATGTGTATTGCTCTTGGGATCTTTGCTATAAAAAACAATAAGTGGACAATCATGAGGTATGTATAAACTATTATCTACTGTTATAAATTATTAAAAGTTGTTTGAGTTGGCATTGGATATGACTACAATATTCTCAAAATAATTTCGGTACTAAAGTTACTAGACTACTATACTTCTTTTCACAGTGTTAAACCATGAATGTTACTTCAAATGAAAATACATCTTGCTCGTTCTTTTTCTTACTCATTATACATTTATACTAATTAGCTACTTATGTATACGTACTGTTTATCTTCTTATCTTCATTTTATGTTGTCGATCTTTGAAAGTTTATACATTAACTAGTTTGTACTCATCAAATTAAACTTTAATTTATTATTCTTGGTGTTGTATTATACATATACCAATGTTAACTCACTAAAATAGAGTCATTTAATCTTTTTTATCAAATCATTTACAATCTGGATAAATTACCAGTCGAATGGTAATAATTTCCAACAAATATCTTGTCTTATATATGTTCGTACCAAATTAATTCTAACATTATGTTTTACATATTTTAAATTATTATTTTACTATTTTTTTATGCCCATGTTGACACTAATTCCATGTGGTTCGCTCGATTACATGTAGCCGGGTACCGAGTGTCATGTTCTGCCGAAGCCATGATTTGGGGTATGACACATATCATATTTACTGAGGCTATTGAGCGGGTTCTGGATTGGTTTTAGTGAATTTGGAGTTTTCTAAGTTAATGAAATGAAATATTTGACAAAAGTCACCATATGTGGTAATTGCATCATTTTCAAAGCTTTACCAATTCCACTAGGTCCAGATTATTGTTTATGACTTATTTGAGCCATTATATTGGATCTCTAGATGTTTAGATGTGTTTTCAGTCATTGGTTGTAGCGAGATTTAAGACTGAAATGCATATCTGATTTGGGTATGAGAGGCTCCGAGTGAGTTTCCGGTGTTAATTCGAAGTGTGGAGACTTGGGGTTTTATTGCTTAGCTGTGATCTGGTGCAATCTCACCTGCGGGATTGTAGCAGCTCTCGTTGTAGGTGAGCTGCAGGTGAGAATATGGACTTGGGTGCGAGTGGCCGCACCTCAGAAGTACTGACCGCATAATCGGAAGCACCTGTGAGTGGTTATCCGCATCTGCGAGCCTCGACTCTTAAGTGACCTTCATATCTGTGAGATATTGTTCGTAGCTGTGACATCATAGCTGCGAAAATTGGACCCACTTGCAGTGTCGCTAGGCGTATTTATTTCATTTTCTCCTAATTTGACCTCATTCCTTCTAACGTAGCTCTATTTTTTTTTTTTTGCAATTTTAAGTGGTTTTGCTCGTTAAAGCTCAAGTGTAAGATCACAATTTTAGTCAAACATACAAATACAAAATAGATTTAAATTGTTTCCTTATTATAGATCAATAATATTTTTGTATTAAGAGTTGATCAAGTAATTGTTTTTCAAAATTAATCTTTTATGGTTTATTCTAAATCTAATTAGAATGATTTTAGTTAAAAATCATACCTCTTTATGTGTACAAATGGAGCCCTTATGTTAAGAATCTTGAAACCTAATATAATTAACGGGTTCTCAACATGCAGCAAGCAAAACACATAACTTGCCTTCTATCGTGATCATACCTCTCTACCACATTATTCAATTTAATATCAATGTACTTCAATGATATTATTAAAATTTTGATTATTAAATTATAAAGTCAGTACTCAACATCCATTTTTGAACGATTACATTATCACATTTTTTCTAGCTTATTTGTTCTCTTTAACGCGTAAATTTTCTCAGGGTGATCATTTTCGATCTAATAACTTTTGTACATAGTAGTACTATATACTCTCAACTTTTTATTTTTTGTAACTACACTCCCAAATTATTCAACCTCAAAATAAGAGCCATATGTATTTAATCAATTTAACTATTCATGTATCATTTAACAAGAAGTGAATCTGTTGGGATGTGATCTATAAAATGACATTGGTTTAATTACCTGCCATAAATGAGTAGATTTTAATTATAGAAAAAAAGAAGTTAGAGGTATAGTGTTTTTAAACTTTTTTCAAGTCATTTAATACTATTTTATGAAATTTCCCATTTTTAATTAAGTAGGTTGACTAATAAGAATCCATGAAAAAAGGAAATAAAATAGATCATATAATTCAAGCCATTAAACATATGTCATAAAATTCATCATATGTTTTGGTATAAAAACCCACATCGTTGAACACCCTTCTACGTGCAATTCTTGAACATTTCACTTCACAAAGATGTAATTGTTGAGCAGTCTTAGTTTTATCAAATCCTTCATAAGTTTTGATTCATCTCATCTAATTAGATAATAGTTCATACACACCTCATGGTTGTCCACTTGTTATTTTTCATGTAGCGACATCGATGTAAACACACATTTCACCCCAATACTTGCCCACTTTTAAGTCAGTATGCATAATGATAGTATCTCTTTGCTTATGATTATCATATTGTTGATCTTATGATTTGATAATCATAAGAAAAGAGGCTCTCATTATAAATATTGACTTGAAAGTGGACAAATATTGAGGAGAAATGTGTATTGCTTACTGGGATGCTGCTATAAGGAAACAATAAGTGGACAATCATGAGGTATATATAAACTATTATCTACTGTTATAAATTATTAAGAGTTGTTTGAGTTGGCATTGGATATGACTACAATATTCTCAAAATAATTTCGGTACTAAAGTTACTAGACTACTATACTTCTTTTCACAGTGTTAAACCATGAATGTTACTTCAAATGAAAATACATCTTGCTCGTTCTTTTTCTTACTCATTATACATTTATACTAATTAGCTACTTATGTATACATACTGTTTATCTTCTTATCTTCATTTTATGTTGGCGATCTTTGAAAGTTTATCTGATAACTAGTTTGTACTCATCAAATTAAACTTTAATTTATTATTCTTGGTGTTGTATTATACATATACCAATGTTAACTCACTAAAATAGAGTCATTTAATCTTTTTTTATAAAATCATTTACAATCTGGATAAATTACCAGTCGAATGGTAATAATTTCCAACAAATATCTTGTCTTATATATGTTCGTACCAAATTAATTCTAACATTATGTTTTACATATTTTAAATTATTATTTTACTATTTTTTGATGCCCATGTTGACACTAATTCCATGTGGTTCGCTCGATTACATGTAGCAGAGATGCAGAGTGTCATGTTCTGCCGAAGCCATGGTTTGGGGTATGACACATAGCATATTTACTGAGGCTATTGAGCGGGTTCTGGATTGGTTTTAGTGAATTTGGAATTTTCGAAGTTAATGAAATGAAATGTTTGACAAAAGTCACCATATGTGGTAATTGCATCATTTTCAAAGCTTTACCAATTCCACTAGGTCCAGATTATTGTTTATGACTTATTTGAGCCATTATATTGGATCTCTAGATGTTTAGATGTGTTTTCAGTCATTGGTTGTAGCGAGATTTAAGACTGAAATGCATATCTGATTTGGGTATGAGAGGCTCCGAGTGAGTTTCCGGTGTTAATTCGAAGTGTGGAGACTTGGGGTTTTATTGCTTAGTTGTGATCTGGTGCAATCTCACCTGCGGGATTGTAGCAGCTCCCGCTGTAGGTGAGCTACAGGTGAGAATATGGACTTGGGTGCGAGTGGCCGCACCTCAGAAGTACTGACCGCATAATCGGAACCACCTGTGAGTGGTTATCCGCATCTGCGAGCCTCGACTCTTAAGTGACCTTTATATCTGTGAGATATTGTTCGTAGCTGTGACATCATAGCTGCGAAAATTGGACCCACTGCGATTAAGCTAGGCGTATTTATTTCATTTTCTCCTAATTTGACCTCATTCCTTCTAACGTAGCTCTATATTTTATTTTTTTTGCAATTTTAAGTGGTTTTGCTCGTTAAAGCTCAAGTGTAAGATCACAATTTTAGTCAAACATACAAATACAAAATAGATTTAAATTGTTTCCTTATTATAGATCAAGAATATTTTTGTATTAAGAGTTGATCAAGTAATTTTTTTTCAAAATTAATCTTTGATGGTTTATTCTAAATCTAATTAGAATTATTTTAGTTAAAAATCATACCTCTTTATGTGTACAAATGGTGCCCTTATGTTAAGAATCTTGAAACCTAATATAATTAACGGGTTCTCAACATGCAGCAAGCAAAACACAGAACTTGCCTTCTATCGTGATCATACCTCTCTACCACATTATTCAATTTAATATCAAAGTACTTCAAGGATATTATTAAAATTTTGATTATTAAATTATAAAGTCGATACTCAACATCCATTTTGAGCGATTACATTATCACCTTTTTTCTAGCTTATTTGTTCTCTTTAACGCGTAAATTTTCTCAGGGTGATCATTTTCGATCTAATAACTTTTGTACATAGTAGTACTATATACTCTCAACTTTTTATTTTTTGTAACTACACTCCCAAATTATTCAACCTCAAAATAAGAGCCATATGTATTTAATCAATTTAACTATGCATGTATCATTTAACAAGAAGTGAATCTGTTGGGATGTGATCTATAAAATGACATTGGTTTAATTACCTGCCATAAATGAGTAGATTTTAATTATAGAAAAAAAGAAGTTAGAGGTATAGTGTTTTTAAACTTTTTTCAAGTCATTTAATACTATTTTATGAAATTTCCCATTTTTAATTAAGTAGGTTGACTAATAAGAATCCATGAAAAAAGGAAATAAAATAGATCATATAATTCAAGACATTAAACATATGTCATAAAATTCATCATATGTTTTGGTATAAAAACCACATCGTTGAACACCGCCTACGTGCAATTCTTGAACATTTCACTTCACAAAGATGTAATTGTTGGCGATCTTAGTTTTATCAAATCCTTCATAAGTTTTGATTCATCTCATCTAATTAGATAATAGTTCATACACCTTTCATGGTTGTCCACTTGTTATTTTCATGTAGCGACATCCAGTAATAAACACACATTTCACCCCAATACTTGCCCACTTTTAAGTCAGTATGCATAATGATAGTATCTCTTTGCTTATGATTATCATATTGTTGATCTTATGATTTGATAATCATAAGAAAAGAGGCTCTCATTATAAATATTGACTTGAAAGTGGACAAGTATTGAGGAGAAATGTGTATTGCTTATTGGGATACTGCTATAAGGAAACAATAAGTGGACAATCATGAGGTATGTATAAACTATTATCTACTGTTATAAATTATTAAGAGTTGTTTGAGTTGGCATTGGATATGACTACAATATTCTCAAAATAATTTTGGTACTAAAGTTACTAGACTACTATACTTCTTTTCACAGTGTTAAACCATGAATGTTACTTCAAATGAAAATACATCTTGCTCGTTATTTTTCTTACTCATTATACATTTATACTAATTAGCTACTTATGTATACATACTGTTTATCTTCTTATCTTCATTTTATGTTGTCAGTGCTGAAAGTTTATACAATAACTAGTTTGTACTCATCAAATTTAACTTTAATTTATTATTCTTGGTGTTGTATTATACATATACCAATGTTAACTCACTAAAATAGAGTCATTTAATCTTTTTTATCAAATCATTTACAATCTGGATAAATTACCAGTCGAATGGTAATAATTTCCAACAAATATCTTGTCTTATATATGTTCGTTCCAAATTACTTCTAACATTATGTTTTACATATTTTAAATTATTATTTTTGTTGAAACTGCCATTAATGAGTCCACACAGGTTTAGTAGCATAAGGAGATAACTGTAATACCACATGCAAGGTAGGAAGAGGAAGAAGTTGTTTAGGGTTTCAGTCCCTTTTCATTATTGTTCGAGAGAGAAAGTACAAGATAAGAAAAAACAGAGAAGGGGAAAGTCAGAACACTCTTTAGGTCATAGTACATGTGACCTTATATATACTAGCCTAGAAAGTACAAAGCCTTAAGGCCGATAATAAGAAAAGGGCCTTCTGGGCTGTTGTATTGGGCTCCCTTAATGGGCTCGTACAAACAGCCCAGTTTATCATTTATTTTAACAGGCTCCCTCAAGCTGGATGTTGAAAAATGTTCAACAGTCCAAGCTTGGAACAAAGATGAACATGCTGACATCTGTTTAGCCCTTTTGTGAGCAGATCTGCTGGTTGTTCTGCAGTTGGAATATACTCTGTTTTAACTTCTCCCTTTTGGATTTTTTCCCTTATGAAGTGAAGATCAATTTCTATATGTTTGGTCCTTTCATGGAAGACTGGGTTTGCTGCTATCTGTATGGCTGACTTGCTGTCAGTGAAGATAGTAACTGGTTTACTCACAGTAAGATCAATGTCTCTTAACAGCCCATTAATCCAAGTTATTTCAGCCACAGTACTGGCAATGCTCCTGTATTCAGATTCTGCAGAGCTCCTGGAGATAGTAGGCTGCTTCTTGGACTTCCAGGAAATGAGGGAATCACCCAGTTTCACTAGATAACCTGTAATGGATTTTCTTGTATTTGGGCATGCTGCCCAGTCTGCATCACAGAAAGCAGTTAGTGTAGTATGTTCATTACTAGACATAAGTACCCCTTGTCCTGGCTGATTCTTTAGATACCTTATTATTCTAAAGACAGCATTTAGATGAGACTGTTTTGGTTGTTGCAGAAACTGACTGAGAGTTTGCACACTATATGCTATGTCTGGTCTTGTAATAGTAAGATATAGTAATTTACCAATCAGTCTTTGGTAGATCCTAACATTATCTAAGAGTTTATCAGAAGTGGCTGTATTCTTTCCTTGACTATTCTGCTGCTTAACAGCTAGTTCATCTAATTCTTTAGTAGTCATTTTGGTATTACAATCAGTAGGTGTGTTAATGGGCTTAGCCCCAGCAAGCCCTGATTCTGAAATCAGTTCCAATGCATATTTCCTTTGATGCATTAGAATCCCTTTATTAGATCTAGTAAATTCAATTCCTAGGAAGTATCTTAGTTCTCCTAGGTCTTTCATTTTGAACACATCTTGAAGAGACTGCTTTGTCTCTGTTATTAGTTTCAAATTATTCCCTGTAATTAACATGTCATCTACATAGACTAGTATGATAATGATATTCTTACTTGTCTGTTTTATAAATAGTGAGTGGTCATAGTGAGACTGCCTGAAGTTCATTTGAATTAAGGCTGCAGTTAATTTTGAATTCCATTGTCTGGGTGTTTGTTTGAGCCCATACAAGGATTTATGTAGTCTACACACATGTTTCCCCCCTTGACTAGTGAATCCTTGTGGGAGATCCATATAGATTTCATCATAGAGATCCCCTTGAAGAAAGGCATTATACACATCCATTTGATGGATATGCCATCCTTTAGAGGCTGCAGTGGCTAATATAGCTCTAACAGTGACCATTTTTACTACTGGAGAGAAGGTTTCTTGATAATCTATGCCTTCTTGTTGATTGTAACCTTTAGCAACTAATCTGGCTTTTAATCTTTCTATCTCACCAGATTCTTTGTACTTGATTTTATAAATCCATTTACATCCTATAGGGTACTTTCCTGTAGGTAAAGGAACTATTTCCCAAGTTTGGTTATCATGTAAAGCTTTTATTTCAGTTTTCATGGCTTCCACCCATCTAGGATCTTTAGAAGCCTCATTGTAGTTTTGTGGTTCTGTTATTCCAGAAAAAGAAGTTAGAAAAGCCTGATATCTGTTACTTAAGTGTTCATAATGCATGTAGTTCTGTATAGGATAGAGGACATTATTAACATTGGAAGTGACAAAGTCCTTAAGCCAGATAGGAGGTTGTCTGATCCTACTAGATTTTCTGATACTGTTTGTATTTTCTGGTTGCTGTTGATTCTCAGACAACTCAGAGTTATTTTCAGTACAGTCATGTGTTTTATTAGTAGTAGGCATATTAGTATTTGTGAGTCCTTTGTGAGATTCAATAAGAGTGTTCTGAGTAACAGGTTGTGGTATACAGTCTGGTTGAGTTATGTGAATATTCTCCTTTAGATTAGGGAAAATAGGTACAGTGGCTCTATCCTTCTTAAAGGGATACTCTGTTTCCCTGAAGGTAACATCCCTACTGACTAAGAAAACTTTAGCATTCATATCATACAAAATGTAACCCTTTTGAGTCTCTGAAAAACCCATCAGAACACAGATTTTAACTCTAGATTGGAGCTTATCAGTGACAGTAAGGTCTTTGGCAAAGCACAGGCAGCCTATGGTTCTGACGTGACCTATGGAAGGCTTTTGGATGTACATGCTTTCATAAGGTGTCTTTCCAGTAATGGAAGAGGGCATTCTATTTATTAAGTATACTGCAGCAAGCACACATAGGCCCCAAAATTTGATTGGAATATTGGCTTGAAGTCTTATAGCTCTAGTTACTTCTAGAATGTGCCTATGTTTTCTTTCAGCTATACCATTTTGTTGGGGTGTGTAGGCACAAGATCTTTGGTGGATTATTCCTAATGTCTGAAAGAGGCTGCTACAGATATCATTAACAAACTCTGTGCCATTGTCTGTCCTAATTATCTTAACAGTTTGTTTGAATTGTGTAGACACATAACTAAGGAATTGCTTAATGACCACACAAGTTTCTGATTTTAGTTTCAGCAGGTAAACCCAAGTCATTCTGGAATAGTCATCCACTATAGTTAAGAAATATTTCTTGCCATTATGAGTTTCTATCTTGTAAGGACCCCAAACATCCATATGCACCATATCAAATATAGAGTTACTACAAGAATTGCTATTAGTAAAAGGTTGTCTATATTGCTTTGCACAGGGACACACATTACAGGTTTTTATTGTTTTGGTTATACTATCAACACTAGCAGTAATCAATTGACTTAGCACTTTACTAGAGGTGTGGCCAAACCTTCTATGCCACAGTGTTATTTCAGCTTCTGCACTGTCTTTAGTTTGTGCAGTGAGTGTTAGTGCTGACTTCCTTTGATCTTGAATGGTTCCTGAAGCTAGTATATAGAGGCCATCCTGAAGTTTACCAATCTCCTTCACCTCGATGTAGAGATCACGAAGCGAGCAAAAATCAGGATAAAAAATAGCAACACATTTTACTTCCCTAGTGAGCTGTGATACAGATAGCAAGTTGTGTTTAAAGTCAGGAAGATATAAAACATTGCTCAAGGTGGTTCTGGTAGACAGATTACTGGTACCAGTGTGAGTCACCTTGGCAGCTTCACCATTTGGTAGAAATACATTTTTAGTGCTTGTATTATGCTCACTTAGTTTGATTACATTAGCTAGCATGTCTAAATCAGATACCATATGGTTTGTGGCACCAGTATCTATTATCCATTTCTTATTTGTATCAACAGCATGTAAGGCTTTGAGTTTAGTCATACCTGCAGTGTTTGCTAAAGAATTATCACCTTGAGAGTCAGGGTTCATAGTGCTAGTCTGTCCTCTGTTCTGATTTAGCAGCCTGAGTATCTGTTCATATTGGTCCTGTGAGAACACTGGTGCTCCTCCAATTCTCAAGTTATTTCCTGTCTTCCCAGGTACAGTCCCCTGAGTGTTGTTATCAACATTTTCAGCACAGACATTGTTCACAGTATGCTCCTTTCTTTTTGACCTGAAGCCTGGTGGATAACCCACTATTCTATAGCAAAACTCCTTTGTGTGCCCCCTCATTTTGCATACATCACAGAACAGATTTGTGTTTCTTTTGAATTTTTCTTTAGATGTAGTTCCTGTTTTGGAATACATGCTGAGCATATTGTTGGGCTGACCCAAGCGAGCTCTGATTTGACACATATACCCTTTTGATTTTCATCACTAACAATCATAGAGTAGGCTTTATTAACAGTGGGCAGTGGTGTCATGAGTAAAATCTGAGACCTAGCCTGCATATAATTTTCATTTAGGCCCATGAGGAATTGATACAGTTTTTGTTTTTGTAAGTAGTTTGTGAAGTCTTTGGATGTAGGGCATGCACAGTTAGGGGGTGGCACTAAGGCCTGATATTCTACCCACAGAGTTTTTAGTCTGGTGAAGTATTCAGACACACTGTTATTGCCTTGTGTTAAAGTGGCAATTTCCCTATGCAAGTCATAGGTTCTTGATTCATCTATCTTATCAAATCTTTCCCTCAAGTCTTCCCATACTTCAAGGGCAGATTCTGCATACAGAACCCCACTCAATAGACTACTGGAGACAGCATTCATCAGCCATGCTTGGACAATGGCATTAACTCTGTCCCACTGGTCCCATAATTCCATTTCATACATATCCTTGACACACCTACTGTCACGACCCGTTCCGGGGCCCGTGACTGGTGCCTTACCGGGGCACCCAAGTAGTCATACATCAGAGTAATCAGCGGAAATATAAAGCAAGACATGAAACAGTTTATAAAATAAGACACAGTTTATGTGAGAAAACATCGCCTTTCGGCGTATATATATAAAATCATGGTTTAGCGATTACATCCGACCTTTGCACAACATGACTCTGAGACCTCTGAAATATACAACTATGGCGGGACGGGGCCGCCATACCGATCATACAAAACTATCTACAACAGGAGATCATACCAAAAGTAGAGCCTCGGAAGAGATGGAGCTCAGCGCCCAACGTAGAGATCCTAAGAATGCGGATCTAGCACTGCTTGCCCTTACTGCGGCATGAACGCAGCCCCGAGAGGTCGATACAGTACTAAGTATGCGGCGTAAAATACTTAAATGAAAACATATCATTTTAAAACGGTTTACAAATATGTGTGAAACAACGAGAAACCGCGCGTAGTACATCACAAACAAGAGCAACAATAGGTAGCGTAATAGGTCTTGTCTAGGCTGCGAATGATCGAAAGCAGGGCCACTCGCCCATATCATCATTCGCAAGCCTAATCTGAACTCGAGTCCGCAGGCCACTCACGTGGGCGCGTGAGGTATAACCCGCGTCGAGGGTAGCTACTCCTCGGCGTCGCCCCGGACTCGTTGTCGCATGGCCACATAGACGCGTGAGGTATAACCCGCATACTAAGCTGGAACTCGTAGCTCGCATAGGCCCCGGACCCGCGTAGGTATTCTCGAATCATGGTCCCCGGACGCTGAGGCTACCGCGTCGGAGGCGGCTTAACCCGGTATCATCTCGAGGTGAGTGATAGTATACTAACATAACAACTTATCTTTAAACAACATAAGCACAACAAGGATACTCACCTATACAAACGTTACAAGATACTAACACACATAGCATCATATCATGTCTACTTATCAAACCATCTTTATTATTCTTTTCACAATACAAGTTTGTTATAAACACATAGGCAAACTTATTTCTTTTATAAATCTTAAGTGGTTATACTTACTTCCCATAAAGCTAGTATAACTCTTAAGCTTCTGTTTTAAAAACCAATTAGTTCTCTTCTGTTAATATGATTCATAGTCTTTTGAAATGTTTTGGTTCTTTATTATTCGGGCTTAAGCCGTGAGGCATTCTTAGTAAGTATTATTCGGGCTTAAGCGTGAGGCATTCCGTAAGTATTATTCGGGCTTAAGCGTGAGGCATTCGTAAGTATTATTCAGCTTAAGTCAAAGACATTGCGTAGTTATATTGTAAAATATCATGCTTTAGGAAGAATCACATACCTTCTCATTGAAAACCACCGCGAGTTGAATATGTCAGCAGAGAGTCGACCTATAATAGTCACAGATATCTATTAAAGACTACTCAAGGTCATTCTAAGCGGGGTTCATAATTACGGTAAGTCGGGCAGACTTCCCTACGGTGAGCTATATAAGTCTCGTGAAAGCAGTCTATGTAATCTGATTTGATTATTCTTCTTTAAACCCTTCTAAGTGATTAATACTTATTCTTATACTTCTACAGATGCATTCTCTAATACAAAAGAGGGTTAGGATTATTACCTCGGTAAGCCCAATAATATCCTAGAAAAGTCGCGCTGAGCAAGGTTTTGCTCTAAGTTGTATGCTCAGAACCTTAGAAGTTCTTCACAACTTCTACTAAGTACTAAGGTATTTGGACTAGGGTATTTTGGGCATTATAACGATACAAGAAGGTAACTTTTCTACCAAGGGAGGGGGTAGATTTTTGGCTAGGCTAGGGGGTATTCGGCAAGGCCACTTAGGCTAGAGGGAAGAGGGCTTGGGCGAAATGGCTAACAAGGGAGAAGGGAGGATTTTCAAGACTTGGAAAGTAATTTGTGGATGAAGAACTCTTCATCTTAAGGGGGTATTTATAGGTCAAGAAGTGGCGACCAATGGCCAAGATTTAGACAAGTGCAAGGCAAGTGTAGGGTGAGGATTAACTATACACAAATATCCTACCAACTCCTCGACTTGTACAAGGCACAAAAAGCGTGCTCCTCACAGTCCAAATCGTCCCAATGGGCGATTTCAAGTCCATCAATTGGAGGGTGACAAGTGTCGCCCTCCCGTTAATCCAAAATGTTTCGTCTCTCGGAAAAATCCGCAAAAATTAGAAATGGCATAGCGGAATTTACCCTACGAAGGTGGAAGCGTTTCGTCGGAAAACTATTCGTTTTGTGAGTTGTGCCTAAAAAAAGCGTCCAAGGCTTATCTTTAAGGCTAGACTTATGTACCTATTCCCTTACGTACATACTCTGGAAATACTGGGAATAACATTCTCCCCCCCTTAGAAACATACGTCCCGAATGTTCCTTCCCAAACGATTATCGAAGAAGCTTAAGCGATTGTAAATGCCACACGCCACAGAGCAACACTTGGCGAAGCGATAACGAAAATTTACAAGTAGGAAAGTGAATTTACGGAGGTGTGGGGAATAGGTGAGGATACTTAGTCTCGTGTCCTCGCCGGCTTCCACGTCATCTCCTCCGTGAGCTCGTTCGCCAAGACTTTGTGGAAGCCACGTCCTTGGTCGCGAGCGCCTAACGGACGATCGACTATCGCTATGGGAATCTCATATCGATAACCCGCCGGTCACTGGACATCGTCAATCGGGTGTACCACTAGATGGATCCGATACATCTCGCCGGCATAGACACGTGAAAAACCGGATGCCGCCTCCGGATCGGACGGCAGATCCAACTCATAGGCAACCTTGCCTACCTGCGGACAATGCGAAGCGGCCCGATGTACCTGAAGTGAGTTTCCCTTCTTCCGAATCTCATCACACCGCCGCCGTGGGTGACGCCTTTAGGAAAACCCAATCATGAACCTCGAACTCAAGATGCAGCGGCGATGATCTGCATCGACTTACATCGACTACGGCTGTCAATAGCCGCTCTCGGATAAGCTTCACCTTATCCATTCTTTGTACCAAATCTGGTCCCACTAGTCCCTCGCCCACATCGAACCAACCTATAGGCGATCTGCACTTCCTCCCATACAAGGCCTCATAAGGCGCCATCGAATCTTTGGAGTGGTAGCTATTATTATCTGCGAACTCAACTAGAGGCAAATGATCCTCCCAACTACCCTGAAGTCAATAACACGGGCTCGCGACATATCCTCGAGAGTGCGGATAGTGCGCTCTGCTGTCCGATGCATGCGTGGATGAAATGCGATTACTCGGGCTCACTGCGTCCCTAAACCCTCTGGAAGGACCTCGGAAGTTAGCGAATGGCGGGCTCCTGCATGCGATATGATCAGTAGGGACTCCATGCGATCGGCGATCTCCGGATGTAAAGTGCGGCATAATCCTCGGTAGAAAAAGTCGTCTGACGGGAAGAAAGTGGGCTGATTTCGTCGATCTGTCGGCGATAACCCATATAGAATCATGTCTCCTGCGAGTGCGAGGTAATCACGTGATGAAGTCCATGTTGATTACCTCCCACTTCGGTCGGGATCTCTATCGCTGTAACAAACCACCGGGCCTCACGGTGCTCTACCTTCACTGCGACAACACGGGCCGAGCTACGAACTCGCAGCGTCCTCTTCAAGCCATCCCACCATACACAGATCTAAGGTCGTGGTACATCTTGGTCGACCGGATGGATAGAAACGCAGCTGTGTGCTTCCCAGAACTGCTGCCGAAGTCACGAAACATCTGGAACACGATGCGCCCTCAAACCTTAGCACCCGTGGTGCTACCTCAAAAGGACCGCGCCTCACGAAGAGTTGTATCACGATATCGAATCAAAGCTGGATCCTCGAGCTGTTGCCTCTTCACCTCCTCGGCGATGGAAGACTCGGCAACCTCACGAACTCTAACCCCATTGCTATCGAGAATCAATCAAGCGGACACCAAGGCTCGCTAAGCGATGCAAATCACGAACCATGTCCCTCTCTTGCACGCGTCCGATAGGCTCCCATCGACCTACGACTAAGGCGTACGCATAACATTGGCCTTCCCGGGTGGTACGGGATATCAACATCGTAATCCTTAGCAACTCTAACCACCGTCTCTGTCGTAAGTTCGACTCCTCTGGTGAAGATATCTGGAGGCTCTTGTGGTGCGTATAAATATCCACGTGAACCCCATACAAATAGTGCCTCGGATCTTGGCGTGAATCACGGTGCGACTCCAATCATGGGTGGGGTAGTTCCTCTCGTGTTTCCTCGGTGTCGGGATGCATATGCTATAACCTGCCATGCTGCATCAACACATCCCAACCCGATGCACGCGCATCACAATACACGACATAACCATCGGACCTGCGGAAGAGTAAGAGCGAGGCGATCGTCAATCTCTCTTTCAAGAATGGAAACCACGCTCCTGACATCGATCCCGGAACTTGTTGCCTTACGAGTCGGCCTAGTCAATGGTGCGAAGATAAAGCAAACTTCTCCACGAACCGCCGATAATAACTGCGAGGCCCGAGCTGCGAACCTCTGCCGGAGTAGTAGGTCTAGGCCAAGTCTGCCTCGATCTTGGCGTATCCACTCGAATGCCATCGGCCCGACAATATGCCCAAGAAACGCCATCAAGTCAGCAAAACTCACATTTGGAAAACTTGGCGTACAAGCTGCGATCTGGAGAAGCGCCGGCCTGATCGCCAAATGCTCGCGTGCTCGCTCTGGCGAGAATAAACCAAGATATCATCGATGAACACTATCACAAGCGTGTCCAAAATGGTTTGAACACTCGGTTCATCAAATCCATGAATCTGCGGAGCATTGGTCAACCAAAAGACATGACCACGAACTCATAATGCGTCTGGGTCGGAATGCGATCCTAGGGACATCCACCTCTCGACACGAACGATGATAGCGACGCAGATCAATCTTGGAGAAACATCTCGCGCCTCGCAACCGGTCGAACAAATCATCAATCTGGGAAGGGGTATCATTCTTAATGGTCACCTTGTTCGCTCGTAATCAACACACATGCGCGGCGTCGCCCTTCTTCTTCACGAACAATACGGCGCTTCGAGGAAACACCGGGCCTAATGAAGCCCTTCTCCAAAGAAATCCTCGGTGGTCCTTGACTCTCTCAACTCGGCGGTGCCATTACGTATGGCGGAATGGAAATGGCCGAGTATCCGCAATATGTCAATACAAAACTCGATCTCCTCTCTCGGGAGGATACAGGAGGTCATGCGGGAACACGTCTGGGAACTCGTGACTACGAGGCGGCGAAAATCGGTACCGCACCTCGATATCAAACACTCGAACTAGATGGTAGATATACCCTTCTCGCACCATCTTCCTAGCCTGAGGTAGGAAATAAACCTACCCCGGCGATACCGTGCTCCTCCCACTCAACAATGGCTCGCCGAAACTGAACTGCTACTCTCTCTGCGATCTACATTGGCATAGCAAGAAGCTAGCCAATCCATCCCCATAATCACGTCGAAGTCAATCATCTCCAACTCTATCAAGTCGGCGGTGGCGGACGTAAATGGTCACAGGACAAGCCCTATATACGCCGAGCTACCACCGAATCACCCATGGCGTAGCTACCTCGAAAGGGTCTATGGACTCGTGCTCTATCCCTATCCTACTAGGAACAAGGGAGATATATAGGACAGTAGAACCGGATCTATCAAGGCATAAACATCAAACCAGAACCGATAAGGTACTGCGACGACATCGGTGAGGCCTCACGATCTGTCGGTGGACAAAGCATAAATGCGATTCGAGGACCGCTAGGCTGGGACCGAGCCACGACCTGCCGCGACCTGCTGACCCATGAGCACCACGCCTCGGGCGAAAAGTAGGAGATGATGGCGGCACGAACACGAAGGTGAGCCTACCACCGTAGCGCCCCGGTCGGACGATCCGCGCAAAGTGACCTGCTGGCCACAACTATAACAAGCTCAAAAGTAGTACCACACTTCCGTAATGGGATCCCCGCATCGGCCACACCGGGGTGGTCTGATCGGCGATGCCTCTGCTACTCGGGCGTCGAAGCCCTGAGGCCCTGCGCCTCGAAAACTCGGTGTCTTGAGGGCGGTGCGAGTGCTCGAGTGGCGTGGTGCGAATCTAGGCTGCTCGAGGCCGCCACCACGATAACCACCGAAGACCCTCCGTCACGGCCTTCGCTCTTTCGTCGTCACTCGTCGACCTCTGCGCTCGCCGCACCCAAGGCGTGAGCTGCGTGCGGGTAATGTCCATACATGAGAGAAACCCGCACATGACTTCGGCCATATAGTCGTCTAGCCGGTGACATAGCGGTGCACCCTATCCTCCATATCTGCTACCAATCTTTGGGACATATCGAGCCAAAGAATCAAACTCGATATTGTACTCCTGACGATCGTCCTCTGCCTCGGCGGTAAAAATCTATCATCCGCGCCTCGCCATCCGGAGGCAAGAAGTGAGTGAGAAAGCCTCGAGAACTCATCCCAGTAGGCTGGGCGCGTGCTCTCCCGGGATAACTCCATGAATCAAACCAATCATTGCGGTATCACGCGGCCTATGTGAATCAAAGATCACGGACTCGGTCTCCGACGCCCGATCACTCTCAAAATCCTCACGAATCGGCGGATGAACTCCTGCGGATCATCCTCGGCCTCGACCCATAAAACTCCGTGGCTCTGACTCGAAGTCTCGTAGCCTCAAACTCTCCGCCTCGGGTGAACAACGCAGTGCGAGTGGAGGCTGGAGCCGCGTCCAGCCTCTCCTCGTGTCGGGCCACAACTTTGGCCAAAGGCGGGCCATCTCTCATGCCTAACTCCTCCGCCCGGTGTGGGGCGGGAGGTGTGGGTACTGTGGTCATTCTTTGGGGCTGGCGGCGTCATAGAACTCGCCGTCTCGGTATACCGGGCACGAGCCCTCGTGACTCTGGGTGTCTGCTAGCAGCCTCCGCTGCCTTGCCCACGGGCGGGTTGCCTTTCGTGGAGGCATAAGCATACGAGGAAAGGAATACGTTAGAGGGTCCAACCTATAACACGACTCTAAGCACGATCTCGAATGAGAAGAATGGAAACCAATCCTAAATATCCTATAGCCTCACGATTATTGGCGTGGTGCACAACACACCGATAATCAAGACTCTACTAGATACGGTGCAGTAGACACTTTCCGAGGATTAATCGCTCGATACCACTTTTGTCACGACCCGTTCGGGGCGTGGATCGTGCCTCAGGGCACCCAAGTAGTCATACATCGAGTAATCAGCGGAAATATAAAGCAAGACATGAAACGATTTATAAAATAAGACACGCTTTATGTGAGAAAACATCGCTTTTCGTATATATATAAAATCATGGTTTAGCGATTACATCCGACAACATGCAACATGACTACAGACCTCTAAGAAATATACAACTATGGCGGGACGGGGCCGCCATACCCCGATCAGCAAAACTATCTACAACAGGAGATCATACCAAAAGTAGAGCCTCGGAAGAGATGGAGCTCGACACCAACGTAGAGATCCTAAGAATGCGGATCTAGCACTGCTTTGCCCTTACCTGCGGCATGAACGCAGCCCCGAAGGAGGTCGATTACAACGGTACTAAGTATGCAGCGTAAAATACTTAAATGAAAACATATCATTTTAAAACCGGTTTACAAATATGTGTGAAACAACGAGAAACCGCATGCGTAGTGCTCATCACAAACAAGAGCAACAATAGGTAACTGTAATAGGTCTTGTCTAGGCTGCGAATGATCGAAACAGGGCCACTCGCCCATATCATCATTCCAAGCCTAATCTGAACTCGAGTCCGCATAGGCCACTCGCGTGGGCGCATGAGGTATAACCCGCGTCGGTAGCTACTCCTCGGCGTCGCCTGGACTCGTTGTCGCGTGGCGCATAGACGCATGAGGTATAACCCGCGCATACTAACACGGAACTCTCGTAGCTCGCATAGGCCCCTGGACCCGCATGAGGTATTCTCGAATCATGGTCCTGGACGCGCGAGGCTACCCGCGTCGGAGGGCGACTTAACCCGGTATCATCTCAAGAGGTGAGTGATAGTATACTAACATAACAACTTATCTTTAAACAACATAAGCACAACAAGGATACTCACCTATACAAACGTTACAAGATACTAACACACATAGCATCATATCATGTCTATTTATCAAACCATCTTTATTATTCTTTTCACAATACAAGTCTGTTATAAACACATAGGCAAACTTGTTTCTTTTATAACTCTTAAGTGGTTATACTTACTTCCCATAAAGCTAGTATAACTCTTAAGCTTCTGTTTTAAAAACCAATTAGTTCTCTTCTGTTAATATGATTCAGTAGTCTTTTTGAAATGTTTTCAGTTCTTTATTATTCAGGCTTAAGCCGTGAGGCATTGCCGTAAGTATTATTCAGGCTTAAGCCGTGAGGCATTGCCGTAAGTATTATTCAGGCTTAAGCCGTGAGGCATTGCCGTAAGTATTATTCAGGCTTAAGTCAAAGACATTGCCGTAGTTATATTGTAAAATATCATGCTTTAGGAAGAATCACATACCTTCTCAGCGAAAACCACCTGCCAAGTTGAATATGTCGCGCGCAGAGAGTCAGCCTATAATAGTCACAGATATCTATTAAAGACTACTCTGAAGGTCATTCTAAACAGGGGGTTCATAATTCTACGGTAAGTCGGGCAGCACTTCCCTACCCGGTGAGCTATATAAGTCTACTGTGAAAACAGTCCTATGTAAGTACAGTTTGATTATTCTTCTTTTAAACCCTTCTAAGTGATTAATACTTATTCTTATACTTCTACAGTATGCATTCTCTAATACAAAAGAGGGTTAGGATTATTACCTCGGTAAGCCCAATAATATCCTAGAAAAAGTCGCGCCTGAGCAAGGTTTTGCTCCTAAGTTGTATGCTCCAAGAACCTTAGAAGTTCTTCACAACTTCTACTAAGTACTAAGGTATTTGGGCTAGGGTATTTTGGGCATTATAACGATACAAGAAGGTAACTTTTCTACCAAGGGAGGGGGGGTAGATTTTTGGCTAGGCTAGGGGGGGTATTCGGCCAAGGCCACTTAGGCTAGAGGGGGAAGAGGGCTTGGACGAAATGGCTAACAAGGGAGAAGGGAGGATTTTCAAGACTTGGAAAGTAATTTGTGGATGAAGAACTCTTCATCTTAAGGGGGGTATTTATAGGTCAAGAAGTGGCCAACCAATGGCCAAGATTTAGACAAGTGCAAGGCAAGTGTAGGGTGAGGATTAACTATACACAAATATCCTACCAACTCCTTGACTTGTGCACAAGGCACAAAAAACGTGCTCCTCCTAGTCCAAATCGTCCCAATGGACGATTTCAAGTCCATCAATTGGAGGGTGACAAGTGTCGCCCTCCCGTTGGTCCAAAATGTTTCGTCTCTCGGAAAAATCCGCAAAAATTAGAAATGGCATAGCCGGAATTTACCCTACGAAAGCTGTGGAAACGTTTCGTCGGAAAACTATTCGTTTTGTGAGTTGTGCCTAAAAAAAACGTCCAAGGCTTATCTTTAAGGCTAGACTTTCGTACGTATTCCCTTACGTACATACTCTGGAAATACGGGGTATAACACCTACCAGTCACCAACCCTAATTTATTTCTACCAAGTAAGGCTATTCTCATGGATCTGCTCCATATAGTATAATTTTCAGATCCCAGGAGTTGAAAGGATATTAAGGATGCTCCACTCACATCAGAAGCTTGGAGAAACAAGGGATGGTTATGGTCAAGGACAGAAGTGACAGAGGATGTTGTGGGGAGTGCGTTACCCTCAGGAAGGGTTTTGTGTGGGGAGGTGTCTCCTGAACTGGAGTCAGTGCCCATTTTAGTCAGTATGTGTCAAATCTTTACTATCACATATATTTCAGATCTGAAGTAGGGTTTCGAAAGAGACTAGAGTTTCGACCCACAAATAGTTTCAACGATTTTGACTCCTCAAATAGAACCCCAGGAACTAGGGTTTCAAACAAAAGTAGATCTGAAGTCAGTATCCCAAATCTTCTTAGGTAAGACTCAAGATAAGATAGAGAGTTTTTGACATGCAAGAACTTAACCCAGAGACTAGGGTTTCGACCGAAACTAGGGTTTCGAATCAAAAAAACATTGTCTCCTCAAATAGAACCCCAGGAACTAGGGTTTCAATCAACGGTTAGTTTCAGATACAAAATAACAATGACAAAGAACTTCCTTACAGTGCTTTAACGAAGGGGTTCTTGTGACCCATTGATCGTCGGCGGCTTTGATACCATGTTGAAACTGCCATTAACGAGTCCACACAGGTTTAGTAGCATAAGGAGATAACTGTAATACCACATGCAAGGTAGGAAGAGGAAGAAGTTGTTTAGGGTTTCAGTCCCTTTTCATTATTGTTCGAGAGAGAAAGTACAAGATAAGAAAAAACAGAGAAGGGGAAAGTCAGAACACTCTTTAGGTCATAGTACATGTGACCTTATATATACTAGCCTAGAAAGTACAAAGCCTTAAGGCCGATAATAAGAAAAGGGCCTTCTGGGCTGTTGTATTGGGCTCCCTTAATGGGCTCGTACAAACAGCCCAGTTTATCATTTATTTTAACAATTTTTCTATTTTTTGATGCCCATGTTGACACTAATTTCATGTGGTTCGCTCGATTACATGTTGCCGGGTACCGAGTGTCGTGTTCTGCCGAAGCCATGGTTTGGGGTATGACACATAGCATATTTACTGAGGCTATTGAGCGGGTTCTGGATTGGTTTTAGTGAATTTGGAGTTTTCTAAGTTAATGAAATGAAATGTTTGACAAAAGTCACCATATGTGGTAATTGCATCATTTTCACAGCTTTACCAATTCCACTAGGTCCAGATTATTGTTTATGACTTATTTAAGCCATTATATTGGATCTCTAGATGTTTAGATGTGTTTTCAGTCATTGGTTGTAGCGAGATTTAAGACTGAAATGCATATCTGATTTGGGTCTGAGAGGCTCCGAGTGAGTTTCCGGCATTAATTCGAAGTGTGGAGACTTGGGGTTTTATTGCTTAGCTGTGATCTGGTGCAATCTCACATGCGGGATTGTAGCATCTCCCGCTGTAGGTGAGCTGCAGGTGAGAATATGGACTTGGGATCGAGTGGCCGCACCTCAGAAGTATTGACCGCATAATCGGAACCACCTGTGAGTGGTTATCCGCATCTGCGAGCCTTGACTCTTAAGTGACCTTCATATCTGTGAGATATTGTTCGTAGCTGTGACATCATAGTTGCGAAAATTGGACCCACTTGCAGTGTCGCTAGGCGTATTTATTTCATTTTCTCCTAATTTGACCTCATTCCTTCTAACGTAGCTCTATTTTTTTTTTGGCAATTTTAAGTGGTTTTGCTCGTTAAAGCTCAAGTGTAAGATCACAATTTTAGTCAAACAAACAAATACAAAATAGATTTAAATTGTTTCCTTATTATAGATCAAGAATATTTTTGTATTAAGAGTTGATCAAGTAATTTTTTTTCAAAATTAATCTTTTATGATTTATTCTAAATCTAATTAGAATTATTTTAGTTAAAAATCATACCTCTTTATGTGTACAAATGGAGCCCTTATGTTAAGAATCTTGAAACCTAATATAATTAACGGGTTCTCAACATGCAGCAAGCAAAACACAGAACTTGCCTTCTATCGTGATCATACCTCTCTACCACATTATTCAATTTAATATCAAAGTACTTCAAGGATATTATTAAAATTTTGATTATTAAATTATAAAGTCAGTACTCAACATCCATTTTTGAACGATTACATTATCACATTTTTTCTAGCTTATTGTTCTCTTTAACGCGTAAATTTTCTCAGGGTGATCATTTTCGATCTAATAACTTTTGTACATAGTAGTACTATATACTCTCAACTTTTTATTTTTTGTAACTACACTCCCAAATTATTCAACCTCAAAATAAGAGCCATATGTATTTAATCAATTTAACTATGCATGTATCATTTAACAAGAAATGAATCTGTTGGGATGTGATCTATAAAATGACATTGGTTTAATTACCTGCCATAAATGAGTAGATTTTAATTATAGAAAAAAAGAAGTTAGAGGTATAGTGTTTTTAAATTTTTTTCAAGTCATTTAATACTATTTTATGAAATTTCCCATTTTTAATTAAGTAGGTTGACTAATAAGAATCCATTAGAAAAGGAAATAAAATAGATCATATAATTCAAGACATTAAACATATGTCATAAAATTCATCATATGTTTTGGTATAAAAACCCACATCGTTGAACACCCTTCTACGTGCAATTCTTGAACATTTCACTTCACAAAGATGTAATTGCTGAGCAGTCTTAGTTTTATCAAATCCTTCATAAGTTTTGATTCATCTCATCTAATTAGATAATAGTTCATACACACCTCATGGTTGTCCACTTGTTATTTTTCATGTAGCAGCATCCCAGTAATAAACACGCATTTCACTGATACTTGTCCACTTTTAAGTCAGTATGCATAATGATAGTATCTCTTTGCTTATGATTATCATATTGTTGATCTTACGATTTGATAATCATAAGAAAAGAGAAGCTCTCATTGTACATATTGACTTGAAAGTGGACAAGTATTGAGGAGAAATGTGTATCACATTGGGATCTTATAAGGAAACAATAAGTGGACAATCATGGTATGTATGTATAAACTATTATCTCGTTATAAATTATTAAGAGTTGTTTGAGTTGGCATTGGATATGACTACAATATTCTCAAAATAATTTCGGTACTAAAGTTACTAGACTACTATACTTCTTTTCACAGTGTTAAACCATGAATGTTACTTCAAATGAAAATACATCTTGCTCGTTCTTTTTCTTACTCATTATACATTTATACTAATTAGCTACTTATGTATACATACTGTTTATCTTCTTATCTTCATTTTATGTTATCAGTGTTGAAAGTTTATACAATAACTAGTTTGTACTCATCAAATTAAACTTTAATTTATTATTCTTGGTGTTGTATTATACATATACCAATGTTAACTCACTAAAATAGAGTCATTTAATCTTTTTTATCAAATCATTTACAATCTGGATAAATTACCAGTCGAATGGTAATAATTTCCAACAAATATCTTGTCTTATATATGTTCGTACCAAATTAATTCTAACATTATGTTTTACATATTTTAAATTATTATTTTACTATTTTTTGATGCCCATGTTGACACTAATTCCATGTGGTTCGCTCGATTACATGTAGCCGGGTACCGAGTGTCATGTTCCGCCGAAGCCATGTGTCACGACCCGAATCGGGGCCCGTGACTGGTGCCTTACCCCGGACACCCTCGTGATACAACATCAGAGAGAATCAGCGGAAATAAAAACATAAACATGAAACAAGAGACATGATAAATAAACAGGCCAACCAAAATTTGCCTTCTCAGATATATTCATAAAACCCGAACGCTTATCCTTTTTACAAACTCGCCACAACAAGCATTACTGCACTTAAGAAGTGACAATAACTATGACGGACAGGGCCCTCCATACCCCGAATGTACAAGAACCTACTGACTGTGGTAACATACCAAAAGATAAGCCTCCGAGAAACGGCTTCCCAATACGCAGATTCGTGATCCTATGAGCGAGGATCAACAACCGATGGACCTCTACCTGCAGCATGAACGCAGCCTCCCGAAGGAGGTCGATAACAGTACCAAGTATGTGAAATCAAAATATCGTGAATGAAATCATAACGAATTATATAAAACAGAGACATGTATGATAACCAAACTACATCTCATAACATAAAAGCGTCATGTCAAGTCGTGACTCACGCCTCAAAGTCATCCTCATGCCCGTGGAACTCCTTCCTCACCGCTGCAGCCTAGGTACAAACCATGTGATACGATAACATGTCTCGCCCATCTCATGGACCCAAGATAGAAACGTGTGAATACATTCCCGCTCATCTCACGAACTTCGGAGTCGGATGGAATACATTCCTGGCCCATCCATGGACGCGTAGTCGAGTGAAATACATTCCTGCTCATCCTACGAACGCGTAGTCGAGTGAAATACATTCCTGCTCATCCTACGAACGCGTAGTCGAGTGAAATACATTCCTGCTCATCCCATGAACGCGTAGTCGAGTGAAATACATTCCTGCTCATCCTACGAACCTAGAGTCGAGTAAAATACAAGACTTGCACAACAAGGATATCACACGCAAACATAGGCAAGTTACACACAACTTAAGGTACTATCATTTTATGCCAAAATCCGGTTCGATTCTAAAGTATTACATACATTAACTCTTTTAAAAAGATACGTTTCTTTCACAAAAGTCACACAATGTTCGTAGTATAAAATAGAGTGACTATCTTTTAAGTAAACCAAAACACTTCCCTTGTAAAATCAAGTAACACATTATTTTCCAAACGTTCAAGTTTGTCTAATTTCAAATGCTCAAGTTTCTCATTTTCGAAAGGTTTCGTAGTTCATAGTTTTAATCACTTAAGAATATAATTCTCCTTTAAAACAAATTTGAGAAACATATGCCTTATGTGTGAGTATGTTGTTCTTGTCTATTACAATCTTATAAAAGCAGCCATGATCTAGAAAATGTAATATCATTTTGTCTCATCTTAGCTTCTATGCAGATTGAGGTTTCTACTGGTTTTAATAACAATTAGTCAATACATTTCTTTTATTAACGCTGCAATGGTTTGTTCGATACTTAATCTCATTTCCGAATCAAGAAACATTATTCTTTTAAAACCAACTACTCATTACTCGCGAATGAGGTTTTTACAACATTTTAACAAAATTCATAACAAGTCAAACTAAGTCAAGTCTCTTATCTTTCAAGATCAAGTCTCTTAACTTTCAAAATCAAGTCGTGTATAAGTCAAGTCTCTTATCTTTCAAGATCAAGTCTCTTAACTTTCAAAATCAAGTCGTGTATAAGTCAAGTCTCTTATCTTTCTACAATCAATAAACCATTCTTTTACCTACATAGAGTCGTTATAAAAAACTTCCCCAAAAGCTATTATAAAACCCAATGTTTTAAACCAACCAAATCACTTAGCACATGTACGTCTACCGTACTACATAGTTCACAACAATCATGCTAGAAAAGATAGGAAGAGGTTCACATACCTCGCGACGATTATCGACAAATAGCAAAACGCTCCAAGTACTTCAACTCGTCGGCTACTCCTTAAGCCAAGTAGATCACGCCACACGTAGTACTCCACTCCTAAAATGGTCATAGTACTTCTATCAAACCTTTCTTACCATTGAAGACTTATACCAATAAAAAGCCCTCTAATTCTACGGGAAATTCAGCAGCACTTTCCCCGTTTTTACTCACTTTTCCATCTTTCTCCAAGGCCCGAATAACCGTAATATATATACCATATATATATATAAGGCGTAATAATTAAACAACATAAAGAAGGGGATTACACGCCCAAACGGTAACGCGGTTTACTATCACGCCTCCATAATAACAACAAGTAAAAGAAGGGGATTACGCGCCAAACGGTAACGCGTTTACTATCACGCCTTCATAACAATACAATAATTAAAAAGGGATCACACGCCAAACGGAACGCGATTGAACAATCTTCCCTTAATGTAAATGTAAATACCCAAAGTAAATACATCCAAAGTAACATCGCCCAAAGTAAATACAAATTTAAGTTGGGGTCCTTGGCCAACTTTGTCCATTTTACTTATCCAATTACTTCATTAGTCATCCAACTTATATTCCATCTTAATATAAGTTATAGTTACTTTGTTAATTACTTCTTCATAAGTAAGATACGTTTACCATTTTAATGGCAAACGGCCAATCCTTTCTTTTAACAAGTTAACAAGATCCAACTTTTCCAAACTTTACTCCATATTTTATATACTCCATAATATACTTATAATATATGTATAATGACCAATTCACAAAGAGGTTAAGGTTTACTACCTCAAATAGCCCAAAATTATCCAAGAACTTAATGTCGCTCCAAGCAAGTCTTAGCTCCAAATCTTTCCGCTCCAATCCGCTACAAGCAACCCATGAAGCTCCTAACCAACTTCTCTTCAAGAACCAACTCCAAAAAGTGAAGAACACTTAGGTTTCCAACTAGTAAGTTTCGCCAAGGCATGAACAATAGGTTGTGGTGAAATCTTTTCCAACTCTTGGTACACAATCTTCCTAACACCTTAGGGAATAACACTTGAGAGTTTAAGAATTGTTGGACAAATTTAGGTCAAGAAATGGGCTCAAAACCGAGAGCAAGGTCAAGGGAGAAGGGAGGGAATTTCTTGTCTCAAATGGTTAAGTGTGGAAGTTTTCATCAACTAAGGTGCATATATAGGACAACCAAGGGCTAGGATGAAGGCAAGTGTGTGGTTGAGATTGGGGACAAGTGTGTGTGGGTCCCACAAGCCACTTGTCCACACAAAATATCTAGCAAGACTTGGCCACTTGTCCACATAAAATATCTAGCAAGACAAGGCCACTTGTCTTGCCACTTGTTAGCAAATTTCGGCCACGAGGCCACCTAGGGGTGACACGTGTCGCCTCCTACTCCCAAAATATTTCATCTTCCAAAATATCCATAAAGGCAAAAATTTCAAAACAAAGTGGGCCCCACAAAATCAGAATTTCTCCCGTGGCCCCACGTGACCAATTCCTAAAATAAAATTCCATAATTCTAATATAATTCAAGAAGCCCAATACCAAACTGGGAATCCAATTCCCATAAACGAACCTTTTTCCTTCACAAAACCCTAAACTTTTCCATTGAAAAAATCACATCTTTCTTTCTTTCCAAAATTTCTCACAGATTCTCGCACGCATATCCTCACCTATATACCCCGGAACTACGGGTATAACATTCTTCCCTTAGAAACATTCGTTCGAATGTTCCTTCTAAGTCTCCAAACGCATTTGCGTCGCAGATAGTCTTCACTACTATACTTACAAAACCGATCATGCCACCAATGGCCAGAATATAACATGTGCGCAAAACTCAAATCCAAGCCAACGAGGAATCATTTCTAATCTCACAACAGCTCCCACTAGCTTCAATTTACTCTAAGGCCATTCTCGGCCTTCACGATCCGATTCGTCGAACGATCCACGAACTCGCACGATGGTTACCTAAACTCGCCTAGCACCCTCGTGACCCTACCACCGGCGACCACTCGAACCGACCCACCCCAAACCGGCCGCGGTTGACACGCAACCTTGCCTCAACCCGACCCATTTGCCGCGCCAAACTCTTGTTCCCCGATCCGGAACAATCTCACTAATCAAGTTACGCAAACCTAGTGGTCTTCTTATCATAACTATCCTTATATAATTCACACCACTCGGGGACTTATCACACAATTTTTTTTTTACCCCTCGTATACTATGCACTCCGACAAAGGTCAATCGTAAACAAATCTTTTACTCAAGACGGCCTCGCATCTAAGGTCTCCACTTATAATATTCTAAGGTTCACACCTTCCATGACCCCAAACTTACCTCTTCAACTAGTCATGTTCTCTAAGTTATACTTAACACAATGCTATCTGTACATAGCACACAATAATAAGATCATCATATCGCGCAAACAAAACTCTAGAGGGTTAAGGATATACTGTATCTACCACTTCATCTAATCATAGGCACACTGCAGGCACATAGTCAGAAGGCGATGAACACCGCCATCGATCCAGGTAGCTGCGTCATCTGCCGGTACTCTCCTATAAGCACATTCTCTCGTCACTTGGCCCTGACGGCCGCAGGTGAAACAACCACTAGTAAAAAGACGACATTCCCCTGGATGACGCCTGCCACATCGTGCACACTGAGGGGGACATGAATCCTGCTGGCTAGAACTCACGATATCCGCGGAACCGTAAGCCCCGAGCCCCGACCAGCCCCGAATACCCCGAACGCCCCAAGATCGCGGAGGACCACTGCATCGGGCGAAGGTGCATAACTAGCTCGCCGAGGCGGTCCGCCGCAAGTTACCAAAGGACCTCGCTGCTCGCCTTCTTCACGATCCGGCCATTCCGCCGACCTCTCCGTGCCTCACATCCAAGCGCATGAGCTCGCATGCGGGCAATGTACATGCCCTACCAAGAGCTATACCCAACAAGCCTCGCCAAGTAATCATCGAGCCGGCGTGACGGTGCACTCGCCCTCCATATCGGTCACTAAGGCGGGACATACCGAGCCAACGAAGTCAAACTCCACGTTGTACTCCCTAACCGCACGCCGGCCCGCTTTAACGTCAAAAACTGTTTACCGAGCCCTCCTCATCCGCGAGGCAAGAAATGTGCAAAAATGCCCTGAGAACTCGCCCCAAACTGCTGGAGCGCATGTTCCCGACGCTTCCCATGAATCAAACCACGATCGCAAAGATCACGCACTGATGCGAACCCAATACCACCGACTCGCTCGAGACTCGATCACTCATGATCCGTAGTCGCTTGATAAACTCCCGAGGTCATCCTCGCCTCGATCCATGTAACGGGCGCTACAACTCGTAAAGTCCTGTAGTCTCAAATCGCTCGGGGTGAACTACGGTGCTATCGGACTGAATCCGCTGCGATCCAGCCTTCTCTCATATTCGCCACGACCGCCAAGAATCGCCATCTCCTTGTACCCCATCTCATCTCGGTGTGCCGGGACCGAGGCTCGTGTATCAGAGTCTCAGCAGACCGCCGCGCTCTAAACTCGCCGTGGCGGCGCCGCAAAACTCGCCGCCGGAAGCACTATCTCGTGTAACGATCGAGCCTTCGCCCAGAACCCTCCGTGTTCTACTCACGCCTCCGCCGCTTTGCCCTTCGGGCCCCGATTGCCTGCGTGGAGGCATAATCGCACATAAGAATACGTCGAGAGGAGTCCAACTTATAACACGGCTCTAAGGCACGATCTCGAGTGAGAAGAATAGAAACTAATCCTAAATGTCTCGCAGCCTCCTCGATTATAGATGTGGTGCACAACACACCGATAATCAAGACTCTACTAGACACGGTCTCGACACTTTCCGAGGACTAACTGCTCTGATACCACTTTTGTCACGACCAACCGGCCCGTGGATCGTGCCTTACCCCGCACCTCGTGATACAACATCGAGAGAATCGGAAATAAAAACATAAACATGAAACAAGAGACATGATAAATAAACAAAGCAACCAAAACGGTTGCCTCAGATATATTCATAAAACCCGAACAGCTTATCCTTTTACAAACTCGCCACAACAAAGATTACATGCACTTCTAAGAAGTGATAACTATGACGGACAGTGGCCCCGCCATACCCTCGAATGTACAAGAACCTGCTGCACTGGGTAACATACCAAAAGATAAGCCTCGAGAAACGGCTTCCTAATACGCTGAATCGTGATCCTATGAGCGAGGATCCACAACCGATGTACTCTACCGCGGCATGAACGCAGCCAAGGAGGTCAAGATAACAGTACCAAGTATGTGAAACTGAAAAATACTGTGAATGAAATCATAACAGTCTATATAAAACAGGAGACATGTATGATAACCAAACTACAGCTCATAACATAAAAGCAGTCATGTCAAGTCAGGGACTCACGCCCTCAAAGTCATCCCTCATGCCCGTTGTCGCGCCCTTTTTCGACCGCGACATTTATTTTCTAAACTCCTGCTTAAAATGCAAATGTTAGAAAATAAATAATAAAATATGCTAATAATGTTCAAAAATGCTTAAAGGTTTTTTTTTTTTAAAAAAAATGCTAAAAGGATGCTAAAATTGCAAAAGATGCTAAGGTTTAAAAGGGGTGCTAAAATGCTAAAGGGTTGCTATAATGCTAAGGGTTCGCGGAGTCGCCACCTAATTAATTGGGTGAATTAGGACACCTAAATGTTTAACTAGTTTAAAGTAAAACATTAACTCCATTTTAATGGTCTGCTAAACTTAATGAGATTCGGTGCGGTTCTTTATTAATCTAGAGGAAGGGGTTAGGCACCCTCTAAGATCCGCTTAACTTGCGTTGTCCCGCCAAACCTAGGTAATTAAAAAATGCAAAGTAAAAGCTCCTCCTGCTTAATGAAATGCTAAAACGTTAAAATGTTTAAAAGGTGCTTAAAGTGTAAAAGGATAAAAGGTGTTATAAATAAATAAAGAGGCAAATGCTAAATGTTTAAAAGTGCTTAAAATACTAAAGACTATTAAATGCTAGAAGGGTGCTAAAGGTGCTAAGAGGTGCTTAAAATGTTAAGGAATGCTAAGAGGGTGCTTTATGAACTAATTATGTGTTCATGCAAAGGTTATTAATCTTGCTTAACCTGCGTGTAGTAACAAGTGCTTAAGATGATTTTTTGAGAGTTTAGGAGAAAAAATGTTTATGGATTTAACAAATTGTTGGTTTTATGATGCAGGTTAGATTATTTTGGCAAAAAAAATTTAGACATGCATGACAATCTTAAAAAGGCAAGTAAGTTTAAGCGATGAACTTTAAATTACCTTCTCCACTTATATGTTTAAAGACCTAATTGCTAGAAGTTCTCCTATTAATTACAAAATTAAATAATAAAATTACAATAAATAAATAAAGGCATAAAATAAGATAAGAAAGTCAAGAGAGTGAAGGGATTGGAGCGGATGACTCCGTCTTATTTGTTTTTCAGGAGTTTCAAGCGGAATGCGAACGCGATACGGGTTGCCATTTGAAATGGCGATGAGTCTCGGTGAGACTCTTTATTTTGCTCCGGTGCGTGCCATGTAAAAACAAGAAAGATAAGGATTAGTACGAACCCAAATAATAATTGATAGAAATAATTAAGACGAGCACATAAGCATGTCACAGTGACTCAAGAAAATTAAGGGAAAACTTGTCCACCCCCCCCCAAAGAAGTACAGAGGCAGGCAGTCCCAAACTGGACATGCTACTGCTGCGCCAAACAGAGCATCAAAAACAAATATCAGTGATCTTAGGTCATACTATTGGACTCACACATAATATGCAGATATACAGACATACGAAGATGAGTACGAATCGCATTGAATGTATGTTTATTAGACCCAAAGGGCAGGCATAGTAGTCAAGATGGAATTGAAGTCCCTACCATTTGTTGCCAATATCTTAAACCTATAATGTGTAACAACGAGAGAAAAGATTGGACAGGGTTATGCAAGAGAAAATGATACCTAGCATTATCAATTATAAGTCAGCGATCATCCGAAACTGTCAACCGAGTGTCAAATCCCCTAAGACTGCTTTCAAGCAAATCGTACTATCATGTAAGTGGAGTGGCGTGACACGTATACCCAAAGGAATACATTATTACATCAGGTTGATGCCATTACCCATCGTTTGGCCATTTCTAAGAATTTAACAGTTATGAAACTTAGGCTAAATGGATAGACGTGTCATTTAGAGGCAATGCAAAGGCCTTAATGCACAAGATCATTCAGACCCAAAACCAAACATGCATACTACTACGTTATTAGGCATTTTTCTTTAATAGTCAGAGCCAAAACACACACATACTCAGGTCAATATTACAAACGATGACAAACTTTAAACAGTGGGGGCAAATTTTATATGATCACCCAGCAAGTATTTGATCATTCAAGACATATGTGACAGAGTATAGGGATCTAACAAGATGGTCTATTGCGACATACTGATTTATAACCCCACCCTATGAATCATACATGAGCAACTTAAGCAAGCAAAGATAGATCCTCAATATTCCAGCGAACCATATGTAAGCTTTTAAACAGATCTTAGACAATCTTTAGCCATCCAAACATGTATAACATGATATTTCCCAGATTATCTGACCAGTTAGCATCTCATTACTTCTTCTTTTTTAAGGTCCATTTGGGATATATCTCAGCGATACAGAAGCCAGACATAGGAAGACATTTAAAGGGCATAGATGTTCTTCACTTTGATCACACAGGTTCCTATATATGTATATATATATATATATATATATATGGATACGAATGAGCTATTCATGGTTAATATTTACAAATATGTAAAGAGGCAGTTTTGTGGACGAACAAAAGGGATCCTGTGCTTCAATCGACACTGCCATTAAGTGTGATATGAGAGTCCCTTAAGTCATCCTTATTGAAAATAGATAGCAAACAGGTTGACATATGAAATAGAAACAATACGCAGCCAATTGTTTTACCACATACCAATCACATAATTGCAACTAAACAGACCACGCTTTAATTTTGCTTTGCTCAAACAACAAATAACATCTCCCCAACATATAGGCAGTTTAACATGTATCGACGTCACTAAATGAACTCAAAATGTATCAATGAGATACATTACATACATATGTCGATGATCAGAAAAACCATAAACAGAGGAGTGCAAGTTTAACACGCGAAACAAAAGGCTGAAATACAGAGATGCGACGAAATCGATAAAGAGTTGAATTTTACCTTCTCCGGCGGCGAACCGAGGCGTCAGACGATCACCCAATCGACGGGTTTTGGGTTTGCGATGCGAATAGAAGGGCAAGGCTGGTTTTTTTTTGCTGATTTTTTACTAGAACTGAAGTAAAGGTATTCGAACTACCTATTCGTGCTATGCTAGTGGTCTGGGTGGCTGCTTCTGATATTCTGCTCTGAGCTCTGAACTCTGCCGTCTTGTGCTCTCCCCCCGCTCTTTTTGAATGCCTTTTCAAGTGTATAGAGGTTGGTTTATATAGCTCCAAATTGGGCTCTAAATTAGGTAGACTTTGATTGTGATTTCGGACAGATTTGTGGACGAGATTTGGGTAGCTTTTGTGTGATATTTCAGTAGCTTTAGGAAGGTTTTGGGTAAGGGACGAGCTGTGCATGGGTAGGTAGCAAGTCCCGATTCTCCACGAAATCCGGCGTGGCGATCAAGCTTAGGGTTTCTTTAAGTTCAGAGGTTCTGTTTGTTTTGTTTAGGGCTAAAGGACGAGGGTTAAGGGAATAAAAGGGGAATGGGTTTGTGCGTAATGGTCGCGTTTTGGGCACAGGCGACGGTGTTTGGGCCGCGACGGGTCATGTGCGCTGGTCATGTTAAGCGGTATTAGTTAGGTAGTTTTAATTAGGCTTTTAATTAGGTATTTAATTAATTAGCTAGTTAATTCTAGGTAAGTGTATTATTAATTAATTAACAAATGTGATTAAATTAATTAGGTGCTTTATTATAATTATCTAGGTGCTACATTAGTCTAATTATTTAGGTGTTAAATTAGTCTAATTATTTAGGTGCTAAATTAGTCTAATTTCGAGTTATAAAACTATTACGATAATAAATGCGGGCGTGTTGTTTAATTAATGCTTAATGCTCTAGAATGCGGCGCTATTATTTAGAAACTTATTATTATGCATTATTGCGACGTTAAATTAAAATTGAATTGAGTTTAGATTAAATTATTTAAATACTAAATGCAAGTATGATATTTAAGAATTGTTTAAAGCTTTTTAAATGCGACGCTATTAAATGCATGTATTAGATTAAAATTGATTTTAAATTACAAATGATTACTAATAAATGCGGCTATGCTACCTGACACGACGTTATCGCTAAATTATTTATTTTATGCATTTATTAATTATTTAAGAATTACGACAAAGCTTAAAGTTAGTTAATGCGGGCGCGAGACTCTAAGTGCTTAAAACTCTACGTAAGACGCGATGCCATTATTAAATTATTTATTTATGCATGTATTTATGTTTTATTCGCTGCATTTTATTAAAAAAAATCCTAAAAAATTATTTTACAAAATTAGTGTAATTTTATGGTTAATGGCTGGACGGGAGGGTCAAAATTGGGTGTCAACAGATGTCCCTCTTTGTATGGAGATGATGGAAGAATCTTCGGACAAAGACGTTGACTCATAGCCAATTTTGTCTCGATCTTCGACTGCGTAAATGCCGGGCGGTAGACAAGGCCGACGCAAAATCAAACCGCCCCAAAGGTCGAAGTTACGACGACACCGGGCTACCATGGTCAAACACTGCGGCGCTAACGCGACTGAAGCCGCCCTGGTCGAAGTTATGACGACACCGGGCCGCCATGGTCAAAACATCGCGCGGCTAACGCGACTAAAGATCGCCTCGGGTCGAGTTATGACGACACCGGCTACCATGGTCAAAACACTCGGCGCTAACGCGGACTCAGCCGCCCCAAAGGTCGAGTTATGACGACACCGGGTTACCATGGTCAAAACACCGCGCGCTAACGCGACTCAGCCGCCCCGATGTCGAGTTACGACGACACCTGGGTTACCATGGTCAAAACACCGCGCGCTAACGCGGACTTAGCCGCCCGGTGTCGAGTTATGATGACATCGGTTACGTGCAAAAAGTAAAAGAAAATAACCGCTTGAACTCGGGTGTCGCTATGGCTTGTGGTGCCGGGTTCTACGGTGATGTGGAGCGTGGACCGACGCTGAGGTCGCTACGCCAATCGTTGGGAAGGTTGCCCCCAACGATTGCCCCGTCAGAAGAGAAAATCCACGTTGTGCTCTCCCGCCTCGCATGCTAAGACTTGAACAAACGGTTAGTGCATAACTGTTAAGGCAAAATGATGATGCATAATTTTAAAAACAATGTAACTGTGGGTAAAAAAGGTTATCCTGCAAAAGTGTGATGCCTGCTGCGATGTTGCGAATGCTGTGATTTTCGTCCTTGTACAGACGTGTTGCGATTGTGAACGCGGATATGTTGTTCTTGCTGCAATTGCCTCAGAGACTAAAGCTCCGAAAGAGTGAGTGCATAAATCATACGTAATAATAAAGCATGAATGAAAAAATGCAATTTTGAGAATATAGAAATCGCCCCCGCGTGATATGTCACGATGGCGCTGCGGACTTGTTGCAGCCGATAGCGCCGCTGACGCGACGTTCTTGCCGGGCGTCGCTGCGAGACTTGCGGCCGATAACGCCATTGTCCGGACTTGTTGCCGCCGGGCGCCGTTGCATGGACTTGCCGATTACGCCGTTGTCCGACGCGCCGCCGGGCGCCGTTGCGGACTTGCCGACACGCCGCTGTTCGACGCGTTACCGGGCGCCGCTGCATGGACTTGCCGACACGCCGTTATCCGGACGCTTTGCCGCCGGGCGCCGCTGCATGGACTTGCCGACACGCCGTTGTGCGGACGTGTCGCCGCCGGGCGCCGTTGCGTGGACTTGCCGACACGCCGTTGTCCGGACGTGTTGCCGCTAGTGTCGCTGCGCGTGGACTTGCCGATTACATCGCTGTCCGGACGTGTTGCCGCCGGGCGCCGTTGCATGGACTTGCCGACACGCCGTTGTCCGGACGTGTTCGCCGGGCGCCGCGCGGACTTGCCGACACGCCGTTATGCGGACGTGTTGCCGGGCGCCGTTGCAGACTTGCTTGGCCGATAACGCCGTTGTTCGGACGTGCCGCCGCCTCGTAGAATAAATGCTCCCGCAAGCTAAGCTTGAGAAAACGTTAGTGTATACCGCTTAAATGAAATGATAAATACATATGAGAAGTGCAATTTCAGGGTAGAGATGTCATCCCCGAGATGTTGTCTTTGCACGACACGCCGAACGTTGCGGTGACGAATTGCCATGATGCCTTTGCCGCGGCGCGTGGGTTGCCAATTTGACTTTATGCTCGAGTTGATGCGCTAGGTTTTGTTGCGAACTCAACTTTGATCGCGATTGTTGATGCCTTTCGCCGCCGCTTCTTGCTGCGACTTTGGATTGTTGTCATCCTCTCGCTTTGCCGCTTTTCGCTGAAGACTTTTCGCCGTATTTTCGCTCCGGTTGTTGCACTTTCGCTTCGTTAATATTAAAAGACCGCGCCAAAGAAAAATTTGTGAGTTTTGTGGGGTCGATTCATATTTGACTTCACGCCTTGTTCTCGATATCTGCGTGCCTGGCTTGTTTGGACTTGCAACCCCTGTCTGGTTTCCTACACTGTCCCAGTTTTGAAAAGGGTGTCTGGCCTAAAATGGGTCTCAATGTAGTTGCTTGTAGGCTATGTGTATTCTTGTCATTTTCAAAGCAAAGGGAAAGTTTCCTAATGGTGTGACCGAAGCCGAGTTAGCCGCCACGTATCCCCATGAGGAATCAGTCGAACGTAGTTCATTACAAGCGAATATTGGGAAAATTAAAATTCTAGGTGTGGGACCGAAGCCGAGACGGCCGCCTACGTATCCACTAAGGGAATCAGGTCAAACGTAGTTCATTACAAGCAAAACGAAAGAAAACATTATTAAAGCTTAAATATGAGTTTATAAATTATTCTGCTAAAATAAATCGCTTTTTCCTATCCATGCTCTAGCGACCAAGACAGGGTGCAAATCCAATCAATATGCCTTCATGCTCGCTTCGTGGATGGTCGGGTCTTCATGCTCGCTATCTCCTCTTCCGCCTCTGCGTGGTGCATGCTCGGATAAATGACTGATTCGAGGGCGGAATGGGCATAGGCAGGGGAGTGTATTCCTCATCTAAGGTTATCAGGTGCACATTGACGTGGCCGTGGTTTGGCAAGGGGTTATCATGCACATTTGGGGCAGGATCCTTTAGCTGAATTACCCCTTCTCTGATCAGTGCCTCGATTCTGTCCCTGAGGGAGTGGCAACCTTCAGTGTCATGTCCTGGGCTATTGGAGTGATACGCGCAGCGCTTGTTCTCATCATACCATCTTGGGATAGGTCGTGATCCTTCCCGAATCGGTTGATTAGGCTGCAGTCGCAACCTTTCATATATTTGAGGTATGGGTTCACTATGGTGCGAACTTTGGGTGGTTTTCCTTCGTAATTCTTATTTGCTCGCATTGGGTGCTCTATTCTGGGCTTGATGGGTGGATCTATGCGGCGTGATAAATGGGTGCTTGTGAAGTGTTATATATAGCCGTGTGGTAGTTGGGGTAGTATGATGGGTTTTGTATGTCATGAATGCTTGGGTTTGCGTTTGTACAAACATGGAAGCGGGAAATCGCTCTTTCTTCCTCCGTGAAGTACTCCCAAGTGCCCCGATCAATCGCCTTTATTAGTTGCCTCGTACGCCAGATTTGTAATCCTACCGCTTTAATACCTTCTTCTACGGTCGCCATTCTAATAACTTCCGCAAAATTCCGCCCACGACGCTTATCATCCGCTCATGTAGGTTGCATCCTTCAAAGATTGTACGAATAATGTGGTCATCTCACTCTCCACCACGGGTGGTTGCACTTTCACGCTCAACGCCACCTCATGGCGTATTCTCCGAATGTTTACGTAGTCTTCTTCTCCAACTTCATTAAGTAGAACTCGTCCACAACGGTTTACGTGTTGAACCCGAACCGCTTCCACAAAATCTTGGGCCAATGCATTCCAAATGCCATTTCCGCGGATCTTGGCCGGTATACCAATCTAGTGCCTCGCGGCCAAGCTCGAATGAACAACTTCAGAATGACCGCTGGTTCTTCCTACCCGATCAGCTTGTCGCAATATGACCTCGGTGTGCACGGGGTTCCTTTCCCATCAAATAGTTCAAACTTCGCACCTTGTACCCCATGTGCGGTCCATCGTGCGATGCACGCAAAGATCCTCGTAGTCTAGTCCTTCGTGACCTTTGTCCGATCGCGTGCCCAACCGCTTTTTCGACTATGAATTTCTTTGGCCACGCCCTCGCCCATTTTGGCTTGGACTTCCTCTCCATCTCTTCATAATGATCCCATTCTTGGTGAAGCACGGACGGTAAAAGGCCGGGTTTCGCATAAGTCACCGTATGCAGGTTGTTCTTTGGGCCGTAATGGGTGTGGTGCGTGGGTATTGGTTGGCCTGGCGATTAGGGCTGATTATGGTGAAGTAAGCAGGCGGGGGCTGAGGTATATGGGTAGTAGGAGGGTCATTTTGAAGGTGGGGTTGAGGGTTGGCTGGGCGAGGGGCGGTTTGTTCGGTGACTGGTGGCCTTTGTGGAGAGTTCTGGGAGATATGCGCGTGGAGGTCGATCCGGGATGGTTTGTGAAGTAGTGCCCTTTGATCCGCATAGGGGTATTCAAGCTAATGGATAGGTTGGTCAGATTCCGTAGCCTCTCCATCTCAACCTGCATATCAGCAATTTGTTGCAGCAGCTGTGCAATACATTCTTCCTGACTGGTGATATTCCTCCCTTCTGAAGGTTCTGTTTCGCTGACAGGAATAATTCCCAAACCATTTGGCTCAGACGCCCCCGAGCCAGTCATATCATCATTTCTTGCCTTGACTCGGTGAAGTGTGGATGCTCGACATTGTTGAGTCAAATACGAACCGACTTTGGGAGGATGATAAATTTTCTAAAAGAACGCAACAAACAATGTTAGCATAAAGCACATAATTTGCGGTGTATGTAGCGGATATATCGCACATAGCACATTCAAACGTTTCCTAACATGCAAAGGGGACCTCTTTATGCCAGAGGTAAGCCTAAACGTCACTTATGCGAGATTATGACGGATTTGTCCAAGTCGTCCAACTATAATGCCTTTGTTGGAAATGGCGACCAAATGACGGTGCACTTTTTCCCAATTTCAGCATGTCATGATTGGGTTTGGATTTGTCTGTCATTGCCACGCTACACATAATATGCTGGTTGGTCGTTGGGTTGAGAAACCCGTCGACAAGTTGGTGTCTTCCTAATTGTGGTGTCGATGCCAAGGACCAACCCACCTAAGGTAAATGCATGCATGCCCTAAAATAAAGGGTGGTATAGCTCTATCTTAAGTTTCTAAGATTTGGCTTTTCTGGACGCAAGGTTCCCGAGCGGACAACTCGAGTGAGAAGGCTACGCGACCACCGGTTGGACCGGATTCTCCGCGCAGAATACCAACTCTCTTAAATGTGGGTGTTTTGAAAGAAATTTGCAGGTGCGCAAAGCACACCCGCGTGTTGTGTGTGATAGTGTGAATTTTCCAGAGTGGAAGAAATATGAGCGGAATGCCAGTTTAAGGAAAGCAGTAAAGCAAGTAGCAAAAATAAACAAAATACAATACACAAAAATGCAAAAAATAATTGCCAAATAATAACCCTAGGTCTGTTGTGGTTAAGAACCTAAAATCCCCAGCAGAGTCGCCATTTCTGTCGCGCCCTTTTTCGACCGCGACATTTATTTTCTAAACTCCTGCTTAAAATGCAAATGTTAGAAAATAAATAATAAAATATGCTAATAATGTTCAAAAATGCTTAAAGGTTTTTTTTTAAAAAAATAAATGCTAAAAGGATGCTAAAATTGCAAAAGATGCTAAGGTTTAAAAGGGGTGCTAAAATGCTAAAGGGTTGCTATAATGCTAAGGGTTCGCGGAGTCGCCACCTAATTAATTGGGTGAATTAGGACACCTAAATGTTTAACTAGTTTAAAGTAAAACATTAACTCCATTTTAATGGTCTGCTAAACTTAATGAGATTCTGGGTAAGGGTTCTTTATTAATCTAGAGGGAAGGGGTTAGGCACCCTCTAAGATCCGCTAACTTGCGGTTGTCCTGCCAAACCTAGGGTAATTAAAAAATGCAAAGTAAAAGCTCCTCCTGCTTAATGAAATGCTAAAACGTTAAAATGTTTAAAAGGTGCTTAAAGTGTAAAAGGATAAAAGGTGTTATAAATAAATAAAGAGGCAAATGCTAAATGTTTAAAAGTGCTTAAAATACTAAAGACTATTAAATGCTAGAAGGGTGCTAAAGGTGCTAAGAGGTGCTTAAAATGTTAAGGAATGCTAAGAGGGTGCTTTATGAACTAATTATGTGTTCATGCAAAGGTTATTAATCTTGCTTAACCTGCGTGTAGTAACAAGTGCTTAAGATGATTTTTTGAGAGTTTAGGAGAAAAAATGTTTATGGATTTAACAAATTGTTGGTTTTATGATGCAGGTTAGATTATTTTGGCAAAAAAAATTTAGACATGCATGACAATCTTAAAAAGGCAAGTAAGTTTAAGCGATGAACTTTAAATTACCTTCTCCACTTATATGTTTAAAGACCTAATTGCTAGAAGTTCTCCTATTAATTACAAAATTAAATAATAAAATTACAATAAATAAATAAAGGCATAAAATAAGATAAGAAAGTCAAGAGAGTGAAGGGATTGGAGCGGATGACTCCGTCTTATTTGTTTTTCTATGAGTTTAGGCGAATGCGAACGCGGATACGGGTTGCCATTTGAAATGGCTTGCGATGAGTCTCGCCGTGAGACTCTTTATTTTGCTCCGGTGCGTGCCATGTAAAAACAAGAAAGATAAGGATTAGTACGAACCCTAATAATAATTGATAGAAATAATTAAGACGAGCACATAAGCATGTCACAATGACTCAAGAAAATTAAGGAAAACTTGTCCACCCCCAAAGAATACAGAGGCGGTCCCAAATCGACATGCTATCGCGCCAAACAGAGCATCAAAAACAAATATCAGTGATCTTAGGTCATACTATTGGACTCACACATAATATGCAGATATACAGACATACGAAGATGAGTACGAATCGCATTGAATGTATGTTTATTAGACCCAAAGGGCAGGCATAGTAGTCAAGATGGAATTGAAGTCCCTACCATTTGTTGCCAATATCTTAAACCTATAGTGTGTAACAACGAGAGAAAAGATTGGACAGGGTTATGCAAGAGAAAATGATACCTAGCATTATCAATTATAAGTCAGCGATCATCCGAAACTGTCAACCGAGTGTCAAATCCCCTAAGACTCGTTTCAAGCAAATCGTACTATCATGTAAGGGAGGGGCAGGGACATGTATACCCAAAGGAATACATTATTACGTCAGGTTGATGCCATTACCCATCGTTTGGCCATTTCTAAGAATTTAACAGTTATGAAACTTAGGCTAAATGGATAGACGTGTCATTTAGAGGCAATGCAAAGGCCTTAATGCACAAGATCATTCAGACCCAAAACCAAACATGCATACTACTACGTTATTAGGCATTTTTTCTTTAATAGTCAGAGCCAAAACACACACATACTCAGGTCAATATTACAAACGATGACAAACTTTAAACAGTGGGGGCAAATTTTATATGATCACCCAGCAAGTATTTGATCATTCAAGACATATGTGACAGAGTATAGGGATCTAACAAGATGGTCTATTGCGACATACTGATTTATAACCCCACCCTATGAATCATACATGAGCAACTTAAGCAAGCAAAGATAGATCCTCAATATTCCAGCGAACCATATGTAAGCTTTTAAACAGATCTTAGACAATCTTTAGCCATCCAAACATGTATAACATGATATTTCCCAGATTATCTGACCAGTTAGCATCTCATTACTTCTTCTTTTTTAAGGTCCATTTGGGATATATCTCAGCGATACAGAAGCCAGACATAGGAAGACATTTAAAGGGCATAGATGTTCTTCACTTTGATCACACAGGTTCCTATATATGTATATATATATATATATATATATATATGGATACGAATGAGCTATTCATGGTTAATATTTACAAATATGTAAAGAGGCAGTTTTGTGGACGAACAAAAGGGATCCTGTGCTTCAATCGACACGGTGCCATTAAGTGTGATATGAGAGTCCCTTAAGTCATCCTTATTGAAAATAGATAGCAAACAGGTTGACATATGAAATAGAAACAATACGCAGCCAATTGTTTTACCACATACCAATCACATAATTGCAACTAAACAGACCACGCTTTAATTTTGCTTTGCTCAAACAACAAATAACATCTCCCCAACATATAGGCAGTTTAACATGTATCGACGTCACTAAATGAACTCAAAATGTATCAATGAGATACATTACATACATATGTCGATGATCAGAAAAACCATAAACAGAGGAGTGCAAGTTTAACACGCGAAACAAAAGGCTGAAATACAGAGATGCGACGAAATCGATAAAGAGTTGAATTTTACCTTCTCCGGCGGCGAACCGAGGCAGCGACGATCACCCAATCGACGGGTTTTGGGTTTGCGATGCGAATAGAAGGGCAAGGCTGGTTTTTTTTTGCTGATTTTTTACTAGAACTGAAGTAAAGGTATTCGAACTACCTATTCGTGCTATGCTAGTAGTGCAGGTCGCTTACGATATTCTCGCTCGAGCTCTGAACTCTGCCGTCTTGTGCTCTCCCCCCGCTCTTTTTGAATGCCTTTTCAAGTGTATAGAGGTTGGTTTATATAGCTCCAAATTGGGCTCTAAATTAGGTAGACTTTGATTGTGATTTCGGACAGATTTGTGGACGAGATTTGGGTAGCTTTTGTGTGATATTTCAGTAGCTTTAGGAAGGTTTTGGGTAAGGGACGAGCTGGCTGTGTGCATGGGTAAGGCAAGTCCCGGATTCTCCGGCGAGAAATCCGGGCGTGGCGGCGATTGAAGCTTAGGGTTTCTTTAAGTTCAGAGGTTCTGTTTGTTTTGTTTAGGGCTAAAGGACGAGGGTTAAGGGAATAAAAGGGGAATGGGTTTGTGCGGGTAGCGGGTCGCGTTTTTGGGCACAGACGGGTGTTTGGGGCGACGTGGATTTGCGGGTGTGAAGTTGGGTTAAGGGTATTAGTTAGGTAGTTTTAATTAGGCTTTTAATTAGGTATTTAATTAATTAGCTAGTTAATTCTAGGTAAGTGTATTATTAATTAATTAACAAATGTGATTAAATTAATTAGGTGCTTTATTATAATTATCTAGGTGCTACATTAGTCTAATTATTTAGGTGTTAAATTAGTCTAATTATTTAGGTGCTAAATTAGTCTAATTTCGAGTTATAAAACTATTACGATAATAAATGCGGGCGTGTTGTTTAATTAATGCTTAATGCTCTAGAATGCGGCGCTATTATTTAGAAACTTATTATTATGCATTATTGCGACGTTAAATTAAAATTGAATTGAGTTTAGATTAAATTATTTAAATACTAAATGCAAGTATGATATTTAAGAATTGTTTAAAGATTTTTAAATGCGACGCTATTAAATGCATGTATTAGATTAAAATTGATTTTAAATTACAAATGATTACTAATAAATGCGGCTATGCTACCTGACACGACGTTATCGCTAAATTATTTATTTTATGCATTTATTAATTATTTAAGAATTACGACAAAGCTTAAAGTTAGTTAATGCGGGCGCGAGACTCTAAGTGCTTAAAACTCTACGTAAGACGCGATGCCATTATTAAATTATTTATTTATGCATGTATTTATGTTTTATTCGCTGCATTTTATTAAAAAAAATCCTAAAAAATTATTTTACAAAATTAGTGTAATTTTATGGTTAATGGCTGGACGGGAGGGTCAAAATTGGGTGTCAACACCCGTGGAACTCCTTCCTCACTGCCGGCAGTCTAGGTACAAACCATGTGATACGTATAACATGTCTCGGCCCATCTCATGGACCCAGTATAGAAACGCAGAATACATTCCTGTTCATCTCACGAACTTAGAATCGGATGGAATACATTCCGGCCCATCCTACGGACGCGTAGTCGAGTGAAATACATTCGGTTCATCCCGTGAACGGTAGTCGAGTGAAATACATTTCGGTTCATCCCATGAACGCGTAGTCGAGTGAAATACATTCCTGCTCATCCTACGAACCAGAGTCGAGTAAAATACAGTACTTGCACAACAAGGATATCACACGCAAACATAGGCAAGTTACACACAACTTAAGGTACTATCATTTTATGCCAAAATCCCGGTTCTGACCCTAAAGTATTACATACATTAACTCTTTTAAAAAGATACGTTTCTTTCACAAAAGTCACACAATGTTCATAGTATAAAATAGAGTGACTATCTTTTAAGTAAACCAAAACACTTCCCTTGTAAAATCAAGTAACACATTATTTTCCAAACGTTCAAGTTTGCCTAATTTCAAATGCTCAAGTTTCTCATTTTGAAAGGTTTCAGTAGTTCATAGTTTTAATCACTTAAGAATATAATTCTCCTTTAAAACAAATTTGAGAAACATATGCCTTATGTGTGAGTAGGTTGTTCTTGTCTATTACAATCTTATAAAAGCAGCCATGATCTAGGAAATGTAATATCATTTTGTCTCATCTTAGCTTCTATGCAGATTGAGGTTTCTACTGGTTTTAATAACAATTAGTCAATACATTTCCTTTATTAACGCTGCAATGGTTTGTTCGATACTTAATCTCATTTCCGAAATCAGTAAAACATTATTCTTTTAAAACCAACTACTCATTACTCGCGAATGAGGTTTTACAACATTTTAACAAAATTCATAACAAGTCAAACTAAGTCAAGTCTCTTATCTTTCAAGATCAAGTCTCTTAACTTTCAAAATCAAGTCGTGTATAAGTCAAGTCTCTTATCTTTCAAGATCAAGTCTCTTAACTTTCAAAATCAAGTCGTGTATAAGTCAAGTCTCTTATCTTTCTACAATCAATAAACCATTCTTTTACCTACATAAAGTCGTTATAACTAACTTCCCATAAAGCTATTATAACACCCTATGTTTTAAACCAACCAAATCACTTAGCACATGTACGTCTACCGTACTACATAGTTCACAACAATCATGCTAGAAAAGATAGGAAGAGGTTCACATACCTCGCGACGATTATCGACAAATAGCAAAACGCTCCAAGTACTTCAACTCGTCGGCTACTCCTTAAGCCAAGTAGATCACGCCACACGTAGTACTCCACTCCTAAAATGGGCATAGTACTTCTATCAAACCTTTCTTACCATTGAAGACTTATACCAATAAAAAGCCCTCTAATTCTACGGAAAATTCAGCAGCACTTCCCCCGTTTTTACTCACTTTTCAAACTTTCTCCAAGGCCCGAATAACCGTAATATATATACCATATATATATATAAGGCGTAATAATTAAACAACATAAAGAAGGGGATTACACGCCCAAACGGTAATGCGGTTTACTATCACGCCTCCATAATAACAACAAGTAAAAGAAGGGGATTACGCGCCCAAACGGTAACGCGGTTTACTATCACGCCTTCATAACAATACAATAATTAAAAAGGGGATCACACGCCCAAACGGAACGCGATTGAACAATCTTCCTTAATGTAAATGTAAATACCAAAGTAAATACGGTCCAAAGTAAATCTTGTCCAAAGTAAATACATCCAAAGTAAATACTGATCCTTAAGTTGGTCCTCGCCAACTTTGTCCATTTTACTTATCCAATTACTTCATTAGTCATCCAACTTATATTCCATCTTAATATAAGTTATAGTTACTTGTTAATTACTTCTTCATAAGTAAGATACGTTTTACCATTTTAATGGCAAGCGGCCATCCTTTCTTTTAACAAGTTAACAAGATCCAACTTTTCCAAACTTTACTCCATATTTTATATACTCCATAATATACTTATAATATATGTATAATGACCAATTCACAAAGAGGTTAAGGTTTACTACCTCAAATAGCCCAAAATTATCCAAGAACTTAATGTCGCTCCAAGCAAGTCTTAGCTCCAAATATTTCCGTTCCAATCCGCTACAAGCAACCCATGAAGCTCCTAACCAACTTCTCTTCAAGAACTAACTCAAAAAGTGAAGAACACTTAGGGTTTCCAACTAGTAAGTTTCGCCAAGGCATGAACAATAGGTTGGGGTGTGAAATCTTTTCCAACTCTTGGTACACAATCTTCCTAACACCTTAGGGAATAACACTTGAGAGTTTAAGAATTGTTGGACAAATTTAGGTCAAGAAATGGGCTCAAAACGAGAGCAAGGTCAAGGGAGAAGGGAGGGAATTTCTTGTCTTGAAATGGTTAAGTGTGGAAGTTTTCATCAACTAAGGGTGCATATATAGGACAACGAAGGGCTAGGATGAAGGCAAGTGTGTGGTTGAGATTGGGGACAAGTGTGTGTGGGTCCCACAAGCCACTTGTCCACACAAATATCTAGCAAGATCACACGACCAACCCGGCCCGTGATCGTGCCTTACCCCGGCACCCTAGTGACACAACATCGAGTAATCAATGGAACATAAAACACATACATGAAACAAGTGAAGTACAAAGCGATGTCGAGAAAACTTGCCTTTTCGGCATATATAAATAACAACTTTTACAAATGAGCAGTTTAATCCTTTTTACAAACTCCGCCACAACAAGATTACATGCACTTCTAAGAAATGATACGACAACAATGGCGGACAGGCCGCCATACCACGAATGTAAGACCTACAACAACAGGGGACTATACGAAGATAAGCCTCCGAGGAACGGAGCTTCCACACGCTGAATCGTGACCCTAAGAGCGAGGATCAACGATCGTGTACCTCAACTGCGGCATGAACGCAGCCGGGCGAGGTCAAGACAACAAAAAGTATGTGAAAGCGAAAATACATATCGTAAATGAAATCATAGCGATCATATAAAGCAGAGACATGTATGATAACCAAACTACGATTTACAAAGCAAGCCATGTCAAGTCGGGACTCACGCCTCAAGTCATCACTCAAGTATAACAATGGGTCTCGTGCCCACAACATCAATCATGCGTGGAATACCTTCCTCACCGCCAGCTCATGATATAAAAGCACGAAGGAACACACATGAACACCAGTCCCACTGTGTCATAATAAAATCAGACGGTAAGTACGAAGGCATAGCCGACTACTAAAACCCACGCACCAACAAGGTCATGAATCGTATCATAAGATCCGTCTGACCGTCACATGATCAAAGCCGCCACTTGCCCGCAGATCGATGCACGCGTCTAACCTCGAACTCCCGCAGCCCGCATAGGCCAATCTCATCGGCCCGCATGAGGTATTCCCGCATCGAGGTAGCTACTCCCGCATCGCCCCGACTTCGCGATCCGCGTGGCCACATGGACCGCATGCCCATAAAGGACGATACTAACACGAACTCTCGTAGCTCGCGATAGCCCCGACTGCGTGAGGTATTCTCGAATCATAGGTCCATCGACCCGCCTGAGTCTACCCCGCATCGGAGGGCAGCTTAACCCCCGGAATCATCTCAATAGATGAATGCCACAATACTATCATAACGACTGATAGTTAATAAGCACAATCAAGGGAAACCCCTTCACACAAACATCACAAGATACTAACACACGTAGCATCCCAACACGTTTACTTATCAAAGCAATCAAGAAAGTATTACAAGGCTATCAAAAAAAATTACAATCAAGTTGTTCACACAAGGTTGCTTCTACTAGATGATTAACAAGATCGGGTTTTATCCCCAAAGTACTTCATACATTAACTCTTTAAAAGATACGTTACTTTCACAATGTCACACAATACAGTAGTATAAAATAGAGTGACTATCCTTTTAAAGTAAATCAATTACTTCTCTTTGTAAAATCAAGTAGCAACATTCTTTTCCAATGATCAAGTTTGCCTAATTTCCAATGTTCAAGTTTCTCATTTTAGAAAGGTTTCGTAGTTCATAGTCTTATTCATTTGAGAATATAATTCTCCTTAAAACTATCCAAAAACATAAGTCTTATATGTGAGTAGGATATTCTTGTTTATAACAATCTTATTACAATGACCATGATCTAGAAATATCATTTTGTCTCATCTTAGCTTCTATGCGGATGGAAGTTTCTCTGGTTTTAATAATACTTAATTAGTCAAAGCATTTCCTTTTATTAACGCGGATGGTTTGTCGATACACATTACGATTTCCAAATCAAGAAACATTCTTAAGCCGTTATACCTAACTTCCCATAAAGCTAGTATAACTCTTAAGTTTTTCAAAAACCAAGTATTACTTCTTCTTTCAAAATGATTCAAAAATCTTTTGAAATACTTCAAGTTCTTTATTAACACATAACAAGCCAGTTATAGTTCAAATCAGTACCTTTTAAAACCACATGTATTTTCTTACCAACATAAAGCTGTTATAACCAACTTCCCATAAAGTCGTTATAACACTTTATGTTTTAACCCAATCACATACATTTAGCACATGACGTCACCGCACTACATAGTTCACACATATCATGCTAGAAGAGATAGGAAGAGGTTCACATACCGCGACGATTATCGACTAAATAGCAAAACGCCCAAGTACCTCAAACCGCGGCTACTCCCTAAGCCAAGTAGATCGCGCCACGCATAGTACTTCAACCTATAAGGCCACAAGGCGCTTATTAACATTTAGATCTCATCAGAGAACATTCTACCGAAAATTCAAAGACCTCCCCAACAACAGAAATCTCCTCTCTATCGAGGCCGCTACCAAGCCAACCAGGGGGTTATGATCTAACCCTAACGTACAATTCTACTCCACGGTACTACTACACAAGTCTCCATAATACAACCCTATGTAATTACAACAAGACTCTCTTTAAATTCAGCTTAAGTCGCAAGACATTGCAGTAAGTATTATTCAGCTTAAGTCAAAAGACATTGCCAATAACTACGTTCAGTTCTAATATATAGTATACTTCAACTATATATTCAAGCAATCATGTAATTTCCAATTACAATAGAGGACAAGATAATTACCTCGATAAGCCCATAATTATCCTAGCTTAAAGTCGATCACGGGCAATCGTTTAGCTCCAACTCCAGCGCCAACCCGCTCTAAACCACCCTTAGAAGTTCTAACCAACTTCTACACAATACTCCAACGGACTATGGAGATTTCCTAGGGTTTCGGTTTGGTGACCGACGGAAGTATAATAGTATATCCGGGCTTTTGTAAAGGTATAACCTTAGAATACTACAAGGTATTGGCTAAGGAAATTTGGGCATTATAACAATACTTTTGAGAGTATTTCTACCAAGAGAGGGGTATTATACTAAAACAACTAGGCTAGGGGTACCCACGGCTAGCACCCAGGAGGGGGTATACCTCTACCTACCCCACTAGGGGAACTCTCGACGAGGGGAAGGCTTTTGGACGAGAACCTCTAGAAGGGAGAGGAGGGATTTTAACACTTAGAATATTTTTTTGATGAAGAAGTTCATCAAAGGAGGGTATTTATAGGTCGGGATGGCCAACCAAAGGCCAAGATCAATCCATGTTAGGCAAGTGTAGGCTAGGATTTACCAAACACAAATATCCTACCTACCCTGACTTTGTGCCAAGGCACAAAACGTGCCAAGCTTAGCCATTTTCGTCCAATGGGCGATTTGAAGTCCACCAATGAGAGGTGCCGTGGCGCCTCTTGTTGGTCCAACACGCTTCGCCTCGGAAAAATCCGCAAAAATTAAAAATGACATAGCGGAAATTCCCTACGAAAGTCGTGGAAAACGTTTAGTCAAAAAACGACTCTAAACGGGTGTTGTGAACAAAATTAATTCGCCAAGCCTTAATACAAGTTCAAATTTTCACGCACGCCCACACGCATATTACCTGAAATACGGTATAACATTCTCCCTCGCTAGAAACATTCGTCCGAATGTTCCTTCTAAGTCTCAAAACAAATGCGCCAAAGATAGTCTTCACTACTATACTTACGAGAACAAACCTGCCACACATGGCCACAGAAACAACTGCGCAAAAATACTCATCCAAGTCCACGAGGAAACACCTCTAACATCACCACAACCACCTCTCTCCAGGGTCTAAAATATACTTCCTTCGTACCTTCTCTCTACAAAAGAAATGATCACATCTATGCTCGCCATACATGCTCGCTTCTCTCTTTACTCGTCAGAGATACCACTTTGTCACTTTGTCGCGAGCCTTGCTCCGACGACCCAACAAATGGTACCGGCCGCCATGATCCGGAGGATGTCGACACTCAAACTCTTACCACGTTCGATACGACTTCAGATCTAAAACTCGGGTTACTATCTCTAACGTGGTCATCATTAAGTGGGAACACTGGATGGATCTCCGATACTTTTCCGAACATCACAATACGAAGACCGGACGCATCGCTTCCCACGCCTGACGGCAAATTCTAACATATAGGCATCCTGGCCTATCATTCACATGAACTCACAAAGGCCCAAAGTATCTCTGGCTAAGTTCCTCTGCTTTTCCAAACATGCCACACCCAAACCCGGTGGTACTTTCAAGAAGACCGGCCAACTCGAACTCTAAGCGCCGCCGATTATCCGCACGATTTCTCCGAGCCGAACTTCTTCTAGACAAGCTTCACTATCCACACTGCTGGAACAAGCTGAACCAACCGTATGCGAACCGCCAACCTCGAACCAATCGACCGACAACTTACACTTCCGCCTCTACAAGGCTTCATAAGGCGATATCCGAACACCGAAATGGTAGATCAAACACTACCTCCACAGGAGACAACAATCCCTACAACTATCCTCGAAATCCACGTGACCGCCCGAGGGCGAACGCGGTTCGAGACTCACTGAGTTCTTAACCTGCTCGTAAACTTTTTAGAAAACGAAAATAACCACAACACCGGGCTTCACTGCTCGACATAAGGTAAAGGTAGGCACCGTGCAGCCTTTTCAACCCTTCGGATAACTCAACACACCAGTAAAGCGGTCGAGCGAAGAACACGATGGGCTGCCCCATCGACCGACCACCGGTCGAATGCATCCACGAACTCAGACGTTTAACCGAACATGGGCCTAACACCCTCGTGACCTACCACAAGGCGACCACCACAAACCGACCCACCACCAAACAGCCGCGGGTTGACCCGCATCATGGCCTCTCAATCCGACCCGTCAACGAGCACAACACTAGTTCCCGATTCGGAATGGGCCTCACTAATCACGTTACGAAAACCTAGCGGTCTTCTTAGCTCAACTACCCCCTTTCATTCCACACTACTAGGGACCTATCCCAACCATAACTCACGTGCACTATGCACTCCGATAAGGGTCAAACATAACACTACACCTTTTCTCGAGATGGCCTCACCTCTAAGGTTTCTACGTAAAAGCTCTAAGGCTCACACCTTCTCTATCCCCCAAAATCTTACTCGGTTAAACAACCATGATCTAATCACGACTAACACACTGTTATCAGAACATAGCACTTAAGGTATACTCACCTTATCACACATACTGATCTCTAGAGGGTTAAAGATATATCTATATCTACTGCTTCACTCCCCTTAATCGTGCAAATCAAACCCGCCTGCAGGCGATAACTAAGGAAGGTGACGACTACCCATCGATCACGAAGGCTAAGTCCTCCTACAAGGACACTCTTCGACACTGCACTGACGGTCATAGTACAACAAGTACCAACCTAAAAGATGACATTCCCGGATGGCGTGCGTCACACCGTGAACCGGAAGCCACGGAGTTCTAACCAACTCCTGCATACCGAATGTCACGAACTCGTGGAAGACCACTCTGACCTTGGCGGAGGTGCATAATCTGATCACTGGCGAGGTGACTCGCCTCGAAAGTTACTAAAGGACCTTGCCGCTCGGCCTCTTCTCGTGTCCTTCGTTAACTCGTCGATTTCTACACGTCTCGGCTGCTGCGCATAAGCCCGCATACGTGCCATGCTCAAGCCTAATCAAGAATTACTCTTGCACAACCTCTTTTAGATAGTCCTCAAGACTCGCAGACATCGGTATACTCTCCGTAGCCAAATCTATAGCTAGTAATGTGGTCGCCTCTTTGCAATCTAAATTCTCTCTGGCCGCGAAGGCGTTCATATATCATGGCCGCAGTAGGGATCGCCGCTGCGTTAAACTCGCGGGGCTAGTGACGTCGCAGAAATCCCGAATGAAGCACTATCCTAGGTAATGATTGGGCTGTGCCTCGCCACCCTGCACTTACTCGCAGCCTCGGCCGCTTGCCTCTCCGGGCTCGGGTTGCCTACGCGAGGCATATCGGTAAGGAAAGAAATACGTTAGAGGGTCCAACTTACAACACGCCTCTAAGGCACGATCTCGAGTGAGAAGAATAGAAACCAATCCTAAAATATCCTATAGCCTCACGATTATTGATGTGGTGCACAACACACCGATAATCAAGACTTCATCGGATACGGTCGTAGACACTTTCCGAGGATTAATCGCTCGATACCACTTTTGTCACGACCAACCGGCCCGTGATCGTGCCTTACCGGGCACCCTAGTGACACAACATCGAGTAATCACGAACATAAAACACATACATGAAACAAGTGAAGTACAAAACAAGATGTGAGGAAAACTTGCCTTTTCGATATATAAATAACAACTTTTACAAATGAACGCTTTAATCCTTTTTACAAACCCCGCCACAACGATTACATGCACTCTAAGAAATGATACGACAACAATGGCGGACAGTGGCCGCCATACCCCGAATGTAAAGACCTACAACAACAGGGACTATACCAAGATAAGCCTCGGAGGAACGGAGCTTCCCACACGCTGAATCGTGACCCTAAGAGCGAGGATCAACGATCGGTGTACCTCAACTGCGGATGAACGCAGCCTCGGGCGAGGTCGATAACAAGTGCAGTATGTGAAATGAAAATACATATCGTAAATGAAATCATAGCAGCCATATAAAGCAGAGAGACATGTATGATAACCAAACTACGCTTTACAACAAAGCGAGCCATATGTCAAGTCGTGACTCACGCCTCAAGTCATCACTCAAGTATAACAATGGGTCTCGTGCCCACAACATCAATCATGCGTGGAATACCTTCCTCACCGCCGCCTATGATATAAAAGCACCAAGGAACACACATGAACACCAGGTCCCACTGTGTCATAATAAAGCTGACGGTAAGTACGAAGGCATAGCCGACTACTAAAAACCCACGCACCAACAAGGTCAGCGAATCAGACATAAGATCTGTCTAGACCGTCACATGATCAAAGCCGCCACTTGCCCGCAGATCAATGTACGCGTCTAACCTCGAACTCCGCAGCTCGCGATAGGCCAATCTCATCGCCCGCATGAGGTATTCCCGCATCGAGGGTAGCTACTCCCGCATCGCCCCGACTTCGCATCCGCATGGCTACATGGACGCATGCCCATAAAGGACGATACTAACACGGAACTCGTAGCTCCGCATAGGCCCCGGACTGCGTGAGGTATTCTCGAATCATAGGTCCATCGACCACCGAGTCTACCCCGCATCGGAGGCGCTTTAACCCCTAATCATCTCAATAGATGAATGCCACAATACAATCATAACTACTGATAGTTAATAAGCACAATCAAGGGAAACCCTTCACACAAACATCACAAGATACTAACACACGTAGATCCCAACACGTTTACTTATCAAAGCAATCAAGAAAGTATTACAAGGCTATCACAAACCAATACAATCAAGTTGTTCACACAAGGTACCTTCTACTATATGATTAACAAGATCGGGTTTTATCCCCAAAGTACTTCATACATTAACTCTTTAAAAGATACGTTACTTTCACAATGTCACACAATACCCGTAGTATAAAATAGAGTGACTATCCTTTTAAAGTAAATCAATTACTTCTCTTTGTAAAATCAAGTAGCAACATTCTTTTCCAATGATCAAGTTTGCCTAATTTCCAATGTTCAAGTTTCTCATTTTAGAAAGGTTTCGTAGTTCATAGTCTTATTCATTTGAGAATATAATTCTCCTTAAAACTATCTGAAAAACATAAGTCTTATATGTGAGTAGGATATTCTTGTTTATAACAATCTTATTACAGCAGCCATGATCTAGGAAATATCATTTTGTCTCATCTTAGCTTCTATGCAGATGGAAGTTTCTCGGTTTTAATAATACTTAATTAGTCAAAAGCATTTCCTTTTATTAACGCGATGGTTTGTCGATACACATTCGATTTCAAATCAAGAAACATTCTTAAGCCGTTATACCTAACTTCCCATAAAGCTAGTATAACTCTTAAGTTTTTCAAAAACCAAGTATTACTTCTTCTTTCAAAATGATTCAAAAATCTTTTGAAATACTTCAAGTTCTTTATTAACACATAACAAGCCACTTATAGTTCAAATCGCACTTTTAAAAACCACATGTATTTTCTTACCAACATAAAGCTGTTATAACCAACTTCCCATAAAGTCGTTATAACACTTTATGTTTTAACCCAATCACATACATTTAGCACATGTACGTCTACCGTACTACATAGTTCACACATATCATGCTAGAAGAGATAGGAAGAGGTTCACATACCTCGCGACGATTATCGACTAAATAGCAAAACGCTCCAAGTACCTCAAACCGCCGGCTACTCCCTAAGCCAAGTAGATCGCGCCACGCATAGTACTTCAACCTATAAGGCCACAAGGCGCTTATTAACATTTAGATCTCATCGTAGAACATTCTACCGAAAATTCGGCAGCACCTCCCCCCCCCCGCAACAGCGTAAATCTCCTCCTCTATCGAGGCCGGCTACCAAGCCAACCAGGGGGGGGTTATGCATCTAACCCTAACGGGTACAATTCTACTCCACGGTACTACTACACAAGTCTCCTGTAATACAACCCTATGTAATTACGATCAAGACTCTCTTTAAATTCAGGCTTAAGTCGCAAGACATTGCCGTAAGTATTATTCAGGCTTAAGTCAAAAGACATTGCCAATAACTACGTTCAGTTCTAATATATAGTATACTTCAACTATATATTCAAGCAATCATGTAATTTCCAATTACAATAGAGGGACAAGATAATTACCTCGATAAGCCCATAATTATCCTAGCTTAAAGTCGATCTGGGCAATCGTTTAGCTCGACTCGAGCGCTCCAACCCGCTCTAAACCACCCTTAGAAGTTCTAACCAACTTCTACACAATACTCAACGGACTATGGAGATTTCCTAGGGTTTCGGTTTGGTACCGACGGGAAGTATAATAGTATATCCGGGCTTTTGTAAAGGTATAACCTTAGAATACTACAAGGTATTGGCTAAGGAAATTTGGGCATTATAACAATACTTTTGAGAGTATTTCTACCAAGAGGGGGTATTATACGGAAACAACTAGGCTAGGGGGTACCCACGGCTAGCACCCAAGGAGGGGTATACCCTCGGCCTACCCCACTGGGGAACTCTCGACGAGGGGAGGAAGGCTTTTGGACGAGAACCTCACAGAAGGGAGAGGAGGATTTTAACACTTAGAATATTTTTTTGGATGAAGAAGTTCATCAAAGGAGGGTATTTATAGGTCAAGGGATGGCCAACCAAAGGCCAAGATCAATCCATGTGTTAGGCAAGTGTAGGGCTAGGATTTACCAAACACAAATATCCTACCTACCCGACTTTGTGCCAAGGCACAAAACGCGCTGCTTAGCCATTTTCGTCCAATGGACGATTTGAAGTCCACCAATGAGAGGGTGCCAAGTGGCGCCCTCTTGTTGGTCCAACACGTTTCGTCTCTCGGAAAAATCCGCAAAAATTAAAAATGACATAGCCGGAAATTCCCCTACGAAAGCTGTGAAAACGTTTCGTCGAAAAACGACTCTAAACGGGTGTTGTGAACAAAATTAATTCGGCCAAGCCTTAATACAAGTTCAAATTTTCTACGTACGCCCACACGTACATACTCTGGAAATACGGGGTATAACAAAGACTTGGCCACTTGTCCACACAAAATATCTAGCAAGACAAGGCCACTTGTCTTGCCACTTGTTAGCAAATTTCGGCCATGAGGCCACCTAGGGGGGTGACACGTGTCGCCCTCCTACTCGTCCAAAATATTTCGTCTTCCGAAAATATCCATAAAGGCAAAAATCTCGAAAACAAAATGGGCCCCACAAAACCGTAAATTTCTCCCGTGGGCCCCACGTGACCAATTCCGGAAATAAAATTCCATAATTCTAATATAATTCAAGAAGCCCAAATAAAATTCCACTAGGTCCAGATTATTGTTTATGACTTATTTGAGCCATTATATTGGATCTCTAGATGTTTAGATGTGTTTTCAGTCATTGGTTGTAGCGAGATTTAAGACTGAAATGCATATCTGATTTGGATCTGAGAGGCTCCGAGTGAGTTTCCGGTGTTAATTCGAAGTGTGGAGACTTGGGGTTTTATTGCTTAGTTGTGATCTGGTGCAATCTCACCTGCGGGATCAGCAGCTCCCGCCTAGGTGAGCCGCAGTGAGAATATGGACTTGGGTGCAGTGGCGCACTCGAAGATCGATCGCATAATCGGAACCACCGCGTGAGTGGTTATCCGCATCTGCGAGCCTCGACTCTTAAGTGACCTTCATATCTGTGAGATATTGTTCGTAGCTGTGACATCATAGCTGCGAAAATTGGACCCACTTGCAGTGTCGCTAGGCGTATTTATTTCATTTTCTCCTAATTTGACCTCATTCCTTCTAACGTAGCTCTATTTTTTTTTTTGCAATTTTAAGTGGTTTTGCTCGTTAAAGCTCAAGTGTAAGATCACAATTTTAGTCAAACAAACAAATACAAAATAGATTTAAATTGTTTCCTTATTATAGATCAAGAATATTTTTGTATTAAGAGTTGATCAAGCAATTTTTTTTCAAAATTAATCTTTTATGGTTTATTCTAAATCTAATTAGAATTATTTTAGTTAAAAATCATACCTCTTTATGTGTACAAATGGAGCCCTTATGTTAAGAATCTTGAAACCTAATATAATTAATCTGTTCTCAACATGCAGCAAGCAAAACACAGAACTTGCCTTCTATCGTGATCATACCTCTCTACCACATTATTCAATTTAATATCAAAGTACTTCAAGGATATTATTAAAATTTTGATTATTAAATTATAAAGTCAGTACTCAACATCCATTTTTGAACGATTACATTATCACCTTTTTTCTAGCTTATTTGTTCTCTTTAACGCTTAAATTTTCTCAGGGTGATCATTTTCGATCTAATAACTTTTGTACATATTAGTACTATATACTCTCAACTTTTTATTTTTTGTAACTACACTCCCAAATTATTCAACCTCAAAATAAGAGTCATATGTATTTAATCAATTTAACTATGCATGTATCATTTAACAAGAAGTGAATCTGTTGGGATGTGATCTATAGAATGACATTGGTTTAATTACCTGCCATAAATGAGTAGATTTTAATTATAGAAAAAAAGAAGTTAGAGGTATAGTGTTTTTAAACTTTTTTCAAGTCATTTAATACTATTTTATGAAATTTCCCATTTTTAATTAAGTAGGTTGACTAATAAGAATCCATGAAAAAAGGAAATAAAATAGATCATATAATTCAAGCCATTAAACATATGTCATAAAATTCATCATATGTTTTGGTATAAAAAACCCACATCGTTGAACACCCTTCTACGTGCAATTCTTGAACATTTCACTTCACAAAGATGTAATTGCTGAGCAGTCTTAGTTTTATCAAATCCTTCATAAGTTTTGATTCATCTCATCTAATTAGATAATAGTTCATACACACCTCATGGTTGTCCACTTGTTATTTTTCATGTAGCAGCATCCCACTAATAAACACACATTTCACCCCAATACTTGCCCACTTTTAAGTCAGTATGTATAATGATAGTATCTCTTTGCTTATGATTATCATATTGTTGATCTTATGATTTGATAATCATAAGAAAAGAGAAGCTCTCATTGTACATATTGACTTGAAAGTGGACAAGTATTGAGGAGAAATGTGTATTGCTTACTGGGATGCTGCTATAAGGAAACAATAAGTGGACAATCATGAGGTATGTATAAACTATTATCTACTGTTATAAATTATTAAGAGTTGTTTGAGTTGGCATTGGATATGACTACAATATTCTCAAAATAATTTCGGTACTAAAGTTACTAGACTACTATACTTCTTTTCACAGTGTTAAACCATGAATGTTACTTCAAATGAAAATACATCTTGCTCGTTCTTTTTCTTACTCATTATACATTTATACTAATTAGCTACTTATGTATACATACTGTTTATCTTCTTATCTTCATTTTATGTTGTCAGTGATGAAAGTTTATACAGTAACTAGTTTGTACTCATCAAATTAAACTTTCATTTATTATTCTTGGTGTTGTATTATACATATACCAATGTTAACTCACTAAAATAGAGTCATTTAATCTTTTTTATCAAATCATTTACAATCTGGATAAATTACCAGTCGAATGGTAATAATTTCCAACAAATATCTTGTCTTATATATGTTCGTACCAAATTAATTCTAACATTATGTTTTACATATTTTAAATTATTATTTTACTATTTTTTGATGCCCATGTTGACACTAATTCCATGTGGTTCGTTCGATTACATGTAGTCGGGTACCGAGTGTCATGTTCTGTTGAAGCCATGGTTTGGGGTATGACACATAGCATATTTACTGAGGCTATTGAGCGGGTTCTGGATTGGTTTTAGTGAATTTGGAGTTTTCTAAGTTAATGAAATGAAATGTTTGACAAAATTCACCATATGTGGTAATTGCATCATTTTCAAAGCTTTACCAATTCCACTAGGTTCAGATTATTGTTTATGACTTATTTGAGCCATTATATTGGATCTCTAGATGTTTAGATGTGTTTTCGTCATTGGTTGTAGCGAGATTTAAGACTGAAATACATATCTGATTTGGGTCTGAGAGGCTCCGTGTGAGTTTCCGGTGTTAATTCGAAGTGTGGAGACTTGGGGTTTTATTACTTAGCTGTGATCTGGTGCAATCTCACCTGCGGGATTGTAGCAGCTCCCGCTGTAGGTGAGCTGCAGGTGAGAATATGGAATTGGGTGCGAGTGGCCGCACCTCAGAAGTACTGACCGCATAATCGGAACCACCTGTGAGTGGTTATCCGCATCTGCGAGCCTCGACTCTTAAGTGGCCTTCATATCTGTGAGATATTGTTCGTTGCTGTGACATCATAGCTGCGAAAATTGGACCCACTTGCAGTGTCGCTAGGCGTATTTATTTCATTTTCTCCTAATTTGACCTCATTCCTTCTAACGTAGCTCTATTTTTTTTTTTGCAATTTTAAGTGGTTTTGCTCGTTAAAGCTCAAGTGTAAGATCACAATTTTAGTCAAACATACAAATACAAAATAGATTTAAATTGTTTCCTTATTATAGATCAAGAGTATTTTTGTATTAAGGGTTGATCAAGTAATTTTTTTTCAAAATTAATCTTTTATGGTTTATTCTAAATCTAATTAGAATTATTTTAGTTAAAATCTTACCTCTTTATGTGTACAAATGGAGCCCTTATGTTAAGAATCTTGAAACCTAATATAATTAACGGGTTCTCAACATGCAGCAAGCAAAACACAGAACTTGCCTTCTATCGTGATCATACCTCTCTACCACATTATTCAATTTAATATCAAAGTACTTCAAGGATATTATTAAAATTTTGATTATTAAATTATAAAGTCAGTACTCAACATCCATTTTTGAACGATTACATTATCACCTTTTTTCTAGCTTATTTGTTCTCTTTAACGCGTAAAGTTTCTCAGGGTGATCATTTTCGATCTAATAACTTTTGTACATATTAGTACTATATACTCTCAACTTTTTATTTTTTGTAACTACACTCCCAAATTATTCAACCTCAAAATAAGAGCCATATGTATTTAATCAATTTAACTATGCATGTATCATTTAACAAGAAGTGAATCTGTTGGGATGTGATCTATAGAATGACATTGGTTTAATTACCTGCCATAAATGAGTAGATTTTAATTATAGAAAAAAAGAAGTTAGAGGTATAGTGTTTTTAAACTTTTTTCAAGTCATTTAATACTATTTTATGAAATTTCCCATTTTTAATTAAGTAGGTTGACTAATAAGAATCCATGAAAAAAGGAAATAAAATAGATCATATAATTCAAGACATTAAACATATGTCATAAAATTCATCATATGTTTTGGTATAAAAACCCACATCGTTGAACACCCTTCTACGTGCAATTCTTGAACATTTCACTTCACAAAGATGTAATTGTTGAGCAGTCTTAGTTTTATCAAATCCTTCATAAGTTTTGATTCATCTCATCTAATTAGATAATAGTTCATACACACTATGGTTGTCCACTTGTTATTTTCATGTAAAGATCCCAAGAATAAACACACATTTCACTGATACTTGTCCACTTTTAAGTCAAGATGCATAATGATAGTATCTCTTTGCTTATGATTATCATATTGTTGAGCTTACGATTTGATAATCATAAGCAAAGAGAAGCTCATTGTACATATTGACTTGAAAGTGACAAGTATGAGGAGAAATGTATTGCTCTTGGGATGCTGCTATAAGGAAACAATAAGTGGACAATCATGAGGTATGTATAAACTATTATCTACTGTTATAAATTATTAAGAGTTGTTTGAGTTGGCATTGGATATGACTACAATATTCTCAAAATGATTTCGGTACTAAAGTTACTAGACTACTATACTTCTTTTCACAGTGTTAAACCATGAATGTTACTTCAAATGAAAATACATCTTGCTCGTTCTTTTTCTTACTCATTATACATTTATACTAATTAGCTACTTATGTATACATACTGTTTATCTTCTTATCTTCATTTTATGTTGTCAGTGCTGAAAGTTTATACAGTAACTAGTTTGTACTCATCAAATTAAACTTTAATTTATTATTCTTGGTGTTGTATTATACATATACCAATGTTAACTCACTAAAATAGAGTCATTTAATCTTTTTTATCAAATCATTTACAATCTGGATAAATTACCAGTCGAATGGTAATAATTTCCAACAAATATCTTGTCTTATATATGTTCGTACCAAATTAATTCTAACATTATGTTTTACATATTTTAAATTATTATTTTACTATTTTTTGATGCCCATGTTGACACTAATTCCATGTGGTTCGCTCGATTACATGTAGCCGGGTACCGAGTGTCATGTTCCGCCGAAGCCATGGTTTGGGGTATGACACATAGCATATTTACTGAGGCTATTTAGCGGGTTCTGGATTGGTTTTAGTGAATTTGGAGTTTTCTAAGTTAATGAAATGAAATGTTTGACAAAAGTCACCATATGTGGTAATTGCATCATTTTCAAAGCTTTACCAATTCCACTAGGTCCAGATTATTGTTTATGACTTATTTGAGCCATTATATTGGATCTCTAGATGTTTAGATGTGTTTTCGTCATTGGTTGTAGCGAGATTTAAGACTGAAATGCATATCTGATTTGGGTCTGAGAGGCTCCGTGTGAGTTTCCGGTGTTAATTCGAAGTGTGGAGACTTGGGGTTTTATTGCTTAGCCGTGATCCGTGCAATCTCACTGCGGATTGTAGCACTCCCCGTAGGTGAGCCGCAGTGAGAATATGGACTTGGTGCGAGTGCCGCACTCGGAAATCGACCGCATAATCGGAACCACCTGTGAGTGGTTATCCGCATCTGCGAGCCTCAACTCTTAAGTGACCTTCATATATGTGAGATATTGTTCGTAGCTGTGACATCATAGCTGCGAAAATTGGACCCACTTGCAGTGTCGCTAGGCGTATTTATTTCATTTTCTCCTAATTTGACCTCATTCCTTCTAACGTAGCTCTATTTTTTTTTTTGCAATTTTAAGTGGTTTTGCTCGTTAAAGCTCAAGTGTAAGATCACAATTTTAGTCAAACATACAAATACAAAATAGATTTAAATTGTTTCCTTATTATAGATCAAGAGTATTTTTGTATTAAGGGTTGATCAAGTAATTTTTTTTCAAAATTAATCTTTTATGGTTTATTCTAAATCTAATTAGAATTATTTTAGTTAAAATCATACCTCTTTATGTGTACAAATGGAGCCCTTATGTTAAGAATCTTGAAACCTAATATAATTAACGGGTTCTCAACATGCAGCAAGCAAAACACAGAACTTGCCTTCTATCGTGATCATACCTCTCTACCACATTATTCAATTTAATATCAAAGTACTTCAAGGATATTATTAAAATTTTGATTATTAAATTATAAAGTCAGTACTCAACATCCATTTTTGAACGATTACATTATCACCTTTTTTCTAGCTTATTTGTTCTCTTTAACGCGTAAATTTTCTCAGGGTGATCATTTTCGATCTAATAACTTTTGTACATATTAGTACTATATACTCTCAACTTTTTATTTTTTGTAACTACACTCCCAAATTATTCAACCTCAAAATAAGAGCCATATGTATTTAATCAATTTAACTATGCATGTATCATTTAACAAGAAGTGAATCTGTTGGGATGTGATCTATAAAATGACATTGGTTTAATTACCTGCCATAAATGAGTAGATTTTAATTATAGAAAAAAAGAAGTTAGAGGTATAGTGTTTTTAAACTTTTTTCAAGTCATTTAATACTATTTTATGAAATTTCCCATTTTTAATTAAGTAGGTTGACTAATAAGAATCCATGAAAAAAGGAAATAAAATAGATCATATAATTCAAGCCATTAAACATATGTCATAAAATTCATCATATGTTTTGGTATAAAAACCCACATCGTTGAACACCCTTCTACGTGCAATTCTTGAACATTTCACTTCACAAAGATGTAATTGCTGAGCAGTCTTAGTTTTATCAAATCCTTCATAAGTTTTGATTCATCTCATCTAATTAGATAATAGTTCATACACACCTCATGGTTGTCCACTTGTTATTTTTCATGTAGCAGCATCCCAGTAATAAACACACATTTCACCCCAATACTTGCCCACTTTTAAGTCAGTATGCATAATGATAGTATCTCTTTGCTTATGATTATCATATTGTTGATCTTATGATTTGATAATCATAAGAAAAGAGAAGCTCTCATTGTACATATTGACTTGAAAGTGGACAAGTATTGAGGAGAAATGTGTATTGCTTACTGGGATGCTGCTATAAGGAAACAATAAGTGGACAATCATGAGGTATGTATAAACTATTATCTACTGTTATAAATTATTAAGAGTTGTTTGAGTTGGCATTGGATATGACTACAATATTCTCAAAATAATTTCGGTACTAAAGTTACTAGACTACTATACTTCTTTTCACAGTGTTAAACCATGAATGTTACTTCAAATGAAAATACATCTTGCTCGTTCTTTTTCTTACTCATTATACATTTATACTAATTAGCTACTTATGTATACATACTGTTTATCTTCTTATCTTCATTTTATGTTGTCAGTGCTGAAAGTTTATACAGTAACTAGTTTGTACTCATCAAATTAAACTTTAATTTATTATTCTTGGTGTTGTATTATACATATACCAATGTTAACTCACTAAAATAGAGTCATTTAATCTTTTTTATCAAATCATTTACAATCTGGATAAATTACCAGTCGAATGGTAATAATTTCCAACAAATATCTTGTCTTATATATGTTCGTACCAAATTAATTCTAACATTATGTTTTACATATTTTAAATTATTATTTTACTATTTTTGATGCCCATGTTGACACTAATTCCATGTGGTTCGCTCGATTACATGTAGCCGGGTACCGAGTGTCATGTTCTGCCGAAGCCATGGTTTGGGGTATGACACATAGCATATTTACTGAGGCTATTGAGCGGGTTCTGGATTGGTTTTAGTGAATTTGGAGTTTTCTAAGTTAATGAAATGAAATGTTTGACAAAAGTCACCATATGTGGTAATTGCATCATTTTCAAAGCTTTACCAATTCCACTAGGTTCAGATTATTGTTTATGACTTATTTGAGCCATTATATTGGATCTCTAGATGTTTAGATGTGTTTTCAGTCATTGGTTGTAGCGAGATTTAAGACTGAAATGCATATCTGATTTGGGTATGAGAGGCTCCGAGTGAGTTTCCGGTGTTAATTGGAAGTGTGGATACTTGGGGTTTTATTGCTTAGCTGTGATCTGGTGCAATCTCACCTGCGGGATTGTAGCAGCTCTCGCTGTAGGTGAGCTGCAGGTGAGAATATGGACTTGGGTGCGAGTGGCCGCACCTCAGAAGTACTGACCGCATAATCGAAACCACCTGTGAGTGGTTATCCGCATCTGCGAGCCTCGACTCTTAAGTGACCTTCATATCTGTGAGATATTGTTCGTAGCTGTGACATCATAGCTGCTAAAATTGGACCCACTTGCAGTTTCGCTAGGCGTATTTATTTCATTTTCTCCTAATTTGACCTCATTCCTTCTAACGTAGCTCTATTTTTTTTTTTTTGCAATTTTAAGTGGTTTTGCTCGTTAAAGCTCAAGTGTAAGATCACAATTTTAGTCAAACATACAAATACAAAATAGATTTAAATTGTTTCCTTATTATAGATCAAGAATATTTTTGTATTAAGAGTTGATCAAGTAATTTTTTTTCAAAATTAATCTTTTATGGTTTATTCTAAATCTAATTAGAATGATTTTAGTTAAAAATCATACATCTTTATGTGTATAAATGGAGCCCTTATGTTAAGAATCTTGAAACCTAATATAATTAACGGGTTCTCAACATGCAGCAAGAAAAACACAGAACTTGCCTTCTATCGTGATCATACCTATCTACCACATTATTCAATTTAATATCAAAGTACTTCAAGGATATTATTAAAATTTTGATTATTAAATTATAAAGTCAGTACTCAACATCCATTTTTGAACGATTACATTATCACCTTTTTTCTAGCTTATTTGTTCTCTTTAACGCTTAAATTTTCTCAGGGTGATCATTTTCGATCTAATAACTTTTGTACATAGTAGTACTATATACTCTCAACTTTTTATTTTTTGTAACTACACTCCCAAATTATTCAACCTCAAAATAAGAGCCATATGTATTTAATCAATTTAACTATGCATGTATCATTTAACAAGAAGTGAATCTGTTGGGATGTGATCTATAAAATGACATTGGTTTAATTACCTGCCATAAATGAGTAGATTTTAATTATAGAAAAAAAGAAGTTAGAGGTATAGTGTTTTTAAACTTTTTTCAAGTCATTTAATACTATTTTATGAAATTTCCCATTTTTAATTAAGTAGGTTGACTAATAAGAATCCATGAAAAAAGGAAATAAAATAGATCATATAATTCAAGCCATTAAACATATGTCATAAAATTCATCATATGTTTTGGTATAAAAACCCACATCGTTGAACACCCTTCTACGTGCAATTCTTGAACATTTCACTTCACAAAGATGTAATTCTTTGGCGAGTCTTAGTTTTATCAAATCCTTCATAAGTTTTGATTCATCTCATCTAATTAGATAATAGTTCATACACACCTCATGGTTGTCCACTTGTTATTTTTCATGTAGCAAAGATCCCAAGATAAACACACATTTCACTGATATTTGTCCACTTTTAAGTCAGTATGCATAATGATAGTATCTCTTTGCTTATGATTATCATATTGTTGATCTTATGATTTGATAATCATAAGAAAAGAGAAGCTCTCATTGTACATATTGACTTGAAAGTGGACAAGTATTGAGGAGAAATGTGTATTGCTTACTGGGATGCTGCTATAAGGAAACAATAAGTGGACAATCATGAGGTATGTATAAACTATTATCTACTGTTATAAATTATTAAGAGTTGTTTGAGTTGGCATGGGATATGACTACAATATTCTCAAAATAATTTCGGTACTAAAGTTACTAGACTACTATACTTCTTTTCACAGTGTTAAACCATGAATGTTACTTCAAATGAAAATACATCTTGCTCGTTCTTTTTCTTACTCATTATACATTTATACTAATTAGCTACTTATGTATACATACTGTTTATCTTCTTATCTTCATTTTATGTTGTCAGTGTTGAAAGTTTATACAGTAACTAGTTTGTACTCATCAAATTAAACTTTAATTTATTATTCTTGGTGTTGTATTATACATATACCAATGTTAACTCACAAAAATAGAGTCATTTAATCTTTTTTATCAAATCATTTACAATCTGGATAAATTACCAGTCGAATTGTAATAATTTCCAACAAATATCTTGTCTTATATATGTTCGTACCAAATTAATTCTAACATTATGTTTTACATATTTTAAATTATTATTTTTCTATTTTTTGATGCCCATGTTGACACTAATTCCATGTGGTTCGCTCGATTACATGTAGCCGGGTACCGAGTGTCATGTTCTGCCGAAGCCATGTTTTGAGGTATGACACATAACATATTTACTGAGGCTATTTAGCGGGTTCTGGATTGGTTTTAGTGAATTTGGAGTTTTCTAAGTTAATGAAATGAAATGTTTGACAAAAGTCACCATATGTGGTAATTGCATCATTTTCACAGCTTTACCAATTCCACTAGGTCCAGATTATTGTTTATGACTTATTTGAGCCATTATATTGGATCTCTAGATGTTTAGATGTGTTTTAGTCATTGGTTGTAGCGACATTTAAGATCAAATGCATATCCGATTTGGTCCGAGAGGCTCCGTGAGTTTCCTGATTAATTCGAAGTGTGGAGACTTGGGGTTTTATTGCTTAGTTGTGATCTGGTGCAATCTCACCTGCGGGATTGTAGCAGCTCCCGCTGTAGGTGAGCTGCAGGTGAGAATATGGACTTGGGTGCGAGTGGCCGCACCTCAGAAGTACTGACCGCATAATCGGAACCACCTGTGAGTGGTTATCCGCATCTGCGAGCCTCGACTCTTAAGTGACCTTCATATCTGTGAGATATTGTTCGTAGCTGTGACATCATAGCTGCGAAAATTGGACCCACTTGCAGTGTCGCTAGGCGTATTTATTTCATTTTCTCCTAATTTGACCTCATTCCTTCTAACGTAGCTCTATTTTTTTTTTTTGCAATTTTAAGTGGTTTTGCTCGTTAAAGCTCAAGTGTAAGATCACAATTTTAGTCAAACAAACAAATACAAAATAGATTTAAATTGTTTCCTTATTATAGATCAAGAATATTTTTGTATTAAGAGTTGATCAAGTAATTTTTTTTCAAAATTAATCTTTTATGGTTTATTCTAAATCTAATTAGAATTATTTTAGTTAAAAATCATACCTCTTTATGTGTACAAATGGAGCCCTTATGTTAAGAATCTTGAAACCTAATATAATTAACGGGTTCTCAACATGCAGCAAGCAAAACACAGAACTTGCCTTCTATCGTGATCATACCTCTACCAAATTATTCAATTTAATATCAAAGTACTTCAAGGATATTATTAAAATTTTGATTATTAAATTATAAAGTCAGTACTCAACATCCATTTTTGAACGATTACATTATCACATTTTTTCTAGCTTATTTGTTCTCTTTAACGCGTAAATTTTCTTAGGGTGATCATTTTCGATCTAATAACTTTTGTACATAGTAGTACTATATACTCTCAACTTTTTATTTTTTGTAACTACACTCCCAAATTATTCAACCTCAAAATAAGAGCCATATGTATTTAATCAATTTAACTATGCATGTATCATTTAACAAGAAGTGAATCTGTTGGGATGTGATCTATAAAATGACATTGGTTTAATTATCTGCCATAAATGAGTAGATTTTAATTATAGAAAAAAAGAAGTTAGAGGTATAGTGTTTTTAAACTTTTTTCAAGTCATTTAATACTATTTTATGAAATTTCCCATTTTTAATTAAGTAGGTTGACTAATAAGAATCCATGAAAAAAGGAAATAAAATAGATCATATAATTCAAGACATTAAACATATGTCATAAAATTCATCATATGTTTTGGTATAAAAACCCACATCGTTGAACACCCTTCTACGTGCAATTCTTGAACATTTCACTTCACAAAGATGTAATTGCTGAGCAGTCTTAGTTTTATCAAATCCTTCATAAGTTTTGATTCATCTCATCTAATTAGATAATAGTTCATACACACCTCATGGTTGTCCACTTGTTATTTTTCATGTAGCAGCATCCCAGTAATAAACACACATTTCACCCCAATACTTGTCCACTTTTAAGTCAGTATGCATAATGATAGTATCTCTTTGCTTATGATTATCATATTGTTGATCTTACGATTTGATAATCATAAGAAAAGAGAAGCTCTCATTGTACATATTGACTTGAAAGTGGACAAGTATTGAGGAGAAATGTGTATTACATCTTGGGATCGCTATAAGGAAACAATAAGTGGACAATCATGAGGTATGTATAAACTATTATCTACTGTTATAAATTATTAAGAGTTGTTTGAGTTGGCATTGGATATGACTACAATATTCTCAAAATAATTTCGGTACTAAAGTTACTAGACTACTATACTTCTTTTCACAGTGTTAAACCATGAATGTTACTTCAAATGAAAATACATCTTGCTCGTTCTTTTTCTTACTCATTATACATTTATACTAATTAGCTACTTATGTATACATACTGTTTATCTTCTTATCTTCATTTTATGTTGTCAGTGTTGAAAGTTTATACAGTAACTAGTTTGTACTCATCAAATTAAACTTTAATTTATTATTCTTGGTGTTGTATTATACATATACCAATGTTAACTCACTAAAATAGAGTCATTTAATCTTTTTTATCAAATCATTTACAATCTGGATAAATTACCAGTCGAATGGTAATAATTTCCAACAAATATCTTGTCTTATATATGTTCGTACCAAATTAATTCTAACATTATGTTTTACATATTTTAAATTATTATTTTTCTATTTTTTGATGCCCATGTTGACACTAATTCCATGTGGTTCGCTCGATTACATGTAGCCGGGTACCGAGTGTCATGTTCTGCCGAAGCCATGTTTTGAGGTATGACACATAACATATTTACTGAGGCTATTTAGCGGGTTCTGGATTGGTTTTAGTGAATTTGGAGTTTTCTAAGTTAATGAAATGAAATGTTTGACAAAAGTCACCATATGTGGTAATTGCATCATTTTCACAGCTTTACCAATTCCACTAGGTCCAGATTATTGTTTATGACTTATTTGAGCCATTATATTGGATCTCTAGATGTTTAGATGTGTTTTCAGTCATTGGTTGTAGCGACATTTAAGACTGAAATGCATATCTGATTTGGGTCTGAGAGGCTCCGAGTGAGTTTCCGGTATTAATTCGAAGTGTGGAGACTTGGGGTTTTATTGCTTAGCTGTGATCTGGTGCAATCTCACATGCGGGATTGTAGCATCTCCCGCTGTAGGTGAGCTGCAGGTGAGAATATGGACTTGGGATCGAGTGGCCGCACTCGTAAGTAGGATCGTGATAATCGGAACCACCGCGAGTGGTTATCCGCATCTGCGAGCCTCGACTCTTAAGTGACCTTCATATCTGTGAGATATTGTTCGTAGCTGTGACATCATAGCTGCGAAAATTGGACCCACTTGCAGTGTCGCTAGGCGTATTTATTTCATTTTCTCCTAATTTGACCTCATTCCTTCTAACGTAGCTCTATTTTTTTTTTTTGCAATTTTAAGTGGTTTTGCTCGTTAAAGCTCAAGTGTAAGATCACAATTTTAGTCAAACAAACAAATACAAAATAGATTTAAATTGTTTCCTTATTATAGATCAAGAGTATTTTTGTATTAAGAGTTGATCAAGTAATTTTTTTTCAAAATTAATCTTTTATGGTTTATTCTAAATCTAATTAGAATTATTTTAGTTAAAAATCATACCTCTTTATGTGTACAAATGGAGCCCTTATGTTAAGAATCTTGAAACCTAATATAATTAACGGGTTCTCAACATGCAGCAAGCAAAACACAGAACTTGCCTTCTATCGTGATCATACCTCTCTACCACATTATTCAATTTAATATCAAAGTACTTCAAGGATATTATTAAAATTTTGATTATTAAATTATAAAGTCAGTACTCAACATCCATTTTTGAACGATTACATTATCACATTTTTTCTAGCTTATTTGTTCTCTTTAACGCGTAAATTTTCTTAGGGTGATCATTTTCGATCTAATAACTTTTGTACATAGTAGTACTATATACTCTCAACTTTTTATTTTTTGTAACTACACTCCCAAATTATTCAACCTCAAAATAAGAGCCATATGTATTTAATCAATTTAACTATGCATGTATCATTTAACAAGAAGTGAATCTGTTGGGATGTGATCTATAAAATGACATTGGTTTAATTATCTGCCATAAATGAGTAGATTTTAATTATAGAAAAAAAGAAGTTAGAGGTATAGTGTTTTTAAACTTTTTTCAAGTCATTTAATACTATTTTATGAAATTTCCCATTTTTAATTAAGTAGGTTGACTAATAAGAATCCAAGAAAAAAGGAAATAAAATAGATCATATAATTCAAGACATTAAACATATGTCATAAAATTCATCATATGTTTTGGTATAAAAACCCACATCGTTGAACACCCTTCTACGTGCAATTCTTGAACATTTCACTTCACAAAGATGTAATTCTTTGCCGAGTCTTAGTTTTATCAAATCCTTCATAAGTTTTGATTCATCTCATCTAATTAGATAATAGTTCATACACACCTCATGGTTGTCCACTTGTTATTTTTCATGTAGCAGCATCCCAGTAATAAACACACATTTCACCCCAATACTTGTCCACTTTTAAGTCAGTATGCATAATGATAGTATCTCTTTGCTTATGATTATCATATTGTTGATCTTACGATTTGATAATCATAAGAAAAGAGAAGCTCTCATTGTACATATTGACTTGAAAGTGGACAAGTATTGAGGAGAAATGTGTATTGCATCGGGACGCCGCTATAAGGAAACAATAAGTGGACAATCATGAGGTATGTATAAACTATTATCTCATGTTATAAATTATTAAGAGTTGTTTGAGTTGGCATTGGATATGACTACAATATTCTCAAAATAATTTCGGTACTAAAGTTACTAGACTACTATACTTCTTTTCACAGTGTTAAACCATGAATGTTACTTCAAATGAAAATACATCTTGCTCGTTCTTTTTCTTACTCATTATACATTTATACTAATTAGCTACTTATGTATACATACTGTTTATCTTCTTATCTTCATTTTATGTTGTCAGTGTTGAAAGTTTATACAGTAACTAGTTTGTACTCATCAAATTAAACTTTAATTTATTATTCTTGGTGTTGTATTATACATATACCAATGTTAACTCACTAAAATAGAGTCATTTAATCTTTTTATCAAATCATTTACAATCTGGATAAATTACCAGTCGAATGGTAATAATTTCCAACAAATATCTTGTCTTATATATGTTCGTACCAAATTAATTCTAACATTATGTTTTACATATTTTAAATTATTATTTTTCTATTTTTTGATGCCCATGTTGACACTAATTCCATGTGGTTCGCTCGATTACATGTAGCCGGGTACCGAGTGTCATGTTCTGCCGAAGCCATGTTTTGAGGTATGACACATAACATATTTACTGAGGCTATTTAGCGGGTTCTGGATTGGTTTTAGTGAATTTGGAGTTTTCTAAGTTAATGAAATGAAATGTTTGACAAAAGTCACCATATGTGGTAATTGCATCATTTTCACAGCTTTACCAATTCCACTAGGTCCAGATTATTGTTTATGACTTATTTGAGCCATTATATTGGATCTCTAGATGTTTAGATGTGTTTTCAGTCATTGGTTGTAGCGAGATTTAAGACTGAAATGCATATCTGATTTGGGTCTGAGAGGCTCCGAGTGAGTTTCCGGTGTTAATTCGAAGTGTGGAGACTTGGGGTTTTATTGCTTAGCTGTGATCTGGTGCAATCTCACCTGCGGGATTGTAGCAGCTCCCGCTGTAGGTGAGCTGCAGGTGAGAATATGGACTTGGGTGCGAGTGGCCGCACCTCAGAAGTACTGACCGCATAATCGGAACCACCTGTGAGTGGTTATCCGCATCTGCGAGCCTCGACTCTTAAGTGACCTTCATATCTGTGAGATATTGTTCGTAGCTGTGACATCATAGCTGCGAAAATTGGACCCACTTGCAGTGTCGCTAGGCGTATTTATTTCATTTTCTCCTAATTTGACCTCATTCCTTCTAACGTAGCTCTATTTTTTTTTTTGCAATTTTAAGTGGTTTTGCTCGTTAAAGCTCAAGTGTAAGATCACAATTTTAGTCAAACAAACAAATACAAAATAGATTTAAATTGTTTCCTTATTATAGATCAAGAGTATTTTTGTATTAAGAGTTGATCAAGTAATTTTTTTTCAAAATTAATCTTTTATGGTTTATTCTAAATCTAATTAGAATTATTTTAGTTAAAAATCATACCTCTTTATGTGTACAAATGGAGCCCTTATGTTAAGAATCTTGAAACCTAATATAATTAACGGGTTCTCAACATGCAAAACACGTAACTTGCCTTCTATCGTGATCATACCTCTCTACCACATTATTCAATTTAATATCAAAGTACTTCAAGGATATTATTAAAATTTTGATTATTAAATTATAAAGTCGACTCAACATCCATTTTTGAACGATTACATTATCACATTTTTCTAGCTTATTTGTTCTCTTTAACGTAAATTTTCTCAGGGTGATCATTTTCGATCTAATAACTTTTGTACATAGTAGTACTATATACTCTCAACTTTTTATTTTTTGTAACTACACTCCCAAATTATTCAACCTCAAAATAAGAGCCATATGTATTTAATCAATTTAACTATGCATGTATCATTTAACAAGAAGTGAATCTGTTGGGATGTGATCTATAAAATGACATTGGTTTAATTATCTGCCATAAATGAGTAGATTTTAATTATAGAAAAAAAGAAGTTAGAGGTATAGTGTTTTTAAACTTTTTTCAAGTCATTTAATACTATTTTATGAAATTTCCCATTTTTAATTAAGTAGGTTGACTAATAAGAATCCAAGAAAAAAGGAAATAAAATAGATCATATAATTCAAGACATTAAACATATGTCATAAAATTCATCATATGTTTTGGTATAAAACCCACATCGTTGAACACCCTTCTACGCAATTCTTGAACATTTCACTTCACAAAGATGTAATTCTTTGGCGGCGACAGTCTTAGTTTTATCAAATCCTTCATAAGTTTTGATTCATCTCATCTAATTAGATAATAGTTCATACACACATGGTTGTCCACTTGTTATTTTCATGTAGCAAAGATCCCAAGAATAAACACATTTCACGATACTTGTCCACTTTTAAGTCGGTATGCATAATGATAGTATCTCTTTGCTTATGATTATCATATTGTTGATCTTACGATTTGATAATCATAAGAAAGAGAAGCTCATTGTACATATTGACTTGAAAGTGGACAAGTATTGAGGAGAAATGTGTATTGCTTACTGGGATGCTGCTATAAGGAAACAATAAGTGGACAATCATGAGGTATGTATAAACTATTATCTACTGTTATAAATTATTAAGAGTTGTTTGAGTTGGCATTGGATATGACTACAATATTCTCAAAATAATTTCGGTACTAAAGTTACTAGACTACTATACTTCTTTTCACAGTGTTAAACCATGAATGTTACTTCAAATGAAAATACATCTTGCTCGTTTCTTTTCTTACTCATTATACATTTATACTAATTAGCTACTTATGTATACATACTGTTTATCTTCTTATCTTCATTTTATGTTGTCAGTGCTGAAAGTTTATACAGTAACTAGTTTGTACTCATCAAATTAAACTTTAATTTATTATTCTTGGTGTTGTATTATACATATACCAATGTTAACTCACTAAAATAGAGTCATTTAATCTTTTTTATCAAATCATTTACAATCTGGATAAATTACCAGTCGAATGGTAATAATTTCCAACAAATATCTTGTCTTATATATGTTCGTACCAAATTAATTCTAACATTATGTTTTACATATTTTAAATTATTATTTTACTATTTTTTGATGCCCATGTTGACACTAATTCCATGTGGTTCGCTCGATTACATGTAGCCGGGTACCGAGTGTCATGTTCTGCCGAAGCCATGGTTTGGGGTATGACACATAGCATATTTACTGAGGCTATTGAGCGGGTTCTGGATTGGTTTTAGTGAATTTGGAGTTTTCTAAGTTAATGAAATGAAATGTTTGACAAAAGTCACCATATGTGGTAATTGCATCATTTTCAAAGCTTTACCAATTCCACTAGGTCCAGATTATTGTTTATGACTTATTTGAGCCATTATATTGGATCTCTAGATGTTTAGATGTGTTTTCAGTCATTGGTTGTAGCGAGATTTAAGACTGAAATGCATATCTGATTTGGGTCTGAGAGGCTCCGAGTGAGTTTCCGGTGTTAATTCGAAGTGTGGAGACTTGGGGTTTTATTGCTTAGCTGTGATCTGGTGCAATCTCACCTGCGGGATTGTAGCAGCTCCCGCTGTAGGTGAGCTGCAGGTGAGAATATGGACTTGGGTGCGAGTGGCCGCGCACTCGGATCGATCTTGATAATCGGAACCACTGCGAGTGGTTATCCAGATCGCGAGCCTAGACTCTTAAGTGACCTTCATATCTGTGAGATATTGTTCGTAGCTGTGACATCATAGCTGCGAAAATTGGACCCACTTGCAGTGTCGCTAGGCGTATTTATTTCATTTTCTCCTAATTTGACCTCATTCCTTCTAACGTAGATCTATTTTTTTTTTTGCAATGTTAAGTTGTTTTGCTCGTTAAAGCTCAAGTGTAAGATCACAATTTTAGTCAAACATACAAATACAAAATAGATTTAAATTGTTTCCTTATTATAGATCAAGAATATTTTTGTATTAAGAGTTGATCAAGTAATTTTTTTTCAAAATTAATCTTTTATGGTTTATTCTAAATCTAATTAGAATTATTTTAGTTAAAAATCATACCTCTTTATGTGTACAAATGGAGCCCTTATGTTAAGAATCTTGAAACCTAATATAATTAACGGGTTCTCAACATGCAGCAAGCAAAACACAGAACTTGCCTTCTATCTTGATCATACCTCTCTACCACATTATTCAATTTAATATCAAAGTACTTCAAGGATATTATTAAAATTTTGATTATTATATTATAAAATCAGTACTCAACATCCATTTTTGAACGATTACATTATCACCTTTTTTCTAGCTTATTTGTTCTCTTTAACGCGTAAATTTTCTCAGGGTGATCATTTTCGATCTAATAACTTTTGTACATAGTAGTACTATATACTCTCAACTTTTTATTTTTTGTAACTACACTCCCAAATTATTCAACCTCAAAATAAGAGCCATATGTATTTAATCAATTTAACTATGCATGTATCATTTAACAAGAAGTGAATCTGTTGGGATGTGATCTATAGAATGACATTGGTTTAATTACCTGCCATAAATGAGTAGATTTTAATTATAGAAAAAAAGAAGTTAGAGGTATAGTGTTTTTAAACTTTTTTCAAGTCATTTAATACTATTTTATGAAATTTCCCATTTTTAATTAAGTAGGTTGACTAATAAGAATCCATGAAAAAAGGAAATAAAATAGATCATATAATTCAAGCCATTAAACATATGTCATAAAATTCATCATATGTTTTGGTATAAAAACCCACATCGTTGAACACCCTTCTACGTGCAATTCTTGAACATTTCACTTCACAAAGATGTAATTCTTTGAGCGATCTTAGTTTTATCAAATCCTTCATAAGTTTTGATTCATCTCATCTAATTAGATAATAGTTCATACACACCTCATGGTTGTCCACTTGTTATTTTTCATGTAGCAGCATCCCAGTAATAAACACACATTTCACCCCAATACTTGCCCACTTTTAAGTCAGTATGCATAATGATAGTATCTCTTTGCTTATGATTATCATATTGTTGATCTTATGATTTGATAATCATAAGAAAAGAGAAGCTCTCATTGTACATATTGACTTGAAAGTGACAAGTATTGAGGAGAAATGTGTATTGCATCTGGGATCCGCTATAAAAACAATAAGTGGACAATCATGAGGTATGTATAAACTATTATCTACTGTTATAAATTATTAAGAGTTGTTTGAGTTGGCATTGGATATGACTACAATATTCTAAAAATAATTTCGGTACTAAAGTTACTAGACTACTATACTTCTTTTCACAGTGTTAAACCATGAATGTTACTTCAAATGAAAATACATCTTGCTCGTTCTTTTTCTTACTCATTATACATTTATACTAATTAGCTACTTATGTATACATACTGTTTATCTTCTTATCTTCATTTTATGTTGTCGATCTTTGAAAGTTTATACAGTAACTAGTTTGTACTCATCAAATTAAACTTTAATTTATTATTCTTGGTGTTGTATTATACATATACCAATGTTAACTCACTAAAATAGAGTCATTTAATCTTTTTTATCAAATCATTTACAATCTGGATAAATTACCAGTCGAATGGTAATAATTTCCAACAAATATCTTGTCTTATATATGTTCGTACCAAATTAATTCTAACATTATGTTTTACATATTTTAAATTATTATTTTACTATTTTTTTATGCCCATGTTGACACTAATTTCATGTGGTTCGCTCGATTACATGTAGCCGGGTACCGAGTGTCATGTTCTGCCGAAGCCATGGTTTGGGGTATGACACATAGCATATTTACTGAGGCTATTTAGCGGGTTCTGGATTGGTTTTAGTGAATTTGGAGTTTTCTAAGTTAATGAAATGAAATGTTTGACAAAAGTCACCATATGTGGTAATTGCCTCATTTTCACATCTTTACCAATTCCACTAGGTCCAGATTATTGTTTATGACTTATTTGAGCCATTATATTGGATCTCTAGATGTTTAGATGTGTTTTCAGTCATTGGTTGTAGCGAGATTTAAGACTGAAATGCATATCTGATTTGGGTCTGAGAGGCTCCGAGTGAGTTTCCGGTATTAATTCGAAGTGTGGAGACTTGGGGTTTTATTGCTTAGCTGTGATCTGGTGCAATCTCACCTGCGGGATTGTAGCAGCTCCCGCTATAGGTGAGCTGCTGGTGAGAATATGGACTTGGGTGCGAGTGGCCGCACCTCAGAAGTACTGACCGCATAATCGGAACCACCTGTGAGTGGTTATCCGCATCTGCGAGCCTCGACTCTTAAGTGACCTTCATATCTGTGAGATATTGTTCGTAGCTGTGACATCATAGCTGCGAAAATTGGACCCACTTGCAGTGTCGCTAGGCGTATTTATTTCATTTTCTCCTAATTTGACCTCATTCCTTCTAACGTAGCTCTATTTTTTTTTTTTTTGCAATTTTAAGTGGTTTTGCTCGTTAAAGCTCAAGTGTAAGATCACAATTTTAGTCAAACAAACAAATACAAAATAGATTTAAATTGTTTCCTTATTATAGATCAAGAATATTTTTGTATTAAGAGTTGATCAAGTAATTTTTTTTCAAAATTAATCTTTTATGGTTTATTCTAAATCTAATTAAAATTATTTTAGTTAAAAATCATACCTCTTTATGTGTACAAATGGAGCCCTTATGTTAAGAATCTTGAAACCTAATATAATTAACGGGTTCCTAACATGCAGCAAGCAAAACACAGAACTTGCCTTCTATCGTGATCATACCTCTCTACCACATTATTCAATTTAATATCAAAGTACTTCAAGGATATTATTAAAATTTTGATTTTTAAATTATAAAGTCAGTACTCAACATCCATTTTTGAACGATTACATTATCACATTTTTTCTAGCTTATTTGTTCTCTTTAACGCGTAAATTTTCTCAGGGTGATCATTTTCGATCTAATAAATTTTGTACATAGTAGTACTATATACTCTCAACTTTTTATTTTTTGTAACTACACTCCCAAATTATTCAACCTCAAAATAAGAGCCATATGTATTTAATCAATTTAACTATGCATGTATCATTTAACAAGAAGTGAATCATTGGGATGTGATCTATAAAATGACATTGGTTTAATTACCTGCCATAAATGAGTAGATTTTAATTATAGAAAAAAAGAAGTTAGAGGTATAGTGTTTTTAAACTTTTTTCAAGTCATTTAATACTATTTTATGAAATTTCCCATTTTTAATTAAGTAGGTTGACTAATAAGAATCCATGAAAAAAGGAAATAAAATAGATCATATAATTCAAGACATTAAACATATGTCATAAAATTCATCATATGTTTTGGTATAAAAACCCACATCGTTGAACACCCTTCTACGTGCAATTCTTGAACATTTCACTTCACAAAGATGTAATTGCTGAGCAGTCTTAGTTTTATCAAATCCTTCATAAGTTTTGATTCATCTCATCTAATTAGATAATAGTTCATACACACTCATGGTTGTCCACTTGTTATTTTTCATGTAAAGATCCCAAGATAAACACACATTTCACTGATACTTGTCCACTTTTAAGTCGGTATGCATAATGATAGTATCTCTTTGCTTATGATTATCATATTGTTGATCTTACGATTTGATAATCATAAGAAAAGAGAAGCTCTCATGTACATATTGACTTGAAAGTGACAAGTATTGAGGAGAAATGTATTGCATCTTGGGATGCCGCTTATAAGGAAACAATAAGTGGACAATCAGGTATGTATAAACTATTATCTCTCGTTATAAATTATTAAGAGTTGTTTGAGTTGGCATTGGATATGACTACAATATTCTCAAAATAATTTGGTACTAAAGTTACTAGACTACTATACTTCTTTTCACGGTGTTAAACCATGAATGTTACTTCAAATGAAAATACATCTTGCTCGTTCTTTTTCTTACTCATTATACATTTATACTAATTAGCTACTTATGTATACATACTTTATCTTCTTATCTTCATTTTATGTTGTCGATCTTTGAAAGTTTATACAAGAACTAGTTTGTACTCATCAAATTAAACTTTAATTTATTATTCTTGGTGTTGTATTATACATATACCAATGTTAACTCACTAAAATAGAGTCATTTAATCTTTTTTATCAAATCATTTACAATCTGGATAAATTACCAGTCGAATGGTAATAATTTCCAACAAATATCTTGTCTTATATATGTTCGTACCAAATTAATTCTAACATTATGTTTTACATATTTTAAATTATTATTTTACTATTTTTTTATGCCCATGTTGACACTAATTCCATGTGGTTCGCTCGATTACATGTATCCGGGTACCGAGTGTCATGTTCTGCCGAAGCCATGGTTTGGGGTATGACACATAGCATATTTACTGAGGCTATTTAGCGGGTTCTGGATTGGTTTGAGTGAATTTGGAGTTTTCTAAGTTAATGAAATGAAATGTTTGACAAAAGTCACCATATGTGGTAATTGCATCATTTTCACAGCTTTACCAATTCCACTAGGTCCAGATTATTGTTTATGACTTATTTGAGCCATTATATTGGATCTCTAGATGTTTAGATGTGTTTTTAGTCATTGGTTGTAGCGAGATTTAAGACTGAAATGCATATCTGATTTGGGTCTGAGAGGCTCCGAGTGAGTTTCCGGTATTAATTCGAAGTGTGGAGACTTGGGGTTTTATTGCTTAGCTGTGATCTGGTGCAATCTAACCTGCGGGATTGTAGCAGCTCCCGCTATAGGTGAGCTGCTGGTGAGAATATGGACTTGGGTGCGAGTGGCCGCACCTCAGAAGTACTGACCGCATAATCGGAACCACCTGTGAGTGGTTATCCGCATCTGCGAGCCTCGACTCTTAAGTGACCTTCATATCTGTGAGATATTGTTCGTAGCTGTGACATCATAGCTGCGAAAATTGGACCCACTTGCAGTTTCGCTAGGCGTATTTATTTCATTTTCTCCTAATTTGACCTCATTCCTTCTAACGTAGCTCTATTTTTTTTTTTTTTGCAATTTTAAGTGGTTTTGCTCGTTAAAGCTCAAGTGTAAGATCACAATTTTAGTCAAACAAACAAATAGAAAAAATATTTAAAATGTTTCCTTATTATAGATCAAGAATATTTTTGTATTAAGAGTTGATCAAGTAATTTTTTTTCAAAATTAATCTTTTATGGTTTATTCTAAATCTAATTAAAATTATTTTAGTTAAAAATCATACCTCTTTATGTGTACAAATGGAGCCCTTATGTTAAGAATCTTGAAACCTAATATAATTAACGGGTTCCTAACATGCAGCAAGCAAAACACAGAACTTGCCTTCTATCGTGATCATACCTCTCTACCACATTATTCAATTTAATATCAAAGTACTTCAAGGATATTATTAAAATTTTGATTATTAAATTATAAAGTCGACTCAACATCCATTTTTGAACGATTACATTATCACATTTTTCTAGCTTATTTGTTCTCTTTAACGTAAATTTTCTCAGGGTGATCATTTTCGATCTAATAAATTTTGTACATAGTAGTACTATATACTCTCAACTTTTTATTTTTTGTAACTACACTCCCAAATTATTCAACCTCAAAATAAGAGCCATATGTATTTAATCAATTTAACTATGCATGTATCATTTAACAAGAAGTGAATCTGTTGGGATGTGATCTATAAAATGACATTGGTTTAATTACCTGCCATAAATGAGTAGATTTTAATTATAGAAAAAAAGAAGTTAGAGGTATAGTGTTTTTAAACTTTTTTCAAGTCATTTAATACTATTTTATGAAATTTCCCATTTTTAATTAAGTAGGTTGACTAATAAGAATCCATGAAAAAAGGAAATAAAATAGATCATATAATTCAAGACATTAAACATATGTCATAAAATTCATCATATGTTTTGGTATAAAAACCCACATCGTTGAACACCCTTCTACGTGCAATTCTTGAACATTTCACTTCACAAAGATGTAATTGCTGAGCAGTCTTAGTTTTATCAAATCCTTCATAAGTTTTGATTCATCTCATCTAATTAGATAATAGTTCATACACACCTCATGGTTGTCCACTTGTTATTTTTCATGAGAAAGATCCCAAGATAAACACACATTTCACCCCAATACTTGTCCACTTTTAAGTCAGTATGCATAATGATAGTATCTCTTTGCTTATGATTATCATATTGTTGATCTTACGATTTGATAATCATAAGAAAAGAGAAGCTCTCATTGTACATATTGACTTGAAAGTGGACAAGTATTGAGGAGAAATGTATTGCATCTTGGGATCTCGCTATAAGGAAACAATAAGTGGACAATCATGAGGTATGTATAAACTATTATCTCATGTTATAAATTATTAAGAGTTGTTTGAGTTGGCATTGGATATGACTACAATATTCTCAAAATAATTTCGGTACTAAAGTTACTAGACTACTATACTTCTTTTCACAGTGTTAAACCATGAATGTTACTTCAAATGAAAATACATCTTGCTCGTTCTTTTTCTTACTCATTATACATTTATACTAATTAGCTACTTATGTATACATACTGTTTATCTTCTTATCTTCATTTTATGTTGTCAGTGCTGAAAGTTTATACAGTAACTAGTTTGTACTCATCAAATTAAACTTTAATTTATTATTCTTGGTGTTGTATTATACATATACCAATGTTAACTCACTAAAATAGAGTCATTTAATCTTTTTTATCAAATCATTTACAATCTGGATAAATTACCAGTCGAATGGTAATAATTTCCAACAAATATCTTGTCTTATATATGTTCGTACCAAATTAATTCTAACATTATGTTTTACATATTTTAAATTATTATTTTACTATTTTTTTATGCCCATGTTGACACTAATTCCATGTGGTTCGCTCGATTACATGTATCCGGGTACCGAGTGTCATGTTCTGCCGAAGCCATGGTTTGGGGTATGACACATAGCATATTTACTGAGGCTATTTAGCGGGTTCTGGATTGGTTTGAGTGAATTTGGAGTTTTCTAAGTTAATGAAATGAAATGTTTGACAAAAGTCACCATATGTGGTAATTGCATCATTTTCACAGCTTTACCAATTCCACTAGGTCCAGATTATTGTTTATGACTTATTTGAGCCATTATATTGGATCTCTAGATGTTTAGATGTGTTTTCAGTCATTGGTTGTAGCGAGATTTAAGACTGAAATGCATATCTGATTTGGGTCTGAGAGGCTCCGAGTGAGTTTCCGGTTTTAATTCGAAGTGTGGAGACTTGGGGTTTTATTGCTTAGCTGTGATCTGGTGCAATCTCACCTGCGGGATTGTAGCAGCTCCCGCTATAGGTGATCTGCTGGTGAGAATATGGACTTGGGTGCGAGTGGCCGCACCTCAGAAGTACTGACCGCATAATCGGAACCACCTGTGAGTGGTTATCCGCATCTGCGAGCCTCGACTCTTAAGTGACCTTCATATCTGTGAGATATTGTTCGTAGCTGTGACATCATAGCTGCGAAAATTGGACCCACTTGCAGTTTCGCTAGGCGTATTTATTTCATTTTCTCCTAATTTGACCTCATTCCTTCTAACGTAGCTCTATTTTTTTTTTTTTTGCAATTTTAAGTGGTTTTTCTCGTTAAAGCTCAAGTGTAAGATCACAATTTTAGTCAAACAAACAAATAGAAAAAATATTTAAAATGTTTCCTTATTATAGATCAAGAATATTTTTGTATTAAGAGTTGATCAAGTAATTTTTTTTCAAAATTAATCTTTTATGGTTTATTCTAAATCTAATTAAAATTATTTTAGTTAAAAATCATACCTCTTTATGTGTACAAATGGAGCCCTTATGTTAAGAATCTTGAAACCTAATATAATTAACGGGTTCCTAACATGCAGCAAGCAAAACACAGAACTTGCCTTCTATCGTGATCATACCTCTCTACCACATTATTCAATTTAATATCAAAGTACTTCAAGGATATTATTAAAATTTTGATTATTAAATTATAAAGTCAGTACTCAACATCCATTTTTGAACGATTACATTATCACATTTTTTCTAGCTTATTTGTTCTCTTTAACGCGTAAATTTTCTCAGGGTGATCATTTTCGATCTAATAAATTTTGTACATAGTAGTACTATATACTCTCAACTTTTTATTTTTTGTAACTACACTCCCAAATTATTCAACCTCAAAATAAGAGCCATATGTATTTAATCAATTTAACTATGCATGTATCATTTAACAAGAAGTGAATCTGTTGGGATGTGATCTATAAAATGACATTGGTTTAATTACCTGCCATAAATGAGTAGATTTTAATTATAGAAAAAAAGAAGTTAGAGGTATAGTGTTTTAAACTTTTTTCAAGTCATTTAATACTATTTTATGAAATTTCCCATTTTTAATTAAGTAGGTTGACTAATAAGAATCCATGAAAAAAGGAAATAAAATAGATCATATAATTCAAGACATTAAACATATGTCATAAAATTCATCATATGTTTTGGTATAAAAACCCACATCGTTGAACACCCTTCTACGTGCAATTCTTGAACATTTCACTTCACAAAGATGTAATTCTCGAGCGATCTTAGTTTTATCAAATCCTTCATAAGTTTTGATTCATCTCATCTAATTAGATAATAGTTCATACACACTCATGGTTGTCCACTTGTTATTTTTCATGTAAAGATCCCAAGATAAACACACATTTCACCCAATACTTGTTCACTTTTAAGTCAAGATGCATAATGATAGTATCTCTTTGCTTATGATTATCATATTGTTGATCTTACGATTTGATAATCATAAGAAAAGAGAAGCTCTCATTGTACATATTGACTTGAAAGGACAAGTATTGAGGAGAAATGTATTGCATCGGGATCCGCTTATAAGGAAACAATAAGTGGACAATCATGAGGTATGTATAAACTATTATCTACTGTTATAAATTATTAAGAGTTGTTTGAGTTGGCATTGGATATGACTACAATATTCTCAAAATAATTTCGGTACTAAAGTTACTAGACTACTATACTTCTTTTCACAGTGTTAAACCATGAATGTTACTTCAAATGAAAATACATCTTGCTCGTTCTTTTTCTTACTCATTATACATTTATACTAATTAGCTACTTGTGTATACATACTGTTTATCTTCTTATCTTCATTTTATGTTGTCAGTGTTGAAAGTTTATACAGTAACTAGTTTGTACTCATCAAATTAAACTTTAATTTATTATTCTTGGTGTTGTATTATACATATACCAATGTTAAATCACTAAAATAGAGTCATTTAATCTTTTTTATCAAATCATTTACAATCTGGATAAATTACCAGTCGAATGGTAATAATTTCCAACAAATATCTTGTCTTATATATGTTCGTACCAAATTAATTCTAACATTATGTTTTACATATTTTAAATTATTATTTTACTATTTTTTGATGCCCATGTTGACACTAATTCCATGTGGTTCGCTCGATTACATGTAGCCGGGTACCGAGTGTCATGTTCTGCCGAAGCCATGGTTTGGGGTATGACACATAGCATATTTACTGAGGCTATTTAGCGGGTTCTGGATTGGTTTTAGTGAATTTGGAGTTTTCTAAGTTAATGAAATGAAATGTTTGACAAAAGTCACCATATGTGGTAATTGTATCATTTTCAAAGCTTTACCAATTCCACTAGGTCCAGATTATTGTTTATGACTTATTTGAGCCATTATATTGGATCTCTAGATGTTTAGATGTGTTTTCAGTCATTGGTTGTAGCGAGATTTAAGACTGAAATGCATATCTGATTTGGATCTGAGAGGCTCCGAGTGAGTTTCCGGTGTTAATTCGAAGTGTGGAGACTTGGGGTTTTATTGCTTAGTTGTGATCTGGTGCAATCTCACCTGCGGGATTGTAGCAGCTCCCGCTGTAGGTGAGCTGCAGGTGAGAATATGGACTTGGGTGCGAGTGGCCGCACCTCAGAAGTACTGACCGCATAATCGGAACCACCTGTGAGTGGTTATCCGCATCTGCGAGCCTCGACTCTTAAGTGACCTTCATATCTGTGAGATATTGTTCGTAGCTGTGACATCATAGCTGCGAAAATTGGACCCACTTGCAGTGTCGCTAGGCGTATTTATTTCATTTTCTCCTAATTTGACCTCATTCCTTCTAACGTAGCTCTATTTTTTTTTTTTTTGCAATTTTAAGTGGTTTTGCTCGTTAAAGCTCAAGTGTAAGATCACAATTTTAGTCAAACAAACAAATACAAAATAGATTTAAATTGTTTCCTTATTATAGATCAAGAATATTTTTGTATTAAGAGTTGATCAAGTAATTTTTTTTCAAAATTAATCTTTTATGGTTTATTCTAAATCTAATTAAAATTATTTTAGTTAAAAATCATACCTCTTTATGTGTACAAATGGAGCCCTTATGTTAAGAATCTTGAAACCTAATATAATTAATCTGTTCTCAACATGCAAAGAAGCAAAACACGTAACTTGCCTTCTATCGTGATCATACCTCTACCACATTATTCAATTTAATATCAAAGTACTTCAAGGATATTATTAAAATTTTGATTATTAAATTATAAAGTCAGTACTCAACATCCATTTTTGAACGATTACATTATCACATTTTTTCTAGCTTATTTGTTCTCTTTAACGCGTAAATTTTCTCAGGGTGATCATTTTCGATCTAATAACTTTTGTACATAGTAGTACTATATACTCTAAACTTTTTATTTTTTGTAACTACACTCCCAAATTATTCAACCTCAAAATAAGAGCCATATGTATTTAATCAATTTAACTATGCATATATCATTTAACAAGAAGTGAATCTGTTGGGATGTCATCTATAAAATGACATTGGTTTAATTACCTGCCATAAATGAGTAGATTTTAATTATAGAAAAAAAGAAGTTAGAGGTATAGTGTTTTTAAACTTTTTTCAAGTCATTTAATACTATTTTATGAAATTTCCCATTTTTAATTAAGTAGGTTGACTAATAAGAATCCATGAAAAAAGGAAATAAAATAGATCATATAATTCAAGCCATTAAACATATGTCATAAAATTCATCATATGTTTTGGTATAAAAAACCCACATCGTTGAACACCCTTCTACGTGCAATTCTTGAACATTTCACTTCACAAAGATGTAATTCTTTGAAGCGATCTTAGTTTTATCAAATCCTTCATAAGTTTTGATTCATCTCATCTAATTAGTTAATAGTTCATACACACTCATGGTTGTCCACTTGTTATTTTTCATGTAAAGATCCCAAGATAAACACACATTTCACCCCAATACTTGTCCACTTTTAAGTCAGTATGCATAATGATAGTATCTCTTTGCTTATGATTATCATATTGTTGATCTTACGATTTGATAATCATAAGAAAAGAGAAGCTCTCATTGTACATATTGACTTGAAAGTGGACAAGATTGAGGAGAAATGTATCACATCTTGGGATGCTGCTATAAGGAAACAATAAGTGGACAATCATGAGGTATGTATAAACTATTATCTCATGTTATAAATTATTAAGAGTTGTTTGAGTTGGCATTGGATATGACTACAATATTCTCAAAATAATTTCGGTACTAAAGTTACTAGACTACTATACTTCTTTTCACAGTGTTAAACCATGAATGTTACTTCAAATGAAAATACAACTTGCTCGTTCTTTTTCTTACTCATTATACATTTATACTAATTAGCTACTTATGTATACATACTGTTTATCTTCTTATCTTCATTTTATGTTGTCGACAGTAGAAAGTTTATACAAGAACTAGTTTGTACTCATCAAATTAAACTTTAATTTATTATTCTTGGTGTTGTATTATACATATACCAATGTTAACTCACTAAAATAGAGTCATTTAATCTTTTTATCAAATCATTTACAACTGGATAAATTACGATCTAATGGTAATAATTTCCAACAAATATCTTGTCTTATATATGTTCGTAGCAAATTAATTCTAACATTATGTTTTACATATTTTAAATTATTATTTTACTATTTTTTGATGCCCATGTTGACACTAATTCCATGTGGTTCGCTCGACATACATGTAGATGCACCGAGTGTCATGTTACTAGAAGCCATGGTTTGGGGTATGACACATAGCATATTTACTGAGGCTATTTAGCGGGTTCTGGATTGGTTTTAGTGAATTTGGAGTTTTCTAAGTTAATGAAATGAAATGTTTGACAAAAGTCACCATATGTGGTAATTGTATCATTTTCAAAGCTTTACCAATTCCACTAGGTCCATTATTGTTTATGACTTATTTGAGCCATTATATTGGATCTCTAGATGTTTAGATGTGTTTTCACCATTGGTTGTAGCGAGATTTAAGATCAAATGCATATCCGATTTGGATCTGAGAGGCTCCGAGTGAGTTTCCGGTGTTAATTCGAAGTGTGGAGACTTGGGGTTTTATTGCTTAGCTGTGATCTGGTGCAATCTCACCTGCGGGATTGTAGACTCACTGTAGGTGAGCCGCGGTGAGAATATGGACTTGGCGCGAGTGGCGCACTCGGCATCGATCGCATAATCGGAACCACCGTGAGTGGTTATCCGCATCTGCAGCCTCGACTCTTAAGTGACCTTCATATCGTGAGATATTGTTCGTAGAGTGTGACATCATAGCTAAAAATTGGACCCACTTGCAGTGTCGCTAGGCGTATTTATTTCATTTTCTCCTAATTTGACCTCATTCCTTCTAACGTAGCTCTATTTATTTTTTTTGCAATTTTAAGTGGTTTTGTTCGTTAAAGCTCAAGTGTAAGATCACAATTTTAGTCAAACAAACAAATACAAAATAGATTTAAATTGTTTCCTTATTATAGATCAAGAATATTTTTGTATTAAGAGTTGATCAAGTAATTTTTTTTCAAAATTAATCTTTTATGGTTTATTCTAAATCTAATTAGAATTATTTTAGTTAAAAATCATACCTCTTTATGTGTACAAATGGAGCCCTTATGTTAAGAATCTTGAAACCTAATATAATTAACGGGTTCTCAACATGCAGCAAGCAAAACACAGAACTTGCCTTCTATCGTGATCATACCTCTCTACCACATTATTCAATTTAATATCAAAGTACTTCAAGGATATTATTAAAATTTTGATTATTAAATTATAAAGTCAGTACTCAACATCCATTTTTGAACGATTACATTATCACATTTTTTCTAGCTTATTTGTTCTCTTTAACGCGTAAATTTTCTCAGGGTGATCATTTTCGATCTAATAACTTTTGTACATAGTAGTACTATATACTCTCAACTTTTTATTTTTTGTAACTACACTCCCAAATTATTCAACCTCAAAATAAGAGCCATATGTATTTAATCAATTTAACTATGCATGTATCATTTAACAAGAAGTGAATCTGTTGGGATGTGATCTATACAATGACATTTGTTTAATTACTTGCCATAAATGAGTAGATTTTAATTATAGAAAAAAAGAAGTTAGAGGTATAGTGTTTTTAAACTTTTTTCAAGTCATTTAATACTATTTTATGAAATTTCCCATTTTTAATTAAGTAGGTTGACTAATAAGAATCCATGAAAAAAGGAAATAAAATAGATCATATAATTCAAGACATTAAACATATGTCATAAAATTCATCATATGTTTTGGTATAAAAACCCACATCGTTGAACACCCTTCTACGTGCAATTCTTGAACATTTCACTTCACAATGATGTAATTCTCGAAAGCCTTTTAGTTTTATCAAATCCTTCATAAGTTTTGATTCATCTCATCTAATTAGATAATAGTTCATACACACCATGGTTGTCCACTTGTTATTTTCATGTAAGATCCCAAGAATAAACACATTTCACTTAATACTTGTCCACTTTTAAGTCAGTATGCATAATGATAGTATCTCTTTGCTTATGATTATCATATTGTTGATCTTACGATTTGATAATCATAAGAAAAGAGAAGCTCTCATTGTACATATTGACTTGAAAGTGGACAAGTATTGAGGAGAAATGTGTATTGCTTACTGGGATGCTGCTATAAGGAAACAATAAGTGGACAATCATGAGGTATGTATAAACTATTATCTCTTTATAAATTATTAAGAGTTGTTTGAGTTGGCATTGGATATCACTACAATATTCTCAAAATAATTTCGGTACTAAAGTTACTAGACTACTATACTTCTTTTCACAGTGTTAAACCATGAATGTTACTTCAAATGAAAATACATCTTGCTCGTTCTTTTTCTTACTCATTATACATTTATACTAATTAGCTACTTATGTATACATACTGTTTATCTTCTTATCTTCATTTTATGTTGTCAGTGCTGAAAGTTTATACAGTAACTAGTTTGTACTCATCAAATTAAACTTTAATTTATTATTCTTGGTGTTGTATTATACATATACCAATGTTAACTCACTAAAATAGAGTCATTTAATCTTTTTTATCAAATCATTTACAATCTGGATAAATTACCAGTCGAATGGTAATAATTTCCAACAAATATCTTGTCTTATATATGTTCGTACCAAATTAATTCTAACATTATGTTTTACATATTTTAAATTATTATTTTACTATTTTTTGATGCACATGTTGACACTAATTCCATGTGGTTCGCTCGATTACATGTACCCGGGTACCGAGTGTCATGTTCTGCCGAAGCCATGGTTTGGGGTATGACACATAGCATATTTACTGAGGCTATTTAGCGGGTTCTGGATTGGTTTTAGTGAATTTGGAGTTTTCTAAGTTAATGAAATGAAATGTTTGACAAAAGTCACCATATGTGGTAATTGTATCATTTTCAAAGCTTTACCAATTCCAATAGGTCCAGATTATTGTTTATGACTTATTTGAGCCATTATATTGGATCTCTAGATGTTTAGATGTGTTTTCAGTCATTGGTCAGAAGTAGATTTAAGACCAAAATGCATATCCGATTTGGATCTGAGAGGCTCCGGTGAGTTTCCTGTGTTAATTCAAGTGTGGAGACTTGGGGTTTTATTGCTTAGGCGTGATGCGTGCAATCTCACCTGCGGGATTGTAGCAGCTCCCGCTGTAGGTGAGCTGCAGGTGAGAATATGGACTTGGGTGCGAGTGGCCGCACCTCAGAAGTACTGACCGCATAATCGGAACCACTTGTGAGTGGTTATCCGCATCTGCGAGCCTCGACTCTTAAGTGACCTTCATATCTGTGAGATATTGTTCGTAGCTGTGACATCATAGCTGCGAAAATTGGACCCACTTGAAGTGTCGCTAGGCGTATTTATTTCATTTTCTCCTAATTTGACCTCATTCCTTCTAACGTAGATCTATTTTTTTTTTTTGCAATGTTAAGTGGTTTTGCTCGTTATAGCTCAAGTGTAAGATCACAATTTTAGTCAAACATACAAATACAAAATAGATTTAAATTGTTTCCTTATTATAGATCAAGAATATTTTTGTATTAAGAGTTGATCAAGTAATTTTTTTTCAAAATTAATCTTTTATGGTTTATTCTAAATCTAATTAGAATTATTTTAGTTAAAAATCATACCTCTTTATGTGTACAAATGGAGCCCTTATGTTAAGAATCTTGAAACCTAATATAATTAACGGGTTCTCAACATGCAGCAAGCAAAACACAGAACTTGCCTTCTATCGTGATCATACCTCTCTACCACATTATTCAATTTAATATCAAAGTACTTCAAGGATATTATTAAAATTTTGATTATTAAATTATAAAATCAGTACTCAACATCCATTTTTGAACGATTACATTATCACCTTTTTTCTAGCTTATTTGTTCTCTTTAACGCGTAAATTTTCTCAGGGTGATCATTTTCGATCTAATAACTTTTGTACATAGTAGTACTATATACTCTCAACTTTTTATTTTTTGTAACTACACTCCCAAATTATTCAACCTCAAAATACGAGCCATATGTATTTAATCAATTTAACTATGCATGTATCATTTAACAAGAAGTGAATCTGTTGGGATGTGATCTATAGAATGACATTGGTTTAATTACCTGCCATAAATGAGTAGATTTTAATTATAGAAAAAAAGAAGTTAGAGGTATAGTGTTTTTAAACTTTTTTCAAGTCATTTAATACTATTTTATGAAATTTCCCATTTTTAATTAAGTAGGTTGACTAATAAGAATCCATGAAAAAAGGAAATAAAATAGATCATATAATTCAAGCCATTAAACATATGTCATAAAATTCATCATATGTTTTGGTATAAAAACCCACATCGTTGAACACCCTTCTACGTGCAATTCTTGAACATTTCACTTCACAAAGATGTAATTGCTGAGCAGTCTTAATTTTATCAAATCCTTCATAAGTTTTGATTCATCTCATCTAATTAGATAATAGTTCATACACACCTCATGGTTGTCCACTTGTTATTTTTCATGTAGCAGCATCCCACTAATAAACACACATTTCACCCCAATACTTGCCCACTTTTTAGTCAGTATGCATAATGATAGTATCTCTTTGCTTATGATTATCATATTGTTGATCTTATGATTTGATAATCATAAGAAAAGAGAAGCTCTCATTGTACATATTGACTTGAAAGTGGACAAGTATTGAGGAGAAATGTGTATTGCTTACTGGGATGCTGCTATAAGGAAACAATAAGTGGACAATCATGAGGTATGTATAAACTATTATCTACTGTTATAAATTATTAAGAGTTGTTTGAGTTGGCATTGGATATGACTACAATATTCTAAAAATAATTTCGGTACTAAAGTTACTAGACTACTATACTTCTTTTCACAGTGTTAAACCATGAATGTTACTTCAAATGAAAATACATCTTGCTCGTTCTTTTTCTTACTCATTATACATTTATACTAATTAGCTACTTATGTATACATACTGTTTATCTTCTTATCTTCATTTTATGTCATTGTTGAAAGTTTATACAAGAACTAGTTTGTACTCATCAAATTAAACTTTAATTTATTATTCTTGGTGTTGTATTATACATATACCAATGTTAACTCACTAAAATAGAGTCATTTAATCTTTTTATCAAATAATTTACAACTGGATAAATTACCAATGAATGGTAATAATTTCCAACAAATATCTTGTCTTATATATGTTCGTACCAAATTAATTCTAACATTATGTTTTACATATTTTAAATTATTATTTTACTATTTTTGATGCCCATGTTGACACTAATTCCATGTGGTTCGCTCGATTACATGTAGCTGCACCGAGTGTCATGTTACAGAAGCCATGGTTTGGGGAATGACACATAACATATTTAATCGAGGCTATTGAGCGGTTTGGATTGGTTTTAGTGAATTTGGAGTTTTCTAAGTTAATGAAATGAAATGTTTGACAAAGTCACCATATGTGGTAATTGCATCATTTTCAAAGCTTTACCAATTCCACTAGGTTGATTATTGTTTATGACTTATTTGAGCCATTATATTGATCTCTAGATGTTTAGATGTGTTTTCACCATTGGTCAGAAGTAGATTTAAGACTCAAATGCATATCCGATTTGGGTATGAGAGGCTCAAGTGAGTTTCCGGTGTTAATTGGAAGTGTGGAGACTTGGGGTTTTATTGCTTAGCTGTGATCTGGTGCAATCTCACCTGCGGGATTGTAGCAGCTCTCGCTGTAGGTGAGCTGCAGGTGAGAATATGGACTTGCGCGAGCGCACCTGGAAATCGACCGCATAATCGGAACCACCGTGAGTGGTTATCCGCATCGCGAGCCGACTCTTAAGTGACCTTCATATCTGTGAGATATTGTTCGTAGCTGTGACATCATAGCTGCGAAAATTGGACCCACTTGCAGTGTCGCTAGGCGTATTTATTTCATTTTCTCCTAATTTGACCTCATTCCTTCTAACGTAGCTCTATTTTTTTTTGCAATTTTAAGTGGTTTTGCTCGTTAAAGCTCTAGTGTAAGATCACAATTTTAGTCAAACATACAAATACAAATAGATTTAAATTGTTTCCTTATTATAGATCAAGAATATTTTTGTATTAAGAGTTGATCAAGTAAATTTTTTTTCAAAATTAATCTTTTATGGTTTATTCTAAATCTAATTAGAATGATTTTAGTTAAAAATCATACCTCTTTATGTGTACAAATGGAGCCCTTATGTTAAGAATCTTGAAACCTAATATAATTAACAGGTTCTCAACATGCAGCAAGCAAAACACAGAACTTGCCTTCTATCGTGATCATACCTATCTACCACATTATTCAATTTAATATCAAAGTACTTCAAGGATATTATTAAAATTTTGATTATTAAATTATAAAGTCAGTACTCAACATCCATTTTTGAACGATTACATTATCACCTTTTTTCTAGCTTATTTGTTCTCTTTAACGCTTAAATTTTCTCAGGGTGATCATTTTCGATCTAATAACTTTTGTACATAGTAGTACTATATACTCTCAACTTTTTATTTTTTGTAACTACACTCCCAAATTATTCAACCTCAAAATACGAGCCATATGTATTTAATCAATTTAACTATGCATGTATCATTTAACAAGAAGTGAATCTGTTGGGATGTGATCTATAAAATGACATTGGTTTAATTACCTGCCATAAATGAGTAGATTTTAATTATAGAAAAAAAGAAGTTAGAGGTATAGTGTTTTTAAACTTTTTTCAAGTCATTTAATAATATTTTATGAAATTTCCTATTTTTAATTAAGTAGGTTGACTAATAAGAATCCATGAAAAAAGGAAATAAAATAGATCATATAATTCAAGCCATTAAACATATGTCATAAAATTCATCATATGTTTTGGTATAAAAAACCCACATCGTTGAACACCCTTCTACGTGCAATTCTTGAACATTTCACTTCACAAAGATGTAATTGCTGAGCAATCTTAGTTTTATCAAATCCTTCATAAGTTTTGATTCATCTCATCTAATTAGATAATAGTTCATACACACCTCATGGTTGTCCACTTGTTATTTTTCATGTAGCAGCATCCCAGTAATAAACACACATTTCACCCCAATACTTGCCCACTTTTAAGTCAGTATGCATAATGATAATATCTCTTTGCTTATGATTATCATATTGTTGATCTTATGATTTGATAATCATAAGAAAAGAGAAGCTCTCATTGCACATATTGACTTGAAAGTGGACAAGTATTTAGGAGAAATGTGTATTGCATCGATGCCGCTATAAGGAAACAATAAGTGGACAATCATGAGGTATGTATAAACTATTATCTCTCGTTATAAATTATTAAGAGTTGTTTGAGTTGGCATTGGATATGACTACAATATTCTCAAAATAATTTGGTACTAAAGTTACTAGACTACTATAATTCTTTTCACGTTGTTAAACCATGAATGTTACTTCAAATGAAAATACATCTTGCTCGTTCTTTTCTTACTCATTATACATTTATACTAATTAGCTACTTATGTATACATACTGTTTATCTTCTTATCTTCATTTTATGTTGTCAAATTGAAAGTTTATACAAGAACTAGTTTGTACTCATCAAATTAAACTTTAATTTATTATTCTTTGTGTTGTATTATACATATACCAATGTTAACTCACTAAAATGGAGTCATTTAATCTTTTTATCAAATCATTTACAACTGGATAAATTACCAAATAATGGTAATAATTTCCAACAAATATCTTGTCTTATATATGTTCGTACCAAATTAATTCTAACATTATGTTTTACATATTTTAAATTATTATTTTACTATTTTTGATGCCCATGTTGACACTAATTCCATGTGGTTCGCTCGATTACATGTAGCCGGGTACCGAGTGTCATGTTCTGCCGAAGCCATGGTTTGGGGTATGACACATAGCATATTTACTGAGGCTATTGAGCGGGTTCTGGATTGGTTTTAGTGAATTTGGAGTTTTCTAAGTTAATGAAATGAAATGTTTGACAAAAGTCACCATATGTGGTAATTGCATCATTTTCAAAGCTTTACCAATTCCACTAGGTCCAGATTATTGTTTATGACTTATTTGAGCCATTATATTGGATCTCTAGATGTTTAGATGTGTTTTCAGTCATTGGTCAGAAGAGATTTAAGACTGAAATGCATATCTGATTTGGGTATGAGAGGCTCCGAGTGAGTTTCCGGTGTTAATTCGAAGTGTGGAGACTTGGGGTTTTATTACTTAGCTGTGATCTAGTGCAATCTCACCTGCGGGATTGTAGCAGCTCTCGCTGTAGGTGAGCTGCAGGTGAGAATATGGACTCAGCGCAGTGGCCGCACTCAAATCGACCGCATAATCGGAACCACATGTGAGTGGTTATCCGCATCTGCGAGCCTCGACTCTTAAGTGACCTTCATATCTGTGAGATATTGTTCGTAGCTGTGACATCATAGCTGCGAAAATTGGACCCACTTGCAGTGTCGCTAGGCGTATTTATTTCATTTTATCCTAATTTGACCATTCCTTCTAACGTAGCTCTATTTTTTTTGCAATTTTAAGTGGTTTTGCTCGTTAAAGCTCAAGTGTAAGATCACAATTTTAGTCAAACATACAAATACAAAATAGATTTAAATTGTTTCCTTATTATAGATCAAGAATATTTTTGTATTAAGAGTTGATCAAGTAATTTTTTTTCAAAATTAATCTTTTATGGTTTATTCTAAATCTAATTAGAATGATTTTAGTTAAAAATCATACCTCTTTATGTGTACAAATGGAGACCTTATGTTAAGAATCTTGAAACCTAATATAATTAACGGGTTCTCAACATGCAGCAAGCAAAACACAGAACTTGCCTTCTATCGTGATCATATCTCTCTACCACATTATTCAATTTAATATCAAAGTACTTCAAGGATATTATTAAAATTTTGATTATTAAATTATAAAGTCAGTACTCAACATCCATTTTTGAACGATTACATTATCACCTTTTTTCTAGCTTATTTGTTCTCTTTAACGCTTAAATTTTCCCAGGGTGATCATTTTCGATCTAATAACTTTTGTACATAGTAGTACTATATACTCTCAACTTTTTATTTTTTGTAACTACACTCCCAAATTATTCAACCTCAAAATAAGAGCCATATGTATTTAATCAATTTAACTATGCATGTATCATTTAACAAGAAGTGAATCTGTTGGGATGTGATCTATAAAATGACATTGGTTTAATTACCAGCCATAAATGAGTAGATTTTAATTATATAAAAAAAGAAGTTAGAGGTATAGTGTTTTTAAACTTTTTTCAAGTCATTTAATACTATTTTATGAAATTTCCCATTTTTAATTAAGTAGGTTGACTAATAAGAATCCATGAAAAAAGGAAATAAAATAGATCATATAATTCAAGCCATTAAACATATGTCATAAAATTCAACATATGTTTTGGTATAAAAAACCCACATCGTTGAACACCCTTCTACGTGCAATTCTTGAACATTTCACTTCACAAAGATGTAATTGCTGAGCAGTCTTAGTTTTATCAAATCCTTCATAAGTTTTGATTCATCTCATCTAATTAGATAATAGTTCATACACACCTCATGGTTGTCCACTTGTTATTTTTCATGTAGCAAAGATCCCAAGATAAACACACATTTCACCCCAATACTTGTCCACTTTTAAGTCAGTATGCATAATGATAGTATCTCTTTGCTTATGATTATCATATTGTTGATCTTATAATTTGATAATCATAAGAAAAAAGAAGCTCTCATTGTACATATTGACTTGAAAGTGGACAAGTATTGAGGAGAAATGTATCATGCATCTTGGGACGCCGCTATAAGGAAACATTAAGTGGACAATCATGTGGTATGTATAAACTATTATCTACTGTTATAAATTATTAAGATTTGTTTGTGTTGGGATTGGATATGACTACTATATTCTCAAAATAATTTCGGTTCTAAAGTTACTTGACTACTATACTTCTTTTCACGTGTTAAACCATGAATGTTACTTCAAATGAAAATACATCTTGCTCGTTTCTTTTCTTACTCATTATACATTTATACTAATTAGCTACTTATGTATACATACTGCTTTATCTTCTTATCTTCATTTTATGTTGTCATCTGAAAGTTTATACAGTAACTAGTTTGTACTCATCAAATTAAACTTTAATTTATTATTCTTGGTGTTGTATTATACATATACCAATGTTAACTCACTAAAATATAGTCATTTAATCTTTTTTATCAAATCATTTACAATCTGGATAAATTACCAGTCGAATGGTAATAATTTCCAACAAATATCTTGTCTTATATATGTTCGTACCAAATTAATTCTAACATTATGTTTTACATATTTTAAATTATTATTTTACTATTTTTTGATGCCCATGTTGACACTAATTCCATGTGGTTCGCTCGATTACATGTAGCCGGGTACCGAGTGTCATGTTCTGCCGAAGCCATGGTTTGGTGTATGACACATAGCATATTTACTGAGGCTATTGAGCGGGTTCTGGATTGGTTTTAGTGAATTTGGAGTTTTCTAAGTTAATGAAATGAAATGTTTGACAAAAGTCACCATATGTGGTAATTGCATCATTTTCAAAGCTTTACCAATTCCACTAGGTCCAGATTATTGTTTATGACTTATTTGAGCCATTATATTGAATCTCTAGATGTTTAGATGTGTTTTCAGTCATTGGTTGTAGCGAGATTTAAGACTGAAATGCATATATGATTTGGGTATGAGAGGCTCCGAGTGAGTTTCCGGTGTTAATTCGAAGTGTGGAGACTTGGGGTTTTATTGCTTAGCTGTGATGCGTGCAATCTCACCGCGGATTGTAGCAGCCCGCCAGAGGTGAGACGCGGTGAGAATATGGACTTGGGTGCAGTGGCCGCACTCGGAAATCGATCAGATAATCGGAACCACCTGTGAGTGGTTATCCGCATCTGCGAGCCTCGACTCTTAAGTGACCTTCATATCTGTGAGATATTGTTCGTAGTTGTGACATCATAGCTGCGAAAATTGGACCCACTTGCAGTGTCGCTAGGCGTATTTATTTCATTTTCTCCTAATTTGACCTCATTCCTTCTAATTGTTACACCCCGTAAATTCAAGAGGTTAAGTTAAGAACGTATGAAAGAAAATAAGATTTGAATTTGGAAAGTTGGGTTGGCAAAAGGTTGTGGGCAGACTTTCAGTCAACTTTGGAGCGGTATATCTCCTAGTTCCTTAGGAGTTTTGAGTAGTTTTAAAAGACTAGTATGAAGGTTGTTGAGTCTAGTTTCCAACGCAACAAACCACTCGTCGATTGGACATCGGCAGTGGTTACGCGTTAGAAGTTACGTGGTCGACGCAGACGACTTTCTTCCCAAAGCGTCGCGTACGGGCGCCGTCAGCGAGACGCGCCGGAATGCAGGAAATTCTCAGAAGTGGAAGCGCCGCGGCGCCGGCGGCGGGATTTTTGACGCGGTAAGGGGCGAAAAACAGGGGATATTTTGATAAAAGGCCTATGGGAGGGTGACAAGTGTCCCTCCCATCTTTTGACCAAAGGAGGGTCTTATTTTTATGTCCAAGTCTTCAAGACTTGACCATTTGCAAGGGTTTCCCAAAGAAAAATCCCTATTCTCTCTCTCAAATTGATGAACCCCGGTGAGATTTTTGGAAAGGCTTCAAGAAGGAAAAGTGTTGGCAAGCTTGTAGAGGGTTCGTGTGGGTAATTTTAAAGTGAAGAAGATTTCGGAAAGAGGGCTTCTTGAGGTTAAATCTTTACCTTCTTGTGTAAATGAAGTTTTCAAGTTTTAGTAGTCAAGAAATGATTCTGAGGCAGTTATATTAAAGTTTAAAAAGATTTGGATCTTGTTGAAAACCGAAAAGGGGAATGTTAGCCACTCATGTTGTAATCAATTCATTGTTAGCTAAAAATCGTTGCATGTTATAAATAGGAGGGTATATAATTGGTTATGACTTATATAACATGTTGGAATAACGAGATTGGATTAGAAAGGAAATTGAAAGGAAAGTGATATTGTAGCCGAATGGGGCTTGGAATTATTGGGTTGTTTTGTATTATTGTGGGGCAGAATTTTACGCGTCCTGTAAAGGCGTGTAATCCCCTTTTGGTTAGCTGAATTGTTGTGCCTTAAATGCGGCGTTTGGTTATTGAATTCGGACCTTGAAAAAGGTGGAAAAGTAAGTAGAAACAAAGGAAATGCTGTCCAATTTTTCCCGTAAAACAAGGGACTTTACATTAGAATATTCTACTTAGAAGCTAGAAGCTAATAGACGAATTATGGTCATTATAGGTTGACATCTACGGACGGCATATTGGACTTGGCAAGTGGACTGAACATAAGAGGTATGTGGAAACTTTCTTATCTCTTGAGCATGAGTAGTTATAACTGTATGGTACGGTAGACGTACGTGATTTAAATGAAGTGAAGTCATTTGATATATTTGACTTGTTTTAAGGATGTCTAGTTGGTTGAGTTAGAGAATTAACTCACGTGTCCTTAAGGAAGAGTTATAAGAATGGTTTATCCTAATAAGGTAGACAAGGATTTCTTGACATGAATAAGTATAGAATACTGGATTTGGGAAGTATTGATTCTTGAACTATTCTAAAGATAAGAGATCTGATTCCTAAGTAAGAAACTTGTTTTCTAAAGTTAAGATATTTGAGGTATTTGAAAGTAGTGTAACTTGAATTGAAGTACAAGCCTCTTGGTTTTAGAGAGAGCAAAGTTGTCTAAAACATAAAGAGTTATAACGGCTTTATGGAAAGTTAGTTATGATGGCTTTATGAGAGGATAAGAATGTCTTGGTTTCTAAAGCATAAAGTTAGTATAACGGCTTTATGGGAAGTTGGTTATAATAACTTTATGGAAGCTTAAAGAAATGGTTTTTCTCGAATAAGGTAAGCCTAGATAAAAGAATGGATACTAAGAAAGGCAATTCGATGTAAAGGCATCAATTGCTTAAAGTTTAAAATGAGGGTCACTTGAGTTAGAAGCCGAAACATATTTCTAATAGTATAGTGACTTGTTTGAAATATAGATAAGCCTTGATACTACGGGTATTAGTATCTTGGGGTCTTATGTGGAAAAGGGATCTTGGAAAGAAGAGAGATACACAGTACTTTGGGTTGAAATTCCCAGGACTTGTTAAGTGATATGGAAAGTGCCTTAAGGTCATAAAATGAGATTCATTTTGTATGTTAATGAAAGTCTAAAGAAGTTAGGAGTTTACTTGGACGTACTGTCGGTGACGGAGGATTCCACGGGTATGCCTCAATTGCCTCCTTATGAGTCTACCGGGACGTACCGGCAATGATGTGGGATTCCACGGGTATGCTTCCATGGTCATAGTATGAGTTTACTTGGACGTACCGACGGTGATGTGGGATTCCACGGGTATGCTTCCATGGTCATAGTATGAGTTTACTTGGACGTACCGACGGTGATGTGGGATTCCACGGGTATGCTTCCATGGTCATAGTATGAGTTTACTTGGACGTACCGACGGTGATGTGGGATTCAACGGGTATGCACCGGGGACATGCTTACGATGAGGGATTCCGAGGCATGTAGTTTGAGGGGTAAGAGTATAAATGAGGGGTACACCCCCAAGATCGTTATACCACCTTCTTCAGGGTAAGAGTATAAATGAGGGGTAAACCCCCAAGATCGTTATACCACCTGGTTCCGTGGATTTGCTACCCACGATGCGAGGGACACCTCATGAAGTCATGTACCCGAGATGAGGGATTCCACGGGCATGATATATATATATATATGTATGTATTGTGTATGTGTACGCCGACAGTGAGGTAGGATGCCACGGGCGCGTCACATGGTTGTATTTACTTTTATGGCTGTCGGCAGTGACGGGGGATTCCACGGGCAGAGGATATAGGTATATACGTGTTGTATGTGTGTACGCCGACAGTGAGGTAGGATACCACGAGTGCGTCACATGGTTAGATTTGTGTGTACGCCGACAGTGAGGAAGGATGCCACGGGCGCGTCACAGAGTTAGATTTTACACCTAGCGGTCGGCAGTGATGGGGAATCCCACGGGCGCGCTTGGATATTTGAGGGCTGGTGTTCATAGCCCTGGTGTGACTATGGATCATATGTTGAGACAGGCTGTATAAGGTAAAAATCTGACTTTCATTACTTCCACTTCAGTAAGGCACAGTGTACTGTTAATTTGGTTATCATATATGTCTTCAGCTGTATTTTTGACTATTATGATTTAAATTACAGTACTTTCAGTTTTGCATACTTGGTACATATTTTGTACTGACCTCCTTCGGGGGGCTGCGTTCATGCCGCAGGTTGAGGTACATAGCTTGCTGATCCGCGCTCTTAGGATCACTGTTCAGTTCTGGAAAGCTCCATTTCTCCGGAGGCTTTGTTTTTGGGTATGGTTCCCTGAAGTCGTTGACTTTTGTACATTCAGGGGTATGGCGGGGCCCTGTCCCGTCACAGTTGTTATGTAAACTCTTAGAGGTCTGTAGTCATATCTTGTGGGTCACTTTATAAAAAAAAATATTATTTGAGGTAACTACTTTTGGATTTGTTTATATCCGGGAAGGTAGCCTTATTGGCTAACCTATTAATTACTTCATTGTTAAGTTTATGTATGTTCCGCTGATTATCTCTGATGTATACCTGTGAGGGGTGCCCAGGTAGGGCACCAGTCGCGGACCCGGGGTTGGGTCGTGACACTAACGTAGCTCTATTTTTTTTTTTGCAATTTTAAGTGGTTTTGCTCATTAAAGCTCAAGTGTAAGATCACAATTTTAGTCAAACATACAAATACAAAATAGATTTAAATACACAATTTGAACGATTACATTATCACATTTTTTCTAGCTTATTTGTTCTCTTTAACGCGTAAATTTTCTCAGGGTGATCATTTTCGATCTAATAACTTTTATACATAGTAGTACTATATACTCTCAACTTTTTATTTTTTGTAACTACACTCCCAAATTATTCAACCTCAAAATAAGAGCCATATGTATTTAATCAATTTAACTATGCATGTATCATTTAACAAGAAGTGAATCTGTTGGGATGTGATCTATAAAATGACATTGGTTTAATTACCTGCCATAAATGAGTAGATTTTAATTATAGAAAAAAAGAAGTTAGAGGTATAGTGTTTTAAAACTTTTTTCAAGTCATTTAATACTATTTTATGAAATTTCCCATTTTTAATTAAGTAGGTTGACTAATAAAAATCCATGAAAAAGGGAAATAAAATAGATCATATAATTCAAGCCATTAAACATATGTCATAAAATTCATCATATGTTTTGGTATAAAAACCCACATCGTTGAACACCCTTCTACGTGCAATTCTTGAACATTTCACTTCACAAAGATGTAATTGCCGAAAGGCCTTAATTTTATCAAATCCTTCATAAGTTTTGATTCATCTCATCTAATTAGATAATAGTTCATACACACTCATGGTTGTCCACTTGTTATTTTCATGAAAGATCCCAAGATTAAACACACATTTCACCCCAATACTTGCCCACTTTTAAGTCAGTATGCATAATGATAGTATCTCTTTGCTTATGATTATCATATTATTGATCTTATGATTTGATAATCATAAGAAAAGAGAAACTCTCATTGTACATATTGACTTGAAAGTGGACAAGTATTGAGGAGAAATGTGTATCACATCGATGCTGCTATAAGGAAACAATAAGTGGACAATCATGAGGTATGTATAAACTATTATCTACTGTTATAAATTATTAAGAGTTGTTTGAGTTGGCATTGGATATGACTACAATATTCTCAAAATAATTTCGGTACTAAAGTTACTAGACTACTATACTTTTTTTCACAGTGTTAAACCATGAATGTTACTTCAAATGAGAATACATCTTGCTCGTTCTTTTTCTTACTCATTAAACATTTATACTAATTAGCTACTTATGTATACATACTGTTTATCTTCTTATCTTCATTTTATGTTGTCAGTGCTGAAAGTTTATACAGTAACTAGTTTGTACTCATCAAATTAAACTTTAATTTATTATTCTTGGTGTTGTATTTGTCACACCCCGAAATTCGGGCCCGTGACTGGTGCCTTACCCCGGGCACCCTAGTGATACATATATCAGAGAAAATCAGCGGAACATAACACATGAGTCATGAAACAAGAGATATAATAATAAACAGGCCAACCAAAACGGTTGCCTTCAGTATATACATAAAACCTGAAAAGTTTAATCCTTTTACAACCCCGCCTACAAATGCATGCACTCTAAGATTTACAACACTATGACGGACAGGCCCCGCCATACCCTCAATGTTCAAGAACCTACAACTCAGTGGAACACATACCAAAAGATAAGCCTCCGAGAAACGGAGCTTCCTAATACGCTGAATCGTGATCCTATGAGCGAGGATCCACGGCCGATGTACCTCTACCGCGCATGAACGCACCGAAGGAGGTCAAGATAACAGTACCAAGTATGTGAAATCAGAAAATATCAGAAATGAAATCATACTAGTCTATATAAAGCAGAGACCAGATGATAACCAAACTACGATTCACAACATAAAAGCGGTATGTCCACTGGGACTCACGCCTCAAGTCATCACTCAAATATAACTACGGGTCTCACGCCCACAACATCAATCATGTTCAGATCACGGCCGCATGCCCCGAATTCGCCCGGTGTAGACATGTCCATGATGCAACAATAATACCAATGCCCCATGGCCACATGCCCCGAATTCTACCTCGCAGAGACACGCCCACGTGACATCAACAACAATATATCGGGTGATCAACCCCGCCGCATGGCCACATGCCCCTGAATTCTACCTCGGTGTAGACATGTCCATGTAACCACAATAAGACAAGAATCAAAATGGAAACATACCCGTGGAATTCTCCACATCGCCAAAGACGCCCAAGTAAGTTCTCAATAAGTCAACCGCCTCTATCGAGAGACGCAGAATACGTAAATACAACACTTGTACAACAAAGGCTATCATCACAAGCATAGGCAAGTTTCACACAACTCAAAGTACTTTCACATAAGTCACACAATACCCGTAGTATAAAAATCGTGACTATCTTTTAAGTAAACAAGACACTTCCCTTTGTAAAATCAAGTAACAACATTATTTTCCAAACGCTCAAGTTTGCCTAATTTCAAATGCTCAAGTCACTTATTTTAGAAAGGTTTCATAACTCATAGTCTTAATCTCTTTAAAACAATTGAGTAACATATGTCATATATGTGAGTAGTTTATTCTTGTTTATAACGATCTTATTACAAAGATCATGATCTAGAAAATGTAATATCATTTTGTCTCATCTTAGCTTCTATACAGATGGAGGTTTCTACCGGTTTTAATACAACACATCATTATTCAATACATTTTCCTTTATTAACGCCGCAGTTGGTCCTGTCGATACACATTCCGATTCCCAAATCAAGAAACATTATCCCTTTAAAAACCAAGTACTCATTACTCACGAATGAGGTTTCACACAACATCCACATTAAAACAAATAAGTTAAGTCTCTTAACTTCTAACATCAGTAAACCATTTTCTTACCTACATAAAGCTGTTATAACCAACTTCCCATAAAGCCGTTATAACACTTTATGTTTAAACCAAACAAATACACTTAGTACCAGACGCCCACCGCACTACATAGTTACACACATATCATGCCGTAACAGATAGGAAGAGGTTCACATACCTCGCGACGAGTATCGATAATAAGCAAAAATGCTCCACAAGATCAGAATCGGCTAGCCGTTTCCACTCTTCAAGTAGAATACGCTACTCGCAGTACTTCCACCTATAAGGCCACAAACGTCTATTAACTTCTAACCGTACGGTTCCATGTTCTACCTAAAATTCAAGAAGACTCTCCCGCAACAAACAGAAATCTCCTCTCTATCGAGGCCGCCATCAAGCCAACCAGTGGGGGTTATACGCCTAACCTGACGATACAATTCTACTACACAACAATGCTACACAAGTCATCGCAATACACCCTATGTAAATACATTCGCTTCTTTTTTAAATTCAGCTTAAGTCAAAAGACATTGCCGCACAATAATGTTCGCCTATATATAGTATACCTCAACTATATATTCCTACAACATGTAATCTCCAATTACAATAAGGGACAAGAATATTTACCTCGACAAGCCCAAAATTATCCAAGTTATAATGTCGATCCCGAGCAAGGTTTAGCTCCTACCCGCGGCGCCCAATCCGCCTCCAAACAACCCTTTAGAAGTTCTAACTAACTTCTACTCAAATACTTCAACCAACTATGAAGATTTCCTTAGTGGTTTTGGTTTGAGACTAAAAGGACAAAAGGTAGTATTTCCTGCTCTACGATAGAGGTAACTTTTGGAATACTACAAGGTAAAGGCTAAGGTATTTTGGGCATTATAACAATACTGAGAGTATTTCAATACCACAAAGGGGTGTATTATACGAAACAACTAGGCTAGTGGGGTACCTACGGCTAGCACCACAAACGTGAGTGGAGGCTCTCGCCACAAGGCCACCTGGGGAGGGGAAGGCTTAGGACGAGAACACACTCAAAGGGAGGGAGAGGGACTCAAGACTTGGAAGATTTTGATGAAGAAGTCTTCAAGCTTAGTGGTATTTATAGAAAACCAAAGGCCAACCAATGGCCAAGATCAAGCCATGTGCAAGGCAAGTGTAAGGCCAAGATCAAGCCACGTGCACCCTAACCCTACTCCACAAAACACTCCACAAAACAAGCCACAAAACAAGGCACAACTCAAGGAACCAATCGCCAAGGCCAACCATCCTCTGACGCCCAATCGCCCAAGCCACCCCACTTGCTTCAATGCGAGGTGACACACGCCACCCTCCCGTTGGTCCAAAATGTTTCGCCTCTGGAAAAATCCGCAAAAATTATAAATGACATAGCCGGAATTTTCCTACGAAAGTCGTGGAAACGCTTTCGTCAAAAACGACTCTAATCGCACTGTGCCCAAAGGTAATTCGCCAAGCCACCTAGGGGGGTGACACGTGTCGCCCTCCTACTTGTCCAAAAATAATTCATCTTCCAAAAATATCCAAAATGGCCAAAATCTCAAAATCAAAGCTGGCCCACAAAATCAGAATTTCTCCGTGGCCCCACGTGACCATTTCCAAAATAAAATCTCAAAATTCTAATATAATTTAAGAAGCCCATATTCCAAACTGGGAACCCACCCCATCAACGAACATTTTTCTTTACAAAACCTAAACTTTTTCCGTGGAAAAATCACCTCTTTCTTCCTTTCCAATTTTCTGTCGTGCTCTCGTACGTACGTCCTCGCATACATACCCTGAGAATACGGGGTATAACATTCTCCCCTCCTTAGAAACATTCATCCCGAATGTTCCTTCTCAAGACGGATATCGATGAAGTTCCTCTAACAAGTTGCCAACGCCACAGCTTGGCCACGAAATAACACACGTCCTCTTCTTTCCTTACACGTCGTGCCCTTCTCGAACACTTGAACTCTCCCAGTACGTACCATACTTCAGTCATTACTTCCGTTCCCAAAAATCTCTGCAGTCACTACCTCCAAACTTGGTCATCTTACTAACCTCAAACTCCCTTAAGGCCATTCCCGGCCTTTACGAACCGCTCGTCGAACGCGCCCACGAACTCATACGATGATTAACTAAACCGGGCCTAGCACCCTCGTGACCCTACCAACTGGCGGGACCACCCAGAACTGACCCCACCTAAAACCGGGCTACGGGTTGACCCGCAAATGGTCCTCAACCCGACCCCACAATCGCGCCAAACCCTTGTTCCCTGATACGGAACAATCTTACCAACATACGTCATGAAAGCTACCACTTCCATCTCACACTACCCATGGACTTATCACACAAATAAAACCCACGTATACTACGACTCGATAAATGTCAAACATAAAATAAATCTTTTACACAAGACGACCTTACCTCTAAGGTCTCAATCGTGAAATATTCTAAGGTTCACACTTACCATGCCTCCATACTTATCCTTCCAACTAACCATGTTCCTAAATCACATTTTAGCACAAAGCTATCCGAACATAACACTAAACACATTAACATAACAAGCATACAAAACTCTAGAGGGTTAAGGATATACTGCTCTACCGCTTTTCTAATCACCACCGCAGGCGATAGCAGCGGGCGTGATGAACCCGCCATCGATCCTCAAGGCCGAGTCGTAACATCCGTGCTACCTTGGTCGGACGATTCCTCGCAAATGGCCCTGCTGGCCGCAAAAATAACAAGCTCCCTTGGCACCACGACACTCCCCGAAATGCGGTCTACCACATCGACCACACCGAGGTAGGGGTGACCACATCTGGCCAGCACCCTTACTTCCTCGAAACTCAACCTCGAGCCCCGACCGCTCCCGAATACTGGATGCTCAAGGTTGTGGAGGACCACTGCGACCGGGCGAGGTACAAAACTAGTATCTCGGCCGAGGCGGTCCGCCTCGAAAGTCACTAAAGGACCTTGTTGTCGCCCTCTTCGCTGATCTTCGTCATTCCGCCGACCTCTCCGTGCCTCACATCCCATTGCATGAGCTTGCATTCGGGCAATTTCCATGCCCGGTACAAGAGCTACACTCGAACAAGCCTCTGTCAAGCAATCATCTAATCCGTGACGTAGCGGTGCACTCTATCCTCCATGGTTGCCACTAAAGCGGGACATACCGAGCCAACGAGTCAAACTCCACGCCAGACTCCCGAATCAGACGCCTCTGCCTCAAAGATCACAAATTGTTTACCTGCGCTCTCCTCATCGCGGAGGCAAGAAGTGAGTGAGGAATGCCTCCGAGAACTCGTCCCCATACCGGGAGCGCATGCTCTCCCGACAACTCCCACGAATCAAACCCGATCGCGGTATCACGCACTGATGCGAACCTAAGACCACCGACTCGGTCTCCAAGCCTTGATCACTCACGACCAGAATCGCCGGATGAACTCGCGGATCATCCTCGTGCCTTGACCCATAAAACTCGCGGGCTACAACTCGTAAAGTCCCGTAGCCTCAAACTATTCGCCGGGGTGAACCATCGTGCATCGAATCGAATCACCGGATCCACTTATCCTCATATTCGCCACGACTCGCCAAGAATCGGGCCATCTCCTTGTAACCTATCTCCTCGCCTGCATCGTGGATCGAGGCTCAGTATCGTGGTCTCAGCAGCCACCGCCGCGCTTCTAAACTCGCTGGGCCGGGCGGCGCTACAAAACTCGCCGTCAAGCACAATCTCATCGACCGGCTCGCGCTGCATTCTCTCAGATCTCACTAGCAGCCTCCTACCGCTTTTCCTTTCGCTGGGGCTTGCGCGAGGCATAATCGGTAAAATGAAATACGCCGAGGGTCCAACTTACAACACGCCTCTAAGGCACGATCTCGTAATGAGAAGAATGGAAACCAATCCTAAATGTCCTATAGCCTCCTCGATTATAGATGTGGTGCACAACACACCGATAATCAAGACTTACTAGACACGGTTCAGACACTTTCCGAGGATTAATCGCTCGATACCACTATGTCACACCCCAAATTGCCCGTGGATCGTGCCTTACCCCGGCACCCTAGTGATACATATATCGAGAAAATCAGCGAACATAACACATGAGTCATGAAACAAGAGATATAATAATAACAAAGCAACCAAAACTGCTGTTTCAAGATATACATAAAACTCGAACAGCTTTAACTTTTACAACCTCGCCACAACAGCTTCTATGCACTTAAGATTTACAACACTATGACGGACAGGCCCCGCCATACCTCGAATGTTCAAGAACCTACAACTCGTGGAACACATACTAAAAGATAAGCCTCCGAGAAACGGAGCTTCCCAATACGAATCGTGATCCTATGAGCGAGGATCCACGATCGATGTACTTCTACTGCAGATGAACGCACTTCGGCGAGGTCGATAACAGTACCAAGTATGAAATCAGAAATATCAGAAATGAAATCATACTAGTCTATATAAAGCAGAGACTCAGATGATAACCAAACTACGATCACAACATAAAAGCAACATGTCCAAATGTGACTCACGCCTCAAGTCATCACTCAAATATAACTATGGGTCTCACGCCCACAACATCAATCATGTTCGCATCACGGCCGCATGCCCCGACTCGCTTCTGCAGACATGTCCATGATGCAACAATAATACCAATGCCCTACGGCCACATGCCCCGAATTCTACCTCGTGTAGACACGCCCACGTGACATCAACAACAATATATCATGATCAACTCGCCGCATGTCCATGTAACCACAATAAGACAAGAATCAAAATGGAAACATACCCGTGGAATTCTCCGTCACCGCCAAAGACGTCCAAATAAGTTCTCAATAAGTCAACCGACTTCTATCGAGAGACGCGTTAACACATAAATACAACACTTGTACAACAAAGGCTATCATCACAAGCATAGGCAAGTTTCACACAACTCAAAGTACTTTCACATAAGTCACACAATACCCGTAGTATAAAAATCGTGACTATCTTTTTAAGTAAACAAGACACTTCCCTTTGTAAAATCAAGTAACAACATTATTTTCCAAACGCTCAAGTTTGCCTAATTTCAAATGCTCAAGTCACTTATTTTAGAAAGGTTTCATAACTCATAGTCTTAATCTCTTTTAAAACAATCGAGTAACATATGTCATATATGTGAGTAGTTTATTCTTGTTTATAACGATCTTATTACAAAGACCATGATCTAGAAAATGTAATATCATTTTGTCTCATCTTAGCTTCTATACAGATGGAGGTTTCTACCGGTTTTAATACAACACATCATTATTCAATACATTTTCCTTTATTAACGCCGCAGTTGGTCTGTCGATACACATTCGATTCCCAAATCAAGAAACATTATCCCTTTAAAACCAAGTACTCATTACTCACGAATGAGGTTTCACACAACATCCACATTAAAACAAATAAGTTAAGTCTCTTAACTTCTAACATCGAGAAACCATTTTCTTACCTACATAAAGTCGTTATAACCAACTTCCCATAAAGCCGTTATAACACTTTATGTTTAAACCAAACAAATACACTTAGTACCGTGACGTCCACCGTACTACATAGTTACACACATATCATGCCGTAGCAGATAGGAAGAGGTTCACATACCTCGCGACGAGTATCGATAATAAGCAAAAATGCTCCACAAGATCAGAATCTGCTAGCCGCTTCCACTCTTCAAGTAGAATACGCTACTCGCAGATTTCCACCTATAAGGCCACAAACGCCTATTAACTTCTAACCGCATTTGCCCATGTTCTACGTAAAATTCGCAAAGACTTCTCCGCAACAACAGAAATCTCCTCTCTATCGAGGCCGGCCATCAAGCCAACCAGGGGGTTATACGCCTAACCTGACGTATACAATTCTACTACACAACAATGCTACACAAGTCTATCGCAATACACCCTATGTAAATACAGTGCTTCTTTTTTAAATTCAGTGCTTAAGTCAAAAGACATTGCCGCACAATAATGTTCGATTCTATATATAGTATACCTCAACTATATATTCCTACAACATGTAATCTCCAATTACAATAAGTGGACAAGAATATTTACCTCGACAAGCCCAAAATTATCCAAGTTATAATGTCGATCCCGAGCAAGGTTTAGCTCCTACCCGTGCGCTCCAATCCGCCTCCAAACAACCCTTTAGAAGTTCTAACCAACTTCTACTCAAATACTTCAACCAACTATGAAGATTTCCTTAGGGTTTCGGTTTGAGACTAAAAGGACAAAAGGTAGTATTTCCTGCTCTACGATAGAGGTAACTTTTGGAATACTACAAGGTAAAGGCTAAGGTATTTTGGGCATTATAACAATACTTGGAGAGTATTTCAATACCACAAAGGGGGGTGTATTATACGAAACAACTAGGCTAGGGGGGGGGGGTACCCCACGGCTAGCACCACAGCTTGAGGAGGCTCTCGCCACAAGGCCACCTAAGGGGAGGGGAAGGCTTAGGACGAGAACACACTCAAAAGGAGGAGAGGACTCAAGACTTGGAAGATTTTGATGAAGAAGTCTTCAAGCTTGGGGTATTTATAGGAAAACCAAAGGCCAACCAATGGCCAAGATCAAGCCATGTGCAAGGCAAGTGTAAGGCCAAGATCAAGCCAAGTGCACCCTAACCCTACTCCACAAAACACTCCACAAAACAAGCCACAAAACAAGGCACAACTCAAGGAACCAATCGCCAAGGCCAACCATCCTCTCGACGCCCAATCGCCCAAGCCACCCCACTTGCTTCAATGCGCAGGTGACACACGCCACCCTCCCTTTGGTCCAAATTGTTGCGTCTCTCATAAAAATCCGCAAAATTTATAATTGACTTCGCCGGATTTTTCCCAACGAAAGCTGTGGAAACGTTTGGGCTAAAAACGACTCTAATCGGCACTTGTGCCCAAAGGTAATTCGGCCAAGCCACCTAGGGGGGGGGTGACCCGTGTCGCCCTCCTACTGGTCCAAAAATAATTCATCTTCCAAAATATCCAAAATGGCCAAAATCTCAAAATCAAAGCTGCTACAAAATCAGAATTTCTCCAGTGGCCCCACGTGACCATTTCCAAAATAAAATCTCAAAATTCTAATATAATTTAAGAAGCCCATATTCCAAACTGGGAACCCAATTCCCATCAACGAACATTTTTCTTTACAAAACCTAAACTTTTTCCGTGGAAAATCACCTCTTTCTTCCTTTCCAATTTTCTCGTCAGGCTCTCGCACGCACGCCCTCGCATACATACCCCGAGAATACGGGTATAACATTCTCCTCTTCCTTAGAAACATTCGTCCCGAATGTTCCTTCTCAAGACGGATATCGATGAAGTTCCTCTAACAAGTTGCCAACGCCACAGCTTGGCCACGAAATAACACATGTCCTCTTCTTTCCTTACACATCGTGCCCTTCTCGAACACTTGAACTCTCCCAGTACGTACCATACTTCAGTCATTACTTCCGTTCCCAAAAATCTCTGGAGTCACTACCTCCAAACTTGGTCATCTTACTAACCTCAAACTCCCTTAAGGCCATTCCCGCCTTTACGAACCGCTCGTCGAACGCGCCCACGAACTCATACGATGATTAACTAAATCGGGCCTAGCACCTCGTGACCTACCAATCAAGTGACCACCCAACTGACTTACCTAAAATCGGCACGGGTTGACCCGCAAATGGTCCTCAACCCGACCCCACAATCGCTAAACCCTTGTTCCTCGACACGAACAATCTTACTAACATACGTCATGAAAGCTACCACTTCCATCTCACACTACCCATGGACTTATCACACAAATAAAACCCACGTATACTACGACTCGATAAAGGTCAAACATAAAATAAATCTTTTACACAAGACGACCTTACCTCTAAGGTCTCAATCGTGAAATATTCTAAGGTTCACACTTACCATGCCTCCATACTTATCCTTCCAACTAACCATGTTCCTAAATCACATTTTAGCACAAAGCTATCCGAACATAACACTAAACACATTAACATAACAAGCATACAAAACTCTAGAGGGTTAAGGATATACTGTCTCTACCGCTTTTCTAATCACACCACTGCAGGCGATAGCAGCGGCGTGATGAACTCGCCATCGATCTCGGCGTCGAGTCGTAACATCCGTGCTACCCTTGGTCGGACAGTTCCTCGCAAATGGCCCCGCTGGCCGCAAAATAACAAGCTCCTCGCACCACGACACTCCCGAAATGCGGTCTACCACATCGACCACACCGAGGTGGGTGACCGCGTCCGCCAACACCCTTACTTCCTCGAAACTCAACCTCGAGCTCACGACCGCTCCGAATACTCGATGCTCAAGGTTGTGGAGGACCACTCGACCGGGCGGAGGTACAAAACTAGTATCGCCGAGGCGGTCCGCCTCGAAGTCACTAAAGGACCTCGTTGTTCGCCTCTTCGCTGATTGGTCATTCCGTCGACCTCTCCGTGCCTCACATCCTGCGTGAGCTCGCATGCGGCAATGTCCATGCCCGGTGAAGAGCTACACTCGAACAAGCCTCACAAGCAATCATCTAATCCGGTGACGTAGCGGTGCACTCTATCCTCCATGGTTGCCACTAAAGCGGGACATACCGAGCCAACGAGTCAAACTCCACGTTGTACTCCCGAATCAGACGCCTCTGCCTCAAAGATCACAAATTGCCGCCCGTGCCTCCTCATCCGCGGAGGCAAGAAGTGAGTGAGGAATGCCTCGAGAACTCGTCCCATACCGCTTTGAGCGCATGCTCTCCCGACAACTCCCACGAATCAAACCCGATCATTGCGGTATCACGCACTGATGCGAACCTAAGACCACCGACTCGGTCTCCAAGCTTGATCACTTACGACCAGAATCGCCGGATGAACTCATGCGGATCATCCTCGTGCCTTGACCCATAAAACTCAAGGCTACAACTCGTAAAGTCCCGTAGCCTCAAACTATCTCGCCGGGGTGAACCATCGTGCATCGAATCGAATCGCCAGATTCAAATTTATCCTCATATCTGCCACGACTCGCCAAAGAATCGGGCCATCTCCTTGTAACCCATCTCTCCGCCTGCATCGTGGATCGAGGCTCGTGTATCGTGGTCTCAGCAGCCCACCGCTGCGCTCTAAACTCGCTGGGCCGGGCGTCACAAAACTCGCCGTCAAGCACAATCTGTGTATCGATCGCTCGCGCTGCATACTCCTCAGATTCTCACTAGCAGCCTCCTGGCCGCTTCCTTTCACAGGCTGTTGCTTGCGCGAGGCATAATCGTAAAATGAAATACGTCGGAGGGTCCAACTTACAACACAACTCTAAGGCACGATCTCGTAATGAGAAGAATGGAAACCAATCCTAAATGTCCTATAGCCTCACGATTATAGATGTGCACAACACACCGATAATCAAGACTCTACTAGACACGGTTCAGACACTTTCCGAGGATTAATCGCTCGATACCACTATGTCACACCCCAAATTGCCCGTGATCGTGCCTTACCCCGCACCCTAGTGATACATATATCGAGAAAATCAGCGAACATAACACATGAGTCATGAAACAAGAGATATAATAATAAACAAAGCAACCAAAACTGCCTTCAAGATATACATAAAACTCCGAACAGCTTTAATCCTTTTACAACCCCGCCACAACAGCTTCTGCATGCACTCTAAGATTTACAACACTATGACGGACAGGCCCCGCCATACCTCAATGTTCAAGAACCTACAACTCAGGGAACACATACCAAAAGATAAGCCTCGGAGAAACGGAGCTTCCTAATACGCTGAATCGTGATCCATGAGCGAGGATCCACGACCGATGTACTCTACCGCAGATGAACGCAGCCCAAGGAGGTCAAGACAACAGTACCAAGTATGTGAAATCAGAAATATCAGAAATGAAATCATACTAGTCTATATAAAGCAGAGACAGATGATAACCAAACTACGATTCACAACATAAAAGCGAGCCATGTCCATCAGGACTCACGCCTCAAGTCATCACTCAAATATAACTATGGGTCTCACGCCCACAACATCAATCATGTTCGCATCACGGCCGCATGCCCCGACTCGCCGGTGTAGACATGTCCATGATGCAACAATAATACCAATGCCCACGGCCACATGCCCTGAATTCTACCTCGGTGACACGCCCATGTGACATCAACAACAATATACTGGGTGATCAACCCTGCCGCATGGCCACATGCCCCCGGAATTCTACCTCGGTGTAGACATGTCCATGTAACCACAATAAGACAGTAATCAAAATGGAAACATACCCGTGGAATTCTCCACACCGCCAAAGACGCCCAAGTAAGTTCTCAACAAGTCAACCGACCTCTATCGAGAGACGCCAGAACACGTAAATACAACACTTGTACAACAAAGGCTATCATCACAAGCATAGGCAAGTTTCACACAACTCAAAGTACTTTCACATAAGTCACACAATACCCGTAGTATAAAAATCGTGACTATCTTTTTAAGTAAACAAGACACTTCCCCTTTTGTAAAATCAAGTAACAACATTATTTTCCAAACGCTCAAGTTTGCCTAATTTCAAATGCTCAAGTCACTTATTTTAGAAAGGTTTCATAACTCATAGTCTTAATCTCTTTTAAAACAATTGAGTAACATATGTCATATATGTGAGTAGTTTATTCTTGTTTATAACGATCTTATTACAGCAGCCATGATCTAGAAAATGTAATATCATTTTGTCTCATCTTAGCTTCTATGTATGGAGGTTTCTACTGGTTTTAATACAACACATCATTATTCAATACATTTTCCTTTATTAACGCTGCAGTGGTCTGTCGATACACATTCGATTCCCAAATCAAGAAACATTATCCCTTTAAAACCAAGTACTCATTACTCACGAATGAGGTTTCACACAACATCCACATTAAAACAAATAAGTTAAGTCTCTTAACTTCTAACATCAAGAAACCATTTTCTTACCTACATAAAGTCGTTATAACCAACTTCCCATAAAGCCGTTATAACACTTTATGTTTAAACCAAACAAATACACTTAGTACCGTGACGTCCCACCGCACTACATAGTTACACACATATCATGCCGTAACAGATAGGAAGAGGTTCACATACCTCGCGACGAGTATCGACAATAAGCAAAAATGCTCCACAAGATCAGAACGGCTAGCCGCTTTCCACTCTTCAAGTAGAATACGCTACTCGCGATTTCCACCTATAAGGCCACAAACGTCTATTAACTTCTAACCGCATTTGCCCATGTTCTACGTAAAATTCGCAAAGACCTCCCCGCAACAACAGAAATCTCCTCTCTCTATCGAGGCCGGCTATCAAGCCAACTGTGGGTTATACGCCTAACCTGACGTATACAATTCTACTACACAACAATGCTACACAAGTCTATCGCAATACAATCTATGTAAATACATTCACCATTTTAAATTCAGCTTAAGTCAAAAGACATTGCCGCACAATAATGTTGATTCTATATATAGTATACCTCAACTATATATTCCTACAACATGTAATCTCCAATTACAATAAGGGAACAAGAATATTTACCTCGACAAGCCCAAAATTATCCAAGTTATAATGTCGATCCTGAGAAAGGTTTAGCTCCTACCCCGTGCGCTCCAATCCGCCTCCAAACAACCCTTTAGAAGTTCTAACTAACTTCTACTCAAATACTTCAACCAACTATGAAGATTTCCTTAGGGTTTTGGGTTTGAGACTAAAAGGACAAAAGGTAGTATTTCCTGCTCTACGATAGAGGTAACTTTTGGGAATACTACAAGGTAATGGCTAAGGTATTTTGTGCATTATAACAATACTTGGAGTGTATTTCAATACCACAAAGGGGAGGTGTATTATACGAAACAACTAGGCAGTGGGGTACCCACCGCTAGCACCACAGGGGAGGAGGCTCTCGGCCACAAGGCCACCTGAGGGGAAGGCTTAGGACGAGAACACACTCAAAGGAGGGAGAGGACTCAAGACTTGGAAGATTTTTGGATGAAGACGTCTTCAAGCTTAGAGGGGTATTTATAGGAAAACCAAAGGCCAACCAATGGCCAAGATCAAGCCATGTGCAAGGCAAGTGTAAGGCCAAGATCAAGCCAAGTGCACCCTAACCCTACTCCACAAAACACTCCACAAAACAAGCCACAAACAAGGCACAACTCAAGGAACCAATCGCCAAGGCCAACCATCCTCTTGACGCCAATCGCCCAAGCCACCCCACTTGCTTCCAATGTGAGGTGACACGCCACCCTCCCGTTGGTCCAAAATGTTTCGCCTCTCGGAAAAATCCGCAAAAATTATAAATGACATAGCCGAATTTTCCTACGAAAGTCGTGAAACGCTTCATCCGAAAAACGACTTAACTCCGCACTGTGCTCAAGGTAATTCGCCAAGCCACCTGTGGGGGTGACACGTGTCGCCTCCTACTTGTCCAAAAATAATTCATCTTCCAAAATATCCAAAATGGCCAAAATCTCAAAATCAAAGCGGGCCCACAAAATCAGAATTTCTCCCGTGGCCCCACGTGACCATTTCCGAAAATAAAATCTCAAAATTCTAATATAATTTAAGAAGCCCATATTCCAAATCTGGGAACCCAATTCCCATCAACGAACATTTTTCTTTACAAAAACCGGAAACTTTTTCCGTGGAAAAAATCACCTCTTTCTTCCTTTCCAATTTTCTGTCGTGCTCTCGTACGTACGTCCTCGCATACATACCCTGAGAATACGGGGTATAACAGTATTATACATATACCAATGTTAACTCACTAAAATGGAGTCATTTAATCTTTTTTATCAAATCATTTACAATCTGGATAAATTAATACCGAACGGTAATAATTTCCAAAGAAATATCTTATCTTATATATGTTCGTTCCAAATTACTTCTAACATTATGTTTTACATATTTTAAATTATTATTTTACTATTTTTTTATGCCCATGTTGACACTAATTTCATGTGGTTCGCTCGATTACATGTAGCCGGGTACCGAGTGTCATGTTCTGCCGAAGCCATGGTTTGGGGTATGACACATAGCATATTTACTGAGGCTATTGAGTGGGTTCTGGATTGGTTTTAGTGAATTTGGAGTTTTCTAAGTTAATGAAATGAAATGTTTGACAAAAGTCACCATATGGGGTAATTGCATCATTTTCAAAGCTTTACCAATTCCATTAGGTCCAGATTATTGTTTATGACTTATTTGAGCCATTATATTGGATCTCTAGATGTTTCGATGTGTTTTCAATCATTGATTGTAGCGAGATTTAAGACTGAAATGCATATCTGATTTGGGTCTGAGAGGCTCCGAGTGAGTTTCCGGTGTTAATTCGAAGTGTGGAGACTTGGGGTTTTATTGCTTAGCTGTGATATGGTGCAATCTCACGTGCGGGATTGTAGCATCTCCCGCTGTAGGTGAGCTGCAGGTGAGAATATGGACTTGGGTGCGAGTGGCCGCACCTCAGAAGTATTGACCGCATAATCGGAACCCCCTGTGAGTGGTTATCCGCATCTGCGAGCCTCGACTCTTATGTGACCTTCATATCTGTGAGATATTGTTCGTAGTTGTGACATCATAGCTGCGAAAATTGGACCCACTTGCAGTGTCGCTAGGCGTATTTATTTCATTTTCTCCTAATTTGACCTAATTCCTTCTAACGTAGCTCTATTTTTTTTTTGTTGCAATTTTAAGTGGTTTTGCTCGTTAAAGCTCAAGTGTAAGATCACAATTTTAGTCAAACATACAAATACAAAATAGATTTAAATTGTTTCCTTATTATAGATCAAGAATATTTTTGTATTAAGAGTTGATCAAGTAATTTTTTTTCAAAATAAATCTTTTATGGTTTATTCTAAATCTAATTAGAATTATTTTAGTTAAAAATCAAACCTCTTTATGTGTACAAATGGAGCCCTTATGTTAAGAATCTTGAAACATAATATAATTAACGGGTTCTCAACATGCAGCAAGCAAAACACAGAACTTGCCTTCTATCGTGATCATACCTCTCTACCACATTATTCAATTTAATATCAAAGTACTTCAAGGATATTATTAAAATTTTGATTATTAAATTATAAAGTCAGTACTCAACATCCATTTTTGAACGATTACATTATCACCTTTTTTCTAGCTTATTTGATCTCTTTAACGCGTAAATTTTCTCAGGGTGATCATTTTCGATCTAATAACTTTTGGATATAGTAGTACTATATACTCTCAACTTTTTATTTTTTGTAACTACACTCCCAAATTATTCAACCTCAAAATAAGAGTCATATGTATTTAATCAATTTAACTATGCATGTATCATTTAACAAGAAGTGAATCTGTTGGGATGTGATCTATAAAATGACATTGGTTTAATTACCTGCCATAAATGAGTAAATTTTAATTATAGAAAAAAAGAAGTTAGAGGTATAGTGTTTTTAACCTTTTTTCAAGTCATGTAATACTATTTTATTTAATTTCCCATTTTTAATTAAGTAGGTTGACTAATAAGAATCCATGAAAAAAGGAAATAAAATAGATCATATAATTCAAGCCATTAAACATATGTCATAAAATTCATCATATGTTTTGGTATAAAAACCCACATCGTTGAACACCCTTCTACGTGCAATTCTTGAACATTTCACTTCACAAAGATGTAATTGCTGAGCAGTCTTAGTTTTATCAAATCCTTCATAAGTTTTGATTCATCTCATCTAATTAGATAATAGTTCATACACACCTCATGGTTGTCCACTTGTTATTTTTCATGTAGCAGCATCCCAGTAATAAACACACATTTCACCCCAATACTTGCCCACTTTAAAGTCAGTATGCATAATGATAGTATCTCTTTGCTTATGATTATCATATTGTTGATCTTATGATTTGATAATCATAAGAAAAGAGGCTCTCATTATACATATTGACTTGAAAGTGGACAAGTATTAAGGAGAAATGTGTATTGCTTACTGGGATACTGCTATAAGGAAACAATAAGTGGACAATCATGAGGTATGTATAAACTATTATCTACTGTTATAAATTATTAAGAGTTGTTTGAGTTGGCATTGGATATGACTACAACATTCTCAAAATAATTTTGGTACTAAAGTTACTAGACTACTATACTTCTTTTCACAGTGTTAAACTATGAATGTTACTTCAAATGAAAATACATCTTGCTCGTTCTTTTTCTTACTCATTATACATTTATACTAATTAGCTACTTATGTATACATACGCTTATCTTCTTATCTTCATTTTATGTTGTCAGTGCTGAAAGTTTATACAGTAACTAGTTTGTACTCATCAAATTTAACTTTAATTTATTATTCTTGGTGTTGTATTATACATATACCAATGTTAACTCACTAAAATAGAGTCATTTAATCTTTTTATCAAATCATTTACAATCTGGATAAATTACCAGTCGAATGGTAATAATTTCCAACAAATATCTTGTCTTATATATGTTCGTTCCAAATTACTTTTAACATTATGTTTTACATATTTTAAATTATTATTTTATTTTTTGATGCCCATGTTGACACTAATTCCATGTGGTTCGCTCGATTACATGTAGCCGGGTGCCGAGTGTCATGTTCTGCCGAAGCCATGGTTTGGGGTATGACACATAGCATATTTACTGAGGCTATTGAGCGGGTTCTGGATTGGTTTTTGTGAATTTGGAGTTTTCTAAGTTAATGAAATGAAATGTTTGACAAAAGTCACCATATGGGGTAATTGCATCATTTTCAAAGCTTTACCAATTCCACTAGGTCCAGATTATTGTTTATGACTTATTTGAGCCATTATATTGGATCTCTAGATGTTTAGATGTGTTTTCACCATTGGTCAGAAGTAGATTTAAGACTGAAATGCATATCTGATTTGGGTCTGAGAGGCTCCGAGTGAGTTTCCGGTGTTAATTCGAAGTGTGGAGACTTGGGGTTTTATTGCTTAGCTGTGATCTGGTGCAATATCACCTGCGGGATTGTAGCAGCTCCCGCTGTAGGTGAGCTGCAGGTGAGAATATGGACTTGGGTGCGAGTGGCCGCACCTCAGAAGTACTGACCGCATAATCGGAACCACCTGTGAGTGGTTATCCGCATCTGCGAGCCTCGACTCTTAAGTGACCTTCATATCTGTGAGATATTGTTCGTAGCTGTGACATCATAGCTGCGAAAATTGGACCCACTTGCAGTGTCGCTAGGCGTATTTATTTCATTTTCTCCTAATTTGACCTCATTCCTTCTAACGTAGCTCTATTTTTTTTTTTTGCAATTTTAAGTGGTTTTGCTCGTTAAAGCTCAAGTGTAAGATCACAATTTTAGTCAAACATACAAATACAAAATAGATTTAAATTGTTTCCTTATTATAGATCAAGAATATTTTTGTATTAAGAGTTGATCAAGTAATTTTTTTTAAAAATTAATCTTTTATGGTTTATTCTAAATCTAATTAGAATGATTTTAGTTAAAAATCATACCTCTTTATATGTACAAATGGAGCCCTTATGTTAAGAATCTTGAAACCTAATATAATTAACTGGTTTTCAACATGCGTGAAGCAAAACACGTAACTTGCCTTCTATCGTGATCATACCTCTCTACCACATTATTCAATTTAATATCAAAGTACTTCAAGGATATTATTAAAATTTTGATTATTAAATTATAAAGTCGACTAACTTCCATTTTTGAACGATTACATTATCACCTTTTTTCTAGCTTATTTGATCTCTTTAACGCGTAAATTTTCTCAGGGTGATCATTTTCGATCTAATAACTTTTGGATATAGTAGTACTATATACTCTCAACTTTTTTTTTTTTGTAACTACACTCCCAAATTATTCAACCTCAAAATAAGAGTCATATGTATTTAATCAATTTAACTATGCATGTATCATTTAACAAGAAGTGAATCTGTTGGGATGTGATCTATAAAATGACATTGGTTTAATTACCTGCCATAAATGAGTAAATTTTAATTATAGAAAAAAAGAAGTTAGAGGTATAGTGTTTTTAACCTTTTTTCAAGTCATGTAATACTATTTTATTTAATTTCCCATTTTTAATTAAGTAGGTTGACTAATAAGAATCCATGAAAAAAGGAAATAAAATAGATCATATAATTCAAGCCATTAAACATATGTCATAAAATTCATCATATGTTTTGGTATAAAAACCCACATCGTTGAACACCCTTCTACGTGCAATTCTTGAACATTTCACTTCACAAAGATGTAATTGCTGAGCAGTCTTAGTTTTATCAAATCCTTCATAAGTTTTGATTCATCTCTTCTAATTAGATAATAGTTCATACACACCTCATGGTTGTCCACTTGTTATTTTTCATAGCAAAAGATCCCAGTAATAAACACACATTTCACCCCAATACTTGCCCACTTTAAAGTCAGTATGCATAATGATAGTATCTCTTTGCTTATGATTATCATATTGTTGATCTTATGATTTGATAATCATAAGAAAAGAGGCTCTCATTATACATATTGACTTGAAAGTGACAAGTATTAAGGAGAAATGTGTATTGCTTAATGGGATACTGCTATAAGGAAACAATAAGTGGACAATCATGAGGTATGTATAAACTATTATCTACTGTTATAAATTATTAAGAGTTGTTTGAGTTGGCATTGGATATGACTACAACATTCTCAAAATAATTTTGGTACTAAAGTTACTAGACTACTATACTTCTTTTCACAGTGTTAAACTATGAATGTTACTTCAAATGAAAATACATCTTGCTCGTTCTTTTTCTTACTCATTATACATTTATACTAATTAGCTACTTATGTATACATACTGTTTATCTTCTTATCTTCATTTTATGTTGTCGATTTGAAAGTTTATACAAGAACTAGTTTGTACTCATCAAATTTAACTTTAATTTATTATTCTTGGTGTTGTATTATACATATACCAATGTTAACTCACTAAAATAGAGTCATTTAATCTTTTATCAAATCATTTACAACTGGATAAATTACCAGTCGAATGGTAATAATTTCCAACAAATATCTTGTCTTATATATGTTCGTTCCAAATTACTTTTAACATTATGTTTTACATATTTTAAATTATTATTTTATTTTTTGATGCCCACGTTGACACTAATTCCATGTGGTTCGCTCGATTACATGTAGCCGGGTGCCGAGTGTCATGTTCTGCCGAAGCCATGGTTTGGGGTATGACACATAGCATATTTACTGAGGCTATTGAGCGGGTTCTGGATTGGTTTTTGTGAATTTGGAGTTTTCTAAGTTAATGAAATGAAATGTTTGACAAAAGTCACCATATGGGGTAATTGCATCATTTTCAAAGCTTTACCAATTCCACTAGGTCCAGATTATTGTTTATGACTTATTTGAGCCATTATATCGATCTCTAGATGTTTAGATGTGTTTTGACCATTGGTCAGAGCGAGATTTAAGATCAAATGCATATCCGATTTGGGTCCGAGAGGCTCCGGTGAGTTTCCTGTTAATTGAAGTGTGAGACTTGGGGTTTTATTGCTTAGCCGTGATGCGGTGCAATATCACTGCGGGATTGTAGCACTCGCCGTAGGTGAGCCGCAGTGAGAATATGGACTTCGCGAGTGGCCGCACTCGTAAGATCGATCGCATAATCGGAACCACCGCGAGTGGTTATCCGCATCCGCGAGCCTCGACTCTTAAGTGACCTTCATATACGTGAGATATTGTTCGTAGCTGTGACATCATAGCTGCGAAAATTGGACCCACTTGCAGTGTCGCTAGGCGTATTTATTTCATTTTCTCCTAATTTGACCTCATTCCTTCTAACGTAGCTCTATTTTTTTTTTTGCAATTTTAAGTGGTTTTGCTCGTTAAAGCTCAAGTGTAAGATCACAATTTTAGTCAAACATACAAATACAAAATAGATTTAAATTGTTTCCTTATTATAGATCAAGAATATTTTTGTATTAAGAGTTGATCAAGTAATTTTTTTTAAAAATTAATCTTTTATGGTTTATTCTAAATCTAATTAGAATGATTTTAGTTAAAAATCATACCTCTTTATATGTACAAATGGAGCCCTTATGTTAAGAATCTTGAAACCTAATATAATTAACGGGTTTTCAACATGCAGCAAGCAAAACACAGAACTTGCCTTCTATCGTGATCATACCTCTCTACCACATTATTCAATTTAATATCAAAGTACTTCAAGGATATTATTAAAATTTTGATTATTAAATTATAAAGTCAGTACTCAACTTCCATTTTTGAACGATTACATTATCACCTTTTTTCTAGCTTATTTGATCTCTTTAACGCGTAAATTTTCTCAGGGTGATCATTTTCGATCTAATAACTTTTGGATATAGTAGTACTATATACTCTCAACTTTTTATTTTTTGTAACTACACTCCCAAATTATTCAACCTCAAAATAAGAGTCATATGTATTTAATCAATTTAACTATGCATGTATCATTTAACAAGAAGTGAATCTGTTGGGATGTGATCTATAAAATGACATTGGTTTAATTACCTGCCATAAATGAGTAAATTTTAATTATAGAAAAAATGAAGTTAGAGGTATAGTGTTTTTAACCTTTTTTCAAGTCATGTAATACTATTTTATTTAATTTCCCATTTTTAATTAAGTAGGTTGACTAATAAGAATCCATGAAAAAAGGAAATAAAATAGATCATATAATTCAAGCCATTAAACATATGTCATAAAATTCATCATATGTTTTGGTATAAAAACCCACATCGTTGAACACCCTTCTACGTGCAATTCTTGAACATTTCACTTCACAAAGATGTAATTGCTGAGCAGTCTTAGTTTTATCAAATCCTTCATAAGTTTTGATTCATCTCATCTAATTAGATAATAGTTCATACACACCTCATGGTTGTCCACTTGTTATTTTTCATGTAGCAACATCCCAGTAATAAACACACATTTCACCCCAATACTTGCCCACTTTAAAGTCAGTATGCATAATGATAGTATCTCTTTGCTTATGATTATCATATTGTTGATCTTATGATTTGATAATCATAAGAAAAGAGGCTCTCATTATACATATTGACTTGAAAGTGGACAAGTATTAAGGAGAAATGTGTATTGCTTACTGGGATACTGCTATAAGGAAACAATAAGTGGACAATCATGAGGTATGTATAAACTATTATCTACTGTTATAAATTATTAAGAGTTGTTTGAGTTGGCATTGGATATGACTACAACATTCTCAAAATAATTTTGGTACTAAAGTTACTAGACTACTATACTTCTTTTCACAGTGTTAAACTATGAATGTTACTTCAAATGAAAATACATCTTGCTCGTTCTTTTTCTTACTCATTATACATTTATACTAATTAGCTACTTATGTATACATACTGTTTATCTTCTTATCTTCATTTTATGTTGTCAGTGCTGAAAGTTTATACAGTAACTAGTTTGTACTCATCAAATTTAACTTTAATTTATTATTCTTGGTGTTGTATTATACATATACCAATGTTAACTCACTAAAATAGAGTCATTTAATCTTTTTTATCAAATCATTTACAATCTGGATAAATTACCAGTCGAATGGTAATAATTTCCAACAAATATCTTGTCTTATATATGTTCGTTCCAAATTACTTTTAACATTATGTTTTACATATTTTAAATTATTATTTTATTTTTTGATGCCCATGTTGACACTAATTCCATGTGGTTCGCTCGATTACATGTAGCCGGGTGCCGAGTGTCATGTTCTGCCGAAGCCATGGTTTGGGGTATGACACATAGCATATTTACTGAGGCTATTGAGCGGGTTCTGGATTGGTTTTTGTGAATTTGGAGTTTTCTAAGTTAATGAAATGAAATGTTTGACAAAAGTCACCATATGGGGTAATTGCATCATTTTCAAAGCTTTACCAATTCCACTAGGTCCAGATTATTGTTTATGACTTATTTGAGCCATTATATTGATCTCTAGATGTTTAGATGTGTTTTACCATTGGTCAGAGCGAGATTTAAGACAAATGCATATCCGATTTGGGTCCGAGAGGCCCGGTGAGTTTCCTGTTAATTCGGTGTGGAGACTTGGGGTTTTATTGCTTAGCCGTGATCCGTGCAATATCACTGCGGATTGTAGCAGCCTCCCGTAGGTGAGCCGCAGTGAGAATATGGACTGGAGTGCGAGTGGCCGCACTCAAGATCGATCGCATAATCTAACCACCGCGAGTGGTTATCCGCATCTGCGAGCCTCGACTCTTAAGTGACCTTCATATCTGTGAGATATTGTTCGTAGCTGTGACATCATAGCTGCGAAAATTGGACCCACTTGCAGTGTCGCTAGGCGTATTTATTTCATTTTCTCCTAATTTGACCTCATTCCTTCTAACGTAGCTCTATTTTTTTTTTTTGCAATTTTAAGTGGTTTTGCTCGTTAAAGCTCAAGTGTAAGATCACAATTTTAGTCAAACATACAAATACAAAATAGATTTAAATTGTTTCCTTATTATAGATCAAGAATATTTTTGTATTAAGAGTTGATCAAGTAATTTTTTTTCAAAATTAATCTTTTATGGTTTTTTCTAAATCTAATTAGAATGATTTTAGTTAAAAATCATACCTCTTTATATGTACAAATGGAGCCCTTATGTTAAGAATCTTGAAACCTAATATAATTAACGGGTTTTCAACATGCAGCAAGCAAAACACAGAACTTGCCTTCTATCGTGATCATACCTCTCTACCACATTATTCAATTTAATATCAAAGTACTTCAAGGATATTATTAAAATTTTGATTATTAAATTATAAAGTCAGTACTCAACATCCATTTTTGAACGATTACATTATCACCTTTTTTCTAGCTTATTTGTTCTCTTTAACGCGTAAATTTTTCTCAGGGTGATCATTTTCGATCTAATAACTTTTGTACATAGTAGTACTATATACTCTCAACTTTTTATTTTTTGTAACTACACTCCCAAATTATTCAACCTCAAAATAAGAGCCATATGTACTTAATCAATTTAACAAGAAGTGAATCTGTTGGGATGTGATCTATAAAATGACATTTGTTTAATTACCTGCCATAAATGAGTAGATTTTAATTATAGAAAAAAAGAAGCTAGATGTATAGTGTTTTTAAACTTTTTTCAAGTCATTTAATACTATTTTATGAAATTTCCCATTTTTAATTAAGTAGGTTGACTAATAAGAATCCATGAAAAAAGGAAATAAAATAGATCATATAATTCAAGCCATTAAACATATGTCATAAAATTCATCATATGTTTTGGTATAAAAACCCACATCGTTGAACACCCTTCTACGTGCAATTCTTGAACATTTCACTTCACAAAGATGTAATTGCTGAGCAGTCTTAGTTTTATCAAATCCTTCATAAGTTTTGATTCATCTCATCTAATTAGATAATAGTTCATACACACCTCATGGTTGTCCATTTGTTATGTTTCATGAAAGATCCCAAGATAAACACACATTTCACCCCAATACTTGCCCACTTTTAAGTCAGTATGCATAATGATAGTATCTCTTTGCTTATGATTATCATATTGTTGATCTTATGATTTGATAATCATAAGAAAAGAGAAGCTCTCATTATACATATTGACTTGAAAGTGGACAAGTATTGAGGAGAAATGTGTATTGCATCGATATCGCTATAAGGAAACAATAAGTGGACAATCATGAGGTATGTATAAACTATTATCTCTTTATAAATTATTAAGAGTTGTTTGAGTTGGCATTGGATATGACTACAATATTCTCAAAATAATTTCGGTACTAAAGTTACTAGACTACTATACTTCTTTTCACAGTGTTAAACTATGAATGTTACTTCAAATGAAAATACATCTTGCTCGTTCTTTTTCTTACTCATTATACATTTATACTAATTAGCTACTTATGTATACATACTGTTTATCTTCTTATCTTCATTTTATGTTGTCTTTGAAAGTTTATACAGTAACTAGTTTGTACTCATCAAATTTAACTTTAATTTATTATTCTTGGTGTTGTATTATACATATACCAATGTTAACTCACTAAAATAGAGTCATTTAATCTTTTTTTATCAAATCATTTACAATCTGGATAAATTACCAGTCGAATGGTAATAATTTCCAACAAATATCTTGTCTTATATATGTTCGTTCCAAATTACTTTTAACATTATGTTTTACATATTTTAAATTATTATTTTATTTTTTGATGCCCACGTTGACACTAATTCCATGTGGTTCGCTCGATTACATGTAGCCGGGTGCCGAGTGTCATGTTCTGTCGAAGCCATGGTTTGGGGTATGACACATAACATATTTACTGAGGCTATTGAGCGGGTTCTGGATTGGTTTTAGTGAATTTGGAGTTTTCTAAGTTAATGAAATGAAATGTTTGACAAAAGTCACCATATGTGGTAATTGCATCATTTTCAAAGCTTTACCAATTCCACTAGATCCAGATTATTGTTTATGACTTATTTGAGCCATTAGATTGGATCTCTAGATGTTTAGATGTGTTTTCAGTCATTGGTTGTTGCGAGATTTAAGACTGAAATGCATATCTGATTTGGGTCTTAGAGGCTCCGAGTGAGTTTCCGGTGTTAATTCAAAGTGTGGGACTTGGGGTTTTATTGCTTAGTTGTGATATGGTGCAATCTCACCTACGGGATTGTAGCAGCTCCTGCTGTAGGTGAGCTGCAGGTGAGAATATGGTCTTGGGTGCGATTGGCCGCACCTCAGAAGTTCTGGCCGCATAATCGGAACCACATGTGAGTGGTTATCCGCATCTGCGAGCCTCGACTCTTAAGTGACCTTCATATCTGCGAGATATTGTTCGTATCTGTGACATCATAGCTGCGAAAATTGGACCCACTTGCAGTGTCGCTAGGCATATTTATTTCATTTTCTCCTAATTTGACCTCATTCCTTCTAACGTAGCTCTATTTTTTTTTTGCAATTTTAAGGGGGTTTGCTCGTTAAAGCTCAAGTGTAAGATCACAATTTTAGTCAAACATACAAATACAAAATAGATTTAAATTGTTTCCTTATTATAGATCAGGAATATTTCTGTATTAAGAGTTGATCAAGTAATTTTTTTTCAAAATTAATCTTTTATGGTTTATTCTAAATCTAATTAGAATTATTTTAGTTAAAATCATACCTCTTGATGTGTACAAATTGAGCCCTTATGTTAAGAATCTTGAAACCTAATATAATTAACGGGTTCTCAACATGCATCAAGCAAAACACAGAACTTGCCTTCTATCGTGATCATACCTCTATACCACATTATTCAATTTAATATCAAAGTACTTCAAGGATATTATTATAATTTTTATTATTAAATTATAAAGTCAGTACTCAACATCCATTTTTGAACGATTACACTATCACTTTTTTTCTAGCTTATTCGTTCTCTTTAACGCGTAAATTTTCTCAGGGAGATCATTTTCGATCTAATAACATTTGTACATAGTAGTACTCTATACTCTCAACTTTTTATTTTTTGTAACTACACTCCCAAATTATTCAACCTCAAAATAAGAGCCATATGTATTTTATCAATTTAACTATGCATGTGTCATTTAACAAGAAGTGAATCTTTTGGGATGTGATCTATAAAATGACATTGGTTTAATTACCTGCCATAAATGAGTAGATTTTAATTATAGAAAAAAAGAAGTTAGAGGTATAGTGCTTTTAATCTTTTTTCAAGTCATTTAATACTATTTTATGAAATTTCCCATTTTTAATTAAGTAGGTTGACTAATAAGAATCCATGAAAAAAGGAAATAAAATAGATCATTAATTCAAGCCATTAAACATATGTCATAAAATTCATCATATGTTTTGGTATAAAAACCCACATCGTTGAACACCCTTCTTCGTGCAATTCTTGAACATTTCACTTCACAAAGATGTAATTGTTGAGCAGTCTTAGTTTTATCAAATCCTTCATAAGTTTTGATTCATCTCATCTAATTAGATAATAGTTCATACACACTACGGTTGTCCACTTGTTATTTTTCATGAAAGATCCCAAAGACAAACACGCATTTCACTCCAATACTTGCCCACTTTTAAGTCAGTATGCATAATGATAGTATCTCTTTGCTTATGATTATCATATTGTTGATCTTATGATTTGATAATAATAAGAAAAGAGAAGCTCTCATTGTACATATTGACTTGAAAGTGGATAACTATTGAGGAGAAATGTGTATTGCTTACTGGGATACTGCTATAAGGAAACAATAAGTGGACAATCATGAGGTATGTACAAACTATTATCTACTGTTATAAATTATTAAGAGTTGTTTGAGTTGGCATTGTATATGACTAAAATATTCTCAAAATAATTTCGGTACTAAAGTTACTAGACTACTATACTTCTTTTCACATTGTTAAACCATGAATGTTACTTCAAATGAAAATACATCTTGCTCGTTGTTTTTCTTACTCATTATACATTTATACTAATTAGCTACTTATGTATACATACTGTTTATCTTCTTATCTTCTTTTTATGTTGTCACTGCTGAAAGTTTATACAGTAACTAGTTTGTACTCATCAAATTAAACTTTAATTTATTATTCTTTGTGTTGTATTAAACATATACTAATGTTAACTCACTAAAATAGAGTCATTTAATATTTTTTATCAAATCATTTACAATCTGGATAAATTACCAGTCGAATGGTAATAATTTCCTACAAATATCATGTCTTATATATGTTAATTTCAAATTACTTCTAGCATTATGTTTTACATATTTTAAATTATTATTTTACTATGTTTTGATGCCCATGTTGACAATAATTCCATGTGGTTCTCTCGATCACATGTAGTCGGGTACCGAGTGTCATGTTCTGCCCAAGCCATGATTTGGGGTGTGACAGATAACATATTTAATGAGGCTATTGAGCGGGTTCTGAAATGGTTTTAGTGAATTTGGAGTTTTTTAAGTTAATGAATTAAAATGTTTGACCAAAGTCACCATATCTGGTAATTGCATCATTTTCAATGCTTTACCTATTCCACTAGGTCCAGAATATTGTTTATGACTTATTTGAGCCATTAGTGTAAAAGATAATTAGAAGAGGCTGAATAAGATAATTAAAAGAGTGAGGGCAGAATAGTCATTAACAGAGTGATGGCAGAATAGTCTTTTAATTGTGTAAATGTGTATTGTGGGTGTTTATATACCCTGATGTATTTTCAGATCCAAATTAATGAATACATGAACAGTTTGCTTCTTCTCTCTCTCTCTCTCTCTCTTAACATCGATCTCACCATCTCTCTATCTCTCGTTCTTCCTTCTTCTTCTCCAAGTGTTGATATTGATCTTTGTTGCCTAGTTCTTGACACTGATTTCTATTTCAACATGGTATCAGAGCCGGTGAATATGGCGATCTGATTCTCAACCGATCTTTAGGGTTTCGCGGTCACAAATAGTTTTTCGATCGATCTTTTAGGGTTTTGCTTCTGCTGAACTTTCTTTACAAAGATACATGAAGATTATGTGATTTTCAACAAAGGATCTACAAAGAGTTGTTGAAGAATGACACATGCAAAGTACGGGAAGAGGATCGAAGTTCACAAATCTATAGATCTTGTTGCCAAACTCAATTCTCTGGTACAGGAAGTCAGATCGATCGATCGATTTCTGATTATTCAACGGTTATTCTATCTTTTTTTCTCCCTTTTTCGTTGATTTGTTGATTTCTATTGTTCTCGAGATCCAAGCATGGGAAGAACAGGAGAAGAACACTCTGGAGAGACAAGTACAACATTGATTACTATCGATCATAATCATCCGCTGTATTTGCTTCCTTCAGATGCTCCTGGTTCCATGTCCGTTGGAATTATCTTAAATGGAATGGATAATTACATGTTATGGAGTAGATCTATGAAGCTGGCCTTATTAGGAAAGAACAAGTTAGGCTTCATCGATGGAAGTGTGCGAAAAGAAAACCTTCATGGAAACTTGACGCAAATATGGGAGCGATGTAATGCGATAGTTGTGTCTTGGCTGATGGGAAACGTAAACAAGAACCTACTGACTGGAATGCTGTATAACTCTGATTCTTACACTATATGGGAAGAATTGAAAGAAAGATTTGACAAAGTTAATAGTTCTAGAACCTTCCAACTACACAAGGAAATAGTTTCTATGCGACAGGGACAATTGTCAATGTCGTTGTATTACTCCATGCTCAAAGATTTATGGGACGAATATGACTCCATCATACCAGTCCCATATTGTTGCCCAAAATCCAAAGAATTTGTGGATCACCTTCAGCACCAAAGGCTGTTGCAATTTCTGATGGGAGTAGATGATAACTATAGCCAAGTAAGGAGCCAAATTCTTTTGATGCAATCAGTGCCCACACTGAACCAGGTATATGCTATGATGAATCAAGAGGAAAGCCAGATGATGATGCTTGGATCCAATAGTAGGGCAATACATGAGTCAATGGAACTATCTGCCATGTTCACTTCTAAAACTGGAATCAGCAGAGGAGGAAATGGAGCTGGAAAACAGAAGAAGAGCTACAATCCAAATGCCTTTTGTGATCATTGCAAGATCAAAGGCCACTTCAAGGTGGAATGCTATCAGTTGATGAAGTGCGACTATTGCAAGAAGAGTGGACATGTAGAAGATGATTGCTACAGGCTTCATGGCTATCCAGAAAACTTCAAGAGTAAAGGGAAGAAAGCTTATGCAGTCACAGGGGGTTACATAGTTCATGAGGACACTGGACAGTATCAACATAACACTAGACAATACCAGGACACCAGTATACCAAATTTCATTCAGCATACACAACCATTCACTCAATCACACAAACCAGACACATAGCCAGAATGCTTTCTCCAGTTTCACAGATGCAGTACCATACAACCAGTTTACACCTGCACAACATCAGAAACTTCTTGCTATGCTGGAAAGCAAGGAACTTCAGAACATCGATGCAAACATGGCAGGTAAGTATATCTCTGACTCAAGAGAACTGATAAAATGGATAGTAGACACAGGAGCCACTAACCACATGATCACTGATCAAAGACACTTACGTAATAATGTGTTGACAGAAGGATCAGGGAAGGTGCAGTTACCAACAGGAGATTCAGCCAAAATCTCAACTGTTGGGGAGTACCATTTGGGTGGAGGTGATGTACTTAAATGAGTCTTATGTGTACCATCCTTCAAGTTTAATCTCTTGTCCATATCGAAAATGACTAAAGACCTAAACTGAAGTGTCATTTTTTCCCCACATGTTGTGTCTTTCAGGACCTCTCATCTGGCAAGGTGAGGGGGATTGGTAATGAGGAGGATGGTTTGTATATACTCTCTCTGGATGTACAGAATAAAGGAGGAGAGTTGAGGAGATGCATGTCTGCAGCAAAAGTTGATGCAGTGACTTGGCATCAGAGACTTTGCCATGTGCCCATGACAGTCTTGAAGAAAATGGAGTTTTTTAGAAAGAATGATCAGTTTGTCTTTAATAACTGTGAAATTTGTCCTTTAGCAAGACAAACTAGGCTCCCTTTTAATACCAGTCATAGTAGAGCTACTAAAGCATTTCAACTACTACACATGGATGTATGGGGTCCTTACAAAGTTGAAACTGTCAATGGAATGAAATACTTTCTAACCATTGTGGATGATTACTCTAGATGGACCTGAATTTACTTAATGAGATTGAAATCTGATGTGTTCTCAATAATCAGGAATTTTTTTATTAAGGCTAACACACAATTTGAAGCCAAAGTTCAAAGGATTATGTCTGATAATGGGGCTGAATTCTTTAATCACAATTGTAGTGACCTGTTTTCACAGTTTGGTGTTGTTCATGAAAGCTCTTGTCCATATACACCACAACAAAATGGTATAGTGGAGAGTAAACATAGACACATCCTTGAAACAGCTAGGGCCATTAAAATACAAGGAGGGTTTCTAGACAGGTTTTGGGGATTCTGTGTGGAAAATGCAGTTTACATACTTAATGAATCACCGCTTCATCGTTATAAAGAATAGGTCCCCATTTGAGATGTTATATAATAGAACACCACAACTTGATCACCTAAGAGTGTTAGGATGTTTGTGCTTTGCAACAACTCTTCCTAAATATGACAAGTTTAGCCCTAGGGCTGTGAGATTGTCACGACCCGACCTCGGGCCCGTGACTGGTGCCTTACCCCGGGCACCCTGGTGATACAACATCAGAGAAAAACCAGCGGAAGTAAACTTATAAACATGAAACAATATAACTTAAGAAACAGGCTTACCCAAACTAGTTACCTTTCGGTAACTATACATAATAAAAACTGAACAGTTACATCCTTATGAAACCCAATTACAACAGGACTACAGACCTCTAAGAGTTTGTAACAACTATGACGGGACAGGGCCCGCCATACCACGAATGTACATGAATCTACAATGACAGGAATCATACCAAAAGATAAGCCTCCGAGAAACGGGCTTCCCAAAAGCGTAGCGGAGATCCTAAGAGCGAGGATCAACAACCGTGTACCTCAACTGCGATGAACGCACTTCGGGCGAGGTCGATACATGTACCAAGTATGTGAAACAGAAAATACTGTAAATGAAATCATAACATTTCCAAAACAATCCACAGATATGTAGGAAAAATCAATTAACCGCACACAGTACCACATCATAGATAAGAGTAAACAAGTGTAACGCAACCGGTCTTTTCTAGGCCGCTAATGATCGAGACAGGGCTACCCACCCATAGTATCATTATACGAGCCTAATCCTGTATTTCCGCAGCCCACATAGGTCCCGTGGACCCGCATGAGGTACTCCTCGCATCGGGGGTAGCTAACCCGCGGTATTTTCCTGGACTCCCGCAGTCCGCATGGCCACTTGGACCGCATGAGGTATTCCTCGCATCGGCGTAACACACCCGGAGTGATTCCTGGACTACCGTAGTCCGCATAGGCCATGTCACGACCCGACCCCGGGCCTGCGACTGGTGCCCTAACTGGGCACCCTTACAGGTATACATCAGAGATAATCAGCGGAACATACATGAAACTTATAAAATAAAACAACAGAAGTAAAACAACAGATTAGCCGATAAGGCTACCTTCCTAAACATATATATATATACAACCGAAGCAGTTGCCTCGTTCCCTTTACAAACTGACCCACAATATGTGACTACAAACCTCTAAGGGTTTTAACATAACAATCGTATGGCGGACAGGCCCCGCCATACCACGAATATACATGAATCTACAACCTCGGGAAACCGTATCAAGAGATAAGCCTCGAGCAAATGAAGCTTTTTCCCAAAATCAACCGAGATCCTAAGAGCAAGGATCACCAACTGTGCACCTAATACTGCGGCATGAACGCACTTCGGGGTCGATAACAACAGTACGAATATGGAACGGAAATAAGGTACATTAAACAAAACATATCTGTATAAAAGCATGACAGGGGTAAGTATAAAAAGGGTAAATACCTGAACCTACCATGTCTGTTATACCCCGTATTTCCAGAGTATGTACGTAAGGACGTACGTAGAAAATTTGAAACTTGTACTAAGGCTTGGCCGAAATTTATTTGTTCACAACACCCGGTTAGAGTCGTTTTTCGGCGAAACGTTTTCACAGCTTTCGTAGGGGAATTTCCGGCTATGTTTTTTTTTTTTAATTTTTTTTTTGCGGATTTTTCCGAGACACATAACATTTTGGACCAACGAGAGGGTGACATGTGTCACCCTCAAGTGGGCGAGTTGGTGGACGGTTTTAGCTAGCACGTTTTTGGCATTTTTGTTGCCAAAAATGTTTGGTCAATGTTGTGTAGATATTTTGTGTGGTAGATGAGAAAGTGGGACCCACAAGACACTTGTCCAAATCCACACCCTACACTTGCCTAGTACATGGCTTCATCTTGGCCCTTGGTTGGCCAAGGGTTGGCCTATAAATACTTCCCTTGCTTGAAGGTTTTATTCATCCACCATATTTTCCAAGTCTTAGAAATCCTCCCCCTCCCTTGTTGGTGTTCTCGTCCCCCCCCATTTCGTGAGGCCCCCTTGGCCGAGAGTAGCGCCCCCCCTCCTAGTAGTGTGGCCGTGGGGTACCCCCCCCTAGCCTAGTTGCTTTCGTATAATACCCCCCTTTGTGGTGTAGAAATACTCTCAAAAGTATTGTTATAATGCCCAATTACCTTAGCCGTATACCTTGTAGTATTCTAAGGTTATACCTATACGAAAAGCCCAGAAATACTATTATACTTCCCGTCTGTCACAAAACCGAAACCCTAGGAAAATCTCCATAGTCCGTTGGAGTATTGTGTAGAAGTTGGTTAGAACTTCTAAGGGTGGTTTAGAGCGGGTTGAGCGCTTCGGAGTTGGAGCTAAACGATTGCCCAGGATCGACTTTTTACTTGGATAATTATGGGCTTATCGAGGTAATTATCTTGTCCCTCTATTGTAATTGGATATTACATGTTGTAGGAATATATAGTTGAAGTATACTATATATAGAACTGAACGTAGTTATCGGCAATGTCTTTTGACTTAAGCCTGAATAATACTTACGGCAATGTCTTGCGACTTAAGCCTGAATTTAAAGAAGAATCCGAATCGTAATTACATAGGGTCAGTATTGCGGAGACTTGTGTAATAGTAGTGGAGTAGAATTGTACCGTTAGGGTTAGATGTATAACCCCGGTTGGCTTGGTAGCCTACCGATAGAGAGAGATTTACGCTGTCATTGCGGGGAGGTGTCACGAATTTTCTCAGAGAATATTCTACGATTAGACCTAAATGTTAATGTCGCTTGTGGCCTTATAGGATGAAGTACTACGTGTGGCGCGATCTACTGGCTTAAGGAGTAGCCGACGTTTGGAAGTATTGAGCGTTTTGCTATTAGTCGATACTGTCACGAGGTATGTGAACCTCTTCCTATCTCTTCTAGCATGATATGTGTGAACTATGTAGTACGGTGACGCATACGTGCTAAATGTATTTGATTGGTTTAAACATAAAGTGTTATAACGGCTTTATGGGAAGTCGGTTATAAATGACTTTATGTTGGTAAGAAAATACTTGTGGTTTTTAAAAGGTAATCGATTTGAACTATAAGCGCTTGTTATGTGTTAATAAAGAACTTGAAGTATTTCAAAAGATTTTTGAATCATTTTGAAAGAAGAAGTAATACTTGGTTTTGAAAAACTTAAGAGTTATACTAGCTTTATGGGAAGTTAGGTATAACGGCTTAAGAATGTTTTATCGATTTCGAAATCGAATGTGTATCGACAAACCATCTGCGTTAATAAAAGGAAATGTTTTGACTAATTAAGTATTATTAAAACCAGTAGAAACTTCCATCTGCATAGAAACTAAGATGAGACAAAATGATATTTCCTAGATCACGGCTGCTGTAATAAGATTGTTATAAACAAGAATATCCTACTCACATATAAGACTTATGTTTCTCAGATTGTTTAAAAGAGAATTTTATTCTTAAATGAATAAGACTATGAACTACGAAACCTTTCTAAAATAAGAAACGTGAACATTTGAAATTAGGCAAACTTGGACGTTTGGAAAATAATGTTGTTACTTGATTTTACAAAGGTAAGTGTTTTGGTTTATTTAAAAAGACAGTCACTCTATTTTTATACTACGGGTATTGTGTGACTTATGTGAAAGCAACGGATCTTTTAAAAGATTTAATGTATGAAGTACTTTAGGGGTAGATACCCGAACTTGTTAGCTTAAAGTACCTTGTGTGTATAACTTGATTGTGTTGGTTTGTGATAGCCTTGTAATACTTTCTTGTAGATTGATAAGTAAACATGCTAGGATGCTACGTGTGTTAGTATCTTGTGATGTTGTGTAAAGGGGTTTTCCTTTGTTGTGCTTACGTTGTTAAACGTTAAGCCCGTTGTACTATTATTATATCACATACCCCTTTGACTTATTATACCGAGGGCTTGCCACCCTTGATGCGGGTCTTTACGGCCTATGCGGTCCTCGTGACTATGCGGAGTGCGGTAGCTCCAGGATTGATCATTCCGGGTGTTTAGCCTGATGCGGGGGATTCCCTATGCGGTCTGTTGAGACTATGCGGTCTTTTGAGACTATGCGGGTTGCGGGAGCTCAGCGGATACCGAGGGTTAGCCGCCGACGCGGTATACCTCAGCGATGCAGGACCATGATTCGAGGAATACCTCATGCGGTCCGTGTGTGACCTATGCGAGTCGCGAGAGTTCGAGGATAGACGCGCACATTGATATTGCGGGCGAGTGGCGGCCGATCATGTGGTGCGGTCTAGAAAGACCTCGGGATACAGTTTGTGGTATTTTTGGTACTGTGGGTCTTAGTAGTCGGCTATGCCTTCGTACTTGCCCCGTACGGTTTTATTGTGATAACTTTGAGGGCGTGAGTCCCTGACTTGACATGACTGCTTATTTGTTGTGAACTGTAGTTTGCTTATCATACATGTCTCCTGCTTTATAGACTATTATGATTTCATTTACAGTATTTTTTAGTTTCACATACTCGGTACCTGTTGTACTGACCTCCTTCGGGGGGCTGCGTTCATGCCGCAGGTTGAGGTACACCAGTCGTTGATCCTAGCTCTCAGGGTCACAGTTTCAGCGTTGGGAAGCTCCGTTTCTCCGGAGGCTTATCAGTGGTATAGTCCCCTGTCGTAGTAAGTGTTTACATTCAGGGGTTTGGCGGCCCCGCCCGCCATGGTTGTCATATCATTCGTAGAGGTCCGTAGTAATCGCTGTGTGTGGTTTGTAAAAAGGATTGTCGTTCATGTTGATAAAGTTGTCTTTTATATCTCTGCCGAAAGGCAAGTTTTTCTTAGATTATTGTTTCCTATTTCATAATATGTCTTGTATCGTTTATGTTCGCCGATTACTGACCGATGTTGTATCACTAGGTGCCCGGTAAGGCACGACCACGGGCCGAATCGGTCGTGACAAAAGTGGTATCGAGCGATTAATCCTCGGAAAGTGTCTACGCATCGATCCAAGAGTTTGATTATCGATTGTCAGTGCACCACACCAATAATCGTGAGGCTATAGGATATTTAGGATTGGTTTCTATTTCTTCTCACTCGAGATCGTGCCTTAGAGCCGTGTTGTAAGTTGGACCTCTAACGCACGTCTTTCCTTACCGTTATGACTCGCCAGAGGCAACCCGCCCAGAGGCAAGCGCCGGCGAGGCGCGAGTAGAGAGAGGTTACGTGGGCACAGCCCGATTATCACCTTGGTGGTGCTTCATTCGGGAGTTCTGCGACGTCACTAGCCCCAGCAGAGATTAGCACGGCGCAGCTCATCGCGCCATGATATTTGAACCTTCACCCACGGCGAACAGAGAATATAGATTTCAAGGCGACCACATTAGCTATAGATTTGGCTACCGAGAGTATACCGATGTATCGCGAGTCTTGAGGACTATAAAAAAAGGGTTGTGCAAGAGTAATTCTTGATTGGGCTTGAGCATGGCACGTATGCGCTTATGCGCAGCAGTGAGAAGCGTAGAGATCGACGTTAACGGGCGACGCAGAGGAGGCCAGAGCGAAGGTCCTTTGGTAACTCATGAGGCGAGTCGCCTCACGGCAGATTAGATTATGCGCATCCACCATGCAGGAAGGTCCTCCGTGGTTCGTGACGTTAGGGTATGCAGAGTTGGTTAGAGCTCGAGCTTCCGTTCACGATACACGAAGGTTCCACCATCCGATTGATTTTTCGGTGTTCACAGCGTGGCGGCGCCATCTCGGGAATGTCGTCTTTAGTTGGTACTTGTTGTACCTATGACCGCCGTGGTCCGATGTCGAAAGAGTGTCTTGCGGAGGACTTAGCCTTCAGGATCGGTGGGTAGTTCGTCATCTTCCTTAGCGCATTCACGGTGTTTGATTAGAACGACTAAGGGAGTGAAGAAGAGATATAGATATATCCTTAACCCTCTAGGGTTTAGTATGTGTGATAAGGTGAGTATACCTTAAGTGTTATATTCTGATAGCATTGTAAATGGTGATTAGAAATTTTGGTTGGTTAACCAAGTAAGATTTGGGGGATAGAGAAGGTGTGAGCCTTAGAGTTTTATACGTAGAGACCTTAGAGGTAAGGCCATCTCGAGTAAAAGATGTATTGTTTATGTTTGACCCTTATAGGAGTGCATAGTGCACGTGAGTTATGTTTGTGGGATTAGTCCCTGAGTAGTGTGGCATGAAAGAGGGTAGTTGAGCTAAGAAGACCGCTAGGTTTTCGAAACGTGATTTGTGAGATTGTTCCGAATCGGGGAGCTAGTATTGTGCGCGTTGCCGGGTCGGGTTGAGGCCACGTTGCGGGTCAACCCGCGGTATGTTTGGTGGTGGGGTCAGTTTGTGGTGGTCCCGCCTTGTGTTAGGGTTGTGAGGGTGTTAGGCCCAAGTTTAGTTAACCAGCGTACGAGTTCGTGGATGCGTTCGACTAGTGGTCGGGTCGATGGGGGCAGCCCATCGTGTTCTTCGGTCAGGACCGTTTACTCGGCTGTGTTGAGTTATCTGAAAGGTTGTAAGGCTGCACGGGGTGCCTACCTTCACCTTATGACAGACAGTGGAGCCCAGGGTAGGGCTGTTGTTGTTTCTGGAAGTTTTGCCAAGCATGTGTTAAGAACTCAGGTGAGTCTCAGAATCGCATTCGCCCTCGGGCCAGTGTATGGATTTCAGGGATAGTTGTGGGGATTGTTGTCTCCTGTGGAGGTAGTGTTTAAGCTACCATTTCAGTGTTCGGATGTCGCCTTATGAAGCTTTGTAAGGGCGGAAGTGTAAGTTGCCGGTCGATTGGTTCGATGTTGGCAAGGTTCAGATAGTTGGTTCAGCTTGTTCGCAGATCGTGGTTAGGGTGTGACGAGTTTTGGTATAACAAAGGAACTTAGCGTGTTACTTTGGGCCGCTTGAGTTCATGTGAAGGATAGGCCAGTGCACATATGTTAGCTTTTGCCGTCCGACTTAGGAGCGATCGTCCGGTCTTCGTATTATTATGGTCGGGAAAGTATCGGAGATCCATCCAGTGTTCCCGGTAATGATGACCACGTTAGGGATAGTAACCCGAGTTTTGGAAAGCGGCCGTGTCGAGAATGTGGTAAGAGTTCGAGTGTCACGACATCCTCGGGGATCGCGTGCGGCGGTACCATTTGTTGGGTCGTCGGAGCAAGGCTCGCGACAAAGTGACAAAGTGGTACCATTTGTTGGGTCGCTGAGAAGGTTAATGCCTCGAGCAAAGTGACAAAGTGGTATCTACGACGAGTAAAGAGAAAGCGAGCATGTATGGCGAGCATAGGTGTGATCATTTCTTTTGTAAAGAGAAGGTGCGAAGGAAGTATATTTTAGACCCCGGTGTGAAGTGGTTTGTGGTGATGATTAGAGGTGTTTTCTCGTGGACTTTGATGTAAGCATTTTGTGCGGATGGTTACGTGGCGGTATGGCGGATTGTTCTCGTAAGTATAGTAGAGAAGACTATCTTGTGGCGTGTTTGTTTTGAGACTTAGAAGGAACATTCGACGAATGTTTCTAAGGAGGAGAATGTTATACCGTATTTCCAGTATATGCGTAAGGGGCGTGCGTAGAAAATTTGAAACTTGTACTAAGGCTTGGCCGAAATTTATTTGTTCACAACACCCGGTTAGAGTCGTTTTTCGGCGAAACGTTTTCACAGCTTTCGTAGGGGAATTTCCGGCTATGTTTTTTTTTTTTTATTTTATTTTTGCGGATTTTTCCGAGACACGTAACATTTTGGACCAACGAGAGGGTGACATGTGTCACCCTCAAGTGGGCGAGTTGGTGGACGGTTTTAGCTAGCACGTTTTTGGCATTTTTGTTACCAAAAATGTTTGGTCAATGTTGTGTAGATATTTTGTGTGGTAGATGAGAAAGTGGGACCCACAAGACACTTGTCCAAATCCACACCCTACACTTGCCTAGTACATGGCTTCATCTTGGCCCTTGGTTGGCCAAGGGTTGGCCTATAAATACTTCCCTTGCTTGAAGGTTTTATTCATCCACCATATTTTCCAAGTCTTAGAAATCCTCCACTCCTTGTTGGTGTTCGTCCCCATTTCGTGAGGCCCCGTCAGGAGTAGCGCCCACTCTAGTAGTGTGGCGTGGGGTACCCCTAGCCAGGTTGCTTTCGTATAATACCCCCCCTTTGTGGTGTAGAAACACTCTCAAAGTATTGTTATAATGCCCAATTACCTTAGCCGTATACCTTGTAGTATTCTAAGGTTATACCTATACGAAAAGCCCGGAAATACTATTATACTTCCCGTCAGTCACAAAACCGAAACCCTAGGAAAATCTCCATAGTCCGTTGGAGTATTGTGTAGAAGTTGGTTAGAACTTCTAAGGGTGGTTTAGAGCGGGTTGGGCGCTCGGAGTCGAGCTAAGCGATTGCCGGGATCGACTTTTACTTGGATAATTATGGGCTTATCGAGGTAATTATCTTGTCCTCTATTGTAATTGGATATTACATGTTGTAGGAATATATAGTTGAAGTATACTATATATAGAATCGAGCGTAGTTATCGGCAATGTCTTTTGACTTAAGCCCGAATAATACTTCTGGCAATGTCTTGCGACTTAAGCCCAATTTAAAGAAGAATCTTGTTGTAATTACATAGGGTGTATTGCGGTAGACTTGTGTAGTAGTGCAGTGGAGTAGAATTGTACAGTTAGGGTGAGATGTATAACCCCCCCCCTGGTTGGCTTGGTAGCCGGCCTCGATAGAGGAGGCGATTTACGCTGGTGCGGGGAGGTCTTCAATTTTACGTAGAATATTCTACGATTAGACCTAAATGTTAATAAGCGCCTTGTGGCCTTATAGGATGAAGTACTACGTGTGGCGCGATCTACTTGGCTTAAGGAGTAGAGCGTTTGGAAGTACTTGAGCGTTTTGCTATTAGTCGATACTCGTCACGAGGTATGTGAACCTCTTCCTATCTCTTCTAGCATGATATGTGTGAACTATGTAGTGCGGTGAGCGATACGTGTGCTAAATGTATTTGATTGGTTTAAAACATAAAGTGTTATAACGGCTTTATGGGAAGTCGGTTATAATGACTTTATGTTGGTAAGAAAATACTTGTGGTTTTAAAAGGTAAGCGATTTGAACTATAACTGGCTTGTTATGTGTTAATAAAGAACTTGAAGTATTTCAAAAGATTTTTGAATCATTTTGAAAGAAGAAGTAATACTTGGTTTTTGAAAAACTTAAGAGTTATACTAGCTTTATGGGAAGTTAGGTATAACGGCTTAAGAATGTTTTACTGATTTCGGAAATCAGAATGTGTATCGACAAACCACTGCAGCGTTAATAAAAGGAAATGTTTTGACTAATTAAGTATTATTAAAAACAGTAGAAACTTCCATCTGCATAGAAGCTAAGATGAGACAAAATGATATTTCCTAGATCACTTCTGATGTAATAAGATTGTTATAAACAAGAATATCCTACTCACATATAAGACTTATGTTTCTCAGATTGTTTAAAAGAGAATTTTATTCTTAAATGAATAAGACTATGAACTACGAAACCTTTCTAAAATAAGAAACGTGAACATTTGAAATTAGGCAAACTTGGACGTTTGGAAAATAATGTTGTTACTTGATTTTACAAAGGTAAGTGTTTTGGTTTATTTAAAAGATACCATCCTCTATTTTTATACTACGGGTATTGTGTGACTTATGTGAAAGCAACGGATCTTTTAAAAGATTTAATGTATGAAGTACTTTAGGGGTAGATACGAACTTGTTAGCTTAAAGTACCTTGTGTGTATAACTTGATTGTGTTGGTTTGTGATAGCCTTGTAATACTTTCTTGTAGATTGATAAGTAAACATGCTAGGATGCTACGTGTGTTAGTATCTTGTGATGTTGTGTAAAGGGGTTTTCCTTTGTTGTGCTTACGTTGTTAAACGTTAAGCCCGTTGTACTATTATTATATCACATACCCCTTTGACTTATTATACCGAGGGCTTGCCACCCTTGATGCGGGTCTTTACGGCTATGCGGTCCTCGTGACTACGCGAGTCACGGTAGCTCGGGATTGATCATTCGGGTGTTTAGCACGACGCGGGGATTCCTATGCGGTCTGTTGAGACTATGCGTCTTTTGAGACTATGCGGGTTGCGGGAGCCTAGGCGGATACCGAGGTTAGCCGCCGATCACGGGGTATACCTCGGTGATGCAGGACCATGATTCGAGGAATACCTCATGCGGGTCCGTGTGTGACCTATGCGAGCTGCGAGAGTTCCAGGATAGACGCCGCATTGATATTGCGGGCGAGTGGCGGCTTCGATCATGTGGTGCGGTCTAGAAAGACCTCGGGATACGATTTGTGGTATTTTTGATGCGTGGGTCTTAGTAGTCGGCTATGCCTTCGTACTTGCCGTGCGGTTTTATTGTGATAACTTTGAGGCGTGAGTCCCGACTTGACATATCGCTATTTGTTGTGAATCGTAGTTTGCTTATCATACATGTCTCTGCTTTATAGACTATTATGATTTCATTTACGATATTTTTTTAGTTTCACATACTAAATTTTTGTTATCGACCTCGCCGGGGCTGCGTTCATGCCGCAGGTTGAGGTACACCAGTCGTTGATCCTAGCTCTCAGGGTCACCGTTTCAGCGTTGGGAAGCTCCGTTTCTCGAGGCTTATCGGTGGTATAGTCCTGTCGTAGTAAGTGTTTACATTCGGGGTTTGGCGGGGCCCCGCCGTGGTTGTCATATCATTCGTAGAGTGCAGAAATCTTGTTGTGGGCGGGGTTTGTAAAAGGATTAAAGCGTCATGTTGATAAAGTTGTCATTTATATATATGCCGAAAGGCAAGTTTTTCTCAGATTATTGTTTCATATTTCATAATATGTCTTGTATCGTTTTATGTTCCGCTGATTACTCTGATGTTGTATCACTAGGGTGCCCGGGGTAAGGCACCAGTCACGGGCCCGGAATCGGGTCGTGACAATGTCATCACCATCAAGTGAACTTAATCGTACCTTATTATCTTTTCCCATTTCTCAATAAAAGTTATAGTCACTCTCTTACGTACTTACTTCGGAAAATCATCAAGTTCACTACCATAACTTACTTACCTTACATAACCTACTCCGGCCCTTTATGGAGGGACGCCTATACTGCCCGGCCCAATCTGGGACACGATAAGGTCACATAGTCTGCCCCATACAATTATCTTGCGGCCCATTTCGGGACGATAATGTCATATAGTGCACTATAAAGGTATCTTGCGCCCATTTCGGGAAGATAATGTCATATAGTCGCGCGTAAAGGTATCGCCCACCCATTTACGGGACGATAATGTCATATAGTCTGCCCATAAAGGTATACTGCCCGGCCCATTTCTAGGACGATAATGTCTTATAAAATCCGGGAATTTAACCCAACGTACTACGCACCTCTACTCCTTTAGAAAGACTCTTTTTCAAATAAAACTTCCCAGATACTAACAACTATAGTATCAAGTCCTATCCACCTTTTAAGACAAGTCACAATACCTTTTTAGAAATACATTTACCGGCTTCTAAATCAAGTGACTTCTTTATTAAAAACCTTAAGCAATTGGTACCTTTAAAACAATTTGCCCTTCTTTATTTCAAATCATTTCTTTGCTTACATTTTTAGGGAAAACCATTCTCTTAACCTTCCATAAAGTCGTTATAACCAACTTCCCATAAAGCCGTTATAACCCTTTATGGTTTTAGACCAACTCATTCCTTTTTATAACCAAGAGACTTCTACTTTTTGAAACCAAGTATTATATACTTTCAAATTAATTCTCTTAACTTTCAAAAATACAATTAGTCTCTTAACCTTTAGAACTCAAGTGACTCCTTTTATTATAAAACCTTAGGCAATTGATGCCTTAAAATCAAGTTGCCTTTTCACTAAAATCAAGTCATTTATCTTTCCATAAAGCAAATATAACCAACTTCCCATAAAGTCATTATATTCACTTTATACCTTAGCCAAAAATATAATTTCCTATCCAAGGGGCTTATACGTTTAAAACGAAACAAGTATCACATACTTTTAAAAATCTTCAAGTCCCTTAACTTAATAAAACTTAAGACATCCTTTATTCTTTCAAAGAAGTGAGTTAATCTCCTAACTCACCCGACTTGGCTATTCATAAAACTAGTAAAGGATATCAAGGTGTCAGACGTCTACCGCTACATACGTGCAACTAGTCATGCTCAAAAGATAGGAAAAGTTCTACATAGAGTAAATCACACAACTACCTCTTAACTTCTAAGAGTAGAAGGAAACATGAAATGATACCACAGGTATATTCCATACATAGAATCATGCCAAAGGAAGGAAGAGGTTCACATACCTCGCGACGATTATCGACAAGTAGCAAAATGCTCCAAAGTACTTCAACCTTGATAGCTATACCATCCTTCAAGTAGGATACGCTATACTTAGTACTTCAACCTATAATGGCCACAATACGTCCATTAATCTCTTACTTCAAACGTAGAATATTATAAGTGCCTAGTCGCTAAATTCTACGGAAAATCGGACAGCACCTCCTTTGTTTCTACTTACTTTGCCACCTTTTTCAAGGCCGAATACAATAACCAAACACGCCACTTTTAAGGCCCAAACAATGCAATTAACAATAGGGGATTACACGCCTACTAGACGTGTAAAATTCTGCCCCACAATAGATATCAAACTAATACAAACTATATGTCCAATTCGGCCACATTGAGTACCATAACACCAATTCTTATCCAATTTCCATTTCAATCCAAGTTGTTAGTATAACATGATCTCAAGTCGTAATTGATTATAACTACTATAATCTCCAAGTAATTAACATGCGACGATTCTAATAAACGATCAATTTGTAATCCAACTTCACATGGCTTACATTACATTTCAGATTCTAAGGCTACAAGCAATCCATAATACTTATAAACTTCAACATATCAACTTCATGCTAGCAACATGTAATGCTAACAAAAACAATATATATATAATCTTGTAACACTATTAAGAGACAAAATTATACCTCAACGAATCTCAATCCAACTCCAAATCCGAAGTCGCTCCTTAGCAACTTAGAGACTCTTCAAGACACTTCAATCCGCTACTTGAGACCCTTAGAACAACACCAACAAATTTCTTTCAAATTTCCAAACAAAACCTAGAAAGACAACTAGGTTTTCGCTTTGCGACTAACCCGAAAACTATCGTTTTCCGAGATTTTTCTATTGAGATACACTTACAATACACTCATGAACCTTGGTTTAAAGTGTGGACCTTATTGGACAAGAAACAAATTTTTTTTCTTTTCATTAGACATGAACCCGAGAGCACATAGAGGTGTTCATCCAATTTTCTTGAAATTTTGGCTAAGTGTGGAACTTGTCTCACTACTAGTAGTATTATATAGGGACATGGAGGGTCAAGATGCAAACAAATGGGTGGTTTGGATGAGGTCTTAGTAAATATCAAGCCTTGTGGTCCTATTGACCAAGTCAATAATCTCAAGCTCTACTACTTGCAAGACTTGTCTTCCTAACAAGGGTCAAATGACCCTTGTGCCCATGTATTTCGTCCAAGACATCACTAAGGGGGGTGAAACGTGTCGCCCTCCCATTCGTCACAATATTACGTTTTCCGACAATTTCCATAATTCCGATAATTTTTTACAAGTCTCAAATCTTAACACTTGTGAGCTCTTACGCACGTTCTTAAAACATGTCCTGTAAATACGGGGTGTAACATTCTTCCCCCCTTAGTAACATTCGTCCCCGAATGTTCTTTCGGAGTCAAACTTATAATTAGCGACATAGTTTTCTTTCACAATCCCGACATACCAATAATGCCACACATGGCCCTAATACCTCGCACACGCATATCTGTCCATCATAAGCCCAAAAGAGATTATCTTTTCGTACTTCCAACTCCTTCTAACATATACATAGTCTCAATACGATCTGTTCATGAAACTTAAACATACCACAACTTTATCATGCATACAAGTTTCTAAAGGGCCAAAGACATACCTGAAATCATATAGGCGGTTCAAAGGACCGCTAAAACTGGGAACTCCCACCACGACCTCTGCCACGGCCTGTCGGTGTATGAACCTCCTGCCTAGCTATTGAAGGCGAAGAACATGGCCCGATCCGATGAAGCGGTGTTGTCCCACCAGGACCCCCTCTATAAGGACACTCTCTTAACATATGGCCTAGACGACCACAAGAAAAACAAGCACCCGTACCGGCGCGACATACCCCAGAATGTAACCTACCACACTGGGGCATTGAGGCACAGGTGGCCTCGACTGACTGGAACCCCCATCTCCCCGAGGCTCTGAAGCTCTAGAGACCTGACCGGCCCCTGCATTCCCGGGGTTGTAAAACCCTCCGCCGGAAAACTGTGGAGAAGAACTCGGTGCTGGCTGTAATGTAGACCTAGTCTGCATTGAGGTCGCCTCGAGAACCGCCTCGAGACCTGTTGTCCTGGACCTCTTGGGCTGGCCCGAGTCAATCTGATCCTCCCTCTCTCTATCCTTTATCCCCTGCGCATATGCCTGCATCCTAGCAATGTCCATACCGGGCTGAAGAGCCACCCCCAAGCATGCAGTAATCATATGACGGTCTAGCCCCATCACATAACGATGAACTCTATCCGCCATGTCAGCTACAATGGTGTGCGCGTGCTGGACAAGAGTCAAACTCGTGCTATACTCCCGATAGTCCTCCCATTCGCCTCAAGGTCAAAAATCTATCTACGGGCCCTCCTCGTCTCGTGAGGCAAAAGTGATCCATAAAGGCCTCGTGAACTCCTCCCAAATACTGGAAGAGCATCATCCCCTCGTCGACACCATGACTCAAACCAGTTCAACGCAATATCGCGTAACCGGTAAGAGGCTAGCATAACAGACTCAGTCTCTGAAGCCCTAAGAACCTGCATAGTCCGCTGTAGCTGCCGAATGAACTCCTGCGGATCCTCCTCAGACCTCGAACCATAAAACTCGGGCGGATGACAACCCAGAAAATCTCGGATCCGCAAACCGCTCTCTGGGTTAGCTGCTCACTCGTACGCCACGCTACTATACTGGTCAATAACCGGATCTGCTCCCCGTAGTCTCTATACTCAGCTCCTGGCTGTGGGACTGGAGGCTCTGGTGCCGGAACCTCTGGAGCTACTGTCGCTCTCGGCTCCTCTAATATTGTTGGCGTGGCTGAACTCGCCGACCCGCCTACTACCTCAGGCATAGTCCGTTCCTGAGTCCGAGTAACCCTCTGAGTACCGCTAGCAGCTCCTGCTGCTTCCTTGCCCTTCTGGGCCCTGGACGCCTTCCGTGGAGGCATAACTGTTTCATAAGAAGGGGTCAGAGAGGATTCAACCTACTATGACAACTCTACTGCACGATCTCGAAGAGAGAAGAATGGAAACCAATCCTAAATGTCCTGTAGCCTCCTGATTATAGATGTGGTGCACAACACACCGATAATAAAGACTCTACTAGACACGGTCTGTAGACACTTTCCGAGGACTAACTGCTCTGATACCACTTTTGTCACGACCCGACCCCGGGCCCGCGACTGGTGCCCTAACTGGGCACCCTTACGTATACATCGAGAGATAATCAGTAACATACATGAAACTTATAAAATAAAACAACAGTAAAACAACAAGTGTTAGCCGATAAGGCTACCTTCCGAACATATATATATATACAAAGCGGTTGCCTCGTTCCTTTACAACCGACCCACAATATGTGACTACAGGACCTCTAAGAGTTTTAACATAACAATCGTGGCGGGACAGGCCCGCCATACCCTGAATATACATGAATCTACAACCTCGGAAACTGCACTAAGAGATAAGCCTCCGGAGCAAATGGAGCTTTTTCCCAAAAACTGAACCGAGATCCTAAGAGCAAGGATCACCAACATGTGCACCTAATACCTGCGGGCATGAACGGCCCAGAAGGGTGCATAACAGTGCAGAATATGGAACGGAAATAAGGTACATTAAACAAAACATATCTGTATAAAAGCATGACAGGGGTAAGTATAAAAAGGGTAAATACCTGAACCTACCATGTCATCACCATCAGGTGAACTTAATCGTACCTTATTATCTTTTCCCATTTCTCAATAAAAGTTATAGTCACTCTCTTACATACTTACTTCGGAAAATCATCAAGTTCACTACCATAACTTACATACCTTACATAACCTACTCCGGCCCTTTATGGAGGGACGCCTATACTGCCCGGCCCAATCTGGGACGCGATAAGGTCACATAGTCTGCCCATACAGGTATACTGCCCGGCCCATTTCTGGGACGATAATGTCATATAGTCTGCCCATAAAGGTATACTGCCCGGCCCATTTCTGGGACGATAATGTCATATAGTCTGCCCGTAAAGGTATACTGCCCGGCCCATTTCTGGGACGATAATGTCATATAATCTTCCCATAAAGGTATACTGCCCAACCCATTTCTGGGACGATAATGTCTTATAAAATCCGGGAATTTAACCCAACGTACTACGCACCTCTACTCCTTTAGAAAGACTCTTTTTCAAATAAAACTTCCCAGATACTAACAACTATAGTATCAAGTCATATCCACCTTTTAAGACAAGTCACAATACCTTTTTGAAATACATTTACCGGCTTCTAAATCAAGTGACTTCTTTATTAAAAACCTTAAGCAATTGGTACCTTTAAAACAATTTGCCCTTCTTTATTTCAAATCATTTCTTTGCTTATATTATTAGAGAAAACCATTCTCTTAACCTTCCATAAAGTCGTTATAACCAACTTCCCATAAAGCCGTTATAACCCTTTATGGTTTTAGACCAACTCATTCCTTTTTATAACCAAGAGACTTCTACTTTTTGAAACCAAATATTATATACTTTCAAATCAATTCTCTTAACTTTCAAAAATACAATTAGTCTCTTAACCTTTAGAACTCAAGTGACTCCTTTTATTATAAAACCTTAGGCAATTGATGCCTTAAAATCAAGTTGCCTTTTCACTAAAATCAAGTCATTTATCTTTCCATAAAGCAAATATAACCAACTTCCCATAAAGTCGTTATATTCACTTTATACCTTAGCCAAAAATATAATTTCCTATCCAAGGGGCTTATACGTTTAAAACGAAACAAGTATCACATACTTTTAAAAATCTTCAAGTCCCTTAACTTAATAAAACTTAAGACATCCTTTATTCTTTCAAAGAAGTGAGTTAATATCCTAACTCACCCGACTTGGCTATTCATAAAACTAGTAAAGGATATCAAGGTGTTGTACGTCTACCGTACTACATACGTGCAACTAGTCATGCTCAAAAGATAGGAAAAGTTCTACATAGAGTAAATCACACAACTACCTCTTAACTTCTAAGAGTAGAAGGAAACATGAAATGATACCACAGGTATATTCCATACATAGAATCATGCCAAAGGAAGGAAGAGGTTCACATACCTCGCGACGATTATCGACAAGTAGCAAAATGCTCCAAAGTACTTCAACCTTGATAGCTATACCATCCTTCAAGTAGGATACGCTATACTTAGTACTTCAACCTATAATGGCCACAATACGTCCATTAATCTCTTACTTCAAACGTAGAATATTATAAGTGCCTAGTCGCTAAATTCTACGGAAAATCGGACAGCACCTCCTTTGTTTCTACTTACTTTGCCACCTTTTTCAAGGCCGAATACAATAACCAAACACGCCACTTTTAAGGCCCAAACAATGCAATTAACAATAGGGGATTACACGCCTACTAGACGTGTAAAATTCCGCCCCACAATAGATATCAAACTAATACAAACTATATGTCCAATTCGGCCACATTGAGTACCATAACACCAATTCTTATCCAATTTCCATTTCAATCCAAGTTGTTAGTATAACATGATCTCAAGTCGCAATTGATTATAACTACTATAATCTCCAAGTAACTAACATGCGACGATTCTAATAAACGATCAATTTGTAATCCAACTTCACATGGCTTACATTACATTTCAGATTCTAAGGCTACAAGCAATCCATAATAATTATAAACTTCAACATATCAACTTCATGCTAGCAACATGTAATGCTAACAACAACAATATATATATAATCTTGTAACACTATTAAGAGACAAGATTATACCTCAACGAATGTCAATCCAAATCCAAATCCGAAGTCGCTCCTTAGCAACTTAGAGACTCTTCAAGACACTTTAATCCGCTACTTGAGACCCTTAGAACAACACCAACAAATTTCCTTCAAATTTCCAAACAAAACCTAGAAAGACAACTAGATTTTCGCTTTGCGACTAACCCGAAAACTATCTTTTTCCGAGAATTTTCTATTGAGATACACTTACAATACACTCATGAACCTTGGTTTAAAGTGTGGAGCTTATTGGACAAGAAACAATTTTTTTTTCTTTTCATTGGACATGAACCCGAGAGCACATAGAGGTGTTCATCCAATTTTCTTGAAATTTTGGCTAAGTGTGGAACTTGTCTCACTACTAGTAGTATTATATAGGGACATTGAGGGTCAAGATGCAAACAAATGGGTGGTTTGGATGAGGTCTTAGTAAATATCAAGCCTTGTGGTCCCATTGACCAAGTCAATAATCTCAAGCTCTACTACTTGCAAGACTTGTCTTCCTAACAAGGGTCAAATGACCGCGTGCCCATGTATTTCGTCCAAGACATCACTAAGGGGGTGACACGTGTCGCCTCCCATTAAATCCTGATATTACGTTTTCCGACAATTTCCATAATTCCGATAAATTTTTACAAGTCTCAAATCTTAACACTTGTGAGCTCTTACGCACGTTCTTAGAACATGTCCTGTAAATACGGGGTGTAACAGGCCACCTGGGCCCGCATGAGGTACTCCTCGCATCGGGGGTAGCTAACCCGCGGTAACTCAACAAGTCAGGGGGGTAAGTGGTATAACACAAGCACAACCGACTCATCGTAAACAACATAAGCACAATAAGAGAAACCCCCTTACCACAACGAATCTCAAGACACTAACACCCGTAGTATCACAACATATTTACTTATCAAGCCAACTTACCACACATTCAGAAATCATTACAAGGCGACTATAAAGCGAGTAAGTAAACCAATCTTTTTATCTTTCTTAAGTCGTTATGACTAACTTCCCATAAAGCTAGTATAACACTTAAACTTTGTAATAACTCAAAGCATCCACACTTGTTTGGAAAACCACAAGAAACTTATTCTTTTAAACCAAAGTATTAATTTCCTTTTTAAAATAATGATTCATAATTTTTATTGAAGTATTTCAAGATTCTTAACATTTTTGGACTCAAGTCAAAAAGACATCAAGGTGCAACCAAATTTAGTGTAACACGTACGTCTACCGTACTATATATTTTACAAATATCATGCTCAAGAGGATAGGAGGAATCACATACCTCCTCGGCTAAGTCCACTTGCCAAGTCGAATATGCCGCGCGTAGAGTATCAACCTATAATAATCAAATACTTCTATTAACGTCTAAGCTTCTTCGTTGAATATTTTAGCATAAAGTTCCTTATTCTACGGAAAATTGGGCAGCACTTCCTTTGTTTCTACGTACTTTTCCACCTTTTCAAGGCTCGAATTCAATATCCAAACGCCACTTAAGGCCCAACAATCCAATCAATTCAAAGGGGATTACACGCCTAAACTTGGACGTGTAAAATTCTGCCCCACAATGTATAACAACTAATTTAACAACTCTAAGGTAGTATTTTGACTATAACATGTTCACATGCTATCCTCATTTAATTCTTTCAAATCCAAATCATATTTCTTCCATGCAATATATCTAAAAGCAATATTGTCCACTACAAGTCTTTTCTTCCTCACATGCAACACAATTTACTCAAGAATAAAGAAGAGATTGTTACCTTAGAGCTTTACCCAAATTAATCCAACAACTTTCACTTGTCTTCTTTCCACAATTACCTCCACAAAACTCCTACAAGCTTGCCAACAAGTTTCCTTCTTGCCACCTTTTTCAGAATTTCTCTAGGCTTAGGTTTCTTCTTGAATTTCTAGAGAGAAGGGAGAGGAAATTTAGAGAGAACCCGCCTCGGCGCCGCGACGCTGAAACCTCCGCAACCCCACAGAACTTCCGGCGCTGCGGCCCTGATTTCCGGCATCACGGTGCTGTGACTTCAGCGAACTTTCAGAACAACTGGTGCCGCGGCCCTGCATCCGGCGCCGCGGCCCTGTGGCTCATGACCGAAATACTTTTCTGTCCGACTGCGCACTGAACTTGTAACTTCCATAACCTTCTACTCTGATGTCCTATCGACGAACGGTTGGTTGCGTTGGAAACTAGACTCAACGAACTACATACTAGGCCTTTGAAACACCTAGGAACTCTCAATGTAACGGGTCATAACCCGCCTCAAAGTTGACTAAAAACCCGTCCGAAACAATCCGTCAACCTATCCTTCCAAATTTTAAGTCTTAATCCCTTTCGTACACTCTCATACGCATGGCCAGAACTACAGGGTATAACATTCTCCCCCCCCCCCCTTAGAAACATTCGTCCCGAATGTTCCTTCTAGGCTTACTCAAATCACAATATCGACATAGACCCTCTTAACTATTCTTCTTGCAAATAAAGACGCCCCACGACCACAACAATACTTAAGCATAATTTGCTAAATTTGAAAAAAAAAACTAATAATCAGGAAAGTGGGTTACCTGGGGGTGTAGGGAGCAAGTGAGGATACTTCTTCATCATGTCCTCCTCTACTTCCCATGTCATTTCCTCTCTGTTCTCATTCCGCTATAAGACCTTGACGGAAGCCACATCCTTTGTCCGTAGTCGCCTAACCTGACGATCGAGTATCGCTATGGGACTCTCCTCATATGATAACCCCTCTGTCACCTGGACAACACAAATCGGGTGTACTCTAGATGGATCTCCAATACATTTCCGTAACATAGACACATGAAAAACTGGATGTACTGCCTCCAGATCGGATGGCAGATCCAACTCATAGGCAACCTTGCCTACCCTACGGACAATCTGATAAGGCCCAATGTACCTTGGGCTAAGTTTCCATTTCTTCCCAAATCTCATCACGCCCTTCATGGGTGATACCTTCAGGAAGACCCAATCATCTACCTCAAACTCCAAGTGTCGACGTCGATGATCTGTATACGACTTCTGTCGACTCTGAGCTGACAATAATCGCTCCTGGATAAGCTTCACCTTATCCACTGCCTGCTGAATCAAGTTTAGCCTGACTAACTGAACTTCTCCCACCTCAAACCAGCCTATCGGTGACCTGCACTTCCTCCCGTATAAGGCCTCATAAGGCGCCATCTGGATACTAGAATGGTAGTTGTTGTTATAAGCAAACTCCACAAGAGGTAAATGATCCTCCCAGCTACCCCTGAAATCAATAACACAAGCCCGCAGCATATCCTCAAGTGTCTGGATAGTACGCTCGGCCTGTCCGTCGGTCTGAGGATGAAACGCAGTACTGAGACTCACTTGGGTCCCTAACCCCTTCTGGAAAGACCTCCAGAAGTTAGCCGAGAACTGAGCTCCCCTGTCTGAAATGATCGATATAGGCACTCCGTGCAGTCTCACAATCTCTCTGATATACAGTCTAGCATAATCCTCGGCCGAAAAAGTCGTCCTGACTGGAAGAAAATGGGCTGATTTCGTCAGCCTGTCGACAATAACCCAGATGGAATCATGCTTCCTCTGAGTGTGAGGTAACCCTGTAATAAAGTCCATATTGATCACCTCCCACTTCCACATCGGAATATCAATAGCCTGCAATAGCCCACCGGGCTTCTGGTGCTCAACCTTGACCTGCTGACAATTAGGACACTGTGCAACAAAACCTGCCACGTCCCTCTTCAGGCCATCCCACCAATACACACATCTGAGGTCATGGTACATCTTAGTCGACCCCGGATGAATAGAATAACGAGCACTGTGTGCCTCCCCCAGAAGTTGCTGACAAAGTCCTGTCACATCGGGAACACACAACCGGCCCTCAAATCTTAGCACTCCATCAGGCGCTACCTCAAATAGACTCTTCTCTTTCTGAAGAGCTGCATCTCGATACCGTACCATAATCGGATCCTCATACTGTCGCCTCTTCACCTCCTCGACGATGGAAGACTCGACAACCTCTCGAACCCGAACTCCATTACTATCAGAACCAATCAAACGAACCCCAAGGCTCGCTAGCTGATGTAACCCGCGGACCATGTCCCTCTTCTCTGGCTGCACACCTGACAGACTACCCATCGATCTGCGACTAAGGGCGTCTGCAACTACATTGGCCTTCCCAGGGTGGTATAGGATATCAACATCATAGTCCTTAAGTAGCTCCAACCACCGTCTCTGCCGCAAGTTCAGCTCCCTCTGGCTGAAGATATACTGGAGACTCTTGTGGTCTGTGTAAATATCCACATGAACTCCATATAAATAATGTCTCCAGATCTTCAAGGCATGAATCACTGCTGCCAACTCTAAGTCATGTGTGGGATAGTTCTTCTCATGCTTCCTGAGCTGTCGAGATGCGTAAGCTATAACTTTACCGTGCTGCATCAGCACGCACCCAAGCCCAACACCTGACGCATCACAATAAACCACATATCCGTCTAAACCCTCTGGAAGAGTAAGAACTGGGGCGGTCGTCAATTTCTCCTTCAGTAACTGGAAATTCTCCTCACAAGCATCCGTCCATCGGAAAATAGCTGCTTTCTGAGTCAACCTAGTCAAAGGTGCTGAAATGGAAGCAAACTTCTCCACAAATCTCCGGTAATAGCCGGCAAGGCCCAAAAAGCTGCGCACCTCCGTCGGTGTAGTGGGTCTGGGCCAAGTCTTCACTGCCTCAATCTTTGCTGTATCAACCCGAATACCATCGGCCCCGATCACATGCCCTAAGAAAGCTACTGAGGCCAACCAAAACTCGCATTTCGAGAACTTGGCATACAACTGCCGGTCCCGGAGGACTCCCAATACCGTCCTCAAGTGATCTGCATGCTCCTGCTCTGTGCGCGAATAAACCAGGATATCATCAATGAATACTATAACGAACATATCCAAGAATGGCTTGAACACCCTGTTCATCAAATCCATGAATACTGCTGGGGCGTTGGTCAACCCGAAAGACATCACCCTGAACTCATAGTGCCCATACCGGGTCTTGAATGCAGTCTTTGGGATATCTGCCTCTCTAACTCGCACTTGATGATAACCAGATCGCAGGTCTATCTTGGAGAAACACCTCGCACACTGCAACTGTTCAAACAAGTCATCAATCCTGGGGAGGGGATATCTGTTCTTGATAGTTACCTTATTCAGCTGCCTGTAATCAACACACATACGCAGCGTTCCATCCTTCTTCTTTACAAATAACACTGGCGCTCCCCAGGGAGAAACACTTGGCCTGATAAAGCCTTTCTCCAGCAAATCTTTCAGCTGGTCTTTCAATTCCCTCAACTCAGCAGGTGCCATCCTGTATGGTGGAATAGATATCGGTCGAGTGTCTGGAGACATATCAATACAAAAATCAATCTCCCTCTCAGGAGGGATACCCGGAAGCTCGTCTGGGAATACGTCTGGAAATTCTCTAACAACCGAATCGATCAAGGTGCGGTATCTCACCTCGATTTCGAATACCCGAACCATATGGTAGATATACCCCTTCCGCACCATCTTCCTAGCCTAGAGGTAAGAAATAAACCTACCCCTCGACGACGCAGTATTCCCCTTCCACTCGAGCAACGGCCACCAGAAACCGAACCGTGCATCTCTCTCTACAGTCCACATTGGCATAGCAAGATGCTAGCCAATCCATACCCATAATCACATCAAAGTCCGACATATCCAACTCTATCAAGTCGGCTAGGGTCTGACGACTGTAAATAGTCACAGGGCAAGCCCTATACACCCTCTCCGCTACCACCGAATCACCTACTGGTGTAGCCACCTCAAAAGGTTTTATGGACTCAGGCTCTATCCCTATTCTACCAGCAATATGAGGAGATATATAGGACAAAGTAGAACCTGGATCTATCAAAGCATATACATCACATCATGAAACCAATAATGTACCTGTGACGACATCTGGTGACGCCTCCTGGTCCTGACGGCTGGACATAGCATAAATGCGGTTCTAAGGACCGTTGGAACTGGGACCTTTGCCACGACCTCTACCGTGACCTGCTGGCCCATGATCACCTTGCCCTCCGGGGCGAGTAACCGTAGGAGATGAAGACCCGGCGAATGACCCTGTAGGCTGAACCCTACCATCTGCGCTACCTCTGGTCGGACAATCCCTCGAAATATGACCCTGCTGGCCACAAGTATAGCAAGGCCCCACAATATTACCACAACTCCCGAAATGGGATCTACCACATCGGCCACACCGAGAAGGGGGTGGTCTCGATCGGGTAGCATCCATGCTTTCCTGGAAGCTCAAGCCACGGGCCCTAACGCCTCGAATACCACGAACGCCGGAAGACGGTGGAGGAGCGCTCTAAACCGGTGAGTGCAACTCGGTCACTGGCGAGGTTGTCTACCTCGAAAACTACCAGAGGACCCTGCTGTCCTGGACCTCTTCTGCTGATACCTATCAATCTGTCGGCCCCTGTGTTCCTTACACCCAAGTGCATATGCCTGCATGCGGGCAATGTCCATGCCCGGCTGAAGAGCTACTCCCGTGTAACTCTCTGCCAAGTAATCATCGAGCCCTGTGACATAGCGGTGCACCTTGTCCTCCATATTTGATACCAAAGTGGGTACATACCGAGCCAACGAGTCAAACTCTACGTTGTACTCCCGGACCGTCCGCCCGCTCTGTCTCAACGTCAGAAATCTATCGGCCCGAGCTCTCCTCATCTGCGGAGGCAAGAAATGGCTAAGGAACGCCTCTGAGAACTTGTGCCAAACAGCTGGAAGCGCATGCTCCCCCCGGGATAGTTCCCATGAATCATACCAGTCAACTGCAGTATCCCGTAGCCGATGTGAACCCAATAATACCGACTCTGTCTCCGAGGCCCTGATGACTCTCATGATCCGCTGTAACTGTCGGATAAACTCCTGAGGATCATCCTCAGGTCTCGACCCATAGAACTCTGGTGGGCTGCAACTCAAAAAGTCCCGCAGTCTCAAGCTATCAGATCTGGGGTGGACTACGGGTACAACCAGAACCGCTGCCTCCCGTCTGTCCTCCTGCCTTGCCACGATCCTGGCTAATAACTGGGCCATCTCCTTGTAACCCATCTCCTCTGCTCCGGTGTATGGCTGGAGGCTCGGTATCGCGGTCTCATAGCCGCCGCCGCCCCGAACTCGCTGGGGTGGCGGCGTCGTGGAACTCGCCGTCAAAACATCATCTCGTCTGGTGGGCCTGTGTCCTCGTAACCCTCTGTGTCATACTAGCAGCTCCCTCAGCTGCCTTGCCCTTCTGGGCCGCGGTTGCCTTGCGTGGAGGCATAACTGATACATAAAAATTTGTCAGAGGAAGTTCAACCTATAACACAGCTCTATTGCACGATCTTAGAGTGAAAGAATGGAAACCAATCCTAAATATCCTGTAGCCTCCTGATTATAGATGTGGTGCACAACACACCGATAATCAAGACTCTACTAGATACGGCCTGTAGACCCTTTCTGAGGATTAACTGCTCTGATACCACTTTTGTCAAGACCCGACCTCGGGCCCGTGACTGGTGCCTTACCCCGGGCACCCTGGTGATACAACATCAGAGAAAAACCAGCGGAAGTAAACTTATAAACATGAAACAATATAACTTAAGAAACATGATTACCCAAACTGGTTACCTTTCGGTAACTATACATAATAAAAACTGAACAGTTACATCCTTATGAAACCCAATTACAACAGGACTACAGACCTCTAAGAGTTTGTAACAACTATGACGGGACAGGGCCCCGTCATACCCTGAATGTACATGAATCTACAATGACAGTGAATCATACCAAAAGATAAGCCTCCGGAGAAACGGGGCTTCCCAAAAGCAGAACGAAGATCCTAAGAGCGAGGATCAACAACCGATGTACCTCAACCCGCGGCATGAACGCAGCCCCCCGAAGGTGGTCAGTACAACAGGTACCAAGTATGTGAAACAGAAAATACTGTAAATGAAATCATAACATTTCCAAAACAATCCACATATATGTAGGAAAAATCAATTAACTGCACACAGTACCACAACATAGATAAGAGTAAACAAGTGTAACGCAACCAGTCTTTTCTAGGTCGCTAATGATCGAGACAGGGCCACCAACCTATAGTATCATTATACGAGCCTAATCCTGGACTTCCGCAGCCCGCATAGGTCCCGTGGACCCGCATGAGGTACTCCTCGCATCGGGGGTAGCTAACCCGCGGTATTTTCCTGGACTCCCGCAGTCCGCATGGCCACTTGGACCGCATGAGGTATTCCTCGCATCGGCGTAACACACCCGGAGTGATTCCTGGACTACAGAGTCGCATAGCCACACAGGCCCGCATGAGGTACTCGCCGTGACGGGGTAGCTAACCGTGTAACTCAACAAGTCAGAGGGGTAAGTGGTATAACACAAGCACAACCGACTCATCGTAAACAACATAAGCACAATAAGAGAAACCCCCTTACCACAACGAATCTCAAGACACTAACACTCGTAGTATCACAACATATTTACTTATCAAGCCAACTTACCACACATTCAGAAATCATTACAAGGCGACTATAAAGCGAGTAAGTAAACCAATATTTTTATCTTTCTTAAGTCGTTATGACTAACTTCCCATAAAGCTAGTATAACACTTAGACTTTGTAATAACTCAAAACATCCACACTTGTTTGGAAAACCACAAGAAACTTATTCTTTTAAACCCAAGTATTAATTTCCTTTTTAAAATAATGATTCATAATTGTTATTGAAGTATTTCAAGATTCTTAACATTTTTGGACTCAAGTCAAAAAGACCTCAAGGTGCAACCAAATTTAGTGTAACACGTACGTCTACCGTACTATATATTTTACAAATATCATGCTCAAGAGGATAGGAGGAATCACATACCTCCTCGGCTAAGTCCACTTGCCAAGTCGAATATGCCACGCGTAGAGTATCAACCTATAATAATCAAATACTTCTATTAACGTCTAAACTTCTTCGTTGAATATTTTAGCATAAAGTTCCTTATTCTACGGAAAATTGGGCAGCACTTCCTTTGTTTCTACGTACTTTTCCACCTTTCCAAGGCTCGAATTCAATATCCAAACGCCACTTAAGGCCCAACAATCCAATCAATTCAAAGGGGATTACACGCCTAAACTTGGACGTGTAAAATTCTGCCCCACAATGTATAACAACTAATTTAACAACTCTAAGGTAGTATTTTGACTATAACATGTTCACATGCAATCCTCATTTAATTCTTTCAAATCCAAATCATATTTCTTACATGCAATATATCTAAAAGCAATATTGTCCACTACAAGTATTTTCTTCCTCACATGCAACACAATTTACTCAAGAATAAAGAAGAGATTGTTACCTTAGAGCTTACCCAAATTAATCCAACAACTTTCACTTGTCTTCTTTCCACAATTACCTCCACAAAACTCCTACAAGCTTGCCAACAAGTTTCCTTTTTTCCACCTTTTTCAGAATTTCTCTATGCTTAGGTTTCTTCTTGAATTTATAGAGAGAAGGGAGAGGAAATTTAGAGAGAAGGAAGAACTTTTTAGAGAGAAGGAGAAGCTTTGAAAGATGACCAAGTCTTGAAGACTTGGTCAATATATAGGACATGCAAAAATCAGATTGGGGGGGGGGGGGACACTTGTCACCCTCCCATGGCCTTTTTTAAAACAAAATAGTTCAGATTTTCCCACTCAGCCTCGCAGAACCCGCCTCGGCGCCGCGGCCCTGAAGCCGGCGCCGCGGTGCTGAAACCTCCGCAACCCCACAGAACTTACATCACGACCGAACCGGGCGTGGATCGTGCCTTACCGGGCACCTAGTGATACAACATCGAGAGAAAATCGTGAAATAAAACATGAACATGAAATAAGAGATATTATAAGTAAACAGTCAACCAAGCAGTTGCCTTCTGCGTAAATATATACAAACCACGAGCAGTTTAATCCTTTTTTACAACCCCGCTTACAAAGATTACTCTGCACCTCTAAGATTTACAACAACTATGACGGGACAGGGCCCCGCCATACCCCTGAATGTACAAGAACCTACAACTCAGGGAACACATACCAAAAGATAAGCCTCAGGAAAAACGGAGCTTCCCAAAACGCTGAAATGAGATCCTAAACGCGGGGATCGATAGCCGATGTACTTCTACCTGCGGCATGAACGCAGCCCCCCGAAGGAGGTCAGTACAACAGGTACCAAGTATGTGAAACTGTAAATGAAATCATAATAGTCTATAAAAGCAGGAGACAGGTATGATAACCAAACTACAGTACACACACATAACAGTTATATCAATTCAGGGTCTCACGCCCACAACATCAATCCCGCGTGAGTACCTTCCTCACTACGGCGATCATGATATGATAACAACAAGACAGCAATCCAAATGGGAGCATACCCGTGCGCTACACATCGTGTCAGTATGTCCAAAGGGAACAAATAAGACAACATTCCAAATGGAAGCATACCCGTGCGCTACGCATCGTGTCAGCATGTCCAAAGGGAAACAATAAGACAACATTCCAAATGGAAGCATACCCGTGCGCTACGCATCGTGTCAGCATGTCCAAAGGGAAACAATAAGACAACATTCCAAATGGAAGCATACCCGTGCGCTACGCATCGTGTCAGTATGTCCAAAGGGAAACAATAAGACAACAAGGCGGTAATCAAAGTGGAAGCATACCCGTGCGCTACGCATCGTGTCAGTATGTCCAAAGTGATTTAACAAAAGTAACACTATCAGCGAGGCGTGCGGTGGAATTGCTCGTCACCGCTGCGCGCCCAAGTAAGTTCTTAACAAGTCAACCGACCCTCCATCGAGAGACGCGGTAGTATAGAAACACAATCTTTGCACAACAAAGGCTATCACAACAGGCATAGGCAAGTTTCACAACAACAAGCATAGGCAAGTTTCACATCAACAAGCATAGGCAAGTTTCACAACTCAAAGTACTTTCATTTTATGCCAAAATCCGGGTTTTAACCCTAAGTACTACGTACGTTAAATTCCTTCTAAAGAGATTTATTCCTTTTATATAAAAGTCACCCGATACCCGTAGTATAAAAATAGAGTGACTTATATCTTTTAAGTAAACCAAAACAACTTCCATACTTTTTTTTTTTTTTTTTTAAAGTCAAGTTACCACGTTAAAACCAATGATAAAACCTTTCTTTTGTTTTCATAAGGTCGTTATAACCAACTTCCCATAAAGCTGTTATAACACCTTATGCTTTAAACCATTTTAAGACAACACAATGCCTTTCTTTTCCCTAAGGTTCCAGTTTGCCTAATTTTAATTACGCAAGTCTCTTTTTGAAAAGTTTCATAGTTCAATGTCTTAATCTCTTTTAAAACAATTGAGTAACATATGCCATAGGCGAGTAGGTTATTCTTGTTCATAATCAATATTATTAAGCAGCCATGATCTAGAAAATGTAATATCATTTTGTCTCATCTTAGCTTCTATGCAGATGGAGGTTTCTACTGGTTTTAATAATACTTAATTATTCAATACATTTTCCTTTATTAACGCTGCAGTGGTTTGTCGATACACATTCTGATTTCCGAAATCAGTAAAACATTATTCCTTCCAAAAAACCAAGTACTCATTACTCACGAATGAGGTTTCACACAAACATCCATATTAAGTCAAGTCTCTTAACTTCTAAACCATTAAACCATTCTTTTTATCTCTCTTAAGGCGTTACACCTAACTTCTCATAAAGCTGGTATAACTTTTATGTTTTCAAACCAAGTATTCACTTCTTTCAAAAAGGTTTCTTAATCTCTTAGAATACTTCAAGGTTCTTTTACAACAAGTCGGTTATAAGTCAAATCAGTTATCTTTTAAAAACCACAAAGCATTTCTCATTTACATAGAGCTGTTATAACCAACTTCCCATAAAGCCGTTATAACACTTTATGTTTAAAGACAATCAAATACATTTAACACATATCGTCTACCGTACTACATAGTTATACACATATCATGCTAGAACAGATAGGAAGAGGTTCACATACCTCGCGACGAGTATCGACTAATAGCAAAACGCCTAAGTACCTCAAACCGTCGCTACACTCTCGGTCAGCGGATCACTCACACGTAGTACTACAACCTATAGAGGCCACAAAGCGCCTATTAATATCTTTAGATCTCAATGTAGAATATTCTACGAGAAAATTCGACAAACTCCTCCCACATGGCAGCGTAAATCTCCTCTATCGAGTAGGCTACCAAGCCAACCGGGGGTTATGACTAACCGGACGTGTACAATTCTACTACACGGTAATGCTACACAAGTCTCATTGTCTGATCTATGTAATTACTGATTCGATTCTCTTCTTTAAATTCGGGCTTAAGTCGCAAGACATTGCCGTAAGTAAGTATTATTCGAGCTTAAGTCAAAAGACATTGCCGCACAATTATAATGTTCAGTTCTATATATAGTATACTTCAACTATATATTCCTACAATATGTAATTTCCAATTACAATAGAAGGTCAAGAGTGTTTACCTCGATAAGCCCAAAATTATCCGAGTTTATATGTCGATCTGAGCAAGGTTTAGCTCCTACTCAGTGCTTGACCCGCTCAACCAACCCTTAGAAGTTCTAACCAACTTCTACTTATAACTTCAACTACGGGTGAAGATTTACTTAGGGTTTCATTTTTGTGGTGAGGAAGTATAATAGTATTTTAGGCTTTTGTATAAGTGTAACCTTGGGAATACTACAAGGTATTTGGGCATAACAACAATACTAGGAGAGTATTTCTATACCACAAAGGGGGGTATTATACGAAGACAACTAGGCTAGGGGGGGGGTACCCCACGGCAAAACACCACAGGAGGGTTTGACGAGGTTGGACGAGAACCATGAAGGGGAGGAAGGATTTCAAGACTTAGGCAATTTTGGATGAAGAAGTTCATCAAGTTAGAGGGGTATTTATAGGTCAAGAAATGGCCAACCAATGGCCAAGATTCATCCAAGTGTTAGGCAAGTGTAAGGCCAAGATTAAGCCATGTGCTACCTTATCCATCTACCCAAAATATCCTACCTAACCCTCGACCACATTTTTAGCACAAAAACGTGCCCAGTCGTCCTCTTTGCCGTCCCTAGCTTCCAATGTGAGGTGACACATGTCACCCTCCCGTTGGTCCAAAATGTTTCGTCTCTCGGAAAAATCCGCAAAAATTATTAATGACATAGCCGGAATTTTCCCTTCGAAAGCTGTGGAAACGTTTCGACGAAAAACGACTCCTTTTGGTAGCTATGCACAAATTCGAACCTATGCCTACTTTAAGGCTCAAATTGTATACGTACGCCCTCACGTATATACTCTGGAAATACGGGTTATAACATAATCCCCTCCTTAGAAACATTCTACATGAATGTTCCTTCTCAACAGATAACGAAGTTCTTCTAACAAGTTGCCACGCCACACCTGGCCACGAAATATCACACGTTCTCTTCCTTCCTTACTCGTCGTGCCCTTCTCGGACACTTGAACTCCTCTAGCATACGTACCACACTTCAGTCATTGCTTTCCCAAAACTTTGGAGTCACCACCTCCAAACTTGGTCATCTTACTAGCTTCAATCTCCCTTAAGGCCATTCCCGGCCTTCACGATCCGCCTCTGGTCGAACATATCCACGAACTCATACGATGGTTATCTAATCATGGGCCTAGCACCCTCGTGACCCTACCACCTGGCGGGACCACCCAGAGCTGACCCCACTTTGAAACCGGCCGTGTTGGCCCTCAACATGGCCCCAACCCGACCCACTTACGCATCAAGCTCTTGTTCCCCGATCCGGAACAATCTTACCTATACAGGTCATGAAAGCTACCACTTCCATTACACACTACCCAGGGACTTTATCACACAAAACGTTCTAGGCATAAAAATGCACTCCAAAGGATCACTTGCAAAATCGGTACTCAAGACGCTTACATCTAAGGTCTCAACTGTAATATTCTAAGGTTCATCATTTTCTCACCCTCAAGCTTACCCTTCTCACAACCAGGTTCTACATCACGTTTTAGCACAACGCTATCCGAACATAACACTAAACACATCATCACATCATCAATACATACAAAACTCTAGAGGGTTAAGGATATACCTGAAAATAGGCGATTGAGGACCGCTAAATCGGGAACTTCCACCGCGACCTCTACCGTGGCCCGCCGGTGTATGAACATCTGCTCGACTATGGGAGGTGAAGAACCCGCCCGATCCGTAGTCGTGCTATCCTACCAGCGCTACCCACGTCGGACAGTTTCTCCCAAAATGGCCCTGCTGGCCGCATGTAAAACAAACTCCCGTACTAGCACGACACTCCCCACTGTGGAGTCTACCACAGCGGCCACAACGAGGTCGGGGTGGCTTCAGCTGGCTAACACCCCTGCTCTCCCGAAAATCTGAACCCTGGGAGCCCTGACCTGCTCCCGAATACTCTGGATGCTCTGAAGATTGTGGAGGACCACTCTGTACTGGCGGAGGCGCATAACTAGTCTGCTGCTGAGGCGGTCCGCCTCGAAAGTCACCAAAGGACCCTGCTGTTCTGGCCCTCTTCTGCTGACCTTGGTCATTCCGTCGATTTCTCCGCTCCTCACCCCCAAGTGCATAAGCCTGCATGCGGGCAATGTCCATGCCCGGCTGAAGAGCTACACCCGAACAACTCTCTGCTAGGTAATCATCGAGCCCTGTAACATATCGGTGCACTCGATCCTCCATACTAGCTACTAATGCGGGGACGTCGCCGATGAGTCGAACTCACATTGTACTCCGAGCAAATGCGCGGTTCTGCGCAACCCAAAAATCTGTCGGCCGAGCCCTCTCATCCGTGGAGGCAAGAAATGTGCAAGAAAGGCCTCGAGAACTCGTCCCATAAAGCCGGAAGTCATGCTCTCCCGGGGCAGCTCACGAATCAAACCGATCAGCGGTATCACGCGGCCGCTGCGAACCTACGACCCCCGACTCGGTCTCCGATGCCTTCATCCCTCTCCTGATCGCTGCAATCGCCGGATGAACTCCTGCGGATCATCCTCGTGCCTCGACCCATAAAACTCTGGCGGGTTACACCTCGAGAAAATCCGTAATCTCAGCTATGCGCTCGGGGTGAACTACGGGTGCTCTTGGGGCCCAGGCTGCTGCGTCCGGCTTATCCTCAAGTCGGCCACAACCACGGCCATTACGGGCCATCTCGCGTAACCCATCTCATACGCGGCTGTAGGGGTGGAGGCTCGGTCTTGTGGTCTGTAGAGGCTGCCACGCCTACTCGTATCTTCCTCTTGCTGCCGCCGCTCGGGCGGGTTGCCTTGCGCGAGCATAGCGGTAAAGGAAAGGAATACGTCGGAGGTTCACTCATCACACAAATCTAAGGCACGATCTCGAATGAGAAGAATGGAAACCAATCCTAAATGTCCTATAGCCTCACGATTATAGATGTGGTGCACAACACACCGATAATCAAGACTCTACTAGACACGATGCAGACACTTTCAGAGACTAATCGCTCACGATACCACTTTTGTCACGACCGAACCGGGCGTGGATCGTGCCTACCGGGCACCCTAGTGATACAACATCGAGAGAAAATCAGCGGAAATAAAACATGAACATGAAATAAGAGATATTATAAGTAAACAGTCAACCAAAGCAGTTGCCTTCTGCGTAAATATATACAAACCACGAGCAGTTTAATCCTTTTTACAACCCCGCTTACAAAGATTACTGCACCTCTAAGATTTACAACAACTATGACGGACGGGGCCCGCCATACCACGAATGTACAAGAACCTACAACTCGGGGAACACATACCAAAAGATAAGCCTCGAAGGAACGGAGCTTCCCAAAACGCGAAATGAGATCCTAGCGGGGATCGGCGGTAGATGTACTCTACTGCGGCATGAACGGCCCCGAAGGAGGTCGATCAACAGTACCAAGTATGTGAAATCGTAAAATATCGTAAATGAAATCATAATAGTCTATAAGCGAGGAGCGGTATGATAACCAAACTACGATACAGCATATGATTATATCAATTCGGTCTCATGCCCATTAACATCAATCCTCGCGTGGAGTACCTTCCTCACTCTGGCGATGCATGAAATGAAAACAACAAGACATCAATCCAAATGGGAGCATACCCGTGCGCTACGCATCGTGTCAGTATGTCCAAAGGGAACAAATAAGACAACATTCCAAATGGAAGCATACCCGTGCGCTACGCATCGTGTCAGCATGTCCAAAGGGAAACAATAAGACACCATTCCAAATGGAAGCATACCCGTGCGCTACGCATCGTGTCAGCATGTCCAAAGGAAACAATAAGACAACATTCCAAATGGAAGCATACGATGCGCTACGCATCGTGTCGGTATGTCCAAAGGGAAACAATAAGACAGCAAGGCGGTAATCAAAGTGGAAGCATACCTGTGCGCTACGCATCGTGTCAGTATGTCCAAAGTGATTTAACAAAAGTAACACTATCAGCGAGGCGTGCGGGTGGAATTGCTCGTCGCCGCACGCGTCAAGTAAGTTCTTAACAAGTCAACCACCCTCCATCGAGACGCGGTAGTATAGAAACACAATCTTTGCACAACAAAGGCTATCACAACAGGCATAGGCAAGTTTCACAACAACAAGCATAGGCAAGTTTCACATCAACAAGCATAGGCAAGTTTCACAACTCAAAGTACTTTCATTTTATGCCAAAATCCGGGTTTTAACCCTAAGTACTACGTACGTTAAATTCCTTCTAAAGAGATTTATTCCTTTTATATAAAAGTCACCCGATACCCGTAGTATAAAAATAGAGTGACTTATATCTTTTAAGTAAACCAAAACAACTTCCATACTTTCTTTTTTTATTTTTTTTTTAAAGTCAAGTTACCACGTTAAAACCAATGATAAAACCTTTCTTTTGTTTTCATAAGGTCGTTATAACCAACTTCCTATAAAGCTGTTATAACACCTTATGCTTTAAACCATTTTAAGACAACACAATGCCTTTCTTTTCCCTAAGGTTCCAGTTTGCCTAATTTTAATTACGCAAGTCTCTTTTTGAAAAGTTTCATAGTTCAATGTCTTAATCTCTTTTAAAACAATTGAGTAACATATGCCATAAAGTAGTAGTTATTCTTGTTCATAATCAATATTATTAAGCAGCCATGATCTAGAAAATGTAATATCATTTTGTCTCATCTTAGCTTCTATGCAGATGGAGGTTTCTACTGGTTTTAATAATACTTAATTATTCAATACATTTTCCTTTATTAACGCTGCAGTGGTTTGTCGATACACATTCTGATTTCCGAAATCAGTAAAACATTATTCCTTCCAAAAAACCAAGTACTCATTACTCACGAATGAGGTTTCACACAAACATCCATATTAAGTCAAGTCTCTTAACTTCTAAACCATTAAACCATTCTTTTTATCTCTCTTAAGGCGTTACACCTAACTTCTCATAAAGCTGGTATAACTTTTATGTTTTCAAACCAAGTATTCACTTCTTTCAAAAAGGTTTCTTAATCTCTTAGAATACTTCAAGGTTCTTTTACAACAAGTCGGTTATAAGTCAAATCAGTTATCTTTTAAAAACCACAAAGCATTTCTCATTTACATGAAATTATAACAACTTCCCATAAAGCCGTTATAACACTTTATGTTTAAAGACAATCAAATACATTTAACACATGTACGTCTACCGTACTACATAGTTATACACATATCATGCTAGAACAGATAGGAAGAGGTTCACATACCTCGCGACGAGTATCGACTAATAGCAAAACGCTCTAAGTACCTCAAACCGTCTGCTACACTCTCAGTCAAGCAGATCACTCCACACGTAGTACTAAAACCTATAGAGGCCACAAAGCGCCTATTAATATCTTTAGATCTCAATGTAGAATATTCTACAGAAAATTCGCAAAGACTCTCCCCGCAACATGGCGTAAATCTCCTCTATCGAGGCGGCTACCAAGCCAACCGGGGGTTAACATGACTAACCGGACGTGTACAATTCTACTACACAAGAATGCTACACAAGTCTCATGTCTGATACCCTATGTAATTCTGATTGATTCTCTTCTTTAAATTGGGCTTAAGTCGCAAGACATTCCGTAAGTATTATTCGAGCTTAAGTCAAAAGACATTGCCGCACAATTATAATGTTCATTTCTATATATAGTATACTTCAACTATATATTCCTACAATATGTAATTTCCAATTACAATAGAAGGTCAAGAGTGTTTACCTCGATAAGCCCAAAATTATCCGAGTTTATATGTCGATACTGAGCAAGGTTTAGGTCCCTACTCAGTGCGCTTCGACCCGCTCAAACCAACCCTTAGACTTTCTAACCAACTTCTACATATAACTTCAACTACGGGTGAAGATTTACTTAGGGTTTCATTTTTGTGGTGAGGAAGTATAATAGTATTTTACGGGCTTTTGTATAAGTGTAACCTTGGGAATACTACAAGGTATTTGGGCAAGGTATTTGGGCATAACAACAATACTAGGAGAGTATTTCTATACCACAAAGGGGGTATTATACGAAGACAACTAGGCTAGGGGGTACCACGGCAAAACACCACATGAGGAGGAGGTTTCGCCAAGGGTTGGACGAGAACCACGAAGGAGGAAGGAAGGATTTCAAGACTTAGGCAATTTTTGGATGAAGAAGGTCATCAAGTTAGAGGGGTATTTATAGGTCAAGAAATGGCCAACCAATGGCCAAGATTCATCCAAGTGTTAGGCAAGTGTAAGGCCAAGATTAAGCCATGTGCAACCTTATCCATCTACCCAAAATATCCTACCTAACCCTTGACCACATTTTTAGCACAAAAACGTGCCCAAGTCGTCCTCTTTGCCGTCCCTAGCTTCCAATGTGAGGGTGACACATGTCACCCTCACGTTGGTCCAAAATGTTTCGTCTCTCGGAAAAATCCGCAAAAATTATTAATGACATAGCCGGAATTTTCCCTTCAAAGTGGAAACGTTTCGTCGAAACGACTCCTTTTGGTAGCTATGCACAAATTCGAACCTATGCCTACTTTAAGGCTCAAATTGTATCGTCGCCTCACGTATATACTCCGAAATACGGGTATAACAACTTCGCGCGCGACCACGATTTCAGCGTCGCGGTCGCGACTTCGAACTTCGAGAACAAGCGCGCGCGACCTGCATCCGGCCGCGGCCACGGCTCATGACCGAAATACTTTTCTGTCCGACTGCGTACTGAACTTGTAACTTCCATAACCTTCTACTATGATGTCCTATCGACGAACGGTTGGTTGTGTTGGAAACTAGACTCAACGAACTACGTACCAGGCCTTTGAAACACCTAGGAACTCTCAATGTAACGGGTCATAACCCGCCTCAAAGTTGACTAAAAACCCGTCCGAAACAATCCGTCAACCTATCCTTCCAAAATTTAAGTCTTAATCCCTTTCGTACACTCTCATACGCATGGCCAGAACTACGGGGTATAACAGAGATCTATATTTGTTGGTTATAGTTCCACTCAAAAGGGATACAAATTGTATAATATGGAAAACAATGTCTTTTTTGTTAGTAGGGATGTGCAGTTTATGGAGAAATGTTTTCCATTCAAAGGCATCATTGTTGAGGAGATTAGTTACATTACATCACATGAGATATTCTGTTATGAAGAATTGGTCTCTCAACAGCAGACCATTTTGTATGATGGTGTCCAGCAAACACTTGGCCATGATCAGCTTATAACAGAACCACCAGGGAATGCCACTGCATTACCAACAGTTCCTGAGGGTACCAGAAAATCAGCAAGGATCAGCAGACCCCCCATATGGCACAAGGACTACATTACTACACATAGTTCCTCTACCTGCCTGTATCCTATATCTGACAATGTTTCTTACACTGGTTTGTCAACAGGATATCAGAACTTTGTTTCCAAAGTCTCACTTGACACAGAACCAACCAACTATTCAGTGGCAGCTAAAGACCAAAGATGGGTTGAGGCAATGAAAGCAGAAATCAAGGCAATTGAAGAAAATGACACTTGGAAGTTGGTGACATTACCTGAAGGAAAGAAGGCCATTGAGTGTAGATGGGTGTACAAGATAAAGTACAAAGCAACTGGTGAAGTGGAAAGATTTAAGGCCAGGCTAGTGGCAAAAGGATACAACCAGAAGGAGGGAATGGATTACCAAGAGACATTCTCACCAGTGGTGAAGATGGCCACTGTGAGAACTGTGATCTCTCTTGCATCAGCAAGACAATGGACAATCCATCAAATGGATGTCTATAATGCTTTTTTGCAAGGAGATATATTTGAAGAAGTGTATATGCAAATTCCAGATGGTTTTGATCACAGTGATACAGGAAGAAAGAGACAAGTGTGCAGATTGTTGAAGTCTCTTTATGGCTTGAAGCAGGCGTCAAGACAATGGAACATCAAATTAACCACAGCTCTTGTCTCCTCTGGTTTCAAACAGAGTATTAGAGATTATTCTCTATTCACTAAGCAACAAAATGGTAGCATTGTGATAATCTTGGTATATGTGGATGATCTGTTAATTACGGGGAATGATTCAGCATTGATTCAAGACACCAAAGAAACACTGAAGTCTGTTTTCAAGATTAAAGATCTGGGTGAGCTGAGATTTTTCCTTGGTATTGAGTTTGCAAGAAACTCACAAGGTATCCTTATGCATCAGAGGAAGTATTCCTTAGAGCTTATTTCCGACATGGGCCTTGCAGGTGCAAAGCCCACACATTCCCCCATGGACATGAATCAAAAGTTTACAACACTTGAGTTTGATGAACATATGGCATCAGCAGTAAATTCAGCAGGAACTAAACCAGCCTGTAGTGATGATCTATTGAAGGATCCCAGTATTTTCATGAGGCTGATTGGTCGACTATTATATTTGACAACCACTAGACCAGATATCACATTTGCAGTGCACTGCCTAAGCCAATTTATGCATGCACCTAAAATGTCACATATGGAGGCTGGTCTGAGAATTGTCAAATATGTGAAGCAGGAACCAGGGCAAGGAATTTTGCTGTCCAGTTCTAGTTTTCCTCAACTCAAGGTATTTTGTGATGCTGACTGGGGTTCTTGTGTGAACAGTCGAAGGTCAGTCACTGGTTACGTGGTGATGCATGACTCCTCACCTATCTTATGGAAATCAAAGAAACAAGACACAGTTTCCCGGAGCTCCGCAGAGGCAGAATACAGGGCTATGGCAGCTTCAGTGGCAGAAGTGGTATGGCTCACAGGACTGTTTCAGGATCTTGGGGTTGAAGTTCAGACACCAATTTTAGTGTACACAGACAGCAAGTCCGCTATTCAGATTGCTGCAAATCCAGTCTTCTATGAGAGGACTAAAGACATCGACATAGATTGTCATTTTATTCGGGAAAAGATACGTGCAGGCCTCATCAACACAACGTATATACCTTCTGAACAGCAACATGCTGACTTACTTACCAAACCCCTTGGTCGACAACAACATGCGATTCTAGTTTCCAAGCTAGGAATGAAAAATATTTTCATAACTCTTAGCTTGAGGGGGGGTGTAAAAGATAATTAGAAGAGGCTGAATAAGATAATTAAAAGAGTGAGGGCAGAATAATCATTAACAGAGTGAGGGCAGAATAGTCTTTTAATTGTGTAAATGTGTATTGTGGGTGTTTATATACCCTGATGTATTTTCAGATCCAAATTAATGAATACATGAACATTTTGCTTCTTCTCTCTCTCTCTCTCTCTCTCTCTCTTAACATCGATCTGACCATCTCTCTATCTCCCGTTCTTCCTTCTTCTTCTCCAAGTGTTGATATCGATCATTGTTTCCTAGTTCTTGACACTGATTTCTATTTCAACAATTAGATTGGATCTCTAGATGTTTAGATGTGTTTTCAGTCATTGGTTGTAGCGAGATTTAAGACTGAAATGCATATCTGATTTGGGTCCGAGAGGCTCCGAGTGAGTTTCCGGTGTTAATTTGAAGTGTGAGACTTGGGGTTTTATTGCTTAGCTGTGATCCGGTGCAATCTCACATACGGGATTGTAGCAGCTCCCACTGCAGGTGAGAATATGGTCTTGGGTGCGAGTGGCCGCACCTCAGAAGTACTGGCCGCATAATAGGAACCACATGTGAGTGGTTATCCGCATCTGCGAGCCTCGACTCTTAAGTGACCTTCATTTCTGCGAGATATTATTCGTAGCTGTGACATCATAACTGCGAAAATTGGACCCACTTGCAGTGTCGCTAGGCATATTTATTTCATTTTCTCCTAATTTGACCTCATTCCTTCTAACATAGCTCTATTTGTTTTTTGCAATTTTAAGGGTTTTTGCTCGTTAAAGCTCAAGTGTAAGATCACAATTTTAGTCAAACATACAAATACAAAATAGATTTAAATTGTTTCCTTATTATAGATCATGAATATTTCTGTATTAAGAGTTGATCAAGTAATTTTTTTTCAAAATTAATCATTTATGGTTTATTCTAAATCTAATTAGAATTATTTTAGTTAAAAATCATACCTCTTTGTGTGTACAAATTGAGCCCTTATGTTAAGAATCTTGAAACCTAATATAATTAACGGGTTCTCAACATGCAGCAAGCAAAACACAGAACTTGCCTTCTATCGTGATCGACCACATTATTCAATTTAATATCAATGTACTTCAAGGATATTATTATAATTTTGATTATTAAATTATAAAGTCAGTACTCAACATCCATTTTTGAAAGATTACACTATCACCTTTTAATAGCTTATTTGTTCTCTTTAACGCGTAAATTTTCTCAGGGTGATCATTTTCGATCTAATAACTTTTGTACAGAGTAGTACTCTATACTCTCAACTCTTTATTTTTTGTAACTACACTCCCAAATTATTCAACCTCAAAATAAGAGCCATATGTATTTAATCAATTTAACTATGCATGTTTCATTTAACAAGAAGTGAATCTTTTGGGATGTGATCTATAAAATGACATTGGTTTAATTACCTGACATATATGAGTAGATTTTAATTATAGAAAAAAAGAAGTTAGAGGTATAGTGCTTTTAAACTTTTTTCAAGTCATTTAATACTATTTTATGAAATTTCTCATTTTTAATTAAGTAGGTTGACTAATAAGAATCCATGAAAAAAGGAAATAAAATAGATCATATAATTCAAGCCATTAAACATATGTCATAAAATTCATCATATGTTTTGGTATAAAAACCCACATCGTTGAACACCCTTCTTCGTGCAATTCTTGAACATTTCACTTCACAAAGATGTAATTGCTGAGCAATCTTAGTTTTATCAAATCCTTCATAAGTTTTGATTCATCTCATCTAATTAGATAATAGTTCATACACACGTCATGGTTGTCCACTTGTTATTTTTCATGTAGCAGCATCCCAGTAATAAACACACATTTCACCCCAATACTTGCCCACTTTTAAGTCAGTATGCATAATGATAGTATCTCTTTGCTTATGATTATCATATTGTTGATCTAATGATTTGATAATCATAAGAAAAGAGAAGCTCTCATTGTACATATTGACTTGAAAGTGGACAAGTATTGAGGAGAAATGTGTATTGCGTACTGGGATACTGCTACAAGAAACAATAAGTAGACAATCATGAGGTATGTATAAACTATAATCTATTGTTATAAATTATTAAGAGTTGTTTGAGTTGGTATTGTATATGACTACAATATTCTCAAAATAATTTCGGTACTAAAGTTACTAGACTACTATACTTCTTTTCACATTGTTGAACCATGAATGTTACTTCAAATGAAAATACATCTTGATCGTTATTTTTCATACTCATTATACATTTATACTAATTAGCTACTTATGTATACATACTATTTATCTTCTTATATTCTTTTTATGTTGTCACTGCTGAAAGTTTATACAGTTACTAGTTAGTACTCATCAAATTAAACTTTAATTTATTATTCTTGGTGTTGTATTAAACATATACCAATGTTAACTCACTAAAATAGAGTCATTTAATCTTTTTTATCAAATCATTTACAATCTGGATAAATTACCAGTCAAATGGTAATAATTTCCTACAAATATCTTGTCTTATATATGTTCGTTCCAAATTACTTCTAGCATTATGTTTTACATATTTTAAATTATTATTTTACTATGTTTTGATGCCCATGTTGACAATAATGCCATGTGATTCGCTCGATCACATGTAGCCGGGTACCGAGTGTCATGTTCTGCCCAAGCCATGGTTGGGGTGTGACACATATCATATTTACTGAGGCTATTGAGCGGGTTCGGGATTGGTTTTAGTGAATTTGGAGTTTTCTAAGTTAATGAAATGAAAATGTTTGACCAAAGTCATCATATGTGGTAATTGCATCATTTTCAAAGCTTTACCAATTCTACTAGGTCCAGAATATTGTTTATTACTTATTTGAGCCATTAGATTGGCTCTCTAGATGTTTAGATGTGTTTTCAGTAATTGATTGTAGCGAGATTTAAGACTGAAATGCATATCTGATTTGGGTCCGAGAGGCTCCGTGTGAGATTCCGGTGTTAATTCGAAGTGTGGAGACTTGGGGTTTTATTACTTAGTTGTGATCTGGTGCAATCTCACCTGTGGGATTGTAGCAGCTCCCACTGAGGTGAGCTGCATGTGAGAATATGGTCTTGGGTGCGAGTGGCCGAACCTCAGAAGTACTGGCCGCATAATCGGAACCACATGTGAGTGGTTATCCGCATCTGCGAGCCTCGACTCTTAAGTGACCTTCATTTCTGCGAGATATTGTTCGTAGCTGTGACATCATAACTGCGAAAATTGGACCCACTTGCAGTGTTGCTAGGCATATTTATTTCATTTTCTCCTAATTTGACCTCATTCCTTCTAACATAGCTCTATTTGTTTTTTGCAATTTTAAGGGTTTTTGCTCGTTAAAGCTCAAGTGTAAGATCACAATTTTAGTCAAACATACAAATACAAAATAGATTTAAATTGTTTCCTTATTATAGATCATGAATATTTCTGTGTTAAGAGTTGATCAAGTAATTTTTTTTCAAAATTAATCTTTTATGGTTTATTCTAAATCTAATTAGAATTATTTTAGTTAAAAATCATACCTCTTTGTGTGTACAAATTGAGCCCTTATGTTAAGAATCTTGAAACCTAATATAATTAACGGGTTCTCAACATGCATCAAGCAAAACACAGAACTTGCCTTCTATCGTGATCATACCTCTATACCACATTATTCAATTTAAGATCAATGTACTTCAAGGATATTATTATAATTTTGATTATTAAATTATAAAGTCAGTACTCAACATCCATTTTTGAACGATTACACTATCACCTTTTTCTAGATTATTTGTTCTCTTTAACGCGTAAATTTTCTCAGGGTGATCATTTTCGATCTAATAACTTTTGTACAGAGTAGTACTCTATACTCTCAACTTTTTATTTTTTGTAACTACACTCCCAAATTATTCAACCTCAAAATAAGAGCCATATGTATTTAATCAATTTAACTATGCATGTATCATTTAACAAGAAGTGAATCTTTTGGGATGTGATCTATAAAATGACATTGGTTTTATTACCTGCCATAAATGAGTAGATTTTAATTATAGAAAAAAAGAAGTTAGAGGTATAGTGCTTTTAAACTTTTTTCAAGTCATTTAATACTATTTTATGAAATTTCCCATTTTTAATTAAGTAGGTTTTTTTTTAGGTAAATGCAAATATTATTACTAATAACAGAAAGAAAGGTGGCTACAATCAGTCATTGAAGGTTCTCAATCCTCAACATAATATAAACAAGAAATGGAGGAGGGGAGGGGCGGTCACTCATAGGTGCCGTTACAAGAGGGGATTAAATCATAGAGAACTCTATAAGATGTTGTTTTAATCTTTGCAATGACCTCCTCTGCCGGTAAGCTTGTGCCTTCAAAGAGCAATGTATTTCTTGCCCTCCAAATCTCATAGACCACTATGCAAAAGGCAAGCAAGATAGATTTGGCTCGGATGCTTGTCCCGCGGTGGTCTTTCTTGATCCACTTAAGAGAGCTTTCAACAGTTGTCATTTCTCTTCTAATACCCAACCATTCCCTTATGCTCTTTCAAATCAAGCGGGTGTAGGGGAAAGTAAAGAAGATGTGCTCCCTTGTCTCATTAGCTCGCTTGCAGAACCCGCAAGACTTATCCTCCAAGTTTAGATAGGAAAAAGTGTCTTTTGTAGCTAACCGCTTTCTACAAGTGAGCCACACTGTGAAAGAGAACTTAGGAGGAATGAAGCCTTTCCAAATTTGTGACATCCAAAGCTTTTTATCTTGCGGAATGCGCAAGATATCATACACGAGGCTAGAATCAAACTTTCCGTTGGTACAACACTTTTCCAAGCCGGCAATTGCGTCGCCTTGGCTACCAAAGATGGAAACAAATTTGTCGCGGATCCTACAAATGTTTTTGAATAAGGGGGAGTCCCTAGGACGTACCTCATAATCCCAAAATGATAGGCCTCTCAAATAGTAGCTATTGATCCATTGGACCCATAAGGAATCTGCCTCAGTGTGAGTTTGCCAAATGGTCCGGGATAGCAAGGCATGGTTCCATTCTTTGATGTTCATAAGACCCAAGCCTCCTTCGGATTGGGGCAAACAAATGACATCCCAAGCGACTCTTGGTGGTTTACCTCCCCATAAGAACTGAATGCATGCAGACCGTACCTTGTTGAGGACTGTGGCGGGAATAGGAAGTGCCCGGAACCAAAAGCTCTCAACACCTTGAATGACCGACCTGATTAGTTCCAGCTTTCCCGCATAAGATAGCGAGTGATGCCCCCATTTCTGAATGTAATACGATATTGCACTAGTGAATGGAGCAAACTGATCCACCGAGACTGAAATTGGGGACAAAGGGATCCCCAAGTATCGTACCGGAAAGTTACCAATGCCGAATCCCACTCTGGACAAGATCAAGTCACGAACTGTATCATGCACTCCCGCTATGTAGACGGAGGATTTAGATGGGTTAAGAGTTAACCCTGAAACAGCCTCCAAATCTTCAAGACACTCCATAAGAACCCCAACTGAAGATACATCTCCTTTGGCAAAAAGCATGAGGTCATCCGCGAATGCAAGGTGAGTAATTCCCAATCTCTTACACTTTGGATAATAGGAGAAAGCTCTTGCCGCAGCCTTTAGTTTTAGCATCCTTGAAAGGTATTCCATGCACAAGATAAAGAGCGTAGGAGACATAGGATCACCTTGTCTTAGGCCGCGCTTACCCTTGAAGTAACCATGTAGCTCCCCGTTGATTGAAAGAGAGAAAGAAGTTGAGCTAACACATTCCATGATCCATCTTACAAATCTGTCCGGAAATTTGAGACCTCTTAGTACCGACTCAAGGAAGCTCCAAGAGACCGTATCAAATGCTTTCCGAAGATCCACCATAAGCATACACCTTGGTGAGACTCTAGCTCTATTAAAACCTCTCACAAGCTCTTGTGCAACAAAGACGTTGTCCATCATGTTTCTTCCTTTCACAAAAGCCCCTTGAGATTTGTCAACAAGAGTAGGAAGAACCATTGCCATTCTGTTAGCTAAAATATTTGTTATGATCTTGTAGACCACATTAGTCAATCCAATAGGCCTAAAATCATTTACCTTGGGGTCCCGATCGGTCTTGGGCAGGAGTGTAATGATGGTATGATTCACCTACTTCAAAAGAGCTCCGGATGAGAAGAACTCTTGAACACTTCTTACTACGTCTTGTCCCACATCTCTCCATCTATTCTTGAAGAAGGCAGCCGAAAAACCATCCGGGCCAGGTGCCTTGTCATTGCCTATATCGGAAAGAGCTTCCCAAATCTCCTTTGGGGAGATAAAATGCAAAAGATGTAATCCATCCTCTTCACTTAGCCGGGCGAGTTGAACACTTCGGGATCAAAGTTGGTAGTGGATCGGGATGTGCCTAAAAGGTCCTTGTAAAATTCCACAAGCAATTCTCTAACTTCCCCGGGAGATGTTGTGATAGTACCATTGGCCTTGACAAGGTAGTTGATTGAGTTCCTGACATTACTCCTCTTGATCAAGCTGTGGAAGTATTTAGAGCATCTATCACTTCCAATCAAGTGTTTCTGCCTCGACTTTTGCCTTATGAAGTGTCTCTCGGCTTCCAGTAAGGTGTTTGCTTTAGCTCTTGAGGACTTAACCTTGGCTTTTAGCTCATTATCAAAGGGATCTTCCATATGCGCATTGATAGCCTCCTTAAACTCAATGTTTGCCCCATTTGCTCTTTGTTCAATGCTTCCAAAATCACTTATGTTCAATTCCCGCAATGGTTGCTTCAAGGGTTTCAATTTTGAGGCTAGAACGAATTGAGAAGTTCCCAATATGTCTTGTCTCCAGCATGAAGCCAATATGTTCTCGAAGGCGGGGTGAGAGAGCCACATATTCATGAACTTGAAAGGCCGTTTTCCAACATTATAGGATGCAATAACCGTAGCTATCACGGGACAGTGGTCCGAGACAGGTTCCATAGGCAAGTAATTGGCCGTGCATTCTAGGGTCAAATCACTCCAATATTGATTCATCATCACTCTATCAAGATTAGACCAAATCGAACCATTCGTCCAAGTGTAGAAGGAACCGGAAGAAGGAGTGTCTTCTAGTCCATGAGCATTCCTGAATTCTCCAAGATCCCTAAGTGCATAAGGCGTGAGAGGAGGACCCCCCGCCTTATCATGTGGGTAGCAATAAGTGTTGAAATCCCCCATAATCATCCAAGGCTTAACAATGCCAATGCCCAAGTGAGTAAGGTGATGCCAAAGCTTCCTTCTATCCGGGATACTATAAACCGGGTACACAAATGTGGCAAGGAAGGACACTTGTGTTATATTACATCTAGCCTGGACATGGATATGTTGAGAATTCATTCCAAGCACTTCACAACAAACTCTGGAGGGATCCCAAAGTAATAGCATTCTTCCGCCATCAATGAATTCTAAGTTTGAGCAAAGATTCCAAGCTTTGAATCTTTGAGTAGAAAAAGATTCTATCCTTGCCCGAGAGAATTTAGTTTCCAATAGACAAACCTGTTATACCCCGTATTTCCAGAGTATGTACGCAGGGACGTACGTAGGAAATTTCGAACTTCAAGTAGGCTTGGCCGATTTAATTTTGTGCACAACACCCGGTTAGAGTCGTTTTTCGGCGAAACGTTTTCCACGACTTTCGTAGGGAATTTCGGCTATGCCATATTTTATTTTGCGGATTTTTCCGAGAGACGAAACATTTTGGACCAACAAGAGGGCGACACTTGTCACCCTCTCATTGGAACACCTTGGACGGCATTTTGGACGAAATGGGCTATGTAAGGCACGTTTTTTGTGCCTTGGCTAAAGTCAAGGGTTGGTAGGATATTTATGTGTAATAAATCCTAGCCCTACACTTGCCTAACACTTGGTTTAATCTTGGCCTTTGGTTGGCCATCCCTTGACCTATAAATACCCCTCTCCCTTTGATGAATTCTTCATCCTTTCCACAAATCTCTAAGTGTTAAAATCCTCCCCTCGCTTGTTGTTGTTCTCGTCCCTTCCCCCTTGGCCGAGAGCCCCTCCCCCTTGTGTGGCCTTGTGGCCGAGACTTCACCCCCTCCTAGTGGTGTTGTTCTCGTATAATATACCCCCCCTCTTGGTAGAAATACTCTCAAAAGTATTGTTATAATGCCCAAATTACCTTAGCCGTATACCTTGTTGTATTCTAAGGTTATACCTATACGAAAAGCCCAGAAAATACTATTATACTTCCGTCAGTCACAAACCGAAACCCTAAGGAAAATCTTCACCCGTAGTTGAAGTCATAAGTAGAAGTTGGTTAGAACTTCTAAGGGTTGTTTGGAGCGGGTCGGAGCGCACGGAGTAGGAGCTAAACCTTGCTCAGGATCGACATTTAAACTAGGATAATTATGGGCTTATCGAGGTAAATATCTTGTCCCTCTATTGTAATTGGAAATTACATGTTGTTAGATTATATAGTTGAAGTATGCTATATATAGTACTGAACATGGTTATCGGCAATGTCTTGCGACTTAAGCCTGAATAAAACTTACGGCAATGTCTTGCGACTTAAGCCTGAATTTAAAGAAGAATACTGAACTGTAATTACATAGGGCTGTATTACTGATGAGACTTGTGTAGTAGTAGTGAAGTAGAATTGTACAGTTAGGGTTAGATGTATAACCCCTGGTTGGCTTGGTAGGCCTCGATAGAGGAGGAGATTTCTGTTGTTGCGGGAAAATCTTCGAATTTTTACGTAGAATATTCTACGATTAGACCTAAATGTTAATAAGCGCCTTGTGGCCTTATAGGTTGAAGTACTACGTGTGGCGCGATCTACTTGGCTTAGGAGTAGCCGAGCGTTTGGAAGTACTTGGGCGTTTTGCTATTAGTCGATACTCGTCGCGAGTATGTGAACCTCTTCCTATCTCTTCTAGCATGATATGTGTGAACTATGTAGTACGGTAGGCGTCATGTGCTAAATGTATTTGATTGGTTTAAAACATAAAGTGTTATAACGGCTTTATGGGAAGTCGGTTATAAGCGACTTTATGTTGGTAAGAAAATACTTGTGGTTTTTAAAAGGTAACTGATTTGAACTATAACTGGCTTGTTATGTGTTAATAGAGAACTTGAAGTAATACTTGGTTTTTGAAAAATTAAGAGTTATACTAGCTTTATGGGAAGTTAGGTATAACGGCTTAAGAATGTTTTACTGATTTCGAAAATCAGAATGTGTATCGACAAACCACTGCAGCGTTAATAAAAGGAAAATGTTTTGAATAATTAAGTATTATTACAACCAGTAGAAACTTCCATCTGCATAGAAGCTAAGATGAGACAAAATGATATTTCCTAGATCATGGCTGCTGTAATAAGATTGTTATAAACAAGAATATCCTTCTCACTTATAAGGCTTATGTTTCTCAGATAGTTTAAAAGAGAATTATATTCTTAAATGAATAAGACTATGAACTACAAAACCTTCTAAGATAAGAAACGTGAACATTGGAAATTAGGCAAACTTGAACATTGGAAAAGAATGTTACTACTTGATATTACAAAGAGAAGTAATTGATTTACTTTAAAAAGATAGTCACTCTATTTTTATACTACGGGTATTGTGTGACTTTTGTGAAAGTAACGTATCTTTTAAAGATTTAGTGTATGAAGTACTTTGGGGATAAAAACCCGAACTTGTTGACATATAGTAGAAAGTACCTTGTGTGTATAACTTGATTGTGTTGGTTTGTGATAGCCTTGTAAATACTTTCTTGTTGATTGATAAGTAAACATGCTAGGATGCTATGTGTGTTAGTATCTTGTGATGTTAGTGTAAAGGGGTTTTCCTCATCGTGCTTAAAGTTGTTTGACTATCGGTACGTTATGTTGGTATTGTACCACTCACCTTGACTTATTTCGGAGGTTAAGCCGCCTCCGATGCGGGGTAGACTCAGTGATGCAGGACCATGATTCGAGAATACCTCATGCGGGTCCAGGGGATCCATGCGGAACTACGGGAGTTTCAGGTTAGTGTGCGGCCTTTATGGTCATGCGGTCTATGTGGCCATGCGATCGCGAGTCGGGGCGATGCGGGAGTAGCTACCCTCGATGCGGGGTTATACCTCATGCGGGCCTATGAGGTTGGCCTATGCGAGGCTGCGGAAAGTTCGAGGCTAGACGCGCACATTTGATCTGCGCGAGTGACCGGCTTTGATCATGTGGATGCAAGCGAGATATCATGATACGATTTATGACCTTGTTAGTCTTGTAGGTGTTAGTAGTCGGCTATGCCTTCGTACTTACCTGTCTCGTTTTATTTGGACACAGTGGGACACGGTGTTCATGTGTATTCCTTGGTGCTTTTCTATCATAGACTGCCGGCAGTGAGGAAGGTATTCCACGGGCATGATTGATGTTATGGGCTTGAGACCCATAGTTATATTCGAGTGATGACTTTGATGGCGTGAGTCCCTGACTTGACATGACTGCTTATTTATTGTGAACTGTAGTTTGGTTATCATACATGTCTCGCTTTATAGACTATTATGATTTCATTTCTGATATTTTTAGTTTCACATACTGCATTTTTGTTATCGACCTCCTTCTGGGCTGCGTTCATGCCGCAGTTGAGGTACACCGATCGTTGATCCTAACTCGAGTCCAGTTTGGCGTTTGGGAAGCTCCGTTTCTCGGAGGCTTATCGATGGTATAGTCCGTCGTCGTAAGTGTTTACATTCGGGGGTTTGGCGGGGCCACTGTCCGCCATTGTTGTCGTATCATTCTTAGAAGTGCGTAATCTTGTTGTGGCGGGGTTTGTAAAAGGATTAAACTGTTCATGTTGAAAGAGTTGTTATTTATATATATATCGAAGGTAACGTTTTAGTTGCTTTGTCTTCTTATTTCACCGTCTTATTACACTTGGTTTCATGTATTGTCTTTATGTTCCTGATTACTCGATGTATGTCTACTTGGGTGCGGGGTAGGCACGATCACGCCCGGGTTGGTCGTGACAAAAGTGGTATCGAGCGATTAATCCTCGGAAAGTGTCTACGCAGTATCGATGAAGTCTTGATTATCGGTGTGTTGTGCACATCAATAATCGAGGAGGCTATAGGGTATTTAGGATTGGTTTCTATTCTTCTCACTCTGAGATCGTGCCTTAGAGCCGTGTTGTAAGTTGGACCCCGACGAAATTATTTCCTGCTCGTTATGCCTCGCGTAGGGCAAACCCGGGCAGGGAGGCAAGCGTAGAGGAGTCGCGAGTAGAGTTCGAGAGGGTTACGAGGCTGAGCCCAATCATCACCCGAGTTAGGTGCTTCATTCGGGATTTCTGCGACATCACTAGCCCGATAAAGTTTAGCGGCGTGGCGATTCCTCTGCGGCCATGATATTTGATCCTTCAGTTCCACGACCAGGAACAGAGAATATGGATTGCAAAGAGGCGACCCTGTTACTAACTATGGATTTAACTACCAGAGAGTATACCGATGTACCGCGAGTCTTGATGAATATCTAAGAGAGGGTTGTGCAAGAGTAATTCTTCAGTTAGGCTTGAGCATGGCACGTATGCGGGCTTATGCGCGTGGCCGAAAAGCGTAGAGATCGGCGGGTTAACGGAGGGCAGCGAAGAGGGCGAGCGGCAAGGTCCTTTGGTAACTTTCTGGCGAGTCACCTCGCGGCGGATTAGATTATGCACGTCCACGGTGCAAAGAGGTCCTCGTGGGGTTCGATGCGTTCGGTATGCAGGAGTTGGTGAGAACTCGGGGCTTCCGGTTCATGTGGCGAGCGTCATCGGGAATGTCGTCTTTTAGTTGGTACTTGTTGTACTGCGGCCGTCGAGGGCCATGTGTCGAATGGGTGACCTAGTAGGAGGACTTTGCCTTGATCACGGTGGGTAGTTCGTCACCTTCCCAGCTATCGCCTGCAGGCGGGGTTGATTAGAACGACTAAGGGGAGTGAAGCAGTAGATATAGATTATCCTTAACCCTCTAGAGATCTGTATGTGTGATAAGGTGAGTATACCTTAAGTGCTATGTTCTGATAGCAGTATGTTAGTTGCGATTAGAAATCATGGTGGGTTAACCGAGTAAGATTTTGGGGGATAGAGAAGGTGGGAGCCTTAGAGTTTTATACGTAGAGACCTTAGAGGTAAGGCCGTCTCGAGTAAAGGTGTAGTGTTATGTTTGATCCTTATCGGAGCGCATAATGCACGTGAGCTATGTTTGTGGGATAAGTCCCTGAGTAGCGTGATTTGAAAGAGGGTAGTCGAGCTAGAAGACCGCTAGGTTTTCGAAACGTGATTAGTGAGATTGTTCCGGATCGGGGAGCTAGTATTGTGCGCGTTGCCGGGTCGGGTTGAGGCCACGTTGCGGGTCAACCCGCGGTAGATTTGGTGGTGGGGTCAGGTTGTGGTGGTCCCGCCTTGTGTTAGGGTTGTGAGGGTGTTAGGCCCAAGTTTAGTTAACGGCGTGCGAGTTCGTGGACGCGTTCGACCGATGGTCGGGCGATCGGCAGCCCATCGTGTTCTTGGTCGGGACCATTTACTCGGTGTGTTGAGTTATCGAAAGGTTGAAAGGCTGCGGGTGCCTACCTTCACCTTATGTCAGACAGTGAAGCCCAGGTTGTGGCTATTTTCGTTTTCTAAAAGTTTTACCAGGCAAGGATAGGAACTCAGGTGAGTCTCAGAATCACATTCGCCCTCGGGCCAGTGTTTGGATTTCAGGGATAGTTGCGAGAATTGTTGTCTCCTGTTGAAGGAGTGTTTAAGCTACCATTTCAGTGTTCGGATATCGCCTTATGAAGCCTTGTAAGGGCGGAAGTGTAAGTTGCCGGTCGATTGGTTCGATGTTGGCAAGGTTCAGACAGTTGGTTCAGGCTTGTTCCAGCAGACTGTGGATAGTGAGAAGCTTGTCTAGAAGAAGTTCTGGCAGCTCAGAGAAATCGTGCGGATAATCGGCGACGACGCTTAGAGTTCAGGTTGACGGTCGGTCTTCTTGAAGGTACCACCCCGGTTTGGGTGCGACGAGTTTTGGAAAACAGAGGGAACTTAGCCCGAGTTACTTTGGGCCTTTGTGAGTTCATGTGAAGGATAGGCCAGGTTGCCTATATGTTAGCTTTGCCGTCCGACTTAGGAGGCAGTATGTCCGGTCTTTCGTATTGTTATGTTCGGGAAAGTATCGGAGATCCATCCAGAGTTCGATTAATGATGACCCGTTAGAGATAGTAACCGAGTTTGAGCTGAAGCGATATCGAAGTTTGGGTGTCTGACGGCATGATGATCACATGCGATCGGTACCATTTGTTGGGTCGCTGAGAAGGTTTATGCCTCGGGCAAAGTGACAAAAGTGGTATCATGTGGTAAGAATTCGAGTGTACGAAGGATACGACACGTAAGGAAGAAGCGGCGTGTATGGCGGCGTAGATGTGATCATGTCTTTTGTGTGGAGATAGTGCGAAGAAATTATATTTTAGACCCTTGGATGGGAGCGTTTGTGATGTTAGAGGTGTGTCCTCGTGGACTTGAAGGTAAGTACTTTGCGCAAGTTGGTTCCGTGGCCATGCGTGGCGGGATTGTTTTAAATGAAGTATAGCGGTGAGGACTATCTGCGTAGCGTTTGTTTTGAGACTTAGAAGGAACATTCGGGACGAATGTTTCTAAGGAGGAGAATGTTATACCCGTATTTCCAGTATATGCGCAGGGGCGTCGTAGGAAATTCGAACTTCAAGTAGGCTTGGCGATTTAATTTTGTGCACAACACGGTTAGAGTCGTTTTTAGTGAAAGCGTTTTCACGACTTTCGTAGGGAATTTCCGCTATGCCGTATTTTATTTTTGCGGATTTTTCCGAGAGGCGAAACATTTTGGACCAACAAGAGGCGACACTTGTCACCTCTCATTGGAACACCTTGGACGGCATTTTGGACGAAATGGGCTATGTAAGGCACGTTTTTGTGCCTTGGCTAAAGTCGAGGTTGGTAGGATATTTATGTGTAATAAATCCTAGCCTACACTTGCCTAACACTTGGTTTAATCTTGGCCTTTGGTTGGCCATCCTTGACCTATAAATACCCCTCTCCCTTTGATGAATTCTTCATCCTTTCCACAAATCTCTAAGTGTTAAAATTCCTCTCTTGTTGTTGTTCTCGTCCCTCCCCCTTGGCGAGAGCCCTCCCCACTGTGTGGCCTTGTGGCGAGACTTCACCCACTCTAGTGGTGTTGTTCTCGTATAATATACCCCTCTTGGTAGAAATACTCTCAAAAGTATTGTTATAATGCCCAAATTACCTTAGTATACCTTGTTGTATTCTAAGGTTATACATATCTGAAAAGCCAGAAAATACTATTATACTTCCGTCAGTCCTGGCAAACCTAAGGAAAATCTTCACCCGTAGTTGAAGTCATAAGTAGAAGTTGGTTAGAACTTCTAAGGGTTGTTTGGAGGCGGGTGGGCCTTGAGTAGGAGCTAAACCTTGCTCGGGATCGACATTTAAACTAGGATAATTATGGGCTTATCGAGGTAAATATCTTGTCCTATTGTAATTGGAAATTACATGTTGTTAGATTATATAGTTGAAGTATGCTATATATAGTCTTGAACATGGTTATCGGCAATGTCTTGCGACTTAAGCTGAATAAAACTTACGGCAATGTCTTGCGACTTAAGCTGAATTTAAAGAAGAATCTTGAACTGTAATTACATAGGGTGTATTACGATGAACTTGTGTAGTAGTACCGTGAAGTAGAATTGTACAGATTAGGGTTAGATGTATAACCCCACTGGTTGGCTTGGTAGCGGCCTCGATAGAGGAGGAGATTTCTGTTGTTGCGGAAGAGAAGTCTTCTGAATTTTACGTAGAATATTCTACGATTAGACCTAAATGTTAATAAGCGCCTTGTGGCCTTATAGGTTGAAGTACTACGTGTGGCGCGATCTTCTTGGCTTAAGGAGTAGCCGACGTTTGGCAGTACTTGGAGCGTTTTGCTATGAGTCGATACGCGTCGCGAGGGATGTGAACCTCTTCCTATCTCTTCTAGCATGATATGTGTGAACTATGTATGCGGTAGACGTCATGTGCTAAATGTATTTGATTGGTTTAAAACATAAAGTGTTATAACGGCTTTATGGGAAGTCGGTTATAAAGACTTTATGTTGGTAAGAAAATACTTGTGGTTTTTAAAAGGTAACTGATTTGAACTATAACTGGCTTGTTATGTGTTAATAGAGAACTTGAAGTAATACTTGGTTTTTGAAAACTTAAGAGTTATACTAGCTTTATGGGAAGTTAGGTATAACGGCTTAAGAATGTTTCTTGATTTGAAAATCGAATGTGTATCGACAAACCAACTGCGGCGTTAATAAAGGAAAATGTTTTGAATAATTAAGTATTATTAAAACCAGTAGAAACTTCCATCTGCATAGAAGCTAAGATGAGACAAAATGATATTTCCTAGATCATGGCTGCTGTAATAAGATTGTTATAAACAAGAATATCCTTCTCACTTATAAGGCTTATGTTTCTCAGATAGTTTAAAAGAGAATTATATTCTTAAATGAATAAGACTATGAACTACAAAACCTTCTAAGATAAGAAACGTGAACATTGGAAATTAGGCAAACTTGAACATTGGAAAAGAATGTTACTACTTGATATTACAAAGAGAAGTAATTGATTTACTTTAAAAAGATAGTCACTCTATTTTTATACTACGGGTATTGTGTGACTTTTGTGAAAGTAACGTATCTTTTAAAGATTTAGTGTATGAAGTACTTTGGGGATAAAAACCCGAACTTGTTGACATATAGTAGAAAGTACCTTGTGTGTATAACTTGATTGTGTTGGTTTGTGATAGCCTTGTAAATACTTTCTTGTTGATTGATAAGTAAACATGCTAGGATGCTATGTGTGTTAGTATCTTGTGATGTTAGTGTAAAGGGGTTTTCCCCTCGACTGTGCTTAAAGTTGTTTGACTATCAGCCGTTATGTTGGTATTGTACCACTCACCTTGACTTATTTCCGGAGGTTAAGCTGCCCTCCGATGCGGGGTAGACTCAGGCGGTCTGGGACCATGATTCGAGAATACCTCATGCGGGTCCAGGGGATCCATGCGGAACTACGGGAGTTCCAGGTTAGTGTGCGGCCTTTATGGTCATGCGGTCTATGTGGCCATGCGATGCGAGTCGGGGCGATCTTGGGAGTAGCTACCCTCGATGCGGGGTTATACCTCACGCGGGCCTATGAGGTTGGCCTATGCGAGTCTGCGGAAAGTTCGAGGCTAGACGCGCACATTTGATCTGCGAGCGAGTGACGGCTTTGATCATGTGGCCATGCAGACAGATATCATGATCTGATTTATGACCTTGTTAGTCTTGTAGGTGTTAGTAGTCGGCTATGCCTTCGCACTTACTGTCTTTGTTTTATTTGGACACAGTGGGACACGGTGTTCATGTATTCCTTGGTGCTTTTCTATCATGAAATGCCGGCGGTGAGGAAGGTATTCCACGCATGATTGATATTATGGGCTTGAGACCCATAGTTATATTCAGTGATGACTTTGAGGCGTGAGTCACGACTTGACATGGCTTATTTATTGTGAATCGTAGTTTGGTTATCATACATGTCTCCCGCTTTATAGACTATTATGATTTCATTCTGATATTTTTAGTTTCACATACTAAATTTTTGTTATGCGACCTCGCCGGAAGTGCGTTCATGCGCGAGTTGAGGTACACGATCGTTGATCCTAGCTCTCGGTCACGATTTGCGTTTGGGAAGCTCCGTTTCTCGGAGGTTTATCGTGGTATAGTCCACTGCGTCGTAAGTGTTTACATTCGAGGGGGTTTGGCGGGGCCTGTCCGCCATTGTTGTCATATCATTCTTAGAGTGCATGTAATCTTTTGTGTGGCGGGGTTTGTAAAAGGATTAAAGCTCATGTTGAAAGAGTTGTTATTTATATATATATACCTGAAGGTAACCGTTTTTAGTTGCTTTGTCTTCTTATTTCACTGTCTTATTACACTGGTTTCATGTATTGTCTTTATGTTCCGCTGATTACTCTGATGTATGTCTACTTGGGTGCCCGGGGTAAGGCACCAGTCACGGGCCCGGGTTCGGGTCGTGACAAAACCATTGCCACATCATGCTGTTTTGTGAGCCTACACACAAGAGTTTGCGTGGCTGCCCTATCCCTTTGTCCGCAAAGACCACAGACATTCCAACAAAGTACTTTCATTAGGAAACAAAGGAGTTTTGTTAGCACCTCCGCGCTTCGCTGCCTTTGCCTTTCCACTGCCTTTCGGCGTGTTTTTCTTTGAGATTACTTCCTTCCATCCCTCTTCTTTGTTGTTGGAAGACATAACATGTGTCTCAGCCAAGCTATGTTCCCCGCGTTCAAAATTTATGCACCGTGATGCAAGATTAGAATCCTCCGTAGCACACTTGTAGGTTCCCCCATCCAATGAAGGTTGCGGGTTCATTGGTACTTCAGAATCAGTCTGCCTTGTCTCATTACTCATCCTATCATGTTGCGCAATGCCAGGATGTGGTTGAGGTCGTGAGGACCCTACTTGAGAATCCCGCAAGCTTGATGAGCCATGATGACCCATAACCGGAGGAACCGCAGCATGCGTAGCATCTCCCATACTTCCGGGAACAAGAGGTGGTGTGTGCTCACTGTCTTCAGTGTCTATCAAGTTTCCAGCATCTACGGGATGTTGAGAATGTGGTGGATAAGGGGAAGGAGGGTTGGTTCCACCCGTACCTCTGTTGGCATCCAAACAAGTAGAAACTCCCTCTTTCTTTAGAAATTTTTGGATTGCGATTTTTAGGAGCTTCTTCAGTGTTGGCATCATCCCTCAGTTTTCTACACTTCAAGTGATTGTGTCCAAAAGCCGCACAATGATAGCAAAAGTCCGGGTAGTTCTCATAGTTCACCCTTTGAGTATACATCCTATTGTCGGGGAGTTTGACACCAAATTCCATTACCGGTTCCTTGCTAACATCTACTTCCACTAATACTCTTGCATAATTCAGTTTTGACCTTTCCTTAGTATATTGATCCGTGTATAGAGGTTTTCCTACACGTGAAGCAATCTTGCTAAGGCCCGTTGCACTCCAAATAGAAAGGGGAATGTCATGGAAAGTGACCCAAATTGGAATGTCCATGAATAAATCATCTGTTATTAGAACTCCCTTATTAATAGGCTTTAGCATCATAGTTTTCCCGAAGACCATATAAGGGCCACCATGGAGTACATTTGTGCGCTCCTCCTCCGTCATGAATTTGAAAACAGTCCATCCTTTGCCATACGGTATAATACAACACTTCACTCCCCATCCCTTCACAATGGTATTGATGTCTCTTCCGGGAAAGGACAGTGAAGCAACCTATTAGGCAATATACCCATGTTTCAATGAATGGAACCGTCCTCAACTTCTATTTCTACTTCCTCCTTGTTGTTCAATGAATTGTAACTTCATACCCTTTGCTTCAAGCCTAGTACCATGAAGACTCAACATAAGTCTTAGGAGGATGGAACCTTTGCCATGATTCGGGGTAAAGTATTATATGTTGTACCAGCGGGTGGAGTTTCATGTTGCTCGAAGATGCGTTTGTGGAGTGCGTCATTAGAAGGTATTTACGGAGGTATAGGCAGAGGAATGGGTAGATGGAATAGAACTTGGGCCGCGTTAGGAGAGAGGATTCGCGTGCCGTTTGGAAGGTAGGAATTTATCATGGGTTCCGGGAAGAATTGATGGTAGGGAGGATAGAAGGGGTGAGGTATTATGAATTTCAGGGAGTAATGAAGAGGTATTGGATGAGAGAGGGGGGTTGTTATTGACTATACCCGTGCCCAAGGTAGAATTAAAGGCAAAGGGGTTGTTGAGGTTTCTGTGATGGGTTCCACTAAGCAAGCTTGCTAAAGTAGGAAAGGATTCATTAGTAACACTTAAAGAATTCAGAGGTTGTAGTCCCATTAAGTGAGATGACTCTTTGGTTCCCACGGCATTTAAGTCTGTCACATTGGCTCCCGCGATATTAATGTTCATGGAGTACCTAGGCTCCTTGGAAATAGAAGTCACTTCGTTTCTCACAACTGACCTTGGTCTTTGCATAACGGGAATATTCATCGACCCATGGACTCCCGCCTGACCCGTCTTAGCATGCTGGCCCGCGCATTGACCCGTTGTTGAAGATGCCTCATTGGTACCCGCGGCATTAAAGTGTGACGCCTCGGCTCCCGCGACATTAATGTTAGGCTCCTTGGGGATAGAGATCTCTTCGTTCCTACCAACTGACCTTGATTCTTGCTTAATGGGAATATTCATAGTCTCATGGACTCCCGCCTGACCCGCCTTAGCCTTCTGACCCATGCCCCAACCCGGATTAGGAGGAGGCTCTATGGTTCCCGCGACATTAAAGTGTGATACCTTGGCACCCGCGATAGGCTCCTTGGGAATAAGAGTCTCTTCAATGCTCCCAACTGATATTGATTCATGCAAAACGGGATTATTCTTAGACCCATGGACACCCGACCATACGAACCTCGACCGCGCCCTGGCCCGGTTTTGACCCGAGTATGCCATCACGCTTAGTTTCATCAATTGCAATTCCTGGCCCATATTTTTTCCCTTTTCCGGCTTGCCTGAGTAAATTTCAAGGTATTGTGGAGGTACTAGTGATGGCGTGGTTATCTTGATCTTCCGTAATGTTCCCGTTGTCTTCCAGTTGACCCGTGATAGGATCGACCACCCTAGTAGCATAAGAGGTGTCAATGGCTATCGGAATAAGCCTCTGCTTGCCGGGAGTTTCAAGAGGGTTCTTCCTAGGAGGCATGTGGTCAGTGTCATGGTCTTCAACTGTGGCCACTTCAGGAGGAGTAATAGGAGAGATTACTTCTGGATTGGTTACTGATGGACCATGAAGTTTTCCGCCTTCAAATTCACTAATATCCAAGCTCTCAATTTCTATACTTTTTCCCCATTCATGTATCCTTTGCAGCATAGAATCATCTACTACATTCTCGAGTGGGATACGCAAATCAGGCGTGACATGAACTAACACCCGTTGGGTCTGAAATTTCCGGAATTAGATTTTCTTCAACAATGGTTGGACTTCCGCCATTCTTTTTCTTTTTCTTGGTTCTAGCCTTCGTCGAACTTCCTGAACCTCCTGAATCATTGCTGGAGCGTGTGTAACTTTTAGTCTTTTTCATGTTGTGAACATTAAGCTTCAAATCGTGGGGAAACAATCGTTAATTTTAGGGGGGGAGATGGGAAAAACCGAAGGAGCAACTAAGGGAAAACGTTGAGAGCGTTTTCCTTAGTGAGAGAAACTTCTCTCTAACTCCCGTTTTAATTAAGTAGGTTGACTAATAAGAATCCATGAAAAAAGGAAATAAAATAGATCATATAATTCAAGCCATTAAACATATGTCATAAAATTCATCATATGTTTTGGTATAAAAACCCACATCGTTGAACACCCTTCTTCGTGCAATTCTTGAACATTTCACTCCACAAAGATGTAATTGCTGAGCAGTCTTAGTTTTATCAAATCCTTCATAAGTTTTGATTCATCTCATCTAATTAGATAATAGTTCATACACACATCATGGTTGTCCACTTGTTATTTTTCATGTAGCAGCATCCCAGTAATAAACTGTAAAATCCGGAAAAAAATAAAAATAATATATAATTGTGGTTGTGTTAATAAAAATATATACATATAAGAAAACAAAGAATAAATTACATGGGATAGAGTTAGTGTTAAAGTTGGATAAATAGATAGATAAAATGAAAATAAGAAAACAAAAACAAAAAAAAAAACATGCTGAAGTGCACGTACGTCCCTTCCCTTCACCCCTTCCCCCCTTTTCATTTCCCCTTCAACTCTTGTCATTCCACCTCCCATAGGTTATAGAAAACTCTTCTACTTATACATTGTACATGACACAAATAAAATACCTAGCACAAAGAATAGAAAATCAGAAAAAAACAAGTGAAAAGAAGAGAAAAAAATCTGAAAAAAATACCAAGAGGGAAAGAAGAACAAGAATCAAAATACTAGAGAGTAAGGATAATTTTAGCAACCACACAACAATAATCTTCACACTTACAAGGTGAGTTTTCTCACTCAGAAATTCTTGGTAACATCCTTTATTTTAAGTTCAATACATGTTAGAATAAGAATTGAGTGTTGAAAAGAAATATTGAATTTTTGATTGTTTAGACAACTAGTTGCGTCATGAAGTTTACGAACTGTTCTCACTGAGTTATAATTGTTAGAATTTGATGAAATTCGGAAGAATGGTACACCTCTCTATTATGATCATATAGAACCAAAAATGAGGTAAAATGGACATACGGTTTGAAAGTTATCATAGTTCAAAGTTCCTGCCTTAGATTCGGCCGAAATTCGAAAAGGCATAATTACGGACTGTTTTTATTGAGTTTTACTAATTAGAATTATATGAAAATTTACATGGTTGTAAATCTCTCTGTTACGGACAGATATAGATAAAGCGTTATTAAAACGGACTTACGAGTTGAGAGTTATTGTAGTTTGAAGTTGCTGCCTCGGATTCATCGGAATCCAGAAGGGCAGGATGTTGAAACGTAAAAATGTACTAATTCGTGGGTAATATGAAAATTGGTGCTAAATTAAAGTTCTTGATCTCTCTGTTGTGGACATTTTGAGACCTTACGGGGGTCTATCCGACTTATGGATTGAGAGTTATCGCTGTTTAAAGTTTCTGCCTCGGATCTATCGAGATCCAGGAAGGGCAGCGAATAAAAGTGTAAAACTGTACCAAATGGTACAGAATATGAAAGGATGGTTCACATGGAGACGTTTAGCTCTCTGTTATCGTCATTTTGAGATTTTATGGGGCTTGAACGGGTTTACAGATTAGGAGTTATGACTATTCTAAGATTGGTTCTGTTTAATAAAAATTCTGCCGAAACAAATTTCGTGTGGCTGTTTTGAGGATAAATTTGTGTTAGTTACCCAAAGTAGTTTTAAATAAAATTTGGTACAGTGAAAGATCCCCGTCTTACCTTAGTTTCCGCTTGAGAAACACCTTGGTTGGAGTTATGGTTAAAAAGTTATAATCGTTACAAGTATGAATGACATAATGTTGGGAAAGAGAATATTATTTATTCGATCTTCTGAAAAATATGAAAAGTGAATACATGTTCACATAAATATATAAATATAAACATAATGGATCGGGTTGCACGCCGCAACAAATCGTAAAGTGAATACGTGTTCACAAATACGTAAATATAATGTATCGGGTTGCACGCCGCAACAAAACGTAAAGTGAATACGCGTTCAAAAATACGTAAACATAATGGATCGGATTGCACGCCGCAACAAAAACGTAAAGTGAATACGTGTTCACAAATACGTAAATATAATGGATCAGGTTGCACGCCGCAACAAATATGAAAGATGAATACATGTTCACCTATATATAAATATGAAAAGTGAATACGCGTTCACAAATATATAAATGTAATGAACATGTGGAAATGCAGGGAAATGTCTTAACGTATAATACGAGATAAAATGAAGTGTTAGTTAAACCGAGAATTTCCTATGAGGAGTTGTTGCATATTTAAAATGTTATAACCTGATATGTTTTTGCAATATGTTTATTACGTTATAATGTGATTGCACTTGGAATATTGTGGTGTTACTTTGAATTGCAGGGTAAGGTTCTCACTCAGCCCCAGATGGTAGGGCTGACTCTTTATTTAACATGTTTCAGGAAAGCGTGATAGAGGAAAGGCTCCACGCCAAGGCTAGCGATCGTCCCGCAGCCTCTTGTCATACCAAGTCCATTGCTTCGGGCTTGGTATTCGTCAGGTTCAGGATGTCAGTTCCAGTGTCTCGGGAAATGCCCGTGTGGAATGGTCTCCCTTCCAACTTAGAATAATCTTTGTCAGTATGTCTATGTAGAAACAATATTTGCACGAGCATGGGCTCGCGTTATGTTTTTTTATAAAGTCATAAACAGATTTCTTTATTGTTATTTTTATTAATCGCTCCGTATTTGAATATAAGTTCAAATTTCTAAATAAAGAGAATTAAATGGTGCTCCTGGTGGGAAATAATTGTCCAGGTGCCATCACGCCCTAAGTAAAGACTTAGGAAAAGTCGGGGCGTGACAAGTTGGTATCAGAGCTAAACCAGGTTAGGAGATTCTAGGAAGTTTCTTCGAGTCGGGTGTTTGAACGGTTACTTATTGCGATGGTGTGCGCGCCACCTTAGTAATAAGTGAACGAAATAACATCCTACAGTTTCCCTTCTTTCATACTCCTCTCGTGCCTATCTTGAGTCTTTTTCAAGACTTGATTCTTGTACTACATCTTTCACGCGGGTTTGGAAGAAGATTGTACAATGTTATACTGACCAATAATTGTTGTGTAGATGGTGATTATAAGACAAGTTCCAACAAAGAGGGAAATACTCGAGGAACATGCAAAGGAAATGCAAGCTCAGAAGGAATTCATGCGTCGTAAGATGAACTCGGGAGATGATTTTAACGAGTATATGTGCGACACAATCGTACTTTGTGTGTATTTGTTTAGGAGTAGATAGAAGAGGCGTTCCTACGACCCAACCTTCTTCAACTTTCCGATTGGAGTCATATTACAGATAATATTCAACTCTGTCCCGGAAAAATTTCGATCCTCATTCAGAGGGGCAAAGATGCTAAGAGGAGATGTTACAGAAGGTTCCTGGATCAAATTTCTATTTCAGGTAATAGTAGTAGGGGAAAGAATGAGCGAAATGGAAAGGGAAGCAAGGAAGAAGGTTCACAGGGAGTTGAATGCCAATCAGCAGAATAGGCGAATTATGCGGTTAAGCCCTTTAGAACGTGTTGTAGTAGGTGCATGTTCGAGTAAGAGAGCTATAGGGAATGGCATAGAATGACATGCTCTGATGTATTGTAATGTCATGAAATATTTTCAAATATGAGGAATGAAACATTATTAATGCAAGTTATGAGTTGTCATTATTGTTTAGTTAATCTGCGTTTTCTTGTGGTGTTTCATGCTTATGAACTATAAGAAAATTTTAAGAGCTAGAGTAGACATTCCGTCTTCTAAAATATGAGTGTGTTTGTCTTCACAGAAAATGGTGAATTCACAAATCCCGGGGGCTCAAGAGGAGGTTCATCACGAAGCTCATGTACCTCCAGTTGACGTAGTGGTGTCTGAAGGGAGCGGAGAAAATGTCGGAGAAAATATTGGAGAGAACGAGAGTCAAATGGTCCAAGAAACGGTGGGACAAAAACTAGATAGACTCATAGAGTTAATGGCACCGATTCCACACATGGTTCCGCCGCACCTAGTGTCTGTCATAGCCCGAACTGAACAGACGGCCCAGTGGACCGAATGCACCACGGACCGAGAGTGTAGAAGCTCAAGCAGTACCTGATAGGCTATGGGCAAATTTTATGAGGAGAAGAGAACCACTGTACTCAGGGAAGGACCCGATGAAGTTGAAGACTTAATGTTCACATTGGGATGCGTGGAGACGCAGGGCGTCAACTTGGTAGGCGCACGACTAGTGGATGATGCAGGGGTATGGTGGAGGAAATTTTAGGAAAAATCATCCCCCGATGTCACCACCAATGACTTGGGGAGGGTTCAGAGCGGCATTCATTGAGAAATTTATGCCTAATACGCGCAAGGATGCGCTCAGACGGGAGTTTGAACAATTGAAGCAAGGTGACCGTAGTGTACAAGAATATGATACACAGTTCGTGAGGTTATCGGCATACAACACACATGTCGTCCCTACAGAAATGGATAGAGTCAAGCGATTTGTAGAGGGTTTAAACCCGAACATAGCAGAGAATGTGGTGGCGTTAGCCAACGATCGAACTTATCTTCAGATTGTCGATATGGTTTTGAGGGTAGAAGGTTTAGCTAAAGCAAAAAGAGAATATTCGCAGAAGAGATTTCGGACGTCAGGATCATTTAACCAGAGTCAAAATCAGAAGCAGGAGTTTAGTAAGGGATCTTCAGGACCGAACCAATCTGTGGGCCAGTCTTATTTCAAGCCTAAGGGGCACAGTTGGTCTAATTACCAAGGTAGCAAGGACAAGGCCACCAACCCTAACACAGGAGGTGACAAACCGATTTGTAAGATTTGTCAAAGGAAACACAATGAAGAATGTCGGCTCTTAACGAAGACATGTTATAACTGTGGAGAGTCAGGCCACTATGCCAGGGATTGCAAGCAGATGACCCAAACTCAATCTATTCAGGGGAGGTCAGATGCAACCACAGCTGCCTATAGGGGAAATCAGAGAAACCAACCCCTCCAGAGTCAGGGAGGTCAACAACCCAACAATTCTAATCGGCTCTACGCTTTGCCCCAGAGGAATGAGGCAGAATCATCTAATGCGGTGGTCACAAGTATTTTGCTAGTCTCGAGTATTCCTGCATTTGTATTATACGATCCCGGCTCTACATTTTCATATATGTCAATGGGCTTTTCTATGAATTTACACGTAGAACCTTCTTATTTAAGTGAACCTTTTGAGGTTATGACACCAGTAGGGGCCTCAATTTGGGCCTCTCGGGTGGTAAATAATTTCCCATTAGAAGTGAATGGCAGGGGAACAATGGTGAACCTAGTACTACTTGATATGGTAGACTTCGACGTCATTTTGGGTATGGATTGGTTGTCGGCATGTTATGCAATGTTAGATTGTCGGCGAAAGATAGTGAGATTAACTTTTCCCGGAGAACCAGAAGTTGTTATAAGGGGTAGGGTTGGAATATCCTCAGGTCAGTTTATTTCCTACCTTGGGGCCCAAAAGTTATTGAGAAGTCACAGAGTGGAGTACGCATATCTGGCTAATATAGTGGATACCCAAAAATAATCCCCAGCAGTGAATGATGTCCCTATTGTTCGAAATTTTCCGGAGGTTTTTCTTGAAGATCTTCCAGGTCTTCCTCCGGATAGAGAAGTGGAGTTTGCTATAGAGTTAATTCTGGGTACAAGACCCATTTCTATTCCTCCATATCGAATGACCCCAGCTGAATTGAGGGAGTTAAAAGAACAATTGAAGGATCTTCTGGATAAAGGCTTTATAAGGCCTAGTGTTTCCCCTTGGGGTGCACGATCTGTTATGAAAAAGAAAGACGGATCGCTCCGAATGTGCATCGATTATCGGCAGCTCAATAAGGTCACGATCAAGAACCGATACCCATTACCAAGAATCGATGATCTTTTTGACCAACTTCAGGGAGCTAACTATTTTTCCAAGATTGATCTCCGTTCGGGATATCACCAGCTGAAAATAAATCCAGATGATATATCCAAAACAACCTTTAGAACCCGATACGGCCATTATGAGTTCTTGGTCATGTCTTTTGGGTTAACCAATGCCCCAGCAGCTTTTATGGATTTAATGAACAGAATCTTCAAACCATTCCTAGATTTGTTCGTGATCGTGTTCATAGATGATATCCTAATTTACAGTAAGAGTGTTGAAGAACATGAAGAGCATCTGAGGGTAGTGCTTCAAGTCTTGAAACAGGAGAAACTATATGCTAAATTTTCAAAGTGTGAATTTTGGTTGGAAAAGGTAGCCTTTTTGGGCCATGTTGTGTCAAGGGATGGAATTATGGTAGACCCCCAGAAGATAGAAGCAGTGAAGAACTGGCCAAAACCGACCACTCCGACAGAGGTTAGAAGTTTCTTGGGTTTGGCTGGGTATTATAGAAGATTCGTAAAAGGTTTTTCTAGTCTTGCTGCTCCTTTGACCCGGTTGACTCAAAAAGCGGTTAAGTACCAGTGGTCAGAAGCATGTGAAGCAAGTTTTCAGAAACTAAAGGAATTGTTGACTACTGCACCAGTCCTAACCTTACCATCGGGACAAGAAGGGTTCACAGTCTATTGCGATGCCTCTAGAGTTGGGTTAGGATGTGTCTTGATGCAGTTTGGAAAGGTTATTGCGTATGCATCTAGACAGTTGAAGATACATGAGAAGAATTACCCAACTCATGACTTGGAATTAGCTGCGGTGGTGTTTGCCTTACGAATATGGAGACATTATTTGTATGGTGTGCATGTGGACATATTTACAGATCATAAGAGTTTGCAGTACATAACCACACAGAAGGATTTGAATCTCCGACAAAGAAGATGGTTAGAGTTGCTTAAGGATTATGACCTTAGTATTCTTTACCATCTGATCGGTGTATTTTATATACACCTTTTGAGTCAGTTTTAGTTAGTCTTTTGTCCCATTTTGCACATATAAGTGTCGTATTAGGATAGTTTTTCTTTCTTTTGAGTCAAAGTGGTTAAAATGTCCAAATGACGGAAAAGGAGCAAAAAGAGGGCAAAAGAGGAGATGCCAGAGCTGAAAACAGAGAAAGTGGCGAACGAGGCTAAAATCCGCACTGGCCGCGGCGCCTCGCAGTAAATGCGGCGCGGCGCCACCATTCGAAGAGGCTGCAGAAGACTCGCAGCGCGCCTCGAGACCAGATGCCGGGTCACGGCGCCTAAACATCCGAGAAGCCACGGTGAGCGCAGCCGCGCGCCGCAGAAGATATCGAGCGCGGCGCCAAAACACCCGACGGATTGCAGAACTTCCGGCGCCGCGGCGCCTGTCTGCAGGGCCGCGGCGCCGACGCGAAAAAAATAGGTTTTTAGACGGATTTTGGGCCAGGCCTGCAGGGAAAAGTTGAGGCGGTTTTCAGCCTATAAAAGGAGAACCCTAGGCAGTTTTTGAGGGTTCCCCTTCTTGCACAACACAAGACTTTTTGGCTTGGAGATTGGACACCATTAGTTTAGTAATTTCTTTTCCCTTTCTTGTTCTTTATTTCAGTTTGCATGATGAACATGGAATTAGTTCTTGTCATGTCAATGGCTAGGAACTAATTCTCTTATAGGGCTTTCTATGTTGAATTTCTTGAAACTTATGTTATAAATTAATGCATGCTTATGGTTATTTTTCTTATTGAGAGATCTATCCAATAATTGAGTTGAATTCTTGGTAATTAATTGACAACTAATTATCACTATATGATTTCTAATCAGATTCTGAAAAGGGGGGATTGTGAATATGCTGTAAGTTGGGTAGACATTCTTGGATTGGGGATGAAAATACCTCAATTATTTATGTAGCGTTGATGAGAGGCTTAACAACCCTAATTTTGCGCATTGTGCGTGACGGTCAACTAGGTTTTTGTTCTTAATCCTCCTATAAAGTTATCCTTATCAGCGAAAGTCAGGTAAGGTGCGATACTGGGGTTGAGTGTTTATATAACCCTAACGGGAGTATAAAACGATTTCGTAAACCTGCTTTCTCCAAAAGAAGAATACCATAAGTTAATGCATTAGTAAGTAACATAAGCGGATAGTAAGGATACATGGAAGCCCTATTCCCATCACATCTGAAGTAAATCTTTATATTTTACATAGCTTTTATAATTCTTAGTTAAAAACAACAAATCTAAATATCAATTTACCAAATAGATACCAAAAAAATAGATAGTTGGTAATTGAACCCTAATCCTTGAGGACGATATTCGGTCTTATCAAGACTATACTACTTGTCACGATAACGTGCACTTGCGTTTAAAGTGTGTGCATCTTAACGCGCATCAAGTTTTTGGCGCCGTTGCCGGGGATTAGACATAGTTCAATATCAAAATTATCTATTTTTAATTTCTAATTTGGGTTTTATGTATAGTTTTTCTAATCTTTTTTGTTTTATGTATTTAGTGTGTGAAAACAAGGGTGCCGTGATCCTTTGTTGGTTTTGATGTATCTCAGGTATCCTGAAGATATGGAGTACTACTGTCAATATGATCGAGCTCCAACCGTAGAGGAAGAGAGAGAGGAATTGCGAGAAGTCATACTCAGTCTCACTAAGTATCAAGCGCAGTTCATGGACGAAATGAGATTGGGCATAAAGAAGCTGGAACTGCAAATAGGAGAACTCGCGATCATATTTGGCAGCGAAATGCAAGAAAATCAATCAGCACCTATGGGGGGTGGCAAGCAACTTGAAGGGCCTGAACCACACCCAACTATTGAGGAATCTGGCAAGGTAGTTAGTGTAGAGAAGGAAAAGATTTCAGGGATCCAATTATTGGCCTTCTTGGATTCTGTGGAAATTCTTTTTCCTGCACCTATCACAGAAGAAACACCACTAGCTATCACTAAGGACTCCCAAATAGGAATTACATATCATCAAGGGCAACCCCCAGAGTTAAGAGATGTAGAGAATTTCACGGATTCCTACACTATAAAAAGCCTAAAAGACAAACCTATCTTGTGTACTTGGGGGATAATTGTATGTTTAAGGTTCTTGGTTGAGCAAATAGTTATAGGGAAATTGAGACCTATAGCAATAACTCTGCGGATTTCAAGCAGTTCGCAGAAGGGCCCAATGGGCACTCAGAAAGGTTAATTGCGTCCGGCTAAAAGACGTTAAAGACAGCGCTTGTTGGGAGGCAACCCAATGTTTTCAATTATGCTATTTTAATTTCTGTCTTTAGTTTATTTTATTTTGTCTAAGAACAATCTCACGGTCTTGGATTCTTGTGTTTGTCTTTGTGATAGTGAGTCTGAGGAATAAATCGGCGAAAGCGAAAGAAAAGAAAAGAAAAAAAAGGTAGCGCGCGCGCAAGGCAGAGTGCGCCAAAAGGCTGAGCAACAGCGCAGTTTAAGCGGCTGCCAGAGCAGGCCACGACGCCAAAATCCCAGAAAATTTGCTGTTTAGCGCGCGCCGCAACAGGCATGACGCAGAAAAACCCCGGCGGGCGCAGAGATCAGCCGCGCTAAAAGCATGGCGCCAAAGCGGGAATTCAGAAACTTAAAAACGCCCAAAAATCAGTTTTTCCCCAATTCCAATATCAAAAACCTAACTTTCCCTTTCCAAAAACCCACGAAATTCCAGAAATTTGCCCACAAATCCTCCACAAATCCAACCCAACCACAACCTAAACTCTTAAATTCCTAAAAACCCCCAACTATCTCAAACAACGAAGCTCCATTCCATACCCTCAACCCACCAATTGAAACAAGAACAGCTTGAAGCTCTCATAAAAAGGTAATCCCTTTCTTTGTTCTTGAATCCTTTTATTGAAGTCATAGGAGGTAGTAGTTTGAAGGAGTATTGTAGTTGAAGTAGTGTGGGTGCTGAAAAGTGATTGTGAAGTTTGGAGAAAAAGAGTAAAAAAAAAAGGGAGGTTGTGGGTATTGAGTAGAAAGGTTGAAGTTTGGGGGTGTTGTGTTCGCTGCTAGTTGTTGATTTTGTAGAAGACATTGTGCCACTAAATTGTAAATTACAGAAACTGTTTTCTTACAATGGCCACCAGGAAGAGAAGAGGCTCCACATCCACCCCAACCCCACAATATGATGAAAATAGGTTTGTAAGTTACCAAGCCTACTAGAGATACAAAAAGCTTGATACCAGACCCTTAATACCAGAAAGGGGAATGGACTACCAGAGGGAGTCATATGGGGAAGAAGACGTTTATGAGCCCATTCGGGCAATGATTGAGCTAAGGGGGTGGAGGAGATTTGTCAATCCGGCGAAGATAGCACCAGTAAACACAACAATGGTGCGTGAATTTTATGCGAACTTTCCAGAGAGAGTAGAAAGAGGGTGCTTTGTAAGGGGAGTTTATGTGTCTGTGACAGCAGAAGCTGTAAATGCACAAGTGGAGACGGTTGATGTTGAAGGAGAAATTGGTGATCGGAGCCATTTTAGAACATGGTCTAGGAGCACCGACAACATCAACTGGGATACCGTTGCAAACACCGTCAGCTACCCTGGAGCTGCTTTTGAGATTGGAAGAAATGGATCTAGAGCACTGAGCAGGTGCCAATTCAACAAGGCAGCCAAGGCTTGGCTGTATTTTGTCAGTGCCCGCATGATTCCATCCACGCACTTCACCAGAGTGCCAGAAGATAGGATTAAGTTGATTTATGGAATTATGAGGGGGCTGACAATTGATGTGGGGAAAGAAATAGTGCAGAGCATTGAAGAAATCAGCAGGTTGGTGACAACAGGTGGATTGGGACACGGCTCGCTTATTACCAGTCTATGCCACATGAGTGCGGTCCCACAACTACCCACAGATACTCATGAAAGAAACCAACTGCCGGTGTCCTATGGGATAGTGCACTCTTTTCCAGACCCTAGCCCCCCAGCAGCCAGACGGAGAGTACAACCACCAGCAGCAGCAGCAGCAGAAGCCGCCATGGATGAAGAAGAGCCTGAAATAGGGGCTCAATATGAGGCAGGACCCAGCCACCAGCCAACCACAGGAGCAGAACCTTCAGAGCCCACAATGGGACAATTGTACCAACATCAGAGGGAGATGATGCAGACCTTGCAAACAGTAGTACAAGGACAGCAAGAAACGAGGCAACAAATCGACGAACTGAGTGCCTTGTTCAACCAATGGTCGATGCATTATCCACCGCCACCACCACCATTTTAGCCGAAGTTTGTAAGTATTTTTTTTTCTTTTTATTTTCTTTGAGTCTTGCACACATTGGGGACAATGTGTGATTTAAGTTTGGGGGTGTTTTATTTGTGTGTCATGTTATGTTTTATTTAAATCTTTTTATTTGTTTTATGTTTATTTTGAGTCACCAAATTTTTTCTTTTTTTTTGAGTCATAATTGCATGTCAAAGATCATGTATGTTGTAGTTGCTAGAAACACCTAGTGAAGTAAGGTGGAATAATGTAAAGGAATTGAAGCAACTATCTAAACACTTAGGTTAGATATGCCAAAAACTCATAGAATCTGTCTATTTGGAGTTTCTTGCTCGAATTACGCATACTAAATGATAAATGCTTATGTGTTATGATTGCTTGCTATTTGAGGCGAAATAGTTAGGATATGCATGTTAGGGAGATGACTCAGACATTTCTTTGATAGCCAATTCTTACCATTCTTTTCTATCCTGTACTTTAAAAATATCCCTAGTCAGCCCCATTGAGCCTAAATTTGAAACTTCTTCTTTGACACCCTATATTCCCACAAATTGTGCCATAAGTGAAAATATGAAATAGTGGAGTACATTGTGTTAAAAAGAAGAAACAAAAAGAGTGAACAAGTTTGATGCACCCCAATGGAAAAGTAATAAGAAAGAGGCAAAAGCCTAAGTTTGGGGGTGCCTATTAGTATAATACACTTCACTCTCCCAAAATAAAAGAGGGGAATGATAGAATTGAAGTGATGGAAAGAATCAAAAGAAAAAGGGAAAAATTGAAAAGCCAAAAGAGCTTATGGTACAGAAAAATGAGCCTAAATGCCTATCTTTACCAACCCCTACCTAAGCCTACATTACAACCCTTAAAGTCCTGAAGATCTCTTTTATGCATATCTAGAATTAGTGGAGAATAGTAAGTAAGCATGCCATAGGAATTCTTGAATTTATATGCATGATTTAGTATATTGACTTCCATTAAGCATGATGAATATGAGTTTGCGAAATATTTAGCTTCATGTGGTTAGTGTGCTGAAAATTTCATGCTATATGTTCCTGCATATTATTCTGCTAACCTTCATGTTTTTCTAGTTAACATTTATGCAGCAAAAGTGATCAATGGCAGGGAGTCCTTTTATTTTTCGTTCTTTGAGTCTTTTTATTTTATTTCTTTCTATCTTTGCTCGAGGGCGAGCAAAGGTTAAGTTTGGGGGTATTTGATCGGTGTATTTTATATACACCTTTTGAGTCAGTTTTAGTTAGTCTTTTGTCCCATTTTGCACATATAAGTGTCGTATTAGGATAGTTTTTCTTTCTTTTGAGTCAAAGTGGTTAAAATGGCCAAATGGCGGAAAAGGAGCAAAAAGAGGGCAAAAGAGGAGATGCCAGAGCTGAAAACAGAGAAAGTGGCGAACGAGGCTAAAATCCAGACCAGCGCCGCGGCGCCTCCTGCAGGCAAATGCAGGGCCGCGGCGCCCACCATTCAGAGAGGCTGCAGAAGACTCCAGATGCAGGGCCGCGGCGCCTAAACATCCGAGAAGCCACAGGAGTTGCAGCGCCGCGGCGCCCTCAGACAGCAGATATCAGGGCCGCGGCGCCAAAACACCCGACGGATTGCAGAACTTCCGGCGCCGCGGCGCCTGTCTGCAGGGCCGCGGCGCCGACGCGAAAAAATAGGTTTTTAGACGGATTTTGGGCCAGGCCTGCAGGGAAAAGTTGAGGCGGTTTTCAGCCTATAAAAGGAGAACCCTAGGCAGTTTTTGAGGGTTCCCCTTCTTGCACAACACAAGACTTTTTGGCTTGGAGATTGGACACCATTAGTTTAGTAATTTCTTTTCCCTTTCTTGTTCTTTATTTCAGTTTTGCATGATGAACATGGAATTAGTTCTTGTCATGTCAATGGCTAGGAACTAATTCTCTTATAGGGCTTTCTATGTTGAATTTCTTGAAACTTATGTTATAAATTAATGCATGCTTATGGTTATTTTTCTTATTGAGAGATCTATCCAATAATTGAGTTGAATTCTTGGTAATTAATTGACAACTAATTATCACTATATGATTTCTAATCAGATTCTGAAAAGGGGGGATTGTGAATATGCTGTAAGTTGGGTAGACATTCTTGGATTGGGGATGAAAATACCTCAATTATTTATGTAGCGTTGATGAGAGGCTTAACAACCCTAATTTTGCATTGTGCGTGATTTCCAACTAGGTTTTGTTCTTAATCCTCCTATAAAGTTATCCTTATCGTGAAAGTTAGGTAAGGCGACATCGGGGTTGAGTGTTTATATAACCCTAACGGGAGTATAAAACGATTTCGTAAGCCTGCTTTCTCCAAAAGAAGAATACCATAAGTTAATGCATTAGTAAGTAACATAAGCGGATAGTAAGGATACATGGAAGCCCTATTCCCATCACATCTGAAGTAAATCTTTATATTTTACATAGCTTTTATAATTCTTAGTTAAAAACAACAAATCTAAATATCAATTTACCAAATAGATACCAAAAAAATAGATAGTTGGTAATTGAACCCTAATCCTTGAGGACGATATTCGGTCTTATCAAGACTATACTACTTGTCACGATAACGTGCACTTGCGTTTAAAGTGTGTGCATCTTAACGCGCATCACCATCCTGGGAAAGCCAACGTGGTGGCTGACGCACTCAGTAGGAGATCAATGGGCAGCTTGGCCCATTTGGCAATACAAAAGAGGGGTATTGTTCGTGAGGTACAAAGATTGGGAAACCTCGGAGTTAGCTTAACTGAGATCGGTGAAGGTAGGGTGGTCGTACATGATACCTCGCAGTCTGCCTTAGCTTCAGAAATAAAAGAAAGTCAGTTTGAGGATACGGAGTTTGTTGGATTTCGGGAGAGGATCCAACAGGGAAAACCTTCACAGTTTACATTGGGAGATAATGACGGAACCCTTCGGTATAAGGGTAGGTTATGTGTTCCTAAGGTAAAGGATCTAAGGAGGAAGATCTTAGATGAGGGTCACAACACAAGATATTCCATTCATCCAGGGTCAACAAAAATGTATCAGGACCTCAAGGCAAATTCATCGGTGGGACAGGGATGAAGAAAGACGCCATGGAGTTTGTCGGGAGGTGTCTTATATGTCAGCAGGTGAAAGCTGAACATCAAAAACCTGGCGGATTACTTCAGGACATTGGAGTCCCCATGTGGAAATGGGAGGCGATTCATATGGATTTCGTAACTGGTCTACCGAAAACTCGAGAAGGGTATGATTCTATTTGGGTGATTGTTGATCGGCTTACAAAGTCAGCCCATTTCTTACCGGTCAAGACTACGTATCGCGCACCACAGTACACACAGATTTATTTGAAGGAGATTGTGCGGTTACACGGGATTCCCTTACAAATTATTTCAGATAGGGGTTCCCAGTTCACCTCACACTTTTGGCAAAGTTTCCAGCAGGGTCTCGGGACAAAAGTTAAGTTAAGCACGGCTTTCCACCCGCAAACAGATGGGCAAGCTGAGCGAACAATTCAAACACTTGAGGACATGTTGCGATCTTGTGTGTTAGATTTTCAGGGAAGCTGGTTGGACCATCTATGTCTAATTGAGTTCGCCTACAACAATAGTTTTCACTCTAGCATACAAATGGCCCCGTTTGAAGCATTATATGGACGAAAATGTAGGTCTCCACTTGGATGGTTCGAGGTGGGTGAGACGCAACTGTTCGGACCTGAAGTCATTCAAGAAACAAATGATAAGGTACAGATGATTCGGGAGCGGATCAAAACAGCTCATAGACGTCATAAGTCCTATGCGGATCATCGGAAAAGAGATCTTGAATTCCAAGAGGGGGAGAAGGTATTTTTAAAAGTGTCCCCAATGAAGGGAGTGATGCGCTTTGGTAAGAAAGGGAAATTGAGCCCAAGGTTTGTTGGGCCATATGAGATCTTGCGAAGAGTGGGGAATGTGGCTTACGAATTAGCACTTCCACAAGAGCTGGAAGCAGTGCATCCGGTATTTCATGTGTCAATGTTACGAAAATACTTGCACGATCCAAGTCACGTCATCCTTCCCCAGGAGATAGTTCTTAATAAAGAGCTTCAATATGAAGAGGCTCCGGTAGAAATACTTGATAGAAAGGTCCAACGCCTTAGAAATAAAGATATTGCTTCCGTGAAAGTCCTATGGAGGAATCACTCCACAGAGGAAGCCACCTGGGAAGCTGAAGAGGCGATGAAAGTCAAATATCCATTCCTATTTGACTAAGGTAATAAAAAAAATGCATTACATAGTACTTCATATGTGTGTCATTTGCGTGTCTATATGCATGTGTTACAACCTTATTCTCATTCGAGGACGAATGCTTCTTAAGGAAGGGAGAATGTGAAGCCCCAAATTTGTTACAATAACAATAAACATTATTGTGTCTATGTGATTATGTTACGACCTTATTCACATTCGAGGACGAATGTTGCTTAAGGAGGAGAGAATGTAAAATCCGGAAAAAAATAATAATATATAGTTGTGGTTGGGTTAATAAATATATATATATATATATATATATATATATATAAGAAAACAAAGAATAAATTGCATGGGATAGAGTTAGTGTTAAAGTTGGATAAATAGATAGATAAAATGAAAATAAGAAAACAAAAAAAACAAAAGAAAAAAAAAACATGCAGAAGTGCACGTACGTCCCTTCCCTTCACCCCTTCCCCCCTTTTCATTTCCCCTCCAACTCTTGTCACTCCACCTCCCATAGGTTATAGAAAACTCTTCTACTTATACATTGTACATGACACAAATAAAATACCTAGCACAAAGAATAGAAAATCAGAAAAAAACAAGTGAAAAGAAGAGGAAAAAATCTGGAAAAAATACCAAGAGGGAAAGAAGAACAAGAATCAAAATACTAGAGAGTAAGGATAATTTTAGCAACCACACAACAATAATCTTCACACTTACAAGGTGAGTTTTCTCACTCAGAAATTCTTGGTAACATCCTTTATTTTAAGTTCAATACATGTTAGAATAAGAATTGAGTGTTGAAAAGAAATATTGAATTTTTGATTGTTTAGACAACTAGTTGCGTCATGAACTTTATGAAGTGTTCTCACTGAGTTATAATTGTTATAATTTGATGAAATTCGGAATAATGGTACACCTCTCTATTATGATCATATAGAACCAAAAATGAGGTAAAATGGACATACGGTTTGAAAGTTATCATAGTTCAAAGTTTCTGCCTTAGATTCGGCCGAAATTCGAAAAGGCATAATTACGGACTGCGTTTATTGAGTTTTAGTTATTAGAATTATATGAAAATTTACATGGTTGTAAATCTCTCTGTTACGGACAGATATAGATAAAGAGTTATTAAAACGGACTTACGAGTTGAGAGTTATTGTAGTTTGAAGTTGCTGCCTCGGATTCATCGGAATCCAGAAGGGCAGGACGTTGAAACGTAAAACTGTACTAATACGTGGGTAATATGAAAATTGGTGCTAAATGAAAGTTCTATATCTCTCTGTTGTTGACATTTTGAGACCTTACGAGGGTATATCCGACTTATGTATTAAGAGTTATCGCTGTTTAAAGTTTCTGCCTCGGATCTACCGAGATCCAGGAAGGGCAGCGAATAAAAGTGTAAAACTGTACCAAATGGTACAGAATATGAAAGGATGGTTCACATGGAGACGTTTAGCTCTCTGTTATCGTCATTTTGAGATTTTATGGGGCTTGAACGGGTTTACAGATTAGGAGTTATGACTATTCTAAGATTGAGTTCTGTTTAATAAAAATTCTGTCGAAACAAATTTCGTGTGGCTGTTTTGAGGATAAATTTGTGTTAGTTACCCAAAGTAGTTTTAAATAAAATTTGGTACAGTGAAATATCCCCGTCTTACCTTAGTTTCCGCTTGAGAAACACCTTGGTTGGAGTTATGGTTAAAAAGTTATAATCGTTACAAGTATGAATGACAGAATGTTGGGAAAGAGAATATTATTTATTCGATCTTCTGAAAAATATGAAAATTGAATACATGTTCACATAAATATATAAATATAAACATAATGGAGTGCACGCCGTAACAAAACGTAAAGTGAATACGTGTTCACAAATACGTAAATATAATGGATCGGGTTGCACGCCGCAACAAAACGTAAAGTGAATACGCGTTCACAAATACGTAAACATAATGGATCGGATTGCACGCCGCAACAAAAATGTAAAGTGAATATGTGTTCACAAATACGTAAATATAATGGATCGGGTTGCACGCCGCAATAAATATAAAAGATGAATACATGTTCACCTATATATAAATATGAAAAGTGAATACGCGTTCACAAATATATAAATGTAATGAACATGTGGAAATGCAGGGGAATGTCTTAACGTATAATATGAGATAAAATGAAGTGTTAGTTAAACCGAGAATTTCCTATGAGGAGTTGTTGCATATTTAAAATGTTATAACCTGATATGTTTTTGCAATATGCTTATTACGTTATAATGTGATTGCACTTGGAATATTGTGGTGTTACTTTGAATTGCAGGGTGAGGTTCTCACTCAGATTTGTACGGTAGGTGACTCTTTATTTAACATGTTTCAGGAAAGCGTGATAGAGGAAAGGCTCCACGCCAAGGCTAGCGATCGTCCCGCAGCCTCTTGTCATACCAAGTCCATTGCTTCGGGCTTGGTATTCGTCAGGTTCAGGATGTCAGTTCCAGTGTCTCGGGAAATGCCCGTGTGGAATGGTCTCCCTTCCAACTTAGAATAATCTTTGTCAGTATGTGTATGTAGAAATAATATTTGCACGAGCATGGGCTCGCGTTATGTTTTTTTATAAAGTCATAAACAAATTTCTTTATTGTTATTTTTATTAATCGCTACGTATTTGAATATAAGTTCAAATTTCTAAATAAAGAGAATTAAATGGTGCTCCTGGTGGGAAATAATTGTCCAGGTGTCATCACGCCCTAAGTAAAGACTTAGGAAAAGTCGGGGCGTGACATAAACACACATTTCACCCCAATACTTGCCCACTTTTAAGTGAGTATACATAATGATAGTATCTCTTTGCTTATGATTATCATATTGTTAATCTTATGATTTCATAATCATAAGAAAAGAGAAGCTTTCATTGTACATATTGACTTGAAAGTGGACAAGTATTGAAGAGAAATGGGTATTGCTTACTGGGATACTGCTATAAGGAAACAATAAGTGGACAATCATGAGGTATGTATAAACTATTATCTACTGTTATAAATTATTAAGAGTTGTTTGAGTTGGCATTGGATATGACTACAATATTCTCAAAATAATTTCGGTACTAAAGTTACTAGACTACTATACTTCTTTTCACAGTGTTAAACCATGAATGTTACTTCAAATGAAAATACATCTTGCTCGTTGTTTTTCTTACTCATTATAAATTTATACTAATTAGCTACTTATGTATACATACTGTTTATCTTCTTATCTTCTTTTTATGTTGTCACTGCTGAAAGTTTATACAGTAACTAGTTTGTACTCATCAAATTAAACTTTAATTTATTATTCTTGGTGTTGTATTAAACATATACCAATGTTAACTCACTAAAATATAGTCGTTTAATCTTTTTTATCAAATAACTTACAATCTGGATAAATTACCAGTCGAATGGTAATAATTTCCTACAAATATCTTGTCTTATATATGTTCGTTTCAAATTACTTCTAGAATTATGTTTTACATATTATAAATTATTATTTTACTATGTTTTGATGCCCATGTTTTTTTTTTTTTTTTTTTTAGGTAAATGCAAATATTATTACTAATAACGAAAAGGAAGTGGCTACAATCAGTCGTTGAGGTATCTCAAGCCTCAACGTAATGCAAACAAGAAGAGATAGAGGAGGGTGGTCACTCAAAAGGTGCCACTACAAGAGGGGATAAAATCATAGAGAACTCTATAAGATGTTGTTTTGATTCTTGCAATGACCTCTTCTGCCGGCAAGCTTGTGCCTTCAAAGAGCATTGTGTTTCTTGCCCTCCAAATCTCATAAACCATTATGCAAAAAGTAAGCAAAATAGCTTTGGCTCGGATGCTTGTCCCGCGGTGTTCTTTCTTAATCCATTTAAGGGAGCTTTCAACAGTTGTCATCTCTCTTCTAATACCCAACCAATCTTTTATGCTCTTCCAAATCATGTATAGGGCGATCAAAGAAGAGGTGTTCCCTTGTTTCATTAGCTTGCTTGCAGAATCCGCAAGATTTATCCTCCAAGTTGAGAAATGATAGAGTATCCTTTGTAGCTAACCGCCTCGCAATTTAGCCACATAGTAAAGAGAATTTGGGAGGAATGAATCCTTTCCAAATTTGTGACATCCAAGGCTTTTTAGCTTCATGAGTGCGCAAGATATCATATACGAGGCTTGAATCAAATATACCGTTGGCACAACATTTTGTAAAGCCGTCAATAGCATCACCATGGCTACCAAAGATAGAAACAAATTTGTCGCGAATCCCACAAATCTTTTTGAATAAAGGGGAGTCCCTAGGACGTACCTCATAGTCCCAAATTGTAATATCTCTCAAATAGTGGCTATTGATCCATTGGACCCATAGAGAATCAGCTTCCGTGTGAGTTTGCCAAATCGTCCTGGATAGCAGGGCATGATTCCATTCCTTGATGTTCATAAGACCCAAGCCACCTTCAGATTGAGGCAGGAAAATGATATCCCAAGCAACTCTTGGTGGTTTCCCCCCCCATAAGAATTGAATACAAGCAGACCTTACCTTGTTGATAATAGTGGCCGGGATAGGAAGTGCCCGGAACCAAAAGCTCTCAACCCCTTGGACGACCGACCTGATTAGTTCCAGCTTACCAGCATAAGAAAGGGTGTGGTGCCCCCATTTCTGAATGTAATTCGAAATAGCACTAGTGAATGGGGCAAATTGATCCACCGAGACTGAAATTGGGGACAAAGGGATCCCCAAGTATCGTACCGGAAAGCTACCAATGGCGAAACCCACTCGTCAATATCAAGTCCCGAATCAGAATGCATTCCCGCTAAGTAGACAGAGGATTTAGCGGGTTAAGAGTTAATCTGAGGCAGCCTCCAACTCTTCCGGACAATCCATAAGAATCCCAATGAAGATATATCTCCTTTGGCAAAAGCATGAGGTCATCCGCGAATGCAAGATGAGTAATGCCCAATTTCTTACACTTTGGAAAATATGAGAAAGCTCTTGCCTCAGCCTTCATTTTAAGCAGCCTTGAGAGGTATTCCATGCACAAGATAAAGAGAGTAGGGACATAGGATCACCTTGTCTTAGGCCGCGCTTTCCTTTGAAGTATCCATGTAGCTCACCATTGATAGAAAGGGAGAAGGAGGTTGAGCTAACACATTCCATGATCCATCTTGTAAATCTGTCTGGAAATTTTAGACTTCTTAGTACCAATTCGAGGAAGCTCCAAGAGATCAGATCGAATGCTTTACGAAGGTCCACCATAAGCATACATCTTGGTGAGACTGCTCTATTAAATCCTCTCACAAGCTCTTGTGCCACATATACGTTGTCCATCATGTTTCTTCCTTTCACAAAAGCCCTTGGGATTTGTCAATGAGAGAAGGAAGTATCAATGCCATTACATTAGCTAGAATCTTTGTGATGATCTTATAGATCACATTAGTCAATCCGATGGGCTGAAATCATTTACCTTGGATCATGGTCAGTTTTTGCAGCAGGTAATGATGGTATGATTAACTGCTTCAAAAAACTCGAGAGAAGAACTCTTGACACATCTTACAACATCGTGCCCACATCTTTCCATCTATTCTTGAAGAAGGCGTAGTATAACCATCCGGTCAGTGTGCCTTGTCATTGCCTATATCGAGAGTGCTTCCCAAATCTCCTTTGGGGTGATGAAATGCAAAAGTCAGTAATCTCTCTTCATCACTCACTTTGGGCCATAGTTGAACACATCAGATCAAAGTTGGTAGTGGTCGGAAGTACCTAATAGATCCTTGTAAAATTCAACAAGCAACTTCGACTTCTTACGGTGATGTAGTGATAGTACCATTAGCTTTAACAAGAAAGTTAATGGAGTTCCCGACATTACTCTTTGATCAAACTATGAAAGTATTTGGAACATCTATCACTTCCAATCAAGTGCTTCGCTTGACTTACGCCTTATGAAGTGTCTTTCACTTCCAAGAAGGTGTTTGCTCTAGCTCTTGAGGACTTAACCTTGGCTTTAAGCTCCTCATCAAAGGGATTTTCCATGTGTGCATTGATAGCCTCCTTGAACTCTATGTTTGCCCCTTTTGCTCTTTGTTCGATACCTCCAAAGTCACTTATGTTCAAAGCCCTTAAAGGTTGCTTCAAGGCTTTCAATTTGGAGGCAAGGACGAAGTGAGCAAGACTTCATATGTCTTGTTTCCAACATGAAGTCATAATGTTCTCAAAGGTGAGAGAGCCACATATTCATGAACTTGAAAGGGCGTTTCCCAACATTATAGGATGCAATAATCGTGGCTATCACAGGACAGTGGTCCGAGACAGGCTCCATAGGCATGAAATTGGCCTTGCATTCTAAGGTCAAATCACTCCAATTTTGATTCATCAACACTCTATCAAGCTTAGACCAAATCGAACCATTCGTCAAAGTGTAGAAGGAACCGGATGAAGGAGCGTCTTCTAGTCCATGAGAATTCCTGAAATCTCCAAGATCCCTAAGTGCATAAGGCGTGAGAGGAGGACCCCCCACCTTATCATTAGGGTTGCAGTAAGTGTTGAAATCTCCCATAATCATCCAAGGCTTATTGATGCCAACGCCCAAGTGAGAAAGGTGATGCCAAAGCATCCTTCTATCCGAGATGCTATAAACCCGGTACACAAATGTGGCAGGAAGGACACTTGTGTTATATTGCAACTTGCTGGACATGGATATGCTGAGAGTCCATACCAAGCACTTCGCAACAAACCCTGGATGGATCCCAAAGTAATAGCATTCTACCGCCTCCAATGAATTCCAAATTTGAGCAAAACTTCCATGCTTTGAATCTTTGAGTAGAGAAAGACTCCGTCCTTGGTTGAGATAGCTTAGTTTCCAATAGACAAATCATAGCCGCATCATGCTGTTTTGTGATACTACACACTAGAGCTTGCGTGGCAGCCCTATCCCTTTGTCCGCAAAGACCACGGACATTCCAACAAAGTATTTTCATAAGGAAACAAAGGAGGTTTTATTAGCACTCCGCGCTTAGTCGCCGCTTTCCCAACGCTTGCCCATTCTTTTGGAAAAAACCTCTTGCCATCCATCATCTTTGTTGCTGGAAGCCATAACTTGTGTACCAGCCAAGCTATGTTCCCCGCGTTCAAAGTTAACGTTACTTGACACAAGCTGGGCCTTTTCCGTAGCACCGTTGAATGTAACTTCATCCAACGGTGGCGGGTTCATAGGCATCTCGAATCAGAATGTTTTGACTCACCCTCATCCTAACATGTTGTGTACGCCATTGTGAGAATTAGGCAGTGAGGACTTTGCTAGAGAATCCCGCAAACATGGTGGGCCAGAATGACCCAAATCCGGAGGACCCGCGGCATGTGATACTTCTCCCAAGCTTCCGGTACCAGGAGGTGTTGTGTGCATAGTTTCTTCAATGTCCATCAAGTTATCAGCATCTACGGGATGTTGAGAAGGTGGTGGATGAGGGGAGGTTGGTTCCACCTGCACCTTTGTTGGCCTTCAAATGAATAGAATCATCCTTGTTGTTAGGGGACCTCGATTGCATGTTTTGGAGCTTCTTCAATGTTGACATCATCCTCGCCTTCCTACACTTTAAGTGGTTGTGTCCAAAAGCCGCACAATGATAGCAAAAGTCCGGTAATTCTCATAGTTTACCCTTTGAGTATACTTTCATTATCGGGAGATTGACGACAAAGTCCATTATCGGCTCGCTAACATCCACTTCCACTAGAACTCTTGCATAGTTCATTTTAGACCTTTCCTTAGTATATTGGTCAGTGTAAAGAGGTTTTCCTACACGTGAAGCAATCTTACTAAGGCCTGTTGCACTCCAAATAGAAAGGGGAATGTCCGGGAAAGTGACCCAAATAGGAATGTCCATAAACAAATCATCCGTTATAAGAACTCCTTTATTGATAGCCTTGAGCATCATGGTTATCCCTAAGACCATATAAGGGCCTCCGTGAAGTACATTAGTGCGCTCTTCCTCCGTCATGAATTTGAACACTGTCCAGCCTTTGCCATATGGTATAATACGGCATTTAACTCCCCATCCTTTCACAATCGTATTCAATGCTTCTCTTCCCGGGAAAGGACCCGTGAAGCAACCTATTAGGCAATAGCCCCAAGTTTCTATGAAAGGAACTTCATCCTCAGCATCTATATTTACTTCCTCCCCTTGTTGTTCAATAAATTGTAACTTCATACCTTTTGCCTCAATCCTAGTTCCCGCAAAGACTCCAGCATAAGTCTTTTTAGGAGGGAAGGGACCTTTGCCATGGTTTGGGGGAAGATTGTTGTGAGTTGTGGCCGTGGTAGGGAAATGATGTGGTTTAGAAGGTGCATTAGTGTGTAAATCATTGGGAGGTATATCTGGAGGTATAGGCAGAGGGGGAAGGGTAGAAGGGAGTGAGCTTGGGCCCGCAATAGAAGAGATGATTTGCGTGCCATTTGGGAGGGTAGGGAATTTGTGTTGGTTTTCAGAAGGAATAGAAGGAAGAGGAGATAGAAGGGGTGTGGTGTTGTGAATTTCAGGAAGTAATGAAGTGGTATTAGATGAGAGAGGGGGGAAGTTTAGGACTCTACTCGAATCCGAGGAAGTGTTAAAGACGAAAGGAGTGTTGTGATTCTTGAGATTGGCTCCACTTAGCAAACTAGCTAAAGTAGGGAAGGCTTCATTGGTGACACTTAAAGAAATCTGGGGTTGTTGACTTGAATCACGAGAAGGCACTTTGAATGCCGTCTCATTCAATGTTGACCCCTCGGCTCTTGCATCATTGATGGTTATGGAGTTCCTAGGCTCCTTGGACATAGAAATAGCTTTGTTTCTCACAATTGACTTGGCTCTTCGTGTAACGTGAGTAGTCAATGCCCCTAGATTGTCCTCGATCCGTCTTGGAACCAAGACCATCATAAAGTCCGGAGTTATTAGAGAGTCATTGATACCCGCCACATTCAACGCCGAATTTCTACCTCGTAATATTGATGGTTGTGGAGTTCCTAGGCTCCTCGACAAAGAAATAGCTTTGTTTCACACAATTGACTAGGCACTACGTGTAACGTCACTAGTCAATGCCCCAAGATTATCACCCAGAGCCGGCTTGGAACTAATACCAGCAGAAAGAACCGAGTAATGAGAGTCGTTGGTACCGCCATAAATGTGCGACGCCGACACCATCAATCAAAACGTTGGAACCCACCATTGACTTAGCTCCTTGTAAAGCGGGGTAGTTAATGTCCCTAGGTTATCCCCGCCCGCCTGGAAGTCGACCATCATTAAGGCCCGGTTGGGAGTGTAAACTTGATACCCGCGGCATTAAAGTTTGACGCCTCGGCTCCTTCAATTGTGACGTTCGAAACCTTGGGGCTAGAAACCCCTTCGTATTCCACATCTGATCTTGATCCTTGCATAGAGTGCATATTCCTAGTATCATTGTTATCCTCGTGACCCGCCTTAGCCTTCTGACCCAAGACCCGACCCGTAATAGGAGTAGTCCCATCGTTTCCCGGGGCATTGAAGTTTGCTCTCTTGACATCCGCGTTGAACTTCTTGGGGATAGAAGTACCATCAATGCTTTCAACTGACTTCGAATCAAACAAGACATGATTACTCTTGGACCCATGAACCCCTGCACGACCCGCCAAGAACCTTTGACCCACGCCCTGACCCGGTTTAGACCCGAGAATGCCATCGTGTCTTGCTTCACCAATTGCAATGTCTGGCCCAGATTTCAACCCTTTTCCAGCAAACCTGAGAGAATTTCCAGGTAGTGTCGGGGTACTAATGCTGGAGTGACTGTCTAGTTCTTCCGAAATGAACCCTTTACCAACAAATTGGCCCGTGGAATGATCGACCACCATAGTAGCATTAGGGGCGTCAATGGTCCTGCCGGAAGTTCTGCCTTCAAACTCACTAATATCCAAGCTTTCAATTTCGATATTTTTGCCCCATTCATGTATCCTTTGTAGCATAGAATCATCTACTACTTTTTCTAAAGGAAAGCGCGAGTCTGGAGTAACATGAACCAACACAGAAGGATCCGAGATTGCCGGAATAAGATTTTCCTCGGCAATTGTTGGACTCTCGCCATTCTTTTTTCTTCTTTGTTCTAGCTTTAGCCGAACTGCCTGAACCTCCTGAATCATTGCTAGAACGTGTGTAACGTTTAGACATTTTCATATTGTGGACAATAACAATCAAACCATAATGAATCAAACGAAAATCTAAGGGGAAGAAGAGGAAGAAACCTAAGGAGCAACTAAGGGAAACGTTGAGAGCGTTTTCTTAGTGAGAGAAACTTCTCTCTAACTCCTAAGTATTTGATGCCCATGTTGACAATAATTCCATGTGGTTCTCTCGATCACATGTAGTCGGGTACCGAGTGTCTTGTTCTGCCGAAGCCATGGTTTGGGGTGTGACACATAGCATATTTACTGAGGCTATTGAGCGGATTCTGGATTGGTTTTAGTGAATTTGGAGTTTTCTAAGTTAATGAATTGAAATGTTTGACCAAAGTCACCATATGTGGTAATTGCATCAATTTTAAAGCTTTACCAATTCTACTAGGTCCAGAATATTGTTTATGACTTATTTGAGCCATTAGATTGGATCTCTAGATGTTTAGATGTGTTTTCAGTCATTGGTTGTAGCGAGATTTTAGACTGAAATGCATATCTGATTTGGGTCCGAGAGGCTCCGAGTGAGTTTTCGGTGTTAATTCGAAGCGTGGAGACTTGGGGTTTTATAGCTTAGCTGTGATCCGGTGCAATCTCACCTGTGGGATTGTAGCAACTCCCGCTGTAGGTGAGCTGCAGGTGAGAATATGGTCTTGGGTGCGAGTGGCCGCACCTCAGAAGTACTGGCCGCATAATCGGAACCACCTGTGAGTGGTTATCCGCATCTGAGAGCCTCGACTCTTAAGTGACCTTCATATCTGCGAGATATTGTTCGTAGCTGTGACATCATAGCTGCGAAAATTGGACCCACTTGCAGTGTCGCTAGGCATATTTATTTCATTTTCTCCTAATTTGACCTCATTCCTTCTAACGTTTTTTTTTTTTTTTTTTTTGCAATTTTAAGGGGTTTTGCTCGTTAAAGCTCAAGTGTAAGATCACAATTTTAGTCAAACATACAAATACAAAATAGATTTAAATTGTTTCCTTATTATAGATCATGAATATTTCTGTATTAAGAGTTGATCAAGTAATTTTTTTTCAAAATTAATCTTTTATAGTTTAACAAAATATCCCCTGATTTTCGTCCTTTACCGCAGAAAAATCCCGCCTTGGCGCCGCGGCGCTTCCACTTCAGAGAATAATTACCAGATTCAGCGCGCGCTGCAACCCTGCGAACCTCAAGATAACCGCGCCATGGCCTCAGATTCCGGCGCCGGCGCTGCACTTCGAACCGAAACCATCGCTTTGCTCGATTGCGCACCAAACTTGAAACTTCCATAACTTTTGACTCGATGTCCTATCGATTTAACGGTTTGTTGCGTTGGGAACTAGATTTAACGGACTACACACTAGGCTTTTTTTAAACACCTCGAAATTCTTAACAACTGGGTACAACACTCCAAGGTAGACTCAAAATCCGTCCAACACATGTTTGTCCACTTATCTTTCCACTTTCAAATCTTATATTCCTTGGTATGTTCTTATCTTATCTTCTTGAATTTACGGGGTGAAACATTATTCCCCCCTTAGAAACATTCGTCCCGAATGTTCCTTCTACGTCTCCAAAACGCAGACGCCGGTATAGTTTTTACCACTGCACATACAAAAGAATCAGTTATGCCACTCATGGACTTATCACCCGAATATACTCCCCGCGTACTATGTACTCCGACAAAGATCACTGTAAAATCTCTTACCCAAGACGACCTTACATCTAGGTTTCAATTGTTATAAATTATAAGGTTCAAAATTTTCTCATCCCCAGACTTACCCTTTCACTAACCAGGCTTCTAAATCACACATTTTTTTTTAAGCCAAAGTTATTCGAACATAAAACTTAACACATCATCATACATCAATGCATACTAGTCTCTAGAGGGTTAAGAATATACATGTAACTTTTACTTCACTTCCCCTTTTTGTCGTTCTACTCATGTTCCTTCCCTGCACGGCGCACAAAAGGAGGAGATGAATCGACCACTGATCCCGAAGGCTGAGTCTCTACATCCGCGCTACCTCTGGTTGGACAATTTCTCGCAAAATGGCCCTGCTGGCCGCATGCAAAACAAACTCCCATTCCAGCACGACACTCCCCATCATGGAGCCTACCACAACGGCCACAACGAGGTAGGGGTGGTCCCATCTGACTAACGCCCCCGCTTCCCAAAACTGAAACTCGAGCCACGACCAGCTCCGGAATCTCGAACGCCCCGAAGGCGTGGCGGAGCACTCCGTCTTGGCGGAGGCGCATAACTAGTCTCGGCCGAGGCCGCCTCGAAGGTCACCAGAGGACCTGCTGTCCGATCCTCTTCTGCGATCTTGGTTAATCCGTCGACCTCTACGCCTCTCACACCAAGTGCATAAGATCGCATGCGCAATATCCATGCCGGTGAAGAGCTACTCCGTGCAACTCTGCTAAGTAGTCATCGAGTCTGTGACATAACGGTGCACTCTATCCTCCATATCGCCACGGGCGAGGACATACCGAGCCAATGAGTCAAACTCTACATTGTACTCCCGAATGCGCCTCTTTGTCTCAAAGATCAAAACTGTTTACCGCGCCCTCATCCGTGGAGGCAAGAAATGGCGGAAAGCCTCGAGAACTCGCCCAACCACCGGAGGTGCATGCTCCCGGGACAACTCCCACGAATCAAACCGATCATTGCAGATCACGCGGCCGATGCGAACCTATGACCACCGACTTGGTCTTGAAGCCTTGATCACTCTACGATCCGTCAGAATCGTTTGATGAAATCCTGCGGATCATCCTCAGGCCTCGACCCGTAGAACTCAGGTGGCTGCAACTCAGAAAATCCCGTAGTCTCAAACTATCTGACCTCGGGTGAACTATGGGTGCTACCGGCATCGAATCGCCAGATCCGGTCTATCTCGCGTCGCCACGATCACGCCAATAATCGGGCCATCTCTCAGTAACCCATCTCCTCTCGCTGTGCCGTGGAACCGAGGCTCAGTGCCGTAGTCTCGGTGAGACCGCCGCCGCTTACTTGCAGCCTCCTCGCACGCTTTGCACTTCTAGGCTCTGGTTGCCTTGCGTGGAGGCATCTGGTATACAAAGAATACGTCAGAGGGAGTCCAACTTATAACACAGCTCTAAGGCACGATCTCAGAGTGAGAAGAATGGAAACCAATCCTAAATATCCTATAGCCTCCTGATTATAGATGCGGTGCACAACACACCTATAATCAGGACTCTACTAGATACGGTCTGTAGACACTTTCCGAGGATTAACTGCTCTGATACCACTTTTGTCACGACCTGCCCGTGGATCGTGCCTTACCGGGCACCCTAGTGATACAACATCCGAGAAAACCGGAAATAAATAAAACTCATGAAAGAAAGCGGTGAAATAAGAAAGCAAAGCAACCAAGCGGTTACCTTTTGTACATAAATGAAAACTTGAGCGATTACCTTACAAACTCGCCACAACAAAGGTTACAGACCTCTAAGAATTTTAAAACCATAATGACGGGACAGGGCCCCGCCATGCCCCTGAATATACAAAAGTCTACCACTTCAGGGAACCGTACCACAGGACAAGCTTCCGGAGATATGGAGCTTTCCGAGAACCGAACAACGATCCTAAGAGTGCGGATCAGCAAGCTATGTACCTCAACCTGCGGCATGAACGCAGCCCCGGGCGAGGTCGATAACAGGTACCAAGTATGTGAAACTGAAAAATACTGTAAATGAAATCATAATAGTCTATATAAAGCATGAGACATGTATGATAACCAAACTACAGTACACAACATATAAGCAGTCATGTCAAGTTAGGGAATCATGCTTGTGAAATCATTACTCAAATACAACCCGGGAATTTAACCCGCACAATGGCCGCATGCCCCGGCATCTCACCTCGGTATAAGCATGGCCCTGAAACCGTCCTAGTGGGCCCATACCCGTGGACCATCCAACGTGTCGGTATGCCCAAAGGAGATAACAAGATAACAATCCCTGTGGAAGCATACCCGTGGGCCACCCAACGTGTCTGTATGTCCAAACAACTAACAAGATAATACTCACTGTGGAAGCATACCCGTGGGCTACCCAACGTGTCAGTATGTCCAAACAAATAACAAGAGAATACTCACTATAGAAGCATACCCGTGGGCTACCCAACGTGTCAGTATGTCCAAACAAATAACAAGAGAATACTCACTGTGGAAGCATACCCGTGGGCTACCCAACGTGTCAGTATGTCCAAACAAATAACCAATAGCCGACCCTCCATCGAGAGACTCGATAGCACAAATCCAACCCTTGCACAACAAGGTTATCTCAACCAAGCATAGGCAAGTTACACACAACTCAAGGTACTCCTACCTTTTATAACCAAGCCACTTATGTTTTTCCATCACAAAGAGTTCAATATTTGAAAACAAGTTACTTCTCTTTTCCCAAAAATCAAGTTACCATTCTAAATCCAATAATGAATCCATTCTTTATTTTCCATAGAGTCGTTATAACTAACTTCGCATAAAGCTATTATAACACTTTATGTTTTAAAACAAGGCAAGACAAAACCATGCCTTTCTTTTAAACCAAAACACTTCAAATTCGTAAGTCTCTTTTCTTTTAGAAATCGAGTTCCTTACTTTGGAATTTTCAAGAAGATCGAAACTTGATTACAATAATTCTTATTAGAGCAACCATGATCTAGGAAATGTAATACAATTTTGTCTTATCTTAGCTTCTATGCAGATGGAGGTTTCTACTGGTTTTAATATAATTAATTGTCATTACTTTTTCCTTTATTAACGCTGCATTGGCTTGTTCGATTCTTATTCCCATTTACGACATTTATGTAACATTATTCTTTTAAAAACCAAGTACTCATTTCTCACGAATGAGGTTTCACCCTTTTCAACACCATTTAGGTCAATTATAAGCCCAGTCTCTTATATTTTGAAATCAACAAACCATTATTTTACTTACATAAAGTGGTTATAACAAACTTCCCATAAAGCCGTTATAACACTTTATGTTTTAAACCAACCAATTACTAACGAATAAGATTTTCCTACTTTTTCAAACAATCAAGACCTTTACACTTCATATCAAGTCAAGGCACAACAAGGGAAATCAAATTCCTTTAACACACGCAGATCATCTTGCACTATATATTTCACAAATAATCATCTTTGAAGAGGATAGGAAGAATCACATACCTCGCGACGATTATCGACGGTTAGCAAAATGCTCCACAGTACTATCCTCCTTAAGTAGAATATGCTACTCGTAGTACTTCAATCCTATAAGGGTCATAAAATGTCTATCAAACTCTAGCTTCGAACGTAGAATAACTAAGTGCAAGGTCCCTACATTCTAAGGAAATTTGGACAGCACTTCCTTTGTTTCTACTTCTATGCCACCTTTTTCAAGGCCGAATTCAATAACCAAACGCCACATTTAAGGCTCAATTTGTCCAAAGAATACAAGGGATTACACGCCTAACAATACGTGTAAAATTCCGCCCCACAACAACACAAAATAAACCAATAATTTCCATGCCATTCTTGGCCAACAATATAACCAATACTAACCCCTTTCAACTCTTTTCCAATTCAAGTTCTTAGGTCTAACATGATATCTAGCCCTAGACATCTTCAAAAACTACAATCCCCCTTTACAACATGTGACGACCCAATTAGTAACCAAATTGAAGTTATCATCTTAAGGCTAACATGCCCATTTCAGTTTTCAACAAGACAACAAGATCCAAATCTATTCAACTTAAATAAAACAGCCTCAGGCTCATTTCTAAACTACTATAACAAGTATTAACTCATATCCAAGAGAAGGGGAAACTTTTACCTTTCGGAATAGCCCACAAAAGCCCTTTTTTCACTTCTTTACCGTCAAATTCGTCCCCCCGCGCTTCCACAAGTTCACCCACACTTTGCCTTCTTGCCGCCGCTCCAACAATTTCCTAAGGCTAGGTTTTCTTCAAGAAAAACTAGAGAGAAAGGGAGAGGATTTCCTTGGGAGGGTTTTGAGATGAAATGGCCAAGTCTTCCAAGACTTGGCCCTAAAATAGGCCCATTTCCTGGTCAAAAGGATGGGAGGGACACTTGTCACCCTCCCATAGGCTTTTAACAAAATATCCCCTTATTTTCGTCCTTTACCGCAGAAAAATCCCGCATTGGCGCGCTGCCACAAGGCGCTCCACTTCGTGAGAATAATTACGCGATTCCGGCGCTGCCCCAGATTCGGCCGGCGCTGCAACCCTCGCGAACCCCAAGACAACCGCGCGCGACTGCATTCGGCCACGGCGCCACTGCACTGAACTGAAACCATCGCTTTGCTCGATTGCGCACCAAACTTGAAACTTCCATAACTTTTGACTCTGATGTCCTATCGACGAACGGTTTGTTGCGTTGGGAACTAGATTTAACGGACTACACACTAGGCTTTTTTTAAACACCTCGAAATTCTTAACAACTGGGGTACAACACTCCAAGGTAGACTCAAAATCCGTCCAACACATGTTTGTCCACTTATCTTTCCACTTTCAAATCTTATATTCCTTGGTATGTTCTTATCTTATCTTCTTGAATTTACGGGGTGTAACATTCTTCCCCCCTTAGAAACATTCGTCCCGAATGTTCCTTCTACGTCTCCAAAACGCAGACGCCGGTATAGTTTTCACCACTGCACTTACAAAAGAATCAGTTATGCCACTCATGGACTTATCACCCGAATATACTCCCCGCGTACTATGTACTACGACAAAGATCACTGTAAAATCTCTTACCCAAGACGGCCTTACATCTAGGTTTCAATTGTTATAAATTCTAAGGTTCAAAATTTTCTCATCCCCAGACTTACCCTTTCACTAATCAGGCTTCTAAATCACACATTTTTTTAAGCCAAAGTTATTCGAACATAACACTTAACACATCATCATACATCAATGCATACTAGTCTCTAGAGGGTTAAGAATATACATGTAACTTTTACTTCACTTCCCCTTTTTGTCGTTCTACTCATGTTCCTTCCCTGCACGGCGCACAAAAGGAGGAGATGAATCACCATCGATCCCGGCGTCGAGTCTCTACATCCGCGCTACCTCGGTTGACAATTTCTCGCAAATGGCCTGCTGGCCCCATGCAAAACAAACACCCATTCCAAAGACGACACTCCCATCATGGAGCCTACCACAATGGCCACAACGAGGTAGGGTGGTCCCATCCGACTAACGCCCCCGCTTCCCAAAAACTCAAACTCGAGCCCGACTTGCTCCGGAATCTCCCGAACGTCCTGAAGACTGTGGCGGAGCACTCCGTACTGGCGGAGGCGCATAACTAGTCTCGCCGAGGCCGCCGCCTCAAGGTCACCAAAGGACCTCGCTGTCCGACTCTTCTCGCTGATCTTGGTTAATCCGTCGACCTCTACGCTCCTCACACCCAAGTGCATAAGCCTGCATGTGGGCAATATCCATGCCCGGCTGAAGAGCTACTCCCGTGCAACTCTCTGCTAAGTAGTCATCGAGTCATGTGACATAACGGTGCACTATATCCTCCATATCGGCCACCAGAGCGGGGACATACCGAGCCAATAAGTCAAACTCTACATTGTACTCCCGAATCGCGCCTCTTTGTCTCAAAGATCAAAATCTGTTTACCCCGTGCCCTCTCATCCGTGGAGGCAAGAAATGGCCAAGGAAAGCCTCTGAGAACTCGCCCCAACCAGCTGGAGGTGCATGCTCCCCCCGGGACAGCTCTCACGAATCAAACCAGTCGACTGCAGTATCACGCAGCCGATGCGAACCTAAGACCACTAACTCGGTCTCCGAAGCCTTGATCACTCTCATGATCCGTCAGAATCGCCGGATGAACACCGTGGATCATCCTCGTGCCTCGACCGTAGAACTCAAAGTGGGCGCGAACTCAAAAATCCCGTAGTCTCAAACTATCTCGACCTCGGGTGAACTATGGGTGCTCACGGCATCGAATCGCCAGATCTAGTCTATCTCGCTCGCCACGATCACGCCAATAACTGGGCCATCTCCTTGTAACCCATATCCTCTGCTCCAGGCTATGGAACTGGAGGCTCAGGTGCCGTAGTCTCAGTAGAGACCGCTGCTGCTCTACTTGCAGCTCCCTCTGCTGTCTTGCCCTTCTAGGCTCTGGTTGCCTTGCGTGGAGGCATCTGGTATACAAAGAATACGTCAGAGGGAGTCCAACTTATAACACAGCTCTAAGGAACGATCTCAGAGTGAGAAGAATGGAAACCAATCCTAAATATCCTATAGCCTCCTGATTATAGATGCGGTGCACAACACACCGATAATCAGGACTCTACTAGATACGGTCTGTAGACACTTTTCGAGGATTAACTGCTCTGATACCACTTTTGTCACGACCCGACCTCGGGCCCGTGACTGGTGCCTTACCCCGGGCACCCTAGTGATACAACATCAGAGAAAAACCAGCGGAAATAAAAACTCATGAAAGAAAACAGTGAAATAAGAAAACAGGCTAACCCAAACGGTTACCTTTTTGTACATAAATGAAAACTTGAACATTTACCCCTTACAAACTCTGCCCACAACAGTGTTACATACCTCTAAGAATTTTAAAACCATAATGAAGGGACAGGGCCCCGCCATGCCCCTGAATATACAAAAGCCTACCACTTCAGGGATCCGTACCACAGGACAAGCTTCCGGAGATATGGAGCTTTCCGAGAACCGAACAGCGATCCTAAGAGTGCGGATCAGCAAGCTATGTACCTCAACCTGCGGCATGAACGCAGCCCCCCGAAGGAGGTCAGTACAACAGGTACCAAGTATATGAAACTGAAAAATACTGTAAATGAAATCATAATAGTCTATATAAAGCAGGAGACATGTATGATAACCAAACTACAGTACACAACATATAAACAGTCATGTCAAGTTAGGGACTCATGCCCGTGAAATCATCACTCAAATACAACCCGAATTTAACGCACAATGGCGCATGCCCAAGATCTCACCTCGGTATAAGCATGGCCCTGAAACCGTCCTAGTGGGCCCATACCCGTGGACCATCCAACGTGTCGATATGCCCAAAGGAGATAACAAGATAACAATCCCTGTGGAAGCATACCCGTGGGCCACCCAACGTGTCGGTATGTCCAAACAACTAACAAGATAATACTCATCTGGAAGCATACCCGTGGCTACCCAACGCGGTCAAGATGTCCAAACAAATAACAAGAGAATACTCATCGGAAGCATACCCGGCTACCCAACGTGTCGGTATGTCCAAACAAATAACAAGAGAATACTCATCAGGAAGCATACCCGGGCTACCCAACGTGTCAGTATGTCCAAACAAATAACCAATAGCCGGCCCTCCATCGAGAGACTCGATAGCACAAATCCAACCCTTGCACAACAAGGCTATCTCAACCAAGCATAGGCAAGTTACACACAACTCAAGGTACTCCTACCTTTTATAACCAAGCCACTTATGTTTTTCCATCACAAAGAGTTCAATATTTGAAAACAAATTACTTCTCTTTTCCCAAAAATCAAGTTACCATTCTAAATCCAATAATGAATCCATTCTTTATTTTCCATAGATTCGTTATAACTAACTTCCCATAAAGCTATTATAACACTTTATGTTTTAAAACAAGGCAAGACAAAACCATGCCTTTTTTTTAAACCAAAACACTTCAAATTCTTAAGTCTCTTTTCTTTTAGAAATCGAGTTCCTTACTTTGGAATTTTCAAGAAGATCGAAACTTGATTACAATAATTCTTATTAGAGCAGCCATGATCTAGGAAATGTAATACAATTTTGTCTTATCTTAGCTTCTATGCAGATGGAGGTTTCTACTAGTTTTAATATAATTAATTATCATTACTTTTTCCTTTATTAACGCTGCATTGGCTTGTTCGATTCTTATTCCCATTTCCGACATTTATGTAACATTATTCTTTTAAAAATCAAGTACTCATTTCTCACGAATGAGGTTTCACCCTTTTCAACACCATTTAGGTCAATTATAAGCCCAGTCTCTTATCTTTTGAAATCAACAAACCATTCTTTTACCTACATAAAGTGGTTATAACAAACTTCCCATAAAGCCGTTATAACACTTTATGTTTTAAACCAACCAATTACTAACGAATAAGATTTTCCTACTTTTTCAAACAATCAAGACCTTTACACTTCATATCAAGTCAAGGCACAACAAGGGAAATCAAATTCCTTTAACACATGTGCATCTACTGCACTATATATTTCACAAATAATCATGCTGAAGAGGATAGGAAGAATCACATACCTCGCGACGATTATCGACGGTTAGCAAAATGCTCCACAGTACTATCCTCCTTAAGTAGAATATGCTACTCGTAGTACTTCAATCCTATAAGGGTCATAAAATGTCTATCAAACTCTAGCTTCGAACGTAGAATAACTAAGTGCAAGGTCCCTACATTCTACAGAAATTTGGACAGCACTTACTTTGTTTCTATTTCTATGCTACCTTTTTCAAGGCCGAATTCAATAACCAAACGCCACATTTAAGGCTCAATTGATCCAGCAAATACAAGGGGATTACACGCCTAACAATACGTGTAAAATTCCGCCCCACAACAACACAAAATAAACCAATAACTTCCATGCCATTCTTGGCCAACAATATAACCAATACTAACCCCTTTCAACTCTTTTCCAATTCAAGTTCTTAGGTCTAACATGATATCTAGCCCTAGACATCTTCAACAACTACAATCCCCATTTACAACATGTGACGACCCAATTAGTAACCAAATTGAAGTTATCATCTTAAGGCTAACATGCCCATTTCAGTTTTCAACAAGACAACAAGATCCAAATCTATTCAACTTAAATAAAATTTCTGTGCTCATTTCTAAACTACTATAACAAGTATTAACTCATATACAAGAGAAGGGGAAACTTTTACCTTTCGGAATAGCCCACAAAAGCCCTTTTTCACTTCTTTACCGTCAAATTCGTCCCCCCGCGCTTCACAAGTTCACCCACACTTTGCCTTCTTGCCGCCGCTCCAACAATTTCCTAAGGCTAGGTTTTCTTCAAGAAAAACTAGAGAGAAAGGGAGAGGATTTCCTTGGGAGGGTTTTGAGATGAAATGGACAAGTCTTCCAAGACTTGGCCCTAAAATAGGCCCCTTTCCTGGTCAAAAGGATGGGAGGGACACTTGTCACCCTCCCATACGCTTTTAACAAAATATCCCCTGATTTTTGTCCTTTACCGCAGAAAAATCCCGCCTTGGCGCCGCGGCCCCGCCGCCGGTGCAGCGGCGCTTCCACTTCAGAGAATAATTACCCGCATTCCGGCGTCGCGGCCCTGCATTCAACCCATGCGAACCCCAAGATAACCGCGCCGCGGCCAGATTCGGCCGCGGCCTGCACTTCGAACCGAAACCACTGCTTTGCCTGACTGCGCACCAAACTTGAAACTTCCATAACTTTTGACTCCGATGTCCTATCGACGAACGGTTTGTTGCGTTGGGAACTAGATTTAACGGACTACACACTAGGCTTTTTAAACACCTCGAAATTCTTAACAACTGGGGTACAACACTCCAAGGTAGACTCAAAATCCGTCCAACACATGTTTGTCCACTTATCTTTCCACTTTCAAATCTTATATTCCTTGGTATGTTCTTATCTTATCTTCTTGAATTTACGGGGTGTAACAGTCCGAGAGGCTCCGAGTGAGTTTCCGGTGTTAATTCGAAGTGTGGAGACTTGGGGTTTTATTACTTAGTTGTGATCTGGTGCAATCTCACATGTGGTATTGTAGCAGCTCCCACTGTAGGTGAGCTGTAGGTGAGCTGCAGGTGAGAATATGGTCTTGGGTGCGAGTGGCCGCACCTCAGAAGTACTGGCCGCATAATCGGAACCATCTGTGAGTGGTTATCCGCATCTGCGAGCCTCAACTCTTAAGTGACCTTCATATCTGCGAGATAGTGTTCGTAGTTGTGACATCATAGCTGCGAAAATTGGACCCACTTGTAGTGTCGCTAGGCATATTTATTTCATTTTCTCCTAATTTGACCTCATTCCTTCTAACGTAGCTCTATTTGTTTTTTGCAATTTTAAGGGTTTTTGCTCCTTAAAGCTCAAGTGTAAGATCACAATTTTAGTCAAACATACAAATACAAAATAGATTTAAATTGTTTCCTTATTATAGATCATGAATATTTTTGTATTAAGAGGCCCGTGACTGGTGCCCTACCTGGGCACCCTTCTACCTTAACAACTAAGTAAACTGCGGAAATTAAATAACACTTTTTTTTAAAACCAATCGTACGTGCAAGGGAAAAGCCGACCAGGCTGCCATATAATATACATAACAAAAGACACTACACCGTACATGAGTCCAATCCCACACATGAATACAAACCTCTAAGAGTTATACTGAACTATGACGGGACAAGGCCCCGCCGTACCATAATCGCATAAAGCACATCGAAAGAACTTATACCAAAAAGATAAACTCCGAATGAAGGAGCTATCCAAAACTCGAGCAGGTCCTACACTGCCGATCACCAAATGCGTACCTAAACTGCAGATTTAACGCACGCGGCGAGGTCAAGACTGAAGAATGTACCAAGTATGTGAAACAAGAATATCAGAATGAAATCATAACAGTCTATACAAAACAGGAGACATGTATGATAGCCAACCTATAGTACACAACACATATGCAGTCATAACAAGTCAGGGACGCATGCCCTCAAGTCATTACTAAAATATAACCATGGGTCTCACGCCCATAATATCAATCATGCCCGTGGAAATCCTTCCTCACTGCCGCCAGTCCGTGATATAGTACAACACCAATAGACATACATGAACACCAAGTCCCACCGGTGGTATAACGTCTTGGGGGTTTATCCCTCACTTATACTCTTACCCTGGAGAAGGTGGTAAAGCAGGGGGTATAATGTCTTGGGGGTTTTCCCTCATTTATACTCTTACCCTGGAGAAGGTGGTATAGCGTCTTGGGGGTTTAACCCTCACTTATGCTCTTACCCTATCTCAACCGACCATCAAACAAAACAAGCAGGGGGTATAATGTCTTGGGGTTTACCTCATTTATACTCTTACCACGGAGAAGGTGGTATAGCGTCTTGGGGTTAACCTCACTTATACTCTTACCCTATCTCAACCGATGGCCAAACAAAGCGTAAAATCGCCTGTCTTCTATAAAAAAAATCCGGGAATTTAACCCAAGTACTACAATGACGGAAGCATACCCGTGGAATCCCACATCACTGTCGGTACGTCCAAGTAACTTTCAACAAGACAGCCGGCCCTCCAACCGAGAGTCGCGGCAACTTAATAAAACATAATACTTGCACTCAAAGGCTATCACCAGCACACGTAGGCAATTCTCAATTAATCAAGCCAAAGTACTTATCAAGGCGCAAATAGAATAATTCTCATTTAACAAGCCAAAGTACTTATCAAGGCACAAATAGAATAATTCTCATTTAACAAACCAAAGTACTTATCAAGACACAAATATAATAATTCTCAATTAACAAGCCAAAGTACTTATCAAGGCGCAAATAGAATAATTCTCATTTAACAAGCCAAAGTACTTATCAAGGCACAAATAGAATAATTCTCATTTAACAAGCCAAAGTACTTATCAAGGCACAAATAGAATAATTCTCAATTAACAAGCCAAAGTACTTATCAAGGCGCAAATAGAATAATTCTCATTTAACAAGCCAAAGTACTTATCAAGGCACAAATAGAATAATTCTCAATTAACAAGCCAAAGTACTTATCAAGGCACAAATAGAATAATTCTCAATTAACAAGCCAAAGTACTTATCAAGGCGTAAATAGAATAATTCTCATTTAACAAGCCAAAGTACTTATCAAGGCACAAATAGAATAATTCTCAATTAACAAGCCAAAGTACTTATCAAGGCGCAAATAGAATAATTCTCATTTAACAAGCCAAAGTACTTATCAAGGCGCAAATAGAATAATTCTCATTTAACAAGCCAAGTACTACGTACGTACATTCTTTTCAAAAGACTCATTTTTATGTAAAAACCCAAGATACTAACACCCGTAGTATCAAGGTGTGTCTATTTTTTCAAAGTAAGTTACTACACTCTTAGAAAACTCATTTCAAAGCTTGAAATCAAGTAACTTCAAATTTTCACAATCCAGGCAACTTATGCCCATTAATCAAAATAGACAACTTCCTTAACCTTCCATAAAGCCGTTATAACCAACTTTCCATAAAACCGTTATAACCCTTTATGGTTTTAGACATATCCATTCCTTTTATAATCAAGAGACTTATACAATTAAAACCAAGTATCACATACTTACAAATCAAGTTCTCAACTTTCAAAATACTACAAGTCTCTTAATATTTAGAAAACAAGTTACTTCTCTTAAATCATGTCACTTCTCCTCTTTTAAAACAAGTAAGTAAATCACTCCTTTGACTCCCCTAAAGTCATTATAATGACCCTTAGGTTTTGGAATTAAGGCACTAGCCAAAAGCTTTGGAAACCACTTCCTTTTCAAGACTCTATGTACTTTAAGTAAAATACTTTCACTTTTAAGAATCCAAACTTCACTAAGGAAATGGATTATACAACTTACAATTTAAACATCAAAGTACAATCAAGGAAGTACATAGAACAAATTCTATTTTAGGCAATCCAATTACAACCAAGGAATGGATCATTTAAGGAGTAGGACATACTTTCTTTATCTTAAGGAATCATGCTAGAAGAGGAGATAGTTCACATACCTTTTCGGCTAAATCTACAAGCTAAGCCCAATACGCCGTACGTAGAAGTGTCAACCTATAATGGTCACAACAAGACTATCAACTTCTAGTCTCTAACGTAGAATAATACTAAGTATACGGTCTCTAATTCTACGGAAAATCGGGCAGCACTTCCTTTGTTTCTACTCACTTTGCCACCTTTTTCAAGGCCGAATACAATAACCAACACGCCACATTTAAGGCTCAAAACAACAACCAAACAAAGGGGATTACACGCCTTACAATACGTGTAAAATTCCGCCCCACAATTCATACGAAATAGCTCCATAATCTAGCCATTCTCGGCCAACATAAATAATAACACTAAGTCCTTTCCAATCCTTTTCCAATTCCAAGTTCTAAGGTCTAACATGTTATATAGTCATAAACAACTTCAACAACTACAATTTCCTTCTTTTTACAACATGCGACGACTTTACTAATAATCGACTTGAATTGAAATCTTAGGGCTAACATGCTAGTTTTCGGATTAGGGTTCCAATAACCAATATACTTATCCAACTACATAATATATAACTCATGCTTGCTAATATCCATAGCTACAATCAATAAGTAAACTTAATTGCTAAAACGACAAAATTTATACCTTTCCAAGCCCTTATAATTCCCAAGATTCAAAGTCGCGCCTTATCAATTCTTAGCTTCTTTCCTTATGTTCCAATCCGCTATTTGAAGCCCTTAGAAGTTCACCACCAACTTCTCTTTCATTTCCAAACAAAACCTAGAAAAACAACTAGGTTTTCACCTTGCGACTAACACGAAAACTCTCTCTTTCCGGGATTTTTCTATTGAGATACACTTACAATACACTCATGAACCTTGGTTTAAAGTATTGTGGCTAATGGATCAAAACTACAAAATTTTCTTGTTGGAATTGCACTAAAGCCGAGAGCAACTATAGCAACAAGAATGTTGTCTAATTTTTCTAAGTGTTGAAAATGCCAAGTCTTGCTACTAGTGTAGTATTTAAAACACATTGGAGGGCTTAGATTACAACAAATGTGAGGCTTGGATGGGTTTCACTAGGATCAAGCCCATGTGGACAAGTTGACAAGTCAACAATGTCATGCTAGTAAGACTAATCTTCCAAGGTGGTCAATGACCATTTTACCCTCACTAAATTTCATCCTAGACCACATGTGGGGGTGCCACGTGTTACACCCCATAATTCCAATAGGATGAGATGAGAACGTACGAAGGGAAATAAGATTCGAAGTTGGAAAAAGAAAAAAAGTTGGCAGAATATTTTTGGATAGTTTTTCAGTCAACTTGGAAGCAGTATATCGCCTAGTATAATTGGGGTTTTTAGGTGTTTCAAAAGCCTAACATGAATTTCATTGAGTCTAGTTTCCAACGCAACAAACCGCTCGTCAATAGGACATCAGAGTAGAAAGTTATGGACGTTACAAGATCGGCTGACAGAACAGTGCGGTCAGGCCGCGGCTCACCGCAGCTACGGCGCCGGAAGCCCGAAATTGTGCGAATTGCAGCCGCGGCGCGGATGCAGGCGCGGCGCGGGCGGATTTTTGCGGAAATAGGGTAAAATAGAAGATATTTGTTGTAAAGGACCCCTGGGTGGGTGACAAGTGTCCCCCCCAACTTGTGGAGCAAGATAAAGGCTATATAAGACATGTCTTGCTAGATTTAAATCATTTTGCAAGATTTCACCCAAATCTTCTCTTCTCTCTCAAATGGTTAAAACCCTAGGCCTAAATGAGATTTTTGGAAAGGAAACAAGAAGGAAATATGTTGGCAAGCTTGTAGGGGATTAGTAGAGATGATTTTAGCGGGAAGAGGAATTTCAAAAAGAGGAGCTAAAGTTGCTAAGGATAGATTTGTAATCTTGGAGCATTTTTGGGCTAAATGAGGTATAATCTTCGTCTTACTTTTGTAATTGAAGATTTCATGTTATTATAAGTTAGATATGATCATGTGATATGTGTTATGAAGATTTATAAGTGTTATGGAAATTTGGAAGCTCAAATCCGAAAATGACATGTTAAGCCATTTGAATTGAAATACAAATTTGTCGATAATTAGAATCGTCGCATGTTTACCTACTTGAGGATTGTAGTAGTTATAATCAATTGTGGCTAGATATTATGTTAGATTAAACCACATGGATTGAAATGGCAATTGGTTAAGAATTGGTGTTGTTGCATCTCAATGTGGCCGATTTGGACTAGTAGTTTGTATTAGTTTGGTATCTTTTGTGGGGCGGAATTTTACACGTCTAGTAGGCGTGTAATACCCTATTGTTAATTGCATTGATTGGGCCTTAAATGTGGCGTGTTTGGTTATTGAATTCGGCCTTGAAAAAGGTGGCAAAGTGAGTAGAAACAAAGGAGGTGCTGTCCGTTTTTTCGTAGAATTTAGAGACTTTACACTTGTAATATTCTACGTCTGAAGTAAGATTTTAATAGATGTACTATGGTCATTATAGGTTGACATACTACGTACGGCGAATTGGACTTAGCAGGTGGATTAAACCGAAGAGGTATGTGGAACTTTCTTATCTCTTGAGCATGAATAGGTTGTAAATGTATAGTACGGTAGACGTACAAGATTTTGACAATCTAGGTCCATTTGATATCCTTGGCTTATTTTAAGAATGTCCAAGTTGATTGAGTTAGGGAATTAACTCACTTGTTAAATATTAAGGATATCTTGGCTTTCAAAAGTTAAGAGACTTTAAGTATGATGAAAGTATTATTGATACTTGTTTTGTTGGAAAGTTTAAGTCTCTTGGTTATAAAGAAGTATGTAAGTTGCTAATGTATAAAGCTAGTATAACGGCTTTATGGGAAGTTGGTTATAATAGCTTTATGGAAAGTTAAAAAGAGTGGTTTACTCTAAGTAATTTAAGTATGATAAATGACTTGTTTTAATGAAAGGCAATTTTATTTTAAGGCATCAATTGCCTAAGGTTTTATAAGAAAATGAGTCACTTGATTTAGAAACCTAACTTTATTTCTAAAGGTATTGTGACTTGTCTTGAAACGAAATTGCGACTTGATACTATGGTTAATAGTATCTTGGAAGTGTTATACAAAAAAAAGTCATTTGTTTTAAAGAGTAGAAGTATGTAGTACTTGGGTTAAATTCCCGGATCTTTATAAAAGACATGTTAGTGCCTTAAGTAAACTAAAATGAGAGTGTATGTGAACAAGAATAATAAGAAGTTAGGGGATTCTTAACTTGCTTATATATTGTATGATAAGCCGGTAGTGCTTATGTTATGTATGATAGTCGGTTTGTGCTAGTGGTATATTATTCATTTCGGGTCATTGCCGGGTTTGTGGCATTTGCATATTCGTAGATTTGCTACCCACGATGCGAGGAATACCTAATGCGAGTCCGCAAGGGCTTACGCGGTGAAATAGTCCCACGCGGGCGTTACCTACTATGCGAGAATACCTCACGCGAGTCCGCAAGGGCTTATGCGGTGAAATAGTCCCACGCGGCGGATACACTATGGCGAGGAATATCTCACGCGAGTCCGTAAGGGCTTATGCGCGGGTGAAATAGTCCCATGCGAGGAATACCTCATGCGGGTCCACGCGACCTACGCGGTGAAATAGTCCTGTGTAGGATTGCTTAATGATCTGCGCGGGTGGTCCCGCTTTGATCGTGAGCTTCCTATTTTATATTGTAAGTATACTACTGGTTACTCTCATTATTAGTAAGGCATCGTAATCGTTAATTGAGTTATCATACATTGTCTCGCTTTATTATAGACTTATGATTTCATTCTGATTTCGGTTTCACATATTTGGTACATGTTATCTTGACCTCCTGGGCCGCGTCACGCCGCAGTAGAGTGCAGATTCCGATCCTCGCTCTTAGGATCATTGTTCACCGTTGAGAAGCTCTTTTATTCGGAGACTTATCCTCGGTATTGCTCGGTAGTTGTACATTCAGGTATGGCGGGCCCCGTCCCTTGAGTTATTATTCTTAGAGTTCTGTAGTCACATTGTGGTTTGGGTTGTGAAGAAAAAAAATGTACCGCTTTATTTGTATAGTTTACGGAAGGTGGCCTTATCGGCTAGCCTGTTGTTATTTTATGTTTCAGCATTTTTATCAGTTGTGTATGTTCCGCTGCTATTCTCTGATGTATACCGAAAGGTGCCTGTAGGCACGATCCACGCCCGGCCTGGGTCGTGACAAAAGTGGTATCGAGCGATTAGTCCTCGGAAAGTGTCTGCACCGTGTCTAGTAGAGTCTTGATTATCGGTGTGTTGTGCACCACATCTATAATCAGGAGGCTGCAGGATATTTAGGATTGGTTATCATTCTTCTCACTCTAAGATCGTGCGATAGAGCTGTGTGGTTAGGGTCGTCTCTCCCTAACAAGTTATGTTGTTTGCAGCCACGAAAGGCGATGACCCAGAAAGATTATGTGGATTGTATCCGGTTGGTAATGTTTTTAGTATAGTTGGTATTGGGACATACAACTATACAGATTTATGTATGGGGTCACATATGTGTTGCACAGGATGATTTTAGATTACCGTGATTTGGTAAGGACTAAATAAATACCGGGAAGGTATGAACAGTTAAGGAACTCTCATCAAGGTTTTACGTGCTAAATTGAGATAATTAGGTGATGATGAGTTGTGTGAGAATGAAATGGACCCTTAAGAGGTTAATTAAGGGACTTAATGGAAGACCATGTTAATAGATTGAGCTACGTAGTGGGATTTCGAGAATGGTACGGGTGAGATCCGTATGGAGTAAGTATGGTTGTTGTGGACAAGACAACCCGATTATAGTATATGAGAAGTTAGTCTACCCGTTTATGGGGTGGGATCAGTTGATAGTAGTCCCGCTACGTGACAGGGTCACGAGGGTACAAGCCCGAGTCTAGTTAATCGTTTTACGGGTTCGTGGACGTGTTCCACCGGAACCAGGTTGTGAGAGCCGAATGGGCCTTATATTGTTTAATATAGTAACTCCAAAGAGTGGAGGCGAATTAGTATGGAATTTATGACGTATGCTAGTATAAGTTTGGAAATGCGGAAAGAGTACGACCATGAAAAGAGAGCAACCAAGTGTAAAGAAATAAAGCTGAATCCATGAGGACATTTCGGTGACTACACCCGTGAGTGTTGGGTGGTAGGCGGGTAGATAATTGCAGTAACGTACTGATCGTTGGACCCTAGCAGACCTAGCAGAGCTGTTATGACAGACATAGAGGTCATTATGAGTACGGGCTAGTTGGCCTCTTGTTATACCAACTTTGACTGCAGAGAGAGATTGGCTCGATTCCAGTTTTCTGGTAAGCTGATTATCCAGTGTAAAGGAAGAGAAGTGGTAGTAACCAGTGAATTATCCTTCCTTCTTTGGCATAATTGTTTTTCTTTTTAAGTCTGTGTGACTTGTTCACTTGAGGTAAATTGACGCAAAGTAAGTAATAATTGAATTTGAAGGAATTTATATTAAGTGCCCTTGAAGGTACTTGGAGTTGGTTTGGTGTGGCGGTCAGGGCCACGACCTTCCGGATAATTTCAGGAAAATGTACAAGGCAAGAATAAAATAAGTACGAGTGCTGCCGGCGGAAAGCTGAGGGCATCTTTGGTGGGTTGGAAAATCTACACGAACTTAAAGGCGGTGCGTGATGATTAGATAATTACTGGACCGCAAGAGGACCCTGTGATTATGGTTGTGACTCCAAGGAAAGTTTAAGAAAGGGAGATAAGTTCTCTTCCCCACGTAAAAGGACAGTTTTACGTATTATGGGGTTATGTGTACCCATGTTGTTAGACGCAGGATATGAGACTGGTAAGGTCTTCGGTATCGTCATGCCATAGGTTACAGTTGTAGATAACCGGGGGAAAAGTGTTGTGTTGGGGTAATTAAGAACGACGTACGAATTGGTCGAGGAAGTATCGTAAAGATATAAATGCAGGTTATGCACGTATGAAATCGTATGATTATGAATCAAGATAGAAATACTTTTGCTAATAATAAGCCTAAGGTAAGGATATGGCCAGAATGATAAAGGAGAATACGACTATGGTTATGTAAGTTACACGAGATATGATTACCCCAGACTAGTGTAAGACCATTAGTAAATAATGGGCAGTAAGAACACCTCGAGGGAAGGTGGTAGCATCGGGTTACTACTTGACGAGATCAAGGAAATCTCCCCCCAAAATTGTGATTGACAGGAAGTCTTAGCCATGGGGCAAGCAAAGGAATCAAATCTAAGTTTAGTGACCAAGTTTGGTTGCAACAGAGAAAGGGAAACAGGAACCATAAGTGAGATTAAGGATACCCGAATGTTTCGCAGGAATGAGAAAGGCTTCCAGTACTACGAAGATAAGTTGACCACGACTACAGTTCTAACCCCTCCTGAGAGACCCAAGGGTCAGGTTGTTATTGTAACACTTTGGGTGTTGGGCTAGGTTGTATGCTGACGCAACACGATAAGGTTAGAGCCTATGTTTTCCGCCAAGTTAGGGAAGCAAGAAAGGAAATTACGCTACTCACGATTTAGAGTAGGCGGCAGTTAATCGTGCCTTGAAGATTTGGAGGCATGACGTATATATAAGACTTCATGTGGGTATGTGTACAGACCACAAGAGCCTCAGGTATATCTTCGGACAGAGGTAGTTGAATTTGCGACAGCGACGGTGGGTAGAGTTATTCAAGGATTGTGATATCGATATCCTATACCACCCAGGGAAAGCCAAGACAGTTAAAGATACTCTTAGTCGCGGATCTAAGGGTAGTATGCCAGATGGGCAGCCAGATAGACTGGACGTGGTCCGTGAGATTCTTCAGTTACCGAGCCTAGGGGTTCGATTATTTGTTTCCAGGGTTAATGAAGTTTAGATCTGAGAGGTTGTCGAGTCTTCCGCCGTTGAAGAGGTAAAGAGGCGACAGTATGAGGATCCAGTTATGATATGATATCGAGATATGGCTCTCCAAGAAGAGAAGAGCCTGTTTGTGTAGCACCAGATGGGGTGCTGTGTTATGAGAAAAGTTTGTGTGTGCCCGATGCCGGAGGACTTGTCGACAAGTTTTAGGGGGAGGCACGCTGTGCTTCTTTCTTTATTTTGTTCGGGGTCGACCAAGATGTATCATGGCCTCAGATGTATGTATTGGTAAGATGGCCTGAAGAGGGACGTAGCAGGGTTTGTTGCTTAGTGTCTGAATTAGTAGCAGGTCATGGTTGAACACCAGAAGCCCAGTGGGCTATTACAGGTGATTTAGACCCCGACTTAGACATGGGAGGTAATTAAAATGGATCTTGTTACAGGGTGGCATCTTACTCAGAGGAAGTGCGACTCCCTGGGGGTCATGGTAATAGTCGACGAAACCACCGTGTTCTTCCTTTAGGACCACTTACTCTGCTGATTTTCGTGCTAGCTTTTAGCGTGGGGATTGTGAGGCCGCACGGGTTCCTACGTTTATGATGTCGCAGATGAGCTCGACATGAGATAACTTCTGGAGGTTTTTTAGAAGGGTTTTAGGGACACAGGTGAGTCTCAGTGTTGCATTACACCCTCAGACCGACGGACAGGCAGAGCGTACTATCAAGGCACTTGAGGATAGGTTGCGGGCCTGTTTTCTTGATTTCCGAAATAGCCGGGAGGGTTAATTGCCTCTTGTTGTGTTGCGTACGATAACAGATACCCTTCCAGTATTCAGATGGTCCTGTATAAGGCCTTGTATGTAAGAAAGTGTAGATCGCCGGTTAGTTGGTTTGACATAGGCGAGGTTCAGTTATTTGATCCAGACTTGATTCAGCGGGCTGTGGATAAGGCGAAGCCTATCCAGGAAAGATTATTAGTAAGCTCAGAGCCAGCTGAAGCTTTATGCAGATAACCGACGTCGACACTTGGAGTTCAGGTTGACGTTGTAGCATAAGTATTGTTATGTGGCCAAGTGTGGCAAGTGTGATTATGTTGGGTGTAGTCAAGGGACTATGCCAATATCCGTTTAGATTGGACTCCGAAAGAACATTCGGGGATGAATGTTTCTAAGGGGGGAAGAATGTTACACCCCGTAATTCCAATAGGATGAGATAAGAACGTACGAAGGGAAATAAGATTCGAAGTTGGAAAAAGAAAAAAAGTTGGCAGAATATTTTTGGACAGTTTTTCAGTCAACTTGGAAGCAGTATATCGCCTAGTATAATTGGGGTTTTTAGGTGTTTCAAAAGCCTAACATGAATTTCATTGAGTCTAGTTTCCAACGCAACAAACCGCTCGTCAATAGGACATCAGAGTAGAAAGTTATGGACGTTACAAGATCGGCTGACAGAACAGACAGGGTCAGTCGGCGCCGCGCACTGTTGCAGCCGGCGCCGGAAAGCCTGAAATTGTCTGAAATTGCAGAGCCGCGGCGCCGGATGCAGGGCCGCGGCGCCGGGGCGGGATTTTTTGCGGAAATAGGGTAAAAATAGAAGATATTTGTTGTAAAGGACCCCTGGGTGGGTGACAAGTGTCCCCCCAACTTGTGGAGCAAGATAAAGGCTATATAAGACATGTCTTGCTAGATTTAAATCATTTTGCAAGATTTCACCCAAATCTTCTCTTCTCTTCTCTCTCAAATGGTTAAAACCCTAGGCCTAAATGAGATTTTTGGAAAGGCAACAAGAAGGAAATATGTTGGCAAGCTTGTAGGGGATTAGTAGAGATGATTTTAGCGGGAAGAGGAATTTCAAAAAGAGGAGCTAAAGTTGCTAAGGATAGACTTGTAATCTTGGAGCATTTTTGGGCTAAATGAGGTATAATCTTCGTCTTACTTTTGTAATTGAAGATTTCATGTTATTATAAGTTAGATATGATCATGTGATATGTGTTATGAAGATTTATAAGTGTTATGGAAATTTGGAAGCTCAACCAAAATGACATGTTAAGCCATTTGAATTGAAATACAAATTTGTCGATAATTAGAATCGTCGCATGTTTACCTACTTGAGGATTGTAGTAGTTATAATCAATTGTGGCTAGATATCATGTTAGATTAAACCACTTGGATTGAAATGGCAATTGGTTAAGAATTGGTGTTGTTGCATCTCAATGTGGCCGATTTGGACTAGTAGTTTGTATTAGTTTGGTATCTTTTGTGGGGCGGAATTTTACACGTCTAGTAGGCGTGTAATCCCCTATTGTTAATTGCATTGATTGGGCCTTAAATGTGGCGTGTTTGGTTATTGAATTCGGCCTTGAAAAAGGTGGCAACGTGAGTAGAAACAAAGGAGGTGTTGTCCGTTTTTCCGTAGAATTTAGAGACTTTACACTTGTAATATTCTACGTCTGAAGTAAGATGTTAATAGATGTACTATGGTCATTATAGGTTGACATACTACGTACGTCGAATTGGACTTAGCAGGTGGATTAAACCGAAGAGGTATGTGAAAATTTCTTATCTCTTGAGCATGAATAGGTTGTAAATGTATAGTACGGTAGACGTACAAGATTTTGACAATCTAGGTCCATTTGATATCCTTGGCTTATTTTAAGAATGTCCAAGTTGATTGAGTTAGGGAATTAACTCACTTGTTAAATATTAAGGATATCTTGGCTTTCAAAAGTTAAGAGACTTTAAGTATGATGAAAGTATTATTGATACTTGTTTTGTTGGAAAGTTTAAGTCTCTTGGTTATAAAGAAGTATGTAAGTTGCTAATGTATAAAGCTAGTATAACGGCTTTATGGGAAGTTGGTTATAATAGCTTTATGGAAAGTTAAAAAGAGTGGTTTACTCTAAGTAATTTAAGTATGATAAATGACTTGTTTTAATGAAAGACAATTTTATTTTAAGGCATCAATTGCCTAAGGTTTTATAAGAAAAGGAGTCACTTGATTTAGAAACCTAACTTTATTTCTAAAGGTCTTGTGACTTGTCTTGAAACGAAATTGCGACTTGATACTATGGTTAATAGTATCTTGGAAGTGTTATACAAAAAAAAGTCATTTGTTTTAAAGAGTAGAAGTATGTAGTACTTGGGTTAAATTCCCGGATCTTTATAAAAGACATGTTAGTGCCTTAAGTAAACTAAAATGAGAGTGTATGTGAACAAGAATAATAAGAAGTTAGGGGATTCTTAACTTGCTTATATATTGTATGATAAGCCGGTAGTGCTTATGTTATGTATGATAGCCGGTTTTGTGCTAGTGGTATATTATTCATTTCGGGGTCATTGCCCGGGTTTGTGGCATTTGCATATTCCGTGGATTTGCTACCCACGATGCGAGGAATACCTCATGCGAGTCCGCAAGGGCTTATGCGGGTGAAATAGTCCCATGCGGGCGGATACAGCCTATGCGAGGAATACCTCATGCGAGTCCGCAAGGGCTTATGCGGGTGAAATAGTCCCATGCGGGCGGATACAGCCTATGCGAGGAATACCTCATGCGAGTCCGTAAGGGCTTATGCGGGTGAAATAGTCCCATGCGAGGAATACCTCATGCGGGTCCACGCGACCTATGCGGGTGAAATAGTCCAGGTGTAGGATTTCTTAATGATATCTGCGGGTGGTCTGCTTTGATCGTGAGCTTCCTATTTTATATTGTAAGTATACTCTTCGTTACTCTCATTGTTAGTAAGGCAATCGTGTAATCGTTAATTGAGTTATCATACACATCTCGCTTTATTATAGACTTATGATTTCATTACGATTTCTGGCCACATATTTGGTACATGTTGTCTTCGACCTCTCGGGCTGCGTTCATGCCGCAGGTAGAGTACAGGTTGCTGATCCTCGCTCTTAGGATCATTGTTCAGCTGTTGAGAAGCTCTTTTATTCCGGAGACTTATCCCTGGTATTGTCGGTAGTTGTACATTCAGGGGTATGGCGGGGCCCTGTCCCGCCAGAGTTGTTATTCTTAGAGGTCTGTAGTCACATTGTGGTTTGGGTTGTAAAGAAAAAAAAATGTACCGTTTTATTTGTATAGTTTACGGAAGGTGGCCTTATCGGCTAGCCTGTTGTTATTTTATGTTTCAGCATTTTTATCAGTTGTGTATGTTCCGCTGCTATTCTCTGATGTATACCGAAAGGGTGCCTGTAGGGCACGATCCACGGCTTGGTCGGTCGTGACACCACGTGTCGCCCTCTCATTCGTCCTCACAATTCCGTAACCCTCGGGGGCCCCACAAAAATGTAAAATTCCTCGGGTGGGCCCCACGTGACCAAATTCGTAAAAAAAAAAAAATTCCATAATGTTAAAAGTTCCATACTCATCAAATAATGCATTTTGAGAATCCAATTCTCAACAACGAACATTTTTCCTTTCCGACGTTCGGAAGATTTTCCGTCGGAAAAACAATTCTTCCTTTCGTACTAATTTCCAAGTCTTGATTCCTTACGTACATTATCTTATACATGTCCTGGACTTACGGGGTGTAACATTCTTCCCCCTTTAGAAACATTCGTCCCCGAATGTTCTTAGTCGGTTGCCAAGCTATACAAACTCCGGCATAAACTATATACTATGCCTATCAATAAAAACATGCACAAGACTAACGATGCCACACATGGCCACCATAACATACATGAACATAATAATGGACCTTCCGTCCGTGGTCCCTTCTCACAAAACTCGAAGGTTACAGTCTTCCCAAACACGGGATCCTTAGAGGTTCCTTTCTTTTCTTACTTGTCATACTTTCTCGTACTTTCAAACTCATCTAGTACACGTACAAAATCTCAAATTTTGTTTCTCTTCTCCAATCCTTGGAGTTACTATCCAAACTTAGCCATATAGTTACTTACATTCCCGTTAAGGCTCTTCTCGACCCTTACGGCCTGGTTCCGGTGGAACACATCCACGAACTCGTACAACGATTAACTAAACTTGGGCCTGGCATCCTCGGGACCCTACCACATAACGGGACCATTTCTAACTGACATCACCCCATTCCATACTACCGGCTGACCCGAAATGAGTCCACAACCCGACTCATCGTCACACTTAACTTCTCATTCTTAGTCTGAAATAAATCTCTCTCTTATCTCAAGGTACTTCTCACCCTATCTTCCTATTCACTAGAGGTTCGTCACATAAGCCAAAGTATTTCCACTGTACATCCTTCCCTATCGGTCTCACACTGTTACGGGGTAATTACTACTTGTGAACTCTACACAACTATAGTCTCAGTTCACTTATCATTCTTGTCAACATTCTTAACCTTTCACTTTACTAATCAAAGTATCCCTACCTCTGGGGTACTATCACTTTACAACTCTAGCAATAAAGGGAAAACCTATACGCTAGGGTAAAATCTGAATCTAACAATGCACGTATGATTCAAAAGAATCTAAGTATACAGTAACCGCGCGATGTCGCCTCGATCTGTCCGAGTCACGTCACCTCTGCGGTTCGAAGGACCGCCAAAACTATAAACTCCACCCTGACCTCTACCATGGCTGGCTAACATCTGGACACCCTGCCCTGGGGGACGCACAGCTGTGGAGGAAAGGTAACCAACCATCGGCCTCATAGGCTGAGCCACCTTACCGGTGCTCTTTGTAAAAGGACATCCCCTCCGAATATGGCCCGGACGGCCACAATAAAAACAAACTCCTGGGCCATAACGGCATTTCCCCGAATGACACTTACCACATCTGATACAATGAGGAATAGGTGGCCTCGACCGAGAAAATCCTCTGCTCCTCTGAGAACCTCGACCCCTGGAGCTTGGACCGGCTCCTAAATACCTTGTGGGATCAAATCTCCCACCTGTGAGCTGCGGGGGTATGTACTGGGTAGGCTGGGACGAATATCTCACTCGCTGCTGAGGCAGCTCGTCCAAAAACTCACCGGGATAACCAACCGGTCTAGCCCTCTTACGCTGATCTACGCGTTGGCCCTCTACTCTCTGTACACCTGTCTGTACTGGCCGAGTAACCTCCTGCTGATGAAACTGTAGCACTGCTATCTTGGTCAATAACATAATGGCTTCCTTCATGACCCTAAAGTCTTCCCCTAACTGAGGAACTGGAGGCTCTGGTGCCGGGGCCTCAAAACCTGGCGCAGAAGAACTCGCCGACTGCGGAACAACATCCGGTATACCCTGGGCATAAGCCCTATCAACTCTCTGAGTCTGACTAGTAGCTCCTGCTACTCCTTTGCCCTTCTGGGCGGCTGTTGCCCTCCTTGGAGGCATAACTGTAACACAACAATATGTCAGAGAGGAATTATCTTACTAACACAGCTCTATGGCACGATCTTAGAGTGAGAAGAATAGAAACCAACTCCTAAATGTCCTGTAGCCTCCTGTTTATGGGTGTGGCGCGCAACACACCGATAATCAAGACTCTACTAGACACGGTCTGTAGACATTCCGAGGACTGACTGCTCTGATACCACTCTGTCATGCCCCGAACCCCGGGCCCGTGACTGGTGCCCTACCTGGGCACCCTTCTACCTTAACAACTAAGTAAACTGCGGAAATTAAATAACACTTTTTTTTTTAAAACCAATCGTACGTGCAAGGGCAAAGCCGACCAGGCTGCCATATAATATACATAACAAAAGACACTACACCGTACATGAGTCCAATCCCACACATGAATACAGACCTCTAAGAGTTATACTGAACTATGACGGGACAAGGCCCCGCCGTACCCATAACTGTACAAAGCACATCTTGAAAGAACTTATACCAAAAAGATAAACTCCCGAACAGAAGGAGCTATCCAAAAACTCTGAGCAGGGTCCTACACCTGCCGATCACCAAACTGCGTACCTAAACCTGCGGCATGAACGCAGCCCCCCGAAGGAGGTCAGTACGAAGAATGTACCAAGTATGTGAAACAGTAAATACTGTAATGAAATCATAACAGTCTAACAAAACAGGAGACATGTATGATAGCCAACCTACAGTACACAACACATAAGCAGTCATATCAAGTCAGGGACGCATGCCCTCAAGTCATTACTAAAATATAACCATGGGTCTCACGCCCATAATATCAATCATGCCCGTGGAAATCCTTCCTCACTGCCGGCAGTCCGTGATATAGTACAACACCAATAGGCATACATGAACACCAAGTCCCACCGGTGGTATAGCGTCTTGGGGGTTTACCCCTCACTTATACTCTTACCCTGGAGAAGGTGGTAAAGCAGGGGGTATAATGTCTTGGGGGTTTACCCCTCACTTATACTCTTACCCTGGAGAATGTGGTATAACGTCTTGGGGGTTTATCCCTCACTTATACTCTTACCCTATCTCAACCGACCATCAAACAAAACAAGCAGGGGGTATAATGTCTTGGAGGTTTACCCCTCATTTATACTCTTACCCTGGAGAAGGTGGTATAGCGTCTTGGGGGTTTACCCCTCACTTATACTCTTACCCTATCTCAACCGACCGTCAAACAAAACGTAAATCTTGCCTTTCTATAAAAATCCGAATTTAACCCAAGTACTACAATGACGGAAGCATACGTGGAATCCCACATCACCGCTTGCGACGCCCAAGTAACTTTCAACAAGACAGCCGGCCCTCCAACCGAGAGTCGCGGCAACTTAATAAAACATAATACTTGCACTCAAAGGCTATCACCAGCACACGTAGGCAATTCTCAATTAATCAAGCCAAAGTACTTATCAAGGTGCAAATAGAATAATTCTCATTTAACAAGCCAAAGTACTTATCAAGGCACAAATAGAATAATTCTCATTTAACAAGCCAAAGTACTTATCAAGGCACAAATAGAATAATTCTCAATTAACAAGCCAAAGTACTTATCAAGGCGCAAATAGAATAATTCTCATTTAACAAGCCAAAGTACTTATCAAGGCACAAATAGAATAATTCTCATTTAACAAGCCAAAGTACTTATCAATGCACAAATAGAATAATTCTCAATTAACAAGCCAAAGTACTTATCAAGGCGCAAATAGAATAATTCTCATTTAACAAGCCAAAGTACTTATCAAGGCACAAATAGAATAATTCTCAATTAACAAGCCAAAGTACTTATCAAGGCACAAATAAAATAATTCTCAATTAACAAGCCAAAGTACTTATCAAGGCGCAAATAGAATAATTCTCATTTAACAAGCCAAAGTACTTATCAAGGCACAAATAGAATAATTCTCAATTAACAAGCCAAAATACTTATCAAGGCGCAAATAGAATAATTCTCATTTAACAGGCCAAAGTACTTATCAAGGCGCAAATAGAATAATTCTCATTTAACAAGCCAAGTACTACGTACGTACATTCTTTTCAAAAGACTCCTTTTTATGTAAAAACCCAAGATACTAACACCCGTAGTATCAAGGTGTGTCTATTTTTTCAAAGTAAGTTACTACACTCTTAGAAAACTCATTTCAAAGCTTGAAATCAAGTAACTTCAAATTTTCACAATCTAGGCAACTTATGCCCATTAATCAAAATAGACAACTTCCTTAACCTTCCATAAAGCCGTTATAACCAACTTCCCATAAAGCCGTTATAACCCTTTATGGTTTTAGACATATCCATTCCTTTTATAATCAAGAGACTTATACAATTAAAACCAAGTATCACATACTTACAAATCAAGTTCTCAACTTTCAAAATAATACAAGTCTCTTAATATTTAGAAAACAAGTTACTTCTCTTAAATCATGTCACTTCTCCTCTTTTAAAACAAGTAAGTAAATCACTCCTTTGACTCCCCTAAAGTCATTATAATGACCCTTAGGTTTTGGAATTAAGGCACTAGCCAAAAGCTTTGGAAACCACTTCCTTTTCAAGACTCTATGTACTTTAAGTAAAATACTTTCACTTTTAAGAATCCAAACTTCACTAAGGAAATGGATTATACAACTTACAATTTAAACATCAAAGTACAATGAAGGAAGTACATAGAACAAATTCTATTTTAGGCAATCCAATTACAACCAAGGAATGGATCATTTAAGGAGTAGGACATACTTTCTTTATCTTAAGGAATCATGCTAGAAGAGGAGATAGTTCACATACCTTTTCGGCTAAATCCACAAGCTAAGCCCAATACGCGCACGTAGAAGTGTCAACCTATAATGGTCACAACAAGACTATCAACTTCTAGTCTCTAACGAGAATAATACTAAGTATACGGTCTCTAATTCTACGGAAAATCGGGCAAAGACTTCCTTTGTTTCTACTCACTTTGCCACCTTTTTCAAGGCCGAATACAATAACCAACACGCCACATTTAAGGCTCAAAACAACAACCAAACAAAGGGGATTACACGGCTTACAATACGTGTAAAATTCCGCCCCACAATTCATACGAAATAGCTCCATAATCTAGCCATTCTCGGCCAACATAAATAATAACACTAAGTACTTTCCAATCCTTTTCCAATTCCAAGTTCTAAGGTCTAACATGTTATATAGTCATAAACAACTTCAACAACTACAATTTCCTTCTTTTTACAACATGCGACGACTTTACTAATAATCGACTTGAATTGAAATCTTAGGGCTAACATGCTAGTTTTCGGATTAGGGTTCCAATAACCAATATACTTATCCAACTACATAATATATAACTCATGCTTGCTAATATCCATAGCTACAATCAATATGTAAACTTAATTGCTAAAACGACAAAATTTATACCTTTCCAAGCCCTTAAAATTCCCAAGATTCAAAGTCGCGCCTTAGCAATTCTTAGCTCCTTTCCTTATGTTCTAATCCGCTATTTGAATCCCTTAGAAGTTCACCACCAACTTCTCTTCCATTTCCAAACAAAACCTAGAAAAGCAACTAGGTTTCCACCTTGCGACTAACACGAAAACTCTCTTTCCGGGATTTTTCTATTGAGATACACTTACAATACACTCATGAACCTTGGTTTAAAGTCTTGTGGCTAATGGATCAAAACTACAAAATTTTTTTGTTGGAATTGCACTAAAGCCGAGAGCAACTATAGCAACAAGAATGTTGTCTAATTTTTCTAAGTGTTGAAAATGCCAAGTCTTGCTACTAGTGTAGTATTTAAAACACATTGGAGGGCTTAGATTACAACAAATGTGAGGCTTGGATGGGTTTCACTAGGATCAAGCCCATGTGGACAAGTTGACAAGTCAACAATGTCATGCTAGCAAGACTAATCTTCCAAGGTGGTCAATGACCATTTTACCCTCACTAAATTTCATCCAAGACCACATGTGGGGGTGCCACGTGTCGCCCTCTCATTCGTCCACAAAATTTCGTAACCCTCGGGGGGCCCACAAAAATGTAAAATTCCTCGGGTGGGCCCCACGTGACCAAATTCGTAAAAAAATAAATTTCCATAATGTTAAAAGTTCCATACTCATCAAATAATGCATTTTGAGAATCCAATTCTCAACAACGAACATTTTTCCTTTCCGACGTTCGGAAGATTTTCCGTCGGAAAAACAATTCTTCCTTTCGTACTAATTTTCAAGTCTTGATTCCTTACATACATTCTCTTATACATGTCCTGGACTTACGGGGTATAACAACAATATTCTCAAATAATTTCGGTACTAAAGTTACTAGACTACTATACTTCTTTTCACAGTGTTGAACCATGAATGTTACTTCAAATAAAAATACATCTTGCTCGTTGTTTTCCTTACTCATTATACATTTATACTAATTAGCTACTTATGTATACATACTATTTATCTTCTTATCTTCTTTTTATGTTGTCATTGCTGAAAGTTTATACAGTAACTAGTTTGTACTCATCAAATTAAACTTTAATTTATTATTCTTGGTGTTGTATTAAACATATACCAATGTTAACTCACTAAAATAGAGTCATTTAATCTTTTTTATCAAATCATTTACAATCTGGATAAATTACCAGTCAACTGGTAATAATTTCCTACAAATATCTTGTCTTATATATTTTCGTTCCAAATTACTTCTAACATTATGTTTTACATATTTTAAATTATTATTTTACTATTTTTTTATGCCCATGTTGACACTAATTTCATGTGGTTCGCTCGATTACATGTAGTCGGGTACCGAGTGTCATGTTCTGCCTAAGCCATGGTTTGGGGTATGACACATAGCATATTTACTGAGGCTATTGAACGGGTTCTAGATTATCCGCATCTGCGAGCCTCAACTCTTAAGTGACCTTCATATCTGCGAGATAGTGTTCGTAGCTGTGACATCATAGCTGCGAAAATTGGACCCACTAGCAGTGTCGCTAGGCATATTTATTTCATTTTCTCCTAATTTGACCTCATTCCTTCTAACGTAGCTCTATTTGTTTTTTGCAATTTTAAGGGGTTTTGCTCCTTAAAGCTCAAGTGTAAGATCACAATTTTAGTCAAACATACAAATACAAAATAGATTTAAATTGTTTCCTTATTATAGATCATGAATATTTCTGTATTAAGAGTTGATCAAGTAAGTTTTTTTCAAAATTAATCTTTTATGGTTTATTCTAAATCTAATTAGAATTATTTTAGTTAAAAATCATACCTCTTTGTGTGTACAAATTGATCCCTTATGTTAAGAATCTTGAAACCTAATATAATTAACGGGTTTTCAACATGCAGCAAGCAAAACATAGAACTTGCCTTCTATCGTGGTCATACCTCTATACCACATTATTCAATTTAATATCAAAGTACTTCAAGGATATTATTATAATTTTGATTATTAAATTATAAAGTCAATACTCAACATCCATTTTTGAATGATTACACTATCACCTTTTTCTAGCTTATTTGTTCTCTTTAACGCGTAAATTTTCTCAGGGTGATCATTTTCGATCTAATAACTTTTGTACATAGTAGTACTCTATACTCTCAACTTTTTATTTTTTGTAACTACACTCCCAAATTATTCAACCTCAAAATAAGAGCCATATGTATTTAATCAATTTAATTATGCATGTATCATTTAACAAGAAGTGAATCTTTTGGGATGTGATCTATAAAATGACATTGGTTTAATTACCTGCCATAAATGAGTAGATTTTAATTATAGAAAAAAAGAAGTTAGAGGTATAGTGCTTTTAAACTTTTTTCAACTCATTTAATACTATTTTATGAAATTTCCCATTTTTAATTAAGTAGGTTGACTAATAAGAATCCATGAAAAAAGGAAATAAAATAGATCATATAATTCAAGCCATTAAACATATGTCATAAAATTCATCATATGTTTTGGTATAAAAACCCACATCATTGAACACCCTTCTTCGTGCAATTCTTGAACATTTCACTTCACAAAGATGTAATTCTTTGGCGATCTTAGTTTTATCAAATCCTTCATAAGTTTTGATTCATCTCATCTAATTAGATAATAGTTCATACACACCTCATGGTTGTCCACTTGTTATTTTTCATGTAGCAGCATCCCAGTAATAAACACACATTTCACCCCAATACTTGCCCACTTTTAAGTCAGTATGCATAATGATAGTATCTCTTTGCTTATGATTATCATATTGTTGATCTTATGATTTGATAATCATAAGAAAAGAGAAGCTCTCATTGTACATATTGACTAGAAAGTGGATAAGTATTGAGGAGAAATGTGTATTGCTTACTGGGATACTGCTATAAGGAAACAATAAGTGGAAAATCATGAGGTATGTATAAACTATTATCTACTGTTATAAATTATTAAGAGTTGTTTGAGTTGGCATTGGATATGACTACAATATTCTCAAAATAATTTCGGTACTAAAGTTACTAGACTACTATACTTCTTTTCACAGTGTTGAACCATGAATGTTACTTCAAATGAAAAACATCTTGCTCGTTGTTTTTCTTACTCATTATACATTTATACTAATTAGCTACTTATGTATACATACTATTTATTTCTTATCTTCTTTTTATGTTGTCACTGCTGAAAGTTTTTACAGTAACTAGTTTGTACTCATCAAATTAAACTTTAATTTATTATTCTTGGTGTTGTATTAAACATATACCAATGTTAACTCACTAAAATAGAGTCATTTAATCTTTTTTATCAAATCATTTACAATCTGGATAAATTACCAGTCAAATGGTAATAATTTCCTACAAATATCTTGTCTTATATATTTTCGTTCCAAATTACTTCTAGCATTATGTTTTACATATTTTAAATTATTATTTTACTATGTTTTGATACCCATGTTGACAATAATGCCATGTGGTTCACTCGATCACATGTAGTCGGGTAGCGAGTGTCATGTTCTGCCCAAGCCAAGGTTTCGGGTGTGACACATAGCATATTTACTGAGGCTATTGAGCGGGTTCTGGACTGGTTTTAGTAAATTTGGAGTTTTCTAAGTTAATGAATTGAAATGTATGACCAAAGTCACCATATGTGGTAATTGCATCATTTTCAAAGCTTTACCAATTCTACTAGGTCCAGAATATTGTTTATTACTTATTTGAGCCATTAGATTGGCTCTCTAGATGTTTAGATGTGTTTTCAGTCATTGGTTGTAGCGAGATTTAAGACTGAAATGCATATCTGATTTGGGTCCGAGAGGCTCCGAGTGAGTTTCCGGTGTAAATTCGAAGTGTGAAGACTTGGGGTTTTATTACTTAGTTGTGATCTGGTGCAATCTCACCTGTGGGATTGTAGCATCTCCCACTGTAGGTGAGCTGCATGTGAGAATATGGTCTTGGGTGCGAGTGGCCGCACCTCAGAAGTACTGGCCGCATAATCGGAACCACCTGTGAGTGGTTATCCGCATCTGCGAGCCTCAACTCTTAAGTGACCTTCATATCTGCGAGATAGTGTTCGTAGCTGTGACATCATAGCTGCGAAAATTGGACCCTCTAGCAGTGTCGCTAGGCATATTTATTTCATTTTCTCCTAATTTGACCTCATTCCTTCTAACGTAGCTCTATTTGTTTTTTGCAATTTTAAGGGGTTTTGCTCCTTAAAGCTCAAGTGTAAGATCACAATTTTAGTCAAACATACAAATACAAAATAGATTTAAATTGTTTCCTTATTATAGATCATGAATATTTCTGTATTAAGAGTTGATCAAGTAATTTTTTTTCAAAATTAATCTTTTATGGTTTATTCTAAATCTAGTTAGAATTATTTTAGTTAAAAATCATACCTCTTTGTGTGTACAAATTGAGCCCTTATGTTAAGAATCTTGAAACCTAATAAAATTAACGGGTTTTCAACATGCAGCAAGCAAAACACAGAACTTGCCTTCTATCGTGATCATACCTCTATACCACATTATTCAATTTAATATCAAAGTACTTCAAGGATATTATTATAATTTTGATTATTAAATTATAAAGTCAATACTCAACATCCATTTTTGAACGATTACACTATCACCTTTTTCTAGCTTATTTGTTCTCTTTAACGCGTAAATTTTCTCAGGGTGATCATTTTCGATCTAATAGCTTTTGTACATAGTAGTACTCTACACTCTCAACTTTTTATTTTTTGTAACTACACTCCCAAATTATTCAACCTCAAAATAAGAGCCATATGTATTTAATCAATTTAATTATGCATGTATCATTTAACAAGAAGTGAATCTTTTGGGATGTGATCTATAAAATGACATTGGTTTAATTACCTGCCATAAATGAGTAGATTTTAATTATAGAAAAGAAGTTAGAGGTATAGTGCTTTTAAACTTTTTTCAACTCATTTAATACTATTTTATGAAATTTCCCATTTTTAATTAAGTAGGTTGACTAATAAGAATCCAGGGAAAAAGGAAATAAAATAGATCATATAATTCAAGCCATTAAACATATGTCATAAAATTCATCATATGTTTTGGTATAAAAACCCACATCATTGAACACCCTTCTTCGTGCAATTCTTGAACATTTCACTTCACAAAGATGTAATTGTTGAGCAGTCTTAGTTTTATCAAATCCTTCATAAGTTTTGATTCATCTCATCTAATTAGATAATAGTTCATACACACCTCATGGTTGTCCACTTGTTATTTTACATGTAGCAGCATCCCAGTAATAAACACACATTTGACCCCAATACTTGCCCACTTTTAAGTCAGTATGCATAATGATAGTATCTCTTTGCTTATGATTATCATATTGTTGATCTTATGATTTGATAATCATAAGAAAAGAGAAGCTCTCATTGTACATATTGACTAGAAAGTGGACAAGTATTGAGGAGAAATGTGTATTGCTTACTGGGATAATGCTATAAGGAAACAATAAGTGGAAAATCATGAGGTATGTATAAACTATTATCTACTGTTATAAATTATTAAGAGTTGTTTGAGTTGGCATTGGATATGACTACAATATTCTCAAAATAATTTCGGTACTAAAGTTACTAGACTACTATACTTCTTTTCACAGTGTTGAACCATGAATGTTACTTCAAATGAAAATACATCTTGCTCGTTGTTTTTCTTACTCATTATACATTTATACTAATTAGCTACTTATGTATACATACTATTTATCTTCTTATCTTCTTTTTATGTTGTCACTGCTGAAAGTTTATACAGTAACTAGTTTGTACTCATCAAATTAAACTTTAATTTATTACTCTTGGGGTTGTATTAAACATATACCAATGTTAACTCACTAAAATAGAGTCATTTAATATTTTTTATCAAATCATTTACAATCTGGATAAATTATCAGTCAAATGGTAATAATTTCCTACAAATATCTTGTCTTATATATTTTCGTTCCAAATTACTTCTAGCATTATGTTTTACATATTTTAAATTATTATTTTACTATGTGTTGATACCCATGTTGACAATAATGCCATGTGGTTCGCTCGATCACATGTAGCTGTCACGACCCGAACCCGGGCCCGTGACTGGAGCCTTACCCCGGGCACCCTAGTGATACAACATCAGAGTAATCAGCGGAACATACAACAAGACATGATATAATATGAAATGTGAAACAGTTATCTGAGAAAACTTGCCTTTCGGCATATATATAAATACCCAAAATGAACAGTTACATCCCAACTTTACAACAGGACTACAGACCTCTAAGAGTTTATAACAACAATGGCGGGACAGGGCCCCGCCATACCCCTGAATGCAAATACCTACAACGACAGGGGACCATACCAAAATGCTAAGCCTCCGGAGAAACGGAGCTTTCCCAAACGCTGAAACGGGGATCAACAGTAGGAGTACCTCTACCTGCGGCATGAACGCACCCCGGAGGTCGATAACAGTACCAAGTATGTGAAACTGTAAAGTACTTTAAATGAAATCAAAGTATTTAAAACCATTTGCAAATACAATTAGTTCAATTTGCACATTGTGCCATATCACAAACAAGAGCAATAATAGGTAAACTGTAACAGGTCTTTCCTAGGCCGCGAATGATCGAAGCAAGGCCAATCGCCCATAGTATCATTATACATGCTTAACCACGACTCCGCATCCGCATGGGTTACACATAGACCCGCATGAGGTATTCTCGCGTCGGGGTAGCTAACCCCGTACTCCTCGACTCCCGCACCGCATAGTCTCGATAGACCGCGTAGTCACACGCATAAAGATGGCATCCCCGTCGGATAAATCACCCGGAATGATCAACCCTGGAACTCCCGCAGCTCCACATAGTCACGCAGACCGCATAGGCCGTATAGACCCGCATCAAGGGTGGCAAGCCCTCGGTATAACAAGTCAAGGGGGTATGTGATATAATAACATAACTGCTTATCGTTAAACAACATAAGCATAACAAGGGAAACCCCTTTACACAAACATCACCAGATACTAACACACGTAGCATCCTAACATGTTTACTTATCAAATCAACAAGAAAGTATTACAAGGCTATCACAAACCAACACAATCAAGTTATTCACACAAGGTACTTTCTACTTTATGTTAACAATTTCGGGTTTTTATCCCCAAAGTACTTCATACATTAATTCTTTTAAAAGGTCTGTTTCTTTCAAAAAGTCACACAATACCCGTAGTATAAAAATAGAGTGACTATCCTTTTAAGTAAACCAAAACACTTCCCTTAGTAAATCAAGTTACAACATTATTTTCCAAACGTTCAAGTTTGCCTAATTTCAAATGCTCAGTTTCTCATTTTCGAAAGGTTTCGTAGTTCATAGTTTTAATCACTTAATGATATAATTCTCCTTTAAAACAATTTGAGATACATATGCCTTATATGTGAGTAGGTTATTCTTGTTCATAATCAATCTTATTTAAGCAGCCATGATCTAGGAAATATCATTTTGTCTCATCTTAGCTTCTATGCAGATGGAGGTTTCTACTGGTTTTAATAATACTTTATTAGTCAATACATTTCCCTTTATTAGCGCTGCTGTGGTTTGTTCGATACTTAATCTCATTTCCGAAATCAGTAAAACATTATTCCTTTTACAAACCAAGTACTCATTACTCACGAATGAGGTTTCACACAAAAACTCATATTAATTACTTAAGTCAAGTCTCTTATCTTTTAAGATCAAGTCTCTTAACTTCTAAAATTAATAAACCATTCTTTTTATCTCTCTTAAGTCGTTATACCTAACTTCCCATAAAGCTAGTATAACTCTTAAGCTTTTAAAACCAAGTATTACTCTTCTTTCAAAAAAGTTTCTTAATTCTTTTGGAATACTTCAAGATTCCTATTATTCAGGCTTATGTCAAAAGACATTGCCGTACAACTACGTTCAGTTAACACACGTACGTTTACCGTACTATATATATATTCTTTTAAAATATCATGCTCAAGAGGATAGGAAGGATCACATACCTCGCGACGATTATCGACTATTAGCAAAACGCTCCACGGCTATAACCCGGCTAGCCTTGTCCACCTTTCAAGTAGTACATGCTACTCGCAGAACATTCAACCTATAAAGGTTATATAGGTCTATCAACTTCTACATTAATACTCTTCTGATGTGATTTCAGTTCAAGTCTTTTCTGTAATATCCTTTTATTACAGTTCAAATCTCTTCTATGAATCTTATATTCATTTCTATACAACTACAATATGTAATTTCCAATTACAATAGAAGGATAGGATTATTTACCTCGGTAAGCCCAAAATTATCCAAGTTTAATGTCGATCCTGAGCAACGTTTAGCTCCGACTCCGGGTGCTCCAACCCGCTCCAAATAACCCTTAGAAGTTCTACGAAACTTCTTCCTAATACTTCAACCAACTGTGAAGATTTTCCTTAGGGTTTCGTTTAGTGACTGAAGGAAAGTATAATAGTATTTCTGGGCTTTTCAGATAGGTGTAACCTTGGAATACTACACGGTATTTGGGCCCAGGTATTTTGGAATAGTAACTATACTTGGAGAGTATTTCTACCAAGAGGGGGTAGTATTTTACGAGACAACTCAAGGTAGGGGGGGTACTCTCGGCCAAGGCCACTAGGAGAGGGGGGGTGTACCCCTCGGCCAAGGGCCTTCTCAAAGGGGGAGGGGTGCTCTCGGCTAGAGCTCTCAAGAGGGGGAGGATTTCAAGACTTAGAACAATTTGTGGATGAAGAAGATCTTCAACTAAGGGGGGTATTTATAGGCCAACCAATGGCCAAGATCAAGACAAGTGGTAGGCAAGTGTAAGGTCAAGATTTGGACAAGTGTTTGTGGGTCCCCCTTGCTCAACAACTAGACAAAATATCCTACCAACTCCCACTCTCCAATTCGTCCAATAGACGCCCACACATCCATCAATTAGAGGGTGACATGTGTCGCCCTCTTGTTGGTCCAAAATATTTCGTCTCTCGGAAAAATCCGCAAAAAATATAAATGACATAGCCGGAATTTTCCCTTCGCAAGCTTTGGAAGACGTTTCGTCGGAAAACGATTCTTTTCGGGTGGTGAGCACAAAATTTCGGTCCTAGACTAACTTTAAGGCTTAAATTTTATACGTACGCCCTCACGTACATACTCTGGAAATACGGGGTATAACATTCTCCCCTCCTTAGAAACATTCGTCCCGAATGTTCCTTCTAATTCTCAAAACAAACATGCGCCAGTATCGTCTTTACTGCTATACTTACGAAAACAATCATGCCACACCTGGCCACAGAAAACACCCGCGCAAATACTTAATCCAAGTCCACGAGGAACCACCTCCATCACTACAAAAGCTCCCACCCAAGGGCTAAAAGATACTCCCTTCGCACCTTTTCTTTACAAACGAAATGATCACTTTTATGTTCTTAACACATGCTCGCTTCTTCCCTTACTCGTCGTACCCTTCTCGTACACTCGAACTCTTTCTCATAACTTACCACATTTCTGTTACTGCTTCATTTTCCAAATCTCTGGGTTACTATCTCCAACTTGGTCATCATTAACTGGGGTCACTTTGGATGGATCTCCGATACTTTTCCGAACATAACAACACGAAAGACCGGACGTACTGCCTCCTAAATAGGACGTCAATGCTAACCTATAGGCGACCTGGCCTACTCTTCAAATGATCTGAAAGGGCCCAAAGTACCTCGGGCTAAGTTTCCTCTATTTTCCAAAACTCGCCACACCCTTTCCGGGGTGGTACCTTCAAGAAGACCCACCGTCAACCTGAACTCTAAGTGTCGTCGTCGATCTTCCGCACGACTTCTGTTGACTCTGAGCTGCCAATAATCTCTTTTGGATAAGCTTCACCCTATCCACATCCTGCCGAAACAAGTATGAACCAACTATCTGAACTTTGCCAACATCGAACCAATCGACCGGCAACTTGCACTTCCGCCCCTACAAGGCTTCGTAAGGCGATATTCGAATACTGAAATGGTAGTTATAAAAACACTCCCTCAACAGGAGGCAACAATCCTCACAGCTACCCCTGAACACCAAACAACGCCCGAGGCGAATGCGACATCTTGAGACTCACCGAGTTCCTAACCTGCTGGTAAAACCTCCAAAAGAAATATGGCAACCGGGCTCCATCGCTGCCATAAGGTGAAAGTAGGCACCTCATGCAACCTTACAACCTTCCTGATATAACATCTCGCATAACCCTCTGCCGAGTAAACGGTCCCGACTGAAAGACAAGATGGGCTGACCTCATCGGCCCGACTACTGGTCGAATGCACCCACGAACTCGTACGCTGGTTAACTAAACTTGGGCCTAACACCCTCGTGACCCCACCACCTGGCGGGACCACCACAATCTGACCCCACCACCAAACAGGCCGCGGGTTGACCCGCAATCGGTCCTCAACCCGACCTGTTATCGTGCCAAACTCTTGTTCCCCGATCCGGAACAATCTCCCAAACAAGTCACGAAAACCTAGCGTTCTTCTTAGCTCAGCTACCCTCTTTCACTTCATACCACTCAGGGACTTATCACACAAACATATCTCACGTTTACTATGCACTCCGATAAGGGTCAAACATAAAAATATAAATCTTCTACTCGAGATGGCCTTACCTCTAAGGTCTCCACGTATATCATTCTAAGGCTCCCACTTTCCCTTATCCCCAATCTTACCTTTCTAACTAACCATGGTTTCTAACCACAATTAACACAATTTTATCTGAACATAACACTTAAGATATACTTATCTTATTACACATACAATCTCTAGGGGGTTAAGGATACACCTGTATCTACTGTTTCACTACCCTCTGTCGTTCCAAACAATCCTGCCCTGCTGGGCGCAAGCATAACAAGCTGTCGAAGGAGTACGACACTCCCCACAATGACACTTACCGCAACAGCCACACCGAGGTGGGGGTGGCCTCCTCAGCTAACACCCTTCCTCTCCGAACCATCAATCCGCAATCGACCGTAGCCGAGTCCTCCTACTTGCATCCTCCTACAAGGACATCCTTTCGACATGGCTCGACGGCCGCAGGTAAAACAAGCATCAACAAAAGATGACATTCCGGATGGCGCTGTCATCGCTGAACAACGGGAAAAGCGAATCCGTTGGTGGACCTACGTGTATCTGTGCACCAGAAGCCCTGGAGCCTTGACCAACTCCTGCATACTCCGAACGTCCTGAACCCTGTGGAGAACCACTCTGCACCGGCGGGGGCGCATATCCAGTCTGCTGCTGAGGCGATTCGCCTCGAAAGTTATAAAAGGACCCTGCCGTCGGCCGCCTTCGCGATCTTGGTTAATCCGTCGATCTCCATTTTCCTCTGTGTGCTGCGCGTAAGCCTGTACACAGGCCATGCTCAAGCCTGACTGAAGAGCTACTCTTGCACAACCCTCTCTTAGATAGTCATCAAGACCCGTGATAAAACGGTACATCATAAACTCTCTGGTAGCCAAATCCCTAGCTAGTAACAGGGTCGTCTCTTTGCAGTCTATATTCTCTGTTCCTGGTCGTGGAACTGAAGGTGTAAATGTCATGGTCGCAGTAGGAACTGCTGCCGCCGTGCTAAACTCCGCTGGGGCTGGCGACGTCGCAGAACTCCCCGAATGAAGCACCACCCCAGGTGATGATCGGGCCTGTGCCCTCGTAACCCTCTGTGCTCTACTCGCAGCTCCGCCGCTTTGCCTTACGGGCGGGTTGCCTTACACGGAGGCATAACGGTAAGGGAAAGAAATACGTTAGAGGGGTCCAACTTATAACACAGCTCTAAGGCACGATCTCAGAGTGAGAAGAATGGAAACCAATCCTAAATATCCTATAGCCTCCTGATTATTGGTGTGGTGCACAACACATCGATAATCAAGACTCTACTAGATACGGTCTGTAGACACTTTCCGAGGATTAATCGCTCGATACCACTTTTGTCACGACCAACCCGCCCGTGATCGAGCCTACCGGGCACCCTAGTGATACAACATCAGTAATCACGGAACATACAACAAGACATAATATAATATGAAATGTGAAACAGCTTATTCGAGAAAACTTGCTTTCGATATATATAAATACCCAAAATGAGCATTTACATCCCAACTTTACAACAGACTACAGCACTTAAGAGTTTATAACAACAATGGCGGACGGGGCCCGCCATACCTGAATGCAAATACCTACAACGCAGGGACCATACCAAAATGCTAAGCCTCCGAGAAACGCGGCTTTCCCAAATCTTGAAAGCGGTGATCCTAAGAACGGGATCAACGGTAGGAGTACCTCTACTGCGCAGATGAACGCAGAAGGAGGTCGACAACAGTACCAAGTATGTGAAATCAGAAAGTACTTTAAATGAAATCAAAGTATTTAAAACCATTTGCAAATACAATTAGTTCAATTTGCACATAGTGCCATATCACAAACAAGAGCAATAATAGTAAAGCGTAGTGTCTTTCCTAGGCGCGAATGATCGAAGCAAGGCCAATCGCCCATAGTATCATTATGCATGCCTAACCACGGACTCCGCGATCCGTATAGGTCACATAGACCCGCATGAGGTATTCCTCGCATCGGGGTAGCTAACCCCGGTACCTCCGACTCCGCATCCGCATAGTCTCAATAGACGCGTAGTCACGCATCGCATAGGGCATCTCGCGTCGGGATAAAACACCGGAATGATCAACCCCGGAACTCCGCGACTCGCATAGTCACGCAGACCGCATAGGCCGTATAGACTGCATCAGGGTGGCAAGCCCTCGGTATAACAAGTCGAGGGTATGTGATATAATAACATAACGACTTATCGTTAAATAACATAAGCATAACAAGGGAAACCCTTTACACAAACATCACGGATACTAACACACGTAACATCCTAACATGTTTACTTATCAAATCAACAAGAAAGTATTACAATGCTATCACAAACCAACACATTCAAGTTATTCACACAAGGTACTTTATACTTTATGTTAACAATTTAATGATTTTATCCCCAAAGTACTTCATACATTAACTCTTTTAAAAGGTCCGTTTCTTTCAAAAAGTCACACAATACCCGTAGTATAAAAATAGAGTGACTATCCTTTTAAGTAAACCAAAACACTTCCCTTAGTAAATCAAGTAACAACATTATTTTCCAAACGTTCAAGTTTGCCTAATTTCAAATGCTCAGTTTCTCATTTTCGAAAGGTTTCGTAGTTCATAGTTTTAATCACTTAATGATATAATTCTCCTTTAAAACAATTTGAGATACATATGCCTTATATGTGAGTAGGTTATTCTTGTTCATAATCAATCTTATTTAAGCAGCCATGATCTAGGAAATATCATTTTGTCTCATCTTATCTTCTATGCAGATGGAGGTTTCTACTGGTTTTAATAATACTTTATTAGTCAATACATTTCCCTTTATTAGAGCTGATGTGGTTTGTTCGATACTTAGTCTCATTTCCGAAATCAGTAAAACATTATTCCTTTTACAAACCAAGTACTCATTACTCACGAATGAGGTTTCACACAAAAACTCATATTAATTACTTAAGTCAAGTCTCTTATCTTTTAAGATCAAGTCTCTTAACTTCTAAAATTAATAAACCATTCTTTTTATCTCTCTTAAGTCGTTATACCTAACTTCCCATAAAGCTAGTATAACTCTTAAGCTTTTAAAACCAAGTATTACTCTTCTTTCAAAAAGGTTTCTTAATTCTTTTGAAATACTTCAATATTCTTATTATTCTGGCTTAAGTCAAAAGACATTGCAGTACAACTACGTTCAGTTAACACACGTACGTCTACCGTACTATATATATATTCTTTTAAAATATCATGCTCAAGAGGATAGGAAGAATCACATACCTCGCGACGATTATCGACTATTAGCAAAACGCTCCACGGCTATAACCCGGCTAGCCTTGTCCACCTTTCAAGTAGTACATGCTACTCGCAGAACATTCAACCTATAAAGGTTATATAGGTCTATCAACTTCTACATTAATACTCTTCTGATGTGATTTCAGTTCAAGTCTTTTCTGTAATATCCTTCTATTACAGTTCAAATCTCTTCTATGAATCTTATATTCATTTCTATACAACTACAGTATGTAATTTCCAATTACAATAGAAGGATAGGATTATTTACCTCGGTAAGCCCAAAATTATCCAAGTTTAATGTCGATCCTGAGCAACGTTTAGCTCCTACTCCGGGTGCTCCAACCCGCTCCAAATAACCCTTAGAAGTTCTACGAAACTTCTTCCTAATACTTCAACCAACTGTGAAGATTTTCCTTAGGATTTCGTTTAGTGACTGAAGGGAAGTATAATAGTATTTCTGGGTTTTTCGTATAGGTGTAACCTTGGAATACTACAAGGTATTTGGGCCAAGGTATTTTGGAATAGTAACTATACTTGGAGAGTATTTCTACCAAGGGGGGGTAGTATTTTACGAGACAACTCAAGGTAGGAGGGGGTACTCTCGGCCAAGGCCACTAGGAGGGGGGTGTACCCCTCGGCCAAGGGCCTTCTCAAAGGGGGAGGGGTGCTCTCGGCTAGAGCTCTCAAGAGAGGGAGGAGGGATTTCAAGACTTAGAACAATGCTGGATGAAGAAGATCTTCAACTAAGGGGGGTATTTATAGGCCAACCAATGGCCAAGATCAAGACAAGTGGTAGGCAAGTGTAAGGTCAAGATTTGGACAAGTGTTTGTGGGTCCCACTTGCTCAACAACTAAACAAAATATCCTACCAACTCCCACTCTCCAATTCGTCCAATAGACGCCCACACATCCATCAATTATAGGGTGACAAGTGTCGCCCTCTTGTTGGTCCAAAATATTTCGTCTCTCGGAAAAATCCGCAAAAAATATAAATGACATAGCCGGAATTTTCCCTTCGCAAGCTTTGGAAGACGTTTCGTCGGAAAACGATTCTTTTCGGGTGGTGTGCACAAAATTTCGGTCCTAGCCTAACTTTAAGGCTTAAATTTTATACGTACGCCCTCACGTACATACTCTGGAAATACGGGGTATAACAGTAGCCGGGTACAGTGTCATGTTCTGCCCAAGCCATGGTTTGGGGTGTGACACATAGCATATTTACTGAGGCTATTGAGCGGGTTCCGGATTGGTTTTAGTAAATTTGGAGTTTTCTAAGTTAATGAATTGAAATGTTTGACCAAAGTCACCATATGTGGTAATTGCATCATTTTCAAAGCTTTACCAATTCCACTAGGTCCAGAATATTGTTTATTACTTATTTGAGCCATTAGATTGGCTCTCTAGATGTTTAGATGTGTTTTCAGTCATTGGTTGTAGCGAGATTTAAGACTGAAATGCATATATGATTTGGGTCCGAGAGGCTCCGAGTGAGTTTCCGGTGTTAATTCGAAGTGTGGAGACTTGGGGTTTTATTACTTAGCTGTGATCTGGTGCAATCTCACCTATGGGATTGTAGCAGCTCCTACTGTAGGTGAGCTGCATGTGAGAATATGGTCTTGGGTGCGAGTGGTCGCACCTCAAAAGTACTGGCCGCATAATCGGAACCACCTGTGAGTGGTTATCCGCATCTGCGAGCCTCAACTCTTAAGTGACCTTCATATCTGCGAGATAGTGTTCATAGCTGTGACATCATAGCTGCGAAAATTGGACCCACTTGCATTGTCGCTAGGCATATTTATTTCATTTTCTCCTAATTTGACCTCATTCCTTCTAACGTATCTCTATTTTTTTTTTTTGCAATTTTAAGGGTTTTTTGTCACGACCCGACCAAGCTCACATGGTGCCCTACAGGCACCCTTTCGTATACATCGAGAATAGCGTGAACATACACAATTCCCAAAATAAAAATGATGTTTAGACAATAGACATCAACCGGCTAGACGATAAGGCCGCCTTTCGTAACATATACATAATACAAAATTAAAATGGTACATATCTGTTTTTGCAAAACCAAAAACACAACTGTGACTAAAGACCTCTAAGAACAACAACTGTGGCGCGACAGGGCCCCGCCATACCCCTGAATGTACAACGACCGACCATACCAGGGATCTGTACTGAGTATAAGCCTCCGGAGTAATGGAGTTTCTCAACAGTGGAACAGTGATCCTAAGAGTGAGGATCAGCAACTTGTATACTCTACCTGCGGCATGAACGCAGCCCCCCGAAGGAGGTCAGTACAACATGTACCAAATATGTGAAACTGAAAGTACTGTAGTGAAATCATAAGTCTAAAATAAAACTGGAGACATGTATGATAACTCATATAATAGTACACTGTACCTTACTAACAATGAGAGTAAACAAGAGTATACTTTACTGCATAAAAATAGGAGGCTCATGATCAAAGAAGGGCCACCCGCCCGCAGTATCATTAAACAATCCTACTCCTGAGACTATTTCACCCGCAAGGGTCGTATGGACCCGCATGAGGTATTCCTCGCATAGACTGTATCCGCCCGCATAGGTCGTGTAGACCCGCATGAGGTATTCCTCGCATAGGACTGGTCTGCCCCACATGGGACTATTTCACCCGCATAAGCCCTTTCGGACCCGCATGAGGTATTCCTCGCATCATGGGTAGCAAATCTACGGAATATGCAAATGCCACAAATCCGGGGAATGACCCCGTAATGCACAATATATCACTAGCACAAACGGCTATCATACATAACATAAGCAATACCGGCTTATCATACATAACATAAGCACTACCGTCTTATCATACTTTACATAAGCAAGTTAAGAAATCCCGTAACTTCTTATTAGTCTTATTCATATACACTCTCATTTTAGTTTACTTAAGGCACTAACATGTCATTATAAAATCCGGGAATTTAACCCAAAGTACTACGTACTTCTATTTCTTTAAAATGACTCTTTTTCATATAAAACTTCCAAGATACTAATAACCGTAGTATCAAGTCATAACTACTTTCAAGACAAGTCACAATACATTTTAGAAATACATTTATAGGCTTCTAAATCAAGTGACTTATTTCCTTTAAAACTTTAAGCAATTGATGCCTTTAAATCGATTTGCCTTTCATTATTTCAAGTCATTTATCATACTTAAATTACTTAGAGTAAACCACTCTTTTTAACTTTCCATAAAGCTATTATAACCAACTTCCCATAAAGCCGTTATACTAGCTTTATACTTTAGAAAAATACATTCTTCCTTATATCCAAGGGACTTATACTTTTTAAAACGAAACAAGTATCATATACTTTTAAAATACTTCAATTCCCTTAACTTTAGTAATCAAGTTTCTTAACTTTTAGAAACTAAGATATCCTTATTATTTTTAAACAAGTGAGTTAATTCCCTAACTCAACCAACTTGGACATTCTTAAAATAAGCCAAGGATATCAAATAAACTAAATTCGTCAAAACCTCGTACGTCTACCGTACTATATATTTACAACTATTCATGCTCAAGAGATAGGAAAGTTCCACATACCTCTTCGGTTCAATCCACTTGCCAAGTCCAATATGTCGTACGTAGTATGTCAACCTATAATGACCATAATACGTCTATTAACTTCTTACTTCAAACGTAGAATATTCCAAGTGCAAAGTCACTAAATTCTACGGAAAATCGGACAACACTTCCTTTGTTTCTACATACGTTGCCACCTTTTTCAAGGCCGAATTCAATAACCAAACACGCCAAATTTAAGGCTCAACAATGTAGTTAACGATAGGGGATTACACGCCTACAAGACGTGTAAAATTCCGCCCCACAATTGATATCAAACAAGTCTAAAATACAATGTCCATTCGGCAAATTAGGGACAACAATACAAATTCGTTTCCAATCCCTTTTCAATCCAAGTGGTTTAATATAACATGTTATCTAGCCACAATTGATTATAACTACTACAATCCTCAAGTAGGTAAACATGCGACGATTCTAATTATCGACCAAATTGTATTTCAATTTCAAATGGCTTAACATGTCATTTTCGGATTTGAGCTTCTAAATTTCCATAACACTTATCAATCTTCATAACACATATCACATGATCATTTCTAACTTATCATAACATGAAATCTTCAATTACAAAAGTAAGACGAAGATTATTACCTCATTTAGCCCAAATATGATCCAAGATTACAAGTCGATCCTTAGCAAATTTAGCTCCTCTTTTCGATGTTCCAATCCACTCCAAGCAACCCTTAGAAGCTTATGAAGAACTCCTCTTCAAGTTCCAACTTCAAAGTTGAAGAACTCCTTAGGTTTTCGCCTTGCGACTAATACGAAAACGCCACTTTTCCGGGATCTTTCTATTGAGATACCCTTAAAATACCCTTATGAACCTTGGTTTAAAGTGTGGAGCCTATTGGACATCAAACAAAAATTTTCCTCTTAAAAATATGCCATTGCCGTGAGCTTCCCTTAGAGAGCAAGAACAAGATTTCAAAAAATTTTCTAAGTGTAGAATGACAAAGTCTTGTTACTAGTATACTTAAATAACACTAGGAAGGGTCAAGATTAGTACATATGGATGGCTTGGATTAGTTTCACAAGGATCAAGCCAAGTGGCCTTGACTAAGTCAACAATGTCAAGCTTAAGTCTTTGCAAGACTTGGTCATCTTAATAATGGTCAAATGACCATTCTAACCATGTTATTTTCGTCCAAGACCACTAAGGGGGGGGGGGGGGGGGTGACACGTGTCGCCCTCCCACTCGTCGCAATACTTCATTTTCCGACATTTTCATAATTCCGATAAATTTTTACTCGTCTCAAATCTTAACATTTTTGAGTTCTTATGTACGTTCCTTATAAACATATCCTGGAATTACGAGGTGTAACATTCTTCCCCCCTTAGAAACATTCGTCCCCGAATGTTCTTTTGGTAGTCAAACTTAAAGATAGCGACCTAGTCTCCTTACAACCCCTACATACCAATAATACCACCCGAGGCCACATAACAATACTCATACTAAAATGTCAACCTGAACCCCATGTGTCAACGTCGGTTATCTGCATAGAGCTTTTATCGACTCTGAGCTTACAATAATCTTTCCTGGATAAGCTTCGCCTTATCTACCGCCTGCTGAACAAGTCTGGACCAAATAACTGAACCTCGCCTACGTCGAACCAACTAACTGGCGATCTAAACTTTCTTACATACAAAGCCTCATACAGGGTCATCCGAAATACTGGAAGGGTATCTGTTATCGTACGTAACCCAACAAGAGGCAAATAATTCTTCCAGCTAAATTTGAAATCAATAACATCGGCCCACAACCTATCCTCAAGTTCCTGGATAGTACGCTCTGCCTTCCCGTCGGTCTGAGGGTGTAATGCAATACTGAGACTCACCTGTGTTCCTAATCCCTTCTGAAGAACCTCCAGAAGTTATCCGTAACCGAGCTCATCTGTCTGAAATCATAAACGTAGGAACCCCATGCAGTCTCACAATCCCCCTGCTATACAAGCTAGCATAAACCTCAGCCGAGTAAGTGGTCCCAATCCGGAAGAACACGACTGGTTTTGCCAGCCTATTTACCATGACCCCAGGGAGTCACACTTCCTCTGAGTACGATGCCACCCTGTAACAAGATCCATATTAATTACCTCCCATATCTAAGTCGGGATCTAAATCACCTGCAATAGCCCACTGGGATTCTGGTGTTCAACCTTGACCTGCTACTAATTCGGACATTAAGCAACAACTCTGCTACATCCCTCTTCAGGCCATCTTACCAATACAAACATCTGAGGTCACGACACAACTTAGCTGACCCCGAACAATTAGAGAAATAAGCATTGTGTGCCTCCCCTAAACCCTGCTGACAAGTCCTGCAGTACCGGGTACACACAATCCATCCTCGTATCACAGCACCCCATCCGGTGCTACTCAAACAAGCTCTTCTCTTCTCGGAGAGCCGTATCACGACCACATACTAATGCTGAATCCTCATAGTGTCACCTCTTGACCTCCTCGACGAAGGAAGACTCGGCAACCTCTCGGATCCAAACTTCATTCACCTTGGATACAAATAATCGAACCCCTCGGCTCGGTAGCTGATGAATCTCACGGACCATGTCCTGTCTATCTGGCTGCCCATCTGGCAGACTACCCATAAATCCATGACTAAGAGCGTCTGTAACCGTCTCGGCTTTCTCCGGGCGGTATAGGATATCGATATCACAATCCTTGAGTAACTCTAACCACCATCTCTGTCGTAAATTCAGCTACCTCTGTCTGAAGATATACCGGAGGCTCTTGTGGCCTGCACAAATATCCACATGAAGTATATATAAGGAATGCCTCCAAATTTTCAAGATACGATTAACTGCCGCCTACTCTAAATCGTGAGTAGCGTAATTCCTTTCATGCTTCCCTAACCGCCGGAAAAACATAGGCTCTAACCTTATCGTGTTGCGTCAGCACGCAACCCAGCCAAACACTCAAAATATTACCATACTAACCTAACCTCATTGTCTCTCAGGGGGGGGTTAGAACTGTAGTCGTGGTAAACTTATTTTCCAAAAACAGAGAAAGTGGCGAACGAGGCAAAAACCCGATCACGCGCGCGCCTCTGCGATCGAAGCGGGGCGCGGCGCTAATCATCGAGAGGCTGCAGAGAATCCAGCCGCGCGCCACGCATGCCAGAATCGGCCGCGCGCCAAATCACCAGTCTTGCGAAGTTCCGCCCGATGGCGGTCGCGGCGCCGACGCGGGAAAATCGAGTTAATTGGCGATTTTACGGCGAACTGCAGGAAAAGTTAGAGGCGGTTTTCAGCCTATAAAAGGAGAACCCTAGGAAGATTTTAAGAGTTCCCTTTCTTGCACAACACAAGGATTCTTGCTTTGAAGATTGGAGACCTTAAACTTAGTAATTTTCTTTTCTTTTCTTTTCTTTATTTCAGTTTTGTATGATGAACTTTGAATTAGTTCTTGTCATGTTAATGGCTAGGAACTAATTCTTTTATAGGGCTTTCCATGTTGATTCACTAGAAACTTATGTTATGAATTAATGCATGTCTATGGTTATTATTCTTCTTTGAGAGATTTATCCAATAATTGCTTTGAATGCTTGGTAATTAATTGACAACTAATTATCATTATATGATTTCTAATCAAACTTCGAAAGGAGGAGGTTGTGAATATGTTGTAAGTTGGGTAGACATATTTGGGTTGGGGATGAAAATACCTCAATTATTTATGTAGCGTTAATGAGAGGCTTAACAACCCTAATTTTACGCATGGTGCATGACGGTTAACTAGGTTTTTGTGCTTAATCCTCCTATAGAGTTATCCTTATCACCGAAAGGTAGGTAAGGTGCAATACTGGGGTTGAGTGTTTATATATCCTTAACGGGAATATAAAACGATTTCGTAAACCTGCTAGCTCCGAGAGAAGAAGACCATAGTTCATTGCATTGATAAATAACATAGGCGGATAGTTGAGGAGACATGGAAGCCCTATTTCCATCACAACTGAAGTAAACCTATAGTTAATTAGCTTTTATAATTATTAGTTATAAACCACAAAATCACATATCAATTACCAAATAGATACCAAAAGATAGATAGTTGGTACTTGAACCCTAATCCTTGTGGACGATATTCGGTCTTATCAAGACTATACTACTTGTCACGATAACGTGCACTTGCGTTAAAGTGTGTGCATCTTTTCGCGCATCAAATTTTTCGCGCCGTTGCCGGGGATTAGGCATAGTTCAATATCAAATTTATCTATTTTTAATTTTTAATTTGGTTTTTATTCTTTGTTAATTTTTATTTTTTTATTTTATTTTATTCTTTTTCGTTTTATGTATTTATTGTGTGAAAATAAGGGTGCCGTGATCCGTTGTTGGTTTTGATGCATCTCAAGGATCCTTTAGACATGGATTTCTACTGTCAATATGATAGAGCTCCAACCATAGAAGAATAAAGGGAGGAATTATGAGAAGCCATACTCAGTTTCGCTAGGTATCAAACTCAGTTCATGGACGAAACGAGATTGGCCATGAAGAAGTTGGAACTGCAAATAGGAGAACTCACAGTCATTTTTAACGTGACAAAGAAATTGAGGAGCCTGAACCAAACCCAACTATTGAGGAATCTGGTGAGATAGTTGGTGTAGAAAAGGAAAAGATTGCAGAGATCCAATTATTTACCTTCTTGGATTCTGTGGAATTTTTTTTTCTTGCACCTATTACAGAAGAAACACCACTAGCTATCACGGCTGATCCCCAATCAGGAAACCCATACCATCAAGGGTACCCCCTAGAGTTGAGAGATGTAGAGAATTTCACGGATTCCTACATTATAGAAAGCATAAAAGACAAGCCTGTCCTGTGTACTTGGGGGATAATTGTATGTTTAAGGCTTTCGTTTGAACAAATGGTCGTAGGGAAATTGAGACCTACAACAATAAATATGTGGATTGCAAGCAGTTCGCAGAAGGATCCAATGGGCACTCGTACCGGTTAATTGCGTCCGGCTAAAAGACGTTAAAGACAACGCTTGTTGGGAGGCAACCCAACATTTTCACATATGTTATTTTAATTTCTGTCTTTAGTTTATTTTATTTTGTCTAGAACAATCTTACGGTCTTGGGTTCTTGTGTTTGTGTTGTGATTGACAGGTGTAGGCAAATAAACTGAAGGGCGGAAAACTGAAGAAAAGCCAGGATTTCCAGAAAAGCGGGTAAGCGCCGCGGCGCCCAGGAGCAGGGCCGCGGCGCCAAAAGAACAGAAGAGGCGCTGAAGTTTAAGCGCCGCGGCTCCCAGGAGCAGGGTCGCGGCGCCAAAAATCCAGAAAAAAAATGCTAAGTCTAGGCGCTTCCAGAATGGCCGCGGCGGAAAATCCCGGCGAGTGCAGAGCCAGCGCGCGGAAAATCGAAGAGTGCAGAGCTGGCTGCGCCTAAGCGGAAATCTAGAAACTTAAAAACGCCCAGAAATCAGATTTGCCCCAATTTCAAAACCAAAACCTAACCCTTCTTCTCCACAAAACCCACGAAAATCCACAAATCCTCCACAAATCAAACCTAACCACAACCAAAACTCTTAAATTCCTAAAAACCCTTAGCTATCTCAACCAACAAAGCTCCATTCCATAGCCTCAAATCACCATTAGAAGCAAGAACACCCTGAAGAACACCATAAAAAGGTAATCTTTGTCTGTTCTTGAGATCTTTATTGTAGTCACAGGAGGTAGTAGTTTGAAGGAGTATTGTAGTGTTGAAGTAGTTGGGGTGCTAAAAAAATTGGTTGCGAAGTTTAGAGGAGGAGTAACAAGGAGGGTGTGGGTATTGAGTAGTAGAATTGAAGTTTGGGGGTGTTTGTGTTTAAGCTGCTAGATTGTTGATTGTGTTGGGGAACACTTGTGCTAATAATTTGTAAGTTGTACAAAGTAAGTTAACCATGTCTGCCAGGAAAAGAAGAGCCTCCACATCCACCTCAGCCCCACATTACGATGATACTAGGTTTGTGAGCTACGAAGCCTTCCAAAGATACAAAAAGCTTAGTACTAGGCCCTTAATCCCTGAAAGGGGAATGGACTATCAGAGGGAGTCGTTTGGGGAAGAGGATGTTTATGAGCCCATTCGGGCAATAATTGAGTTAAGGGGGTGGAGGAGATTTGTAAATCCGGAGAAGATAGCACCAATGAACACAACAATGGTGCGTGAATTCTATGCCAACTTTTCGGAGAAGGTGGAAAGGGGGTGCTTTGTAAGGGAAAATTATGTGCCTGTGACAGCAGAAGATGTAAATACACAATTGAAGACGGTTGATGTTGAAGAAAGTTGTGATTGGAACCACTTTAGAACATGGTCTAGAAGCACCTCCAACATCGACTGAAATAACATTGCAGACACAGTAAGCTACCCTGGGGCTGCATTTGATCTTGCAAGAAATGGGTCAAGAGGACTGAGCAGGTGTCAGTTCAATAAAGCAGCCAAGGGTTGGCTATATTTCATCAGTGCCCGTCTGATCCCATCAACGCACTTCACCAGAGTGCCAGAAGATAGGATCAAATTGATATATGGGATCATGACGGGGAAAACAATTGATGTGGGGAAGGAAATAGTGCAGAGCATTGAGGAAATCAGCAGGTTGGTGACAACAGGTGGATTGGGACATGGCTCAGTTATCACCAAGTTATGTCACATGAATGGGGTCCCTCCTACCCACTGATACTAATGAAAGAAACCAACTGTCTGTGTCCTATGGGATAGTGCACTCTTTCCCAGACCCAAGCCCCCCAGCAGCAAGAAGAAGAGCATCAGCAGCAGCAGCAGCAGCAGAGGCCGCAATGAACGAAGATGAGCCTGAAATAGGGGCTCAATAAGCGGCAGGACCTAGCCACCAGCCTACCACAGATTCAGAACCCCCAGTGCCTATGATGGAGCAGTTGCTCCAAAACCAGAGAATGATGATGCAACATTTCGACACAGTAATATAAGGACAACATGAGTTGAGACAGGGGCAACAAGAATTGAGGTAGGAGCAACAACAATTGCACCAGCAGTTTGACGAGATGAGTTCTCTGTTCAACCAATGGTCGATGCATTATCCACCGCCACCACCACCATTTTAGCCAAGTCTGTAAGTGTCTTATTTCTTTTATTGTATTTGAGTCTACACACATTGGGGACAATGTGTGATTTAAGTTTGGGGGGGGGGTGTTTTATTTGTGTTTTATTTGTGTTTTGTTGTTTTATGTATTTTTGAGTCACAATTTTTTTTCTTTTAAGTCATAATTGTCTGTCAAAAGATCATGTATGTTGTAGTTACTAGAAACACCTAGTGAAGTAAGGTGGAATAATGTAATGGAATTGAAGCAACTATCTAAACACCTAGGTTAGATATGCCAAAAACTCAAAAAATCTGTCTATTTGGAGTTTCTTGCTTAAATTGTGCATGCTAAATGATGAATACTTATGTGTTATGATTGCTTGCTATTTGAGGCGAAATAGTTAGGATATGCATGTTAGGGAGATGACTCAGGCATTTCTTTGATAGCCAATTCTTACCATTCTTTTCTATCCCGGACTTTAAATATATCCCTAGTCAGCCCCATTGAGCCTAAAAATTAAAACTTCTTCTTTGACACTCTATATTCCCACAAATTGTGCCATAAGTAAAAATATGAAATAAGTGGAATAAATTGTGTTAAAAAAGAGACAAAAAGAGTGAACAACTTTGATGCACCCCAATAAAAAAGTAATAAGAAATAGGCAAAAGCCTAAGTTTGGGGGTGCTTGTCATTATTATACTCTTCACTCTCCCAAAACAAAAAGAGGGAAAAGATAGAATTGAAGTGAAGAAAAGAACCAAAAGAAAAAGGGAAAAATGGAAAAGCTAAAGAGCTTATGGTACAAAGAATGAGCCTAAAATGCCTATTTTTACCTACCTATACCTAAGCCTACATTACAACCCTTAAAGTCCTGAAGATCTCTTTTATGCATATCCAAGATTAGTGGAGAATAGCAAGTAAAAATGCCATAGGATTTTTGAATTTATATGCATGAATTAGTAAGTTGACTTCCATTAAGCATGATGAATATGAGTCTGCGAAATATCTAGCTTAATGTGTTTAGTATGCTATATGTTCCTGCATATTATTCTGCTAACCTTCATGTTTTTCTAGATAACACTAATGCAGCAAAAGTGATCAATGTCAGTGAGTCTTTTATTGTCGTTCTTTGAGTCTTTTATTTTCTTTCTTTCTATCTTTGCTCGAGGGCGAGCAAAGGTTAAGTTTGGGGGTATTTGATCGGTGTATTTTATATACATTTTTTGAGTTAGTTTTAGTTAGTCTTTTGTCCCTTTTTGTACAAATAAGTGTTGTATTAGGATAGTTTTTCTTTCTTTTGAGTCAAAGTGGTTAAAATGGCCAAATGGCGGAAAAGGAGCTAAAAGAGGGCAAAAGAGGAGGTTGCAGAGCCAAAAACAGAGAAAGTGGCGAACGAGGCAAAAACCCAGATCAGCGCCGCGACACCTCCTGCAGTCAGAAGCAGGGCCGCGGCGCCCACAGACAGCAGAAATCAGGGCCGCGGCGCCAAATCACCCGAAGTGCTGCAGAAGTTCCGGCGCCGCGGCGCCGAAAGCAGGGCCGCGGCGCCGACGCGGGAAAATCAGGTTAATTGACGATTTTCTGGGCCAGGCCTGCAGGGAAAAGTTAGAGGCGGTTTTCAGCCTATAAAAGGAGAACCCTAGGCAGATTTTAAGAGTTCCCTTTCTTGCACAACACAAGGATTCTTGCTTTGAAGATTGGAGACCTTAAACTTAGTAATTTTCTTTTCTTTTCTTTTCTTTATTTCAGTTTTGTATGATGAACTTTGAATTAGTTCTTGTCATGTCAATGGCTAGGAACTAATTCTTTTATAGGGCTTTCCATGTTGATTCACTAGAAACTTATGTTATGAATTAATGCATGTCTATGGTTATTATTCTTCTTTGAGAGATTTATCCAATAATTGCTTTGAATGCTTGGTAATTAATTGACAACTAATTATCATTATATGATTTCTAATCAAACTTCGAAAGGAGGAGGTTGTGAATATGTTGTAAGTTGGGTAGACATATTTGGGTTGGGGATGAAAATACCTCAATTATTTATGTAGCGTTAATGAGAGGCTTAACAACCCTAATTTTACGCATGGTGCGTGACGGTTAACTATGTTTTTGTGCTTAATCCTCCTATAGAGTTATCCTTATCACCGAAAGGTAGGTAAAGTGCAATACTGGGGTTGAGTGTTTATATATCCTTAACGGGAATATAAAACGATTTCGTAAACCTGCTAGCTCCGAGAGAAGAAGACCATAGTTCATTGCATTGATAAATAACATAGGCGGATAGTTGAGGAGACATGGAAACCCTATTCCCATCACAACTGAAGTAAACCTATAATTAATTAGCTTTTATAATTATTAGTTATAAACCACAAAATCACATATCAATTACCAAATAGATACCAAAATATAGATAGTTGGTACTTGAACCCTAATCCTTGTGGACGATATTCGGTCTTATCAAGACTATACTACTTGTCACGATAACGTGCACTTGCGTTAAAGTGTGTGCATCTTTTCGCGCATCACTGGGGTCCCTTACCCCTCCGTATTTTCTTACAATCTTTCTCGTCAGTACAGATGCTACCACCTTTTCTCGAGGTGTTCTTACTGCCCATTATCTACTAATGGTCTTACACTTGTCTGGGGTAATCATATCTCGTGCAACTTACATAACCATAGTCGTATTCTCTTTAATCATTCTGGTCATAACCTTACCTTATGCTTATTATTAGCAAAAATATTTCTATCTTGATTCATAATCAAATGCGCATTTCATACTAAGATTTTTATCCTTACGACACTTCCTCTTCCATTTCGTAACGTCGTTCTTAATTACCCCAACACAATACTTTTCCCACGGTTATCTAAAACTGTAACCTATGGCATGACGATACTGAAGACCTTACCAATCTCCTATCCTTCGTCTAACAACATGGGTACACATAACCCCATAATACGTAAAACTGTCCTTACGTGGGGGAGAGAACTTATCTCCATTAAGTAAACTTTCCTTGGAGTCACAACCCTAATCACAGGGTCCTCTTGCGGTCCAGTAAATATCTAATGGTCACGCACTGCCTTAAAGTCGTGTAGATTTTCAAAACCTACCAAAAACGTCTCCTGTTTTCTGTAGGCAGCACTCGTACTTATCTTATTCTTGCTTGCGCGCTATCCTGAACTTATCCGGAAGGTCGTGGCCCTGACCTCCACACCAAACCAACTACAAGTACATCCAAGGGCACTTAGCATAAACTCCTTCAAATTCGAGTATTTATTACTTTCTGCATTAATTTACCTCCACTGAACAAGTCACACAAACTTATTAAAATACAAAATGTCAAAGAAGGAAGGAAAATTCACTGGTTACCACCACTTCTCTTCTTTTTCACTCGATAACCGGCTTACCGGGAAACTGGTACCGAATCAATCTCTCTCTGTAGTCCACGTTGGCATAACAAGAGGCCAACTAGCCCGTACTCATAATGACCTCGATATGCGTCATGCGACTCTGCTAGGTCTGCTAGGATCCAACGACTGTATCGTTACCGGCAACTATTATCTACCCACTCAGCTACCACCCAACACTCATGGGTGTAGTCACCTCGAAAGGTCCTCATGGATTCAGGCTCCATTTCTTTACACTTGGTTGCTCTCTTTCTTACTGGTCGTACTCTTCCCGTACTTCCAAACTTATTCTAGCGTACGTACATAGCCTTCATACTGATTCGGGCCTCCAATCTTTGGAGTTACTTATTCTAAACAACATAAGGCCATTTCCGGCTCTCACAACCTGGTTCCGGCGGAATGCGTCCACGAACCCGTAAAATGATTAACTAAACTTGGGCCTTGCACCCTCGTGACCCTGTCACGTAACGGGACTACTACCAATTGATCCCATTCCATTTCAAGCTATGGGGCGACCCTTAATAGGTCCTCAACTCGACTCGGCGTCACACTTAACTCTTATCCTTGGTCTGTCTTAACCTTTTACTACCCGAGAAGGCCTTATATACCTAAGGTCTCGGTGGTTATCAACATTCTTAGGCTCGCAATTTCCATGCTCCACGCCTACCTTATCAGTCCCCCCCGCAAACGGGTACAAAAACTTCTCGTAATACCATAATCGTGTTGTCTTGACCACAACAACCGTACTTACTCCATACGGATCTCATCCGTACCATTTTCTTAATCATACTATGTAGCTCAATCTATTAACATAGTCTTCCATTAATTCCCTTAATAATAACTTCTTAAGGGTTCATTTCCTTCTAAGACAACTCATCATCTCCTAATTATCTCAAATTAGCACGTAAAACCTTACTGAGAGTCCATTAACTGCTCCTACCTTCCCGGTATTTATTTAGTCCTTACCAAATCCTGGTAACCTAAAACCATTCTAGGCAACACGCGTCCGACCCTCATACATAAATCCGTATAATTGTATGTCACAATACCAACTATACTACAAACATTACCTACCTGGATACGCAATCCACATCATCTTTCCTGGTCATCACGCTTTCTCAGAATGCAAAACAACATAACTTGTAGGAGAGATGACCTAACCACACTTTCATCGCACGATATTAGAGTGAGAATAATGGAAACCAATCTTAAATGTCCTGAAACCTCCTGATTATAGATGTGGTGCACAACACACCGATAATCAAGACTCTACTAGACACGGTCTGTAGACACTTTCCGAGGACTAACTGCTCTGATACCACTTTTGTCACGACCGGGCAAGCCGCGATTGGTGCCCTACACAGGCACGCTTTCGTATACATCGAGAATAGCGTGAACATACACAACTCCCAAAATAAAAATCACGTTTAGACAATAGACATCAACCGGCTAGCCGATAAGGCCGCCTTTCGTAACATATACATAATACAAAATTAAAATGGTACATATCTGTTCTTGCAAAACCCAAACAACTGTGACTACAGACCTCTAAGAACAACAACTGTGGCGGGACAGGGCCCTGCCATACCCCTGAATGTACAACGACCGACCATACCAGGGATCTCTACTGAGGATAAGCCTCCGGAGTAATGAAGCTTCTCAACAGCCGAACAGTGATCCTAAGAGTGAGGATCAACAACCTGTATACTCTACCTGCGGCATGAACGCAGCCCCCCGAAGGAGGTCAATACAACATGTACCAAATATGTGAAACTGAATGTACTGTATTGAAATCATAAGTCTAAAATAAAACTGGAGACATGTATGATAACTCATATAACAATACATTGTACCTTACAAACAATGAGAGTAAACAAGAGTATACTTTACTGCATAAAAATATGAGGCTCATGATCAAAGCAGGGCCACCCGCCCGCAGTACCATTAAGCAATCCTACTCCTGGGACTATTTCACCCGCAAGGGTCGTATGGACGCGCATGAGGTATTCCTCGCATAGTATCAGATCCGCATAGTCGTGGTAGACCGCGTGAGGTATTCCTCGCATAGGACTGGTCCGCCCCGCATGGGACTATTTCACCCGCATAAGACCTTTCGGACCCGCATGAGGTATTCCTCGCATCATGGGTAGCAAATCCACGGAATATGCAAATGCCACAAACCCGAGGAATGACCCCGTAATGCACAATATATCACTAGCACAAACGGCTATCATACATAACATAAGCAATACCGGCTTATCATACATAACATAAGCACTACCGGCTTATCATACTTTACATAAGCAAGTTAAGAAATCCTCCTAACTTCTTATTAGTCTTATTCATATACACTCTCATTTTAGTTTACTTAAGGCACTAACATGTCATTATAAAATCCGGGAATTTAACCCAAAATACTACGTACTTCTATTTCTTTAAAATGACTCTTTTTCATATAAAACTTCCAAGATACTAATAACCGTAGTATCAAGTCATAACTATTTTCAAGACAAGTCACAATACCTTTTAGAAATACATTTATAGGCTTCTAAATCAAGTGACTTCTTTCTTTTAAAACTTTAAGCAATTGATGCCTTTAAATCGATTTTGTCACGACCCGACCCCGGGCCCGCTACTGGTGCCCTACCTGGGCACCCTTACAGGTATACATCAGAGATAATCAGCGGAACATACATAAAAAAAAAAACAAAACAACGAGAATTTAAACAACAGGTTAGCCGATAAGGCTACCTCCCTGGACACATATACATATACATAAACAACAACAGTTATATCCCTTTTTTATTTTTTTACAAACTGACCCACAACATGTGACTACAGACCTCTAAGAATTTCAACTGTGGCGGGACAGGGCCCCGCCATACCCCTGAATGTACATAGATCTACAACATCAGGGAAACCGTACCAAAAAGATAAGCCTCCGGAGTGAATGGAGCTTCTTCCCAAAAACTGAACAGAGATCCCAAGAGCACGGATCACCAACCTGTGTACCTAACACCTGCGGGCATGAATGCAGCCCCCCGAAGGGGGTCAGTACAACAAGTACCGAGTATAGAACAGAAATAAGGTGCAACAACCAAATCATAACTTTATAAAAGAATGTCATTTTAACTCCTGAAATCAATCGTATATTAATCGTTCCTTTCCTTCTTTCAATAAGAATTAACATCAAATTATTACATACATACTTAAGAATTTGATCAAGTTTTTCCACATACTTACATATCTTACATAACATAATTCGGCCCTTCATGGAGGGACTTCTTATATGGAAGCTAACTTTGATTATTCATACGTGATAACGTATTCCGGCCCATTTGCGGGACACGGTGTACTGATGAATCATGTGACATAATCCGGCCCGCCTGTGGAGCTCGGTGTACTGTGGAATCATGTAGCATAATTCGGCCCGCCTGTGGAGCTCGGTGTACTGTGGAATCATGTAGCATAATCCGCCCGCTGTGAGCTCGGTGTCTTGTGGAATCATGTAGCATAATCCGCCCGCTGTGGAGCTTGTCTTGTGGAATCATGTAGCATAATCCGCCCGCTGTGGAGCTCGGTGTAAGATGGCGTAACCCGCTATGTGTAGGCTCGGGGTAATATGGCGTAATCGGCCTATGTGTAGGCTCGGTGTATCTCATAACGTAATCCGCCTATTTGTAGGCTCGTGCATTTCATAACGTGTCCGGCCTATTTGTAGGCTCGGTGTGATTTTCCTTACATAACATTTTAAATCGTATTATTACTTCTTCTTAAGTCGTTATAACAACTTCCCATAAAGCTATTATAACAACCTTTCATTTTAGAGAACTTAAGGCACCTTATTCTTGCAACATTAGGGAAACTAAACCCAAAAATACTACGTACATACATACTTAAAAGAATCATAAAATTTCTTTCTTTTTAAAGCTCAAGTCACATACTCTTTTGGAAACCATCTTCTTAACTTTTGATATAAATTAAGAAGCCATACTTTTTAAAGTTTAGTCATTTCCACTAATAAAATCAAGGCTTATAATATTAACACCTCGTAGCATACACTCTTTAAAATCATGTCGCTTATACTTATAAAAAAAATATAAAGTTACATACACTTCCAAAACCAAATAACTTATTCTCTTAAAATCATATAACTTCCACTATTAAAATCAATCCCTTTTTCACGTATAAATTCAACTCATTTTCGAACATAAATCCACTTACTTACTTTAAATAAATTAAGACACATAGCTTTAAATCAAATCTCATAATTTCCTAACCATTCTTACCAACATCTCCCATAAGACTTAGCAAGGACTTAGGACAATTTAACATACTTTTAACTTAGAGTCGACAATGTGAATACTTCTTAACTTCTAAGAGTAGAAGGAATCATGAAATACTATCATATGGATATTTCATACGTAGGATCATGCCAAAGAAAGAAGAGGTTCACATACCTTGCGACGACTAGCGACAAGTTGCAAAATGCTCCAAAGTACTATAACCTTGCTAGCCTTTCCACCCTTCAAGTAGAATACACTACTCGTAATACTTCAACCTATAATAGTCATAACACGTCCATTAACCTCTAGCTTCAATCGTAGAATATTCTAAGTGTAAAGTCTCCAAATTCTACGGAAAATCGGACAAAGACTTCCTTTGTTTCTACTTACTTTGCCACCTTTTCAAGGCGAATTCAATAACCAAACACGCCACATTTAAGGCCCAATCAATGCAATTAATAATAGGGATTACACGCCTACTAGGCGTGTAAAATTCGCCACAAAAGATATCAAACTAATACAAACTACTAGTCCAATTTCGGCCACATTGAGTACAATAACACCAATTCTTATCCAATTTCCATTTCAATCCAAGTTGTTAACATAACATGATATCAAGTCGCAATCGATTATAACCACTATAATCTTCAAGTAAGTAACATGCGACGATTCTAATAAACGACCAAATTGTAATCCAACTTCACAAGGCTTAAATGACATTTCGGATTTAAGGCTACAATCAATCCATAATACTTATAAAACTTCTACACATAAACTTCATGCTAGCAACATGTAAAGCTAACAACAATATATATAATCTTGTAACACTTTTAAGGGACAAGATTATTACCTCAACGAATCCTAATCCAACTCCAATTCCGAAGTCGATCCTTAGCAACTTAGAGCCTCTCCAAGACACTTCAATCCGCTACTTGAGACCCTTAGAAAAATAACAACAACTTTCCTTCAAACTTCCAAACAAAACCTAGAAAAGCAACTAGGTTTTCGCCTTGCGATCAATACAAAAACTATCTTTTCCGGGATTTTTCTATTGAGATACACTTACAATACACTCATGAACCTTGGTTTAAAGTGTGGAGCTAAATGGACAACAAACAAATTTTTTTGTGTTGGGACATAGCCAAACCCGAGAGCCCCTCCATTGTGTTCTTGAGATTCTTGAAAATTTCTCTAAGTGTTGGACTTTGTCTTGCTACTAGTAGTATAATATAGCACAATGGAGGGTCAAGATGTGCCCAAATGTGAGGCTTGGATGAGTTCCAATTAAATATCAAGACTTGTGGACCCTTTGACCAAGTCAATTATGTCAAGCTCTTCAAGTTGCAAGACTTGTATTCCTAACAAGGGTCAAATGTCCCTTGTGCCCATGCTACATTTCGTCCAAGACAAACATAAGGGGGGTGACACGTGTCGCCCTCCCATTCGTCACAATATTCGTTTTTCGACAATTTCATAATTCCGATAAATTTTTACAAGTCTCAAATCTTAACACTTGTGAGTTCTTACGTACGATCTTAAAACATGTCTTGTAAATACGGGGTGTAACATTCTTCCCCCCTTAGAAACATTCATCCCCGAATGTTCTTTCGGAGTCAAACTTATGATTTCTTGGCATAGTCTCATAAAACTACACTTAGTAAAACCTAATTATGCCACATATGGCCCTAGTACACCGCACTTGCATATTTATTCATCACAACCCAAATGAGGAAACAAATCCAAAGTGTGCACCATCACTATCTTCTCACATTCATGGCCTAAAAGGATTATCTTTTCATTCTTCCAACTTACTTCTAGCATACATACATAATCTCAATATTATCCGTTCTTGATACTTAAACATACAACAACCTTATCATGCATACAAATCTCTAAAGGGTCGAAGATATACCTGAAATCATATAGGCGGTTCAAAGGACCGCTAAAACTGGGAACTTCCACCACGACCTCTGCCACGGCAGGTGTATGAACATCTGCCTAGCTATCAAGGCGAAGAACCCGCGAATCGATCCAGATCGTGCTATCCTCCGTAACTCTCCTACTAGGACAATCCTCAACATATGGCCCCGACGGCCACAGAATAGAATACCCGAGCACGACGACATTCCCGTGGTGATGTCGCCACACTGGACAACGAGGGAAGAGTGGCCCGATCGCTAGAACCCATGCGCGCATACGGTCCAAGCTCGAGCTCGACCGGCCTCGAATTACCGGTGATCCAACCTCCCGCGTAAAGCGAGAAGGAGCACTGCGTACGTGAAATGTAGACCTAGCTCGCTTGAGGCTCTCCTCGAAAATCACCCCAACCTCGCTGTCACGCCCTCTTGAGCTGGCCTTGGTCTGGTCGGTCCTCTCTCTCCCTGTCCTCAACCCCCTGTGCATATGTCTGCATCCTGGAAATATCCATACCGGGCTGAAGAGCCACCCCCAAGCATGCAGTAATCATATGACGGTCTAGCCCCATCAAATAACGATGAACTATATCCGCCATGTCAGCTACAATAGTGTGCGCATGCCTGGCCAAGGAGTCAAACTCCAGGCTGTACTCCCTGATAGGCCTCTCATTCTGCCTCAAGGTCAAGAATCTATCTACACGGGATCTACTCATCTCAGGAGGTAAAAAGTGATCCATAAAGGCCTTTGTGAACTCCTCCCAAACAGCTGGAAGAGCACCCACACCCCTAGACAGTTCCCATGACTCAAACCAGTTCAACACAATATCGCTGCAGGAAGAGGCTAGCATAACAGACTCTGTCTTCGAAGCCCTAAGAACCTGCATAGTCCGCTGTAGCTGCTGAATGAACTCCTGCGGATCCTCCTCAGACCTCGAACCATAAAACTCGGGCGGATGACACCCCAGAAAATCCCGAATCCGCAAACCGTCGCTCTGGGTTAGATTCTCGCTCCCGCGCTGCCCTGCTACTATACTGGTCAATAATCGGATCTGCTCCCCATAGTCTCTATACTCAACACCTGGCTGCGGAACTGGAAGCTCTGGTACCGGAACCTCTGGAGCTACTGCCGCTCTCGGCTCCTCTAATACTGTTGGCGTGGCTGAACTCGCCGACCCGCCTACTACCTCAGGCATAGTCTGTGCCTGAGTCCTAGTAACCCTCTGCGCACCACTGGTAGCTCCAGCTGCTGCCTTGCCCTTCTGGGCCCTGGTCGCCTTCCGTGGAGGCATAGTTGATTCATATATATAAGAATACGTTAGAAACGGATCAACCTATTAATACAGCTCTACTGCACGATCTCAGAGTGAGAAGAATGGAAACCAATCCTAAATGTCCTGCAGCCTCCTGATTATAGATGTGGTGCACAACACACCGATAATCAAGACTCTACTAGACACGGTCTGTAGACACTTTCCGAGGACTAAGCGCTCGATACCACTTTTGTCACGACCACCCGGGCGTGCAGTGCCCTACCTGGGCACCCTTACAGGTATACATCAGAGATAATCAGCGGAACATACATGAAAAAAAAACAACGAGAATTTAAACAACAGGTTAGCCGATAAGGCTACCTCCCTGGACACATATACATATACATATACATAAACAACAGCAGTTATATCCTTTTTTTTTTTTACAAACTGACCCACAACATGTGACTACATACCTCTAAGAATTTCAACTGTGGCGGGACAGGGCCCCGCCATACCCCTGAATGTACATAGATCTACAACATCAGGGAAACCGTACCAAAAAGATAAGCCTCCGGAGTGAATGGAGCTTCTTCCCAAAAACTGAACAGAGATCCCAAGAGCACGGATTACCAACCTGTGTACCTAACACCTGCGGGCATGAACGCACCGAAGGGTCAAGACATAAATTTGAGTATGGAATGTAAATAAGGTGCAACAACCAAATCATAACTGTATAAAAGAATGTCATTTTAACTCCTGAAATCAATCGTATATTAACCGTTCCTTTCCTTCTTTCAATAAGAATTAACATCAAATTCTTACATACATAAGAATTTGATCAAGTTTTTCCACATACTTACATATCTTACATATCTTACATAACATAATTCGGCCCTTCATGGAGGGACTTCTTATTTGGAAGCTGACTTTGATTATTCATACGTGATAACGTAGTCCGGCCCATTTGCGACACGCATCTTGATGAATCATGTGGCATAATCCGCCCGCTGTGGAGCTCTGTCTTGTGGAATCATGTAGCATAATCCGCCCGCTGTGGAGCTCGGTGTCTTGTGGAATCATGTAGCATAATCCGCCCGCTGTGGAGCTCGGTGTCTTTGTGGAATCATGTAGCATAATCCGCCCGCTCGCGAGCTTGCTTGTGGAATCATGTAGCATAATCCGGCCGTCTGGAGCACGGTGTAAGATGACGTAACCCGGCCTATGTGTAGGCTCGGGGTAATATGGCGTAATCCGGCCTATGTGTAGGCTCGGTGTATCTCATAACGTAATCCGGCCTATTTGTAGGCTCGGTGCATTTCATAACGTAATCCGGCCTATTTGTAGGCTCGGTGTGATTTTCCTTACATAACATTTTAAATCGTATTATTACTTCTTCTTAAGTCGTTATAACAACTTCCCATAAGCTATTATAACAACCTTTCATTTTAGAGAACTTAAGGCACCTTATTCTTGCAACATTAGGGAAACTAAACCCAAAAATACTACGTACATACATACTTAAAAGAATCATAAAACTTCTTTCTTTTTAAAGCTCAAGTCACATACTCTTTTGGAAACCATCTTCTTAACTTTTGATATAAATTAAGAAGCCATACTTTTTAAAGTTTAGTCATTTCCACTCATAAAATCAAGGCTTATAATATTAACACCTCGTAGCATACACTCTTTAAAATCATGTCGCTTATACTTATAAAAAAAATATAAAGTTCCATACACTTCCAAAACCAAATAACTTATTCTCTTAAAATCATATAACTTCCACTTTTAAAATCAATCCCCTTTTCACGTATAAATTCAACTCATTTTCGAACATAAATCCACTTACTTTAAATAAATTAAGACACATAGCTTTAAATCAAATCTCATAATTTCCTAACCATTCTTACCAACATCTCCCATAAGACTTAGCAAGGACTTAGGACAATTTAACATACTTTTAACTTAGAGTCGACAATGTGAATACTTCTTAACTTCTAAGAGTAGAAGGAATCATGAAATACTATCACATGGATATTTCATACGTAGGATCATGCCAAAGAAAGAAGAGGTTCACATACCTTGCGACGACTAGCGACAAGTTGCAAAATGCTCCAAAGTACTATAACCTTGCTAGCCTTTTCACCCTTCAAGTAGAATACACTACTCGTAATACTTCAACCTATAATAGTCATAACACGTCCATTAACCTCTAGCTTCAATCGTAGAATATTCTAAGTGTAAAGTCTCCAAATTCTACGGAAAATCGGATAGCACTTCCTTTGTTTCTACTTACTTTTCCACCTTTTTCAAGGCCGAATTCAATAACCAAACACGCCACATTTAAGGCCCAATCTATGCAATTAATAATAGGGGATTACACGCCTACTAGACGTGTAAAATTCCGCCCCACAAAAGATATCAAACTAATACAAACTACTAGTCCAATTTCGGCCACATTGAGTACACTAACACCAATTCTTATCCAATTTCCATTTCAATCCAAGTTGTTAACATAACATGATATCAAGTCGCAATCGATTATAACCACTATAATCTTCAAGTAAGTAACATGCGACGATTCTAATAAACGGCCAAATTGTAATCCAACTTCACAAGGCTTAAATGACATTTCGGATTTAAGGCTACAATCAATCCATAATAGTTATAAAACTTCAACACATAAACTTCATGCTAGCAACATGTAAAGCTAACAACAATATATATAATCTTGTAACACTTTTAAGGGACAATATTATTACCTCAACGAATCCTAATCCAACTCCAATTCCGAAGTCACTCCTTAGCAACTTAGAGCCTCTCCAAGACACTTCAATCTGCTACTTGAGACCCTTAGAAAAATACCAACAACTTTCCTTCAAACTTCCAAACAAAACCTAGAAAAGCAACTAGGTTTTCGCCTTACGACCAATACGAAAACTATCTTTTCCGGGATTTTTCTATTGAGATACACTTACAATACATTCATGAACCTTGGTTTAAAGTGTGGAGCTAAACGGACAACAAACAATTTTTTTTTGTGTTGGGACATAGCCAAACCCGAGAGCCCCTCCATTGTGTTCTTGAGATTCTTGAAAATTTTTCTAAGTGTTGGACTTTGTCTTGCTACTAGTAGTATAATATAGCACAATGGAGGGTCAATATGTGCCCAAATGTGAGGCTTGGATGAGTTCCAATTAAATATCAAGACTTGTGGACCCTTTGACCAAGTCAATTATGTCAAGCTCTTCAAGTTGCAAGACTTGTCTTCCTAACAAGGGTCAAATGACCCTTGTGCCCATGCTACATTTCTGTTATACCCCGTAGTTGCAGGGTATGTATGTGAGGACGTACGTACGAGAGTACGGCAGAAATTTTGAAAAGAAAGAAAGATGTGAGTTTTTGACGGAAAAGTTTCCGGTAATTTGTGAAGAAAAAGGTTCGTTAATGGGAATTGGATTCCCAGATTTGATATTTGGACTTCATAGATTATATTAGAATTTTGAGATTTTATTTTCGGAAATAGTCACGTGGGGCCCACGGGTGAAATTTACTGATTTTGGGCCCGCTTTGTTTTTGAGATTTCGGTATTTTGGATATTTTGGAAGACGAAATATTCAGGCGAATCGGGGCGACACGTGTCACCCCACGTGGCACCCGGCGAATTATCTTTGTGCACAACACTTTCGGTAGTCGTTTTTCGACGAAACGTTTTACATAACTTGTTAGGGGAAAATTCCGTCTATGTCGTTTTGTATTTTTGCGGATTTTTCCGAGCGGATTAACATTTTTGGGCCAACGAGGGTGACACTTGTCACCCTCAGTGACGGTTTGGGTAAGCGAGGGGACGTCTTCCTCCTTATTTTGTGCCTTGTTTTGGCCTTGTTTGGTGCATTGTTTTGTAGCATGTTTTGTGGAGTAGGGTTAGGGTGCACTTGGCTTGATCTTGGCCCTACACTTGCCTTGCACTTGGCATGATCTTGGCCATTGTCGCCTTGGCTTGTGCTATAAATACCCCCCTTAGTGATGAACTTATTCATCCACTCCTCACTTTGTCTTAGCCTTGAAAACTCTCCCTCCCATCTTGAGTGTTCTCGTCCTAAGCCTTCCCCTCCCCTGAGTGGCCTCAGGCGAGAGCCTCCTCCCCTCGGAGTGCCGCCAATTTTTCTCAGAATATGGAACCGTGAGGTTAGAAGTTAATAGGCGTTTGTGGCCTTATAGGTGGAAATCGCGAGTAGCGTATTCTACTTGAAGAGTGGAAACGGCTAGCCGTGTTCTGATCTTGTGGAGCGTTTGCTTATTGGCGATAATCGTCGCGAGTTATCTGCACCTCTTCCTATCCTTCGAGCATGATGCTTTGTAACCTATGGAGTTCGGTAGACGTACCTGTGTTAAAAGAGTTGGTTGGTTTAAAACATAGGGTGTTATAATAGGTTTATGGTATGTTAGTTTTAACGACTCTATGTAGGTAAAAGATTGGTTTGTTGATTGTAGAAGTTAAGAGACTTGATCTTGAAAGATAAGAGACTTAACTTGTTTTACTTGTTATTAACATTTGGTTAAAAGTGTTGTGAAACCTCATTCATGAGTAATGAGTACTTGGTTTTAAAAGAATAATGTTTTATTGATTTGGAAATGCGAATAAGTGTCGAACAAACCACGAAGCGCTAATAAAGGAAAGTGTATTGACAAATAACAATTGTTATTAAAACCAAGAGAAACCTCCATCTGCATGAAGCTAAGATAAGACAAAATTGTATTACATTTCCTAGATCATGGTCTTTGTAACAAGATTGTTGTAAACAAGAATAAACGGCTCACGTACAAGACATATGCTACTCAATTGTTTTAAAAGAGATTAAGACTATGAGTTATGAAACCTTTCTAAAATGAGAAACTTGAGCATTTGAAATTAGGCAAACTTGAACGTTTGGAAAAGAATAATGTTGTTACTTAATTTTACAAAGGGAAGTATTTTGGTTTACTTAAAAAGATAGTCACTCTATTTTATGCTACGGGTATTATGTGACTTTTGTGAAAGAAGCGGATCCTTTAAAAAGAGTTAATATACACAGTACTTTAGGGTTAAAACCCAGACTTTGATACAAAAATGGAAGTACCTTGAGTTGTGTGTAACTTGCCTATGCTTGTTGTTGTGTAACTCGCCTATGCTTGTTTGTGATAGCCTTTGTTGTGCAAGTGTTGATATCAGGTGACTTCTTGGGAAGGAGTGGATCTTTTTATGAAAGTCTAGAAGTATGGTAATTTGCTTGAGCTTGTTTGTCATAGCCTGGTTGTGCGGTATGTTGTTGTTAATGTCACATGGACATGTCTACACCGATGCAGAATTCCGGGGGCATGTGGCCATGCGGCAGGGTTGATTACCCGGTATATTGTTATTGAGGTCACAGGGACATGTCTACACCGATGCAGAATTCCGGGGGCATGTGGTCAGGTGGCGGGCTTGATCACCCAGTATATTGTTGTTGAGGTTGCATGGGCATGTCTACACCGAGGTAGAATTCCGGGGGCATGTGGCCATGCGGCATTGTTATTACTGTTGCATCATGGACATGTCTACACCGATGCGTAAATTCGGCATGCGGCCATGATGCGAACATGATTGATGTGGTGGGCGTGAGACCCATAGTTATATTTGAGTGATGGCTTGAGGGCGTGAGTCCCTGACTTGACTTGACTGCTTTTATGTTGCGTACTGTATATTGGTTATCATACATGTCTCCTGTTTTATATAGACTGTTATGATTTAAGCGCAGATTTTCGCCACATACTTGGTACTGTTATCGTCCTCGGGGCCGCGTCATGCCGCAGTAGAGTACATCGGTAGTGGATCCTCGCCATAGGATCACGTCAACAGATTGGGAAGCTCCGTTTCTCCGGAGGCTTATTCTTTGGTATGTGTTCCCTGAGTTGTAGGTTCTTGTACATTCAGGGGTATGGCGGGGCCCTGTCCCGTCATGGTTGTTATAAATCTTAGAGGTCTGTAGTACTGTTGTGGGCAGGGTTGTAAAAAAAGGATTAAACTGTTCGGGTTTTATGTATATATACAGAAGGCAACTGTTTTTGGTTGGCATGTTTTATGATCATATATCTTGTTTCATGTTTATGTTTTATTTTCCGTTGGTTTTCTCTGATGTTGTATCACTAGGGTGCCCGGGGTAAGGCACCAGTCACGGGCCCGGGATCGGGTCGTGACAAAAGTGGTATCGAGCGATTAATCCTCGGAAAGTGTCTCTGACCGTGTCTAGTAGAGTCTTGATTATCGATGTGTTGTGCACCACATCTATAATCGAGGCCGCAGACATTTAGGATTGGTTTCCATTCTTCTCATTACGAGATCGTGCCTTAGAGTTGTGTTGTAAGTTGGACCCTCCGACGTATCTCGTTTTACGATTATGCCTCCGCGCAAGGCAACCGTGAGCCCGAAGCGGCAAGGCGGCCGAGGAGGCGCTAGTGAGATCTGAGGAGTACGAGGCGCGCAGCCCTGACAAGACTGAGGTTGTGCTTCAGACGGCGAGTTTTGGACGCCGCCCAAAGAGAGTTTAGAACCGCAGCGGTGGCTGCCGAGACCACGACACGAGCCTCCATCCCCACACTGGAGCAGATGAGACGGGTACAAGGAGATGGCGATTCTTGGCGCCGTGGTCGTGGCCGACACGAGATAGGCCTGACGCATAGCCTGGGCCCAAGAGCACCGTGGTTCACCCCGAGCGTAGTTTGAGGCTACGTGACTTTACGAGTCAGAGCCCGCCGTTGTTCTATGGATCGAGCCGAGGATGACCTCGTGAGTTTATCCGACACACTGGATCATGAGAGTGATCGAGTCTCGAGGCGTAATCGGTGGTATTGGTTCGCATCACCGCGTGATCCGCAGCTGATGGTTTGATTCATGGGAGCTTTCCCGGGAAGAGCATGCGCTTCCAGCCGTTTGGGACGAGTTCTCAAGGGCTTTTCTTGCACATTTCTTGCCCCCACAGATGAGGAGGGCTCGGGCCGACAGATTTTTGACGTTGAGGCAGCACGGGCGGACGGTTAGAGAGTACAATGTGGAGTTCAACTCATTAGCTCGGTATGTTCCCGCTGTAGTAGCTGATATGGAGGATAGAGTGCACCGCTATGTCACCGGGCTAGATGATTACTTGGCAGAGGCTTGTTCGGGTGTAGCTCTTCTGCCGGGCATGGACATTGCCCGCACGCAGCTCACGACCGGATGTGAGGCACGGAGAGGTCGACGGATTGACCAGATCGCGAAAAGAGGCGAGCAGTGGGTCCTTTGGTGACTTTCGAGGCGGACCGCCTCGCGAACGAGCTAGTTGTGTACCTCCGCCCGGCAGAGTGGTCCTCCACAACCTTGAGCATCCAGAGTATTCGGAGCGGTCGGGCTCCGGGTTGAGTTTCGAGGAAGTAAGGCGGCCGGATGTGGTCACCCTACCTCGTGGTCGATGTGGTAGACCGCATTTCGGGAGTGTCGTGGTGCCAAGGAGCTTGTTATTTTTGCGGCAGCAGGCCATTTTGCGAGGAACCGTCCGACCAAGGGAGGCACGGATGTTACGACTCACCTTCAGGATCGATGGTGGTTCATCACCTTCTGATTATGCGCCTGTATGATGTGCCTATGATAAGAGTGACGCGGTGGATACGGTATATCCTTAACCTCTAGAGTTTTGTATCTTGATGTGTTTAGTATTATGTTCGATAGCTCTGTGCTAAAATGTGATTTAGACACTGGTTATTGTAGAAGCGGTAAGCTGGGGCATGGTAAGTGTGAACCTTAGACTATTTCACGATTGAGATCTTAGAGGTGAGGTCGTCTTGTGTAAAAGATTTATTTTATGTTTGACCTTTATCAGAGTGCGTAGTATACGTCGGATTTATTTGTGTGATAAGTCCATGGGTAGTGTGAAATGGAAGTGGTAGCTTTCATGACTTGATAGGTAAGATTGTTCCGTTTCGAGGGGCAAGTGTTGGCGCGATTGTGGGTCGGGTTGACGGCCGCTCGCGGGTCGACCCGCAGCCCGGTTTTGGGTGGGGTCAGTTCTGGGTAGTCCCGCCAGGTGGTAGGGTCACGGGGGTGCTAGGCCCCAGTTTAGGTGACCATCGTATGAGTTCGTGGATGTGTTCGACCAGAAGCGGTTCGTGAAGGCCAGGAATGGCCTTGGCGGAACAGTGAAGCTAGTAAGATGACCAAGTTTGGGGGTAGTGACCACGATTTGAGAACCGAAGGGATCGAGTATGGCACGCCCGAGTGACACTAGAACCTCAGGGATCGCATGCAGTTCGGTACCATTGGTTGGGTCGCCGGAGTGACACTAGAACCTCGCGGCAAAGTGACAAAAGTGGTATCGCACGACGAGTAAGGAAGGAAGAGAACGTGTGTTAGTTCGTGGCCAAGCTGTGGCGTCGGCAACTTGTTAGAGGAACTTTATCGTTATCCGACTTGAGAAGGAACATTCGGGACGAATGTTTCTGGCGAGGGAGAATGTTATACCCGTAGTTGCGGTGGTATGTATGTGAGGACGCACGCATTTGCGAGTACGCGTAAAATTTTGAAAAGAAAGAAAGATGTGAGTTTTTGACTAAAAGTTTCGGTAATTTGTGAAGAAAAAGGTTCGTTAATGGGAATTGGATTCCCAGATTTGATATTTGGACTTCATAGATTATATTAGAATTTTGAGATTTTATTTTGGAAATGGTCACGTGGGCCCACGGAGAAATTTATGGTTTTGTGGGGCCGCTTTGTTTTTGAGATTTCAGATTTTTGGATATTTTCAAGACGAAATATTCAGGCGAATCGGGCGACACGTGTCACCCCCATGTGGCACCCTTGGCCGAATTATCTTTGTGCACAACACTCGGTTAGAGTCGTTTCTCGACGAAACGTTTTACAAAAATTGCGAGGGGAAAAATACGGCTATGTCGTTTTTTATTTTTTCGGATTTTTACGAGCGACGGAACAATTTTTGGCCAACCAGAGGGTGACACATGTCACCCTCAAGTGACGGTTTAGGTAAGCGGGACGTCTTCCTCCCTTATTTTGTGCCTTGTTTTGGCCTTGTTTGGTGCATTGTTTTGTGGCATGTTTTGTGGAGTAGGGGTTAGGGTGCACTTGGCTTGATCTTGGCCCTACACTTGCCTTGCACTTGGCATGATCTTGGCCATTGGTTGGCCTTGGCTTGTGCTATAAATACCCCCCTTAGTGATGAACTTATTCATCCACTCCTCACTTTGTCTTAGCCTTGAAAACTCTCCCTCCCCTCTTGAGTGTTCTCGTCCTAAGCCTTCCCCCCTCCCCTTTGGTGGCCTTGTGGCGAGAGCCTCCCCTCCCCTGGAGGTGCCGCCGATTTTTCGTAGAATATGGAACCGTGCGGTTAGAAGTTAATACGCGTTTGTGGCCTTATAGGTGGAAAGATGCGAGTAGCATATTCTACTAGAAGAGTGCAAACGGCTCGCCAGGTTACAGTACAGTGGAGCGTTGTGCGTATTGTCGCTCATCGTCGCGAGGTATGTGAACCTCTTCCTCTCCTTCTAGCCTGATGCTTTGTACCCTATGTAGTACGTTAGACGTACATGTGTTAAATGAGTTGGTTGGTTTAAAACATAGGGTGTTATAATAGCTTTATGGGAAGTTAGTTATAACGACTCTATGTAGGTAAAAGATTGGTTTGTTGATTGTAGAAGTTAAGAGACTTGATCTTGAAAGATAAGAGACTTAACTTGTTTTACTTGGTTATTAACATTTGGTTAAAAGTGTTGTGAAACCTCATTCGCGAGTAATGAGTACTTGGTTTTAAAAAGAATAATGTTTTATTGATTTCGGAAATGAGAATAAGTGTCGAACAAACCACAGCAGCGCTAATAAAGGAAAGTGTATTGACAAATAACAATTGTTATTAAAACCAGTAGAAACCTCCATCTGCATAGAAGCTAAGATAAGACAAAATTGTATTACATTTCCTAGATCATGGCTGCTGTAACAAGATTGTTGTAAACAAGAATAAACGGCTCACGTACAAGACATATGCTACTCAATTGTTTTAAAAGAGATTAAGACTATGAGTTATGAAACCTTTCTAAAATGAGAAACTTGAGCATTTGAAATTAGGCAAACTTGAACGTTTGGAAAAGAATAATGTTGTTACTTAATTTTACAAAGGGAAGTATTTTGGTTTACTTAAAAAGATAGTCACTCTATTTTATGCTACGGGTATTATGTGACTTTTGTGAAGAAGCGGATCCTTTAAAAAGAGTTAATATACACAGTACTTTAGGGTTAAAACCCAGACTTTGATACAAAATGGAAGTACCTTGAGTTGTGTGTAACTTGCCTATGCTTGTTGTTGTGTAACTCGCCTATGCTTGTTTGTGATAGCCTTTGTTGTGCAAGTGTTGATATCAGGTGACTTCTTGGGAAGGAGTGGATCTTTTTATGAAAGTCTAGAAGTATGGTAATTTGCTTGAGCTTGTTTGTCATAGCCTGGTTGTGCGGTATGTTGTTGTTAATGTCACATGGACATGTCTACACCGACGCAGATCGGGGCATGTGGCCACGCGCGGCGGGGTTGATTACCGGTATATTGTTATTGAGGTCACGGGGACATGTCTACACCGGCGCACTCCGGCATGTGGTCATGTGGCGGGCTTGATCACCCAGTATATTGTTGTTGAGGTTGCATGGGCATGTCTACACCGAGGTAGAATTCCGGGGGCATGTGGCCATGCGGCATTGTTATTACTGTTGCATCATGGACATGTCTACACCGATGCAGGGGGCACGCGCCGTGATGCGAACATGATTGATGTGGTGGGCGTGAGACCCATAGTTATATTTGAGTGATGGCTTGAGGGCGTGAGTCCTTGACTTGACTTGACTGCTTTTATGTTGCGTACTGTATATTGGTTATCATACATGTCCCCTGTTTTATATAGACTGTTATGATTTAACTGCAGTATTTCCAGTTTCACATACTTGGTACCTGTTGTACTGACCTCCTTCGGGGGGCTGCGTTCATGCCGGTAGAGTACATCGGTAGTGGATCCTCGCCATAGGATCACGCCAACAGATTGGGAAGCTCCGTTTCTCGAGGCTTATTCTTTGGTATGTGTTCCACGAGTCGTAGGTTCTTGTACATTCGGTGGTATGGCGGGGCCTGTCCGTCATGGTTGTTGTAAATCTTAGGTGCAGTAATCGCTGTGGTGTGGGTTGTAAAAAGGATTAAACTGTTCGGGTTTTATGTATATATACAGAAGGCAACTGTTTTTGGTTGGCCTGTTTTATGATCATATATCTTGTTTCATGTTTATGTTTTATTTTCCGCTGATTTTCTCTGATGTTGTATCACTAGGGTGCCCGGGGTAAGGCACCAGTCACGGGCCCGGGATCGGGTCGTGACAATTTCGTCCAAGACAAACATAAGGGGGGTGACACGTGTCGCCCTCCCATTCGTCAGAATATTCGTTTTTCGACAATTTCATAATTCCGATAAATTTTTACAAGTCTTAAATCTTAACACTTGTGAGTTCTTACGTACGATCTTAAAACATGTCTTGTAAATACGGAGTGTAACATTCTTCCCCCCTTAGAAACATTCATCCGCGAATGTTCTTTCGGAGTCAAACTTATGATTTCTTGGCATAGTCTCATAAAACTTGTTATACCCCGTATTTCCAGAGTATGTACGTGGGGACGTACGTAGAAATTTTCGAACTACAAAGTGGCTTGGCCGAATTAATTTTGCTCACAACACCCGATTAGAGTCGTTTTTCGACGAAACGGTTTCACAGCTTTTGTTGGGAAAATTCCGGCTATGTCATATTTAATTTTTGCGGATTTTTCCGAGAGACGAAACATTTTGGACCAACGGGAGGGTGACATGTGTCACCCTCACATCGGGAAGAGGTTGACGGCCAAATGGCTAAGCTTGCACGTTTTTGTGCTTGTTTGGTCAAGGGAGTTGGTAGGATATTTGTGTGTGGTAAATCTTGCCCTACACTTGCACCACACTTGGCTCAATCTTGGCCATTGGTTGGCCTTGGCTTGTACTATAAATACCACTCTTTGAAGACTTTCTTCATCCTAAAAATATTTCTAAGTGTTAAATTCTCCTCCCCTCTCTTGTGGTGTTCTCGTCCTAGCCTCCCTCTTCCCCTCGCCGAGAGCCCTCCCCCTGTGAAGGCCTTGTTGGTAGAGAGTTCTACCCCCAGCCTAGTTGTCTCGTATAAATACCCCCCCTTTGTGGTATAGAAATACTCTCCAAAGTATTGTTATAATGTCCAAATACCTTGGCCCAAATACCTTGTAGTATTCCAAGGTTATACTTATACAAGCCCGGAAATATACCATTATACTTTACCTCAGTCTTAAAAAAGAAACCCTAAAGAAAAACCTTCATAGTCGGTTGAAGTGTTTAGTAGAAGTTGAGTAGAACTTCTAAGGGTTGTTTAGTGCGGTTTGGAGCACACGAGTAGAGCTAAACCTTGCTCAGCGACATTAAACTTGGATAATTTTGGGCTTATCGAGGTAATTACTATCATTCTTCGTTGTAATTGGAAATTACATGTTGTTAGAATATATAGTTGAAGTATACTATATATAGAACTATACTTAGTATTGTGGCAATGTCTTTTGACTTAAGCCTGAAGAATTAAGAATCGAATCGAATCAGTAATTACATAGATCAGACATGAGACTTGTAGCATTCTTGTGTTGTAGAATTGTACTCGCCCGGTTAGATGTTAACCCCCATGGTTGGCTTGATGGCGGCCTCGATAGAGGAAGAGATTTACTGTTGTGGCGGGAGGTGCCGAATTTTACGTAGAAAGTTCTGCGATGTTAATAAGCGCGTGGCCTTATAGGTTGAAGTACTACGTGTGGCGCGATTTACTTGGCGAGGAGTAGTCGTTGTTTGGAGCGCTTTTGCTATTAGTCGATACTGCCGCGAGGTATGTGAACCTCTTCCTATCTCTTCTAGCATGATATGTGTGAACTATGTAGTACGGTAGACGTACATGTGTTAAATGTATTTGATTGGTTTGAAACATAAAGTGTTATAACGGCTTTATGGGAAGTTGGTTATAACAGCTTTATGTAGATAAGAAAATACTTTGTGGTTTTTTTTAAAAAAGGTAAATGATTTGTTTATAACTGGCTTGATGTGTGATAATAAAGAACTTGTAGTATTTCAAAAGATTTCTGAAATCGTTTTGAAAAGAAGAGTAATACTTGGTTTTCGAAAACTTAAGAGTTATACTAGCTTTATGGGAAGTTAGGTATAACGGCTTAAGAATGTTTTACTGATTTCGGGAATCAGGATGTGTATCGACAAACCACTGCAGCGTTAATAAAAGGAAGTGTTTTGAATAATTAAGTATTATTAAAACCAGTAGAAACTTCCATCTGCATAGAAGCTAAGATGAGACAAAATGATATTTCATTTCCTAGATCACGGTCATTGTAATAAGATTGTTATAAACAAGAATAAACTACTCACACGTGTGGCATATGTTTCTTAAATTGTTTTAAGGGATTAAAACTACGAACTATGAAACCTTTCTAAAGTAAGAGGCTTGAGTAATTGAAAGTAGGCAAACTGGAACTTAGGAAAAGAACGTTGTTACTTGATTTTAAAAGGAAAGTGTTCTGGTTTACTTAATAATGTGAATCACTCTAGTTTTATACTACGGGTATCGGGTGACTTTTATAAAAGGAATGTATCTCTTTTAAAGGACTTAACGACATAGTACTTAGGTTAAAACCCGGACTATGATATAAAATGGAAGTACCTTGAGTTGTGTGTAACTTGCCTATGCTTGTTGTTGTGTAACTTGCCTATGCTTGCTGTTGTGTAGCTCGCCTATGCTTGTTGAGATAGCATTTGTTGTGCAAGTGTTGATATCAGGTGACTCTTTGAGAAAGAATGGATCTTTTTATGAAAGTTTAGAGGTATGGTAATTTGCTTGAGCTTGCTTGTGATAGCCTGGTTGCGTGATATATTGTTATTGTGGTTACATGGACATGTCTACACCGATGTCAGATTCGGGCATGTGGCTACGCCGGGTTGATTACCGATATATGGTTATTCTCGTTCCATGGGCGTGTCTACACCGATCTTTGATTCAGGGGCATGTGGCCACGCGCGGGGTTGACCACCCAGATATTGTTGTTGAGGTTACATGGGCATGTCTACACCGGCGTCAGATTCGGTACGGCCACGCGCCTTGTCATTATTGTTGCAACATGGACATGTCTACACCGACGTCAGTATTCCGGGCACGCGCCGTGACGCGAACATGATGGATGTTGTGGCGTGAGTCCTGGTTATATTTGAGTGGTGACTTTGAGGGCGTGAGTCCCTGACTTGACTGCTTTTATGTTGCGTACTGTATTTTGGTTATCATACATGTCTCCTGCTTTATAGGCTATTATGATTTCATTTACGGTATTTTACAGTTTCACATACTTGGTACCTGTTGTACTGACCTCCTCGGGGGCTGCGTTCATGCCGCAGGTAGAGGTACATCGGTCGTTGATCCCCGCTCTTAGGATCACCGTTCAGCGTATTGGGAAGCTCCGTTCCTCCGGAGGCTTATCTTTTGGTATGTTTCCCTGAGTCGTAGGTTCTTGTACATTCAGGGGTATGGCGGGGCCCTGTCCCGTCATAGTTGTTGTATAAATCTTAGAGTGCATGCCTCGTTGTGGCGCGTGGTTTGTAAAAAGGATAAGCGTTTCGCTTTTATATATATATATATCGAAGGCAATCGTTGGTTGGCCTGTTTATTTAGTATGTCTCTCATTTCATGTTTAAAGTTTTTATTTCCGCTGGTTTTCTCTGATGTTGGATCACTAGGGTGCCCGGGGTAAGGCACCAGTCACGGGCTCGGATTTCGGGGTGTGACAAAGTGGTATCAGAGCAGTTAATCCTCGGAAGGTGTCTGCACCGTGTCTAGTAGAGTCTTGATTATCGGTGTGTTGTGCACCACATCTATAATCGTGAGGTGCGCAGGACATTTAGGGTTGGTTTCCATTCTTCTCATTCTGAGATCGTGCCTTAGAGCTGTGTTGTAAGTTGGACCCCTCTGACGTATTTCATTTTCACCAGTTATGCCTCCACGCAGCGACCCGCCGAGGGGCAAGGCGCGCCGAGGAGGCGCTAGTGTGGTTGAGGAGACGAGGCGCAGCCCGGCCAAGACTGAGGTAGTGTTTGACGTCGAGTTTTGCGACGCCGCCCAGCGAGTTTAGAGCGGCAGCGATGGCTGCGAGACTACGATACTGAGCCTCGGTCCCACACCGCGCAGGAGTGGGGTACGCGAGATGGCCCACCATCGCCGGGATCGTGGCGAGATGATGAGACAGCCGGACGGCGATTCAGTTCAGCGGACCGTGGTGCACCGAGAGCAGATAGTTTGAGGCTACGAGATTTTACGAGTTGTAGCGCGAGTTTTACTGTCGAGGCACGAGGATGATCCGCAAGAGTTCATCCGGCGATTCTGACGGATCGCGAGGGTGATCAAGGCATCGGAGACCGAGTCGGTGGTCTAGGTTCGCGTCGGCCGCGTGATACCGCAATGATCGGGTTTGATTCGTGGAGCTGTCCCGGGGAGAGAATGCACTTCCGGCCTTGTGGGACGAGTTCTCAAAGGCTTTTCTTGCACACTTCTTGCCTCCGCAGATAAGGAGGGCTCGGGCCGACAGATTTTTGGTGTTGCGGCAGAACGGGCGTGCGGTTCGGGAGTACAATGTGGAGTTCGACTCATTAGCCCGGTATGTCCCCGCATTAGTAGCTAGTATGGAGGATCGAGTGCACCGATATGTTACAGGGCTCGATGATTACCTAGCAGAGAGTTGTTCAGGTGTAGCTCTTCAGCCGGGCATGGACATTGCCCGCATGCAGGCTTATGCACTTGGGGGTGAGGAGCGGAGAAATCGACGGAATGACCAAGGTCAGCATAAGAGGGCCAAGACAGCAGGGTCCTTTGGTGATTTTCGAGGCGGACCGCCTCAGCAGCAGACTAGTTATGCGCCTCCGCCATTTCAGAGTGGTCCTCCGCAGCCTTCGGGACCTTTGGGAGATTCAGGAGCAGGTCAGGGCTCCCAGGTTTCAGATGTTCAGGGGAGTAGGGGTGTTGGCCAGATGCAGTCACCCCTACCTCGGTGTGGTCGATGTGGTAGACCGCATTTCGGGGAGTGTCGTAGTACCAAGGGAGCTTGTTATTCTGCGCCGTCGGGGCCATGTGAAGAGAGCGTGCTTATAGGAGAGGTTCAGCAAAGACGACTCGGCCTTCGGATCGATGGTGGTTCATCACCTTCATACATGCTACTGCAGGCGTGCCTATGATTAGAGTGGAGCTTCAGGTATATCCTTAACCCTCTAGAGTCTTGGTATGCTGTTATGATGATCTCATTATTATGTGCTATGTGCGAATAGCGTTGTGTAAATTGAGAGTTAGAAAACATGGTTAGTTGGGAGGTTAAGTATGGGGTCATGGTAAGTGTGAACCCTAGACTATGTCACGATTGAGACCTTACGAGTGAGGTCGTCTTGAGTAAAAGATCTATTTTATGTTTGACCTTTATCAGAGTGCGTAGTGCGTGGGATATATATTTGTGTGATCGGTCCACGGGTAATGTGAGATGGAAGTGGTAGCTTTCATGACTTGAATAGGTAAGATTGTTCGGATCGAGAACTAGAGAGTTGGCGTGATGGAGGGTCGGGTTGAGGGCGTGTTGCGTGTCAACCCGTAGCCCGGAATGAGGTGGGGTCAGCGCTGGGTGGTCCCGCCAGGTGGTAGGGTCACGAGGGTGCTAGGCCCAAGTCTAGATGACCAGCGTACGAGTTCGTGGATGCGTTCGACCAGTGGTCGGGCCGATGGGGGCAGCCTATCGTGTTCTTCGGTCAGGGTCGTTCCCTCGGCAGTGTTGGTGTTGTCTGAAAGGTTGTAAGGCTGCACGGGGTGCCTACCTTCACCTTATGACGCACGGTGAAGCCAGTGGTGGCTATTTTCGTTTTCTAAGAATTTTACCAGCGAGTTGGGAACTCGGGTGAGTCTAGATCGTATTCACCCTCGCCAGTTTTGATGTCGAGGTAGCCGCGAGGATCGTTGTCTCCTTTGGAGAGAAGTGTTTTGGCTACCATTTCAGTGTTCGGATGTCGTCTTGTGAAGCCTTGTAGGGGCGGAAGTGTAAGTTGCCGGTCGATTGGTTCGATGTTGGCAAGGTTCAGATAGTTGGTTCAGGCTTGTTCCAGATTTGTGGATAGGTGTACCAGAGTTTTGGAAATCAAGCGATTTCGGAAATGTGGTACCTTTTGTTGGGTCGCTGGGCTGTGTGCGACATTATGAAAAAGTGGTATCATTTCTTTTGTAAAGAGAAGGTCGAAGGAAGTATATTGTAGGACCGGAGAGAGGTGGTTGCGGTGATGTTAGAGGTGTTTCCTCGTGGACTTGGATGCAAGTATTTTGAGTGGGTGTTTCTGTGGCCAGATGTGGCAGGTTTGTTCTCGTAAGTATAGTAGTGAAGACTATACTGGCGCGCGTTTGTTTTGAGCCTTAGAAGGAACATTCGGGACGAATGTTTCTAAGGAGGGGAGAATGTTATACCCCGTATTTCCAGAGTATGTACGTGGGGACGTACGTAGAAATTTTCGAACTACAAAGTGGCTTGGCCGAATTAATTTTGCTCACAACACCCGACAGAGTCGTTTTCGACGAAACGGTTTCACGACTTTTGTTGGGAAAATTCGCTATGTCATATTTAATTTTTGCGGATTTTTCCGAGAGACGAAACATTTTGGACCAACGGGAGGGTGACATGTGTCACCCTCACATTGGAAGAGGTTGGACGGCCAAATGGCTAAGCTTGCACGTTTTTTTGTGCTTGTTTGGTCAAGGGGAGTTGGTAGGATATTTGTGTGTGGTAAATCTTGGCCCTACACTTGCACCACACTTGGCTCAATCTTGGCCATTGGTTGGCCTTGGCTTGTACTATAAATACCCCCCCTCTTTGAAGACTTTCTTCATCCTAAAAATATTTCTAAGTGTTAAATTCTCCCTCCCCTCTCTTGTGGTGTTCTCGTCCTAGCCTCCCTCTTCCCCCCCTTGGCCGAGAGCCCCTCCCCCTTGTGAAGGCCTTGTTGGCCGAGAGTTCTACCCCCCCCCCTAGCCTAGTTGTCTCGTATAAATACCCCCCCTTTGTGGTATAGAAATACTCTCCAAAGTATTGTTATAATGTCCAAATACCTTGGCCCAAATACCTTGTAGTATTCCAAGGTTATACTTATACAAGCCCGGAAAAATACCATTATACTTTCCCTCAGTCTTAAAAACGAAACCCTAAAGAAAAACCTTCATAGTCGGTTGAAGTGTTTAGTAGAAGTTGAGTAGAACTTCTAAGGGTTGTTTGGTGCGGTTTGGAGCACACGGAGTAGAGCTAAACCTTGCTCAGCGACATTAAACTTGGATAATTTTGGGCTTATCGAGGTAATTACTATCGCCCTTCATACATTTGTAATTGGAAATTACATGTTGTTAGAATATATAGTTGAAGTATACTATATATAGAACTATACTTAGTATTGTGGCAATGTCTTTTGACTTAAGCCTGAAGAATTAAGAACTGAACTGAACTGTAATTACATAGGACTGTATTACAGTAGACTTGTGTAGCATTACTGTGTTGTAGAATTGTACTCGTCCGGTTAGATGTGTTAACCCCTGGTTGGCTTGATGGCCTCGATAGAGGAAGAGATTTACTGTGGCGGGGGAGTCTTTGCGAATTTTCTCAGAAAGTTCTGCGATGTTAATAAGCGCCTTGTGGCCTTATAGGTTGAAGTACTACGTGTGGCGCGATTTACTTGGCTTGAGGAGTAGTCGACTGTTTTGGAGCGTTTTGCTATTAGTCGATACTGCCGCGAGGTATGTGAACCTCTTCCTATCTCTTCTAGCATGATATGTGTGAACTATGTAGTGCGGTGACGCATACGTGTTAAATGTATTTGATTGGTTTGAAACATAAAGTGTTATAACGGCTTTATGGGAAGTTGGTTATAACAGCTTTATGTAGATAAGAAAATACTTTGTGGTTTTTTTAAAAAAGGTAAATGATTTGTTTATAACTGGCTTGATGTGTGATAATAAAGAACTTGTAGTATTTCAAAAGATTTCTGAAATCGTTTTGAAAAGAAGAGTAATACTTGGTTTTGAAAACTTAAGAGTTATACTAGCTTTATGGGAAGTTAGGTATAACGGCTTAAGAATGTTTTACTGATTTCGGGAATCAGGATGTGTATCGACAAACCACTGCAGCGTTAATAAAAGGAAGTGTTTTGAATAATTAAGTATTATTAAAACCAGTAGAAACTTCCATCTGCATAGAAGCTAAGATGAGACAAAATGATATTTCATTTCCTAGATCATGGCTGCTGTAATAAGATTGTTATAAACAAGAATAAACTACTCACACGTGTGGCATATGTTTCTTAAATTGTTTTAAGGGATTAAAACTACGAACTATGAAACCTTTCTAAAGTAAGAGGCTTGAGTAATTGAAAGTAGGCAAACTGGAACTTAGGAAAAGAACGTTGTTACTTGATTTTAAAAGGAAAGTGTTCTGGTTTACTTAATAATGTGAATCACTCTAGTTTTATACTACGGGTATCGGGTGACTTTTATAAAAGGAATGTATCTCTTTTAAAAGGACTTAACGTACATAGTACTTAGGGTTAAAACCCGGACTATGATATAAAATGGAAGTACCTTGAGTTGTGTGTAACTTGCCTATGCTTGTTGTTGTGTAACTTGCCTATGCTTGCTGTTGTGTAGCTCGCCTATGCTTGTTGAGATAGCATTTGTTGTGCAAGTGTTGTTGATATCGTGACTCTTTGAGAAAGAATGGATCTTTTTATGAAAGTTTAGAGGTATGGTAATTTGCTTGAGCTTGCTTGTGATAGCCTGGTTGCGTGATATATTGTTATTGTGGTTACATGGACATGTCTACACCGATGCTGTATTCCGGGGGCATGTGGCCATGCGGCCGGGTTGATTACCCGATATATGGTTATTACAGTTCCATGGACGTGTCTACACCGTCAGTATTCGGGGCATGTGGCCACGCGGCGGTTGACCACCCAAGATATTGTTGTTGAGGTTACACGGGCATGTCTACACCGCGTCGTATTCCGGGGGCATGTGGCCATGCGGCCTTGTCATTATTGTTGCATCATGGACATGTCTACACCGATGCTGTATTCCGGGGGCATGCGGCCATGATGCGAACATGATGGATGTTGTGGGCGTGAGTCCCATGGTTATATTTGAGTGGTGACTTTGAGGGCGTGAGTCCCTGACTTGACTGCTTTTATGTTGCGTACTGTATTTTGGTTATCATACATGTCTCCTGCTTTATAGGCTATTATGATTTCATTTACGGTATTTTACAGTTTCACATACTTGGTACCTGTTGTACTGACCTCCTTCGGGGGGCTGCGTTCATGCCGCAGGTAGAGGTACATCGGTCGTTGATCCCCGCTCTTAGGATCACCGTTCAGCGTATTGGGAAGCTCCGTTTCTCCGGAGGCTTATCTTTTGGTATGTTTCCCTGAGTCGTAGGTTCTTGTACATTCAGGGGTATGGCGGGGCCCTGTCCCGTCATAGTTGTTGTATAAATCTTAGAGGTCTGTAGCACTGTTGTGGGCAGGGTTTGTAAAAAGGATAACTGTTCGGGCTTTTATATATATATATACTGAAGGCAACTGTTTGGTTGGCCTGTTTATTTAGTATGTCTCTCATTTCATGTTTAAAGTTTTTATTTCCGCTGGTTTTCTCTGATGTTGGATCACTAGGGTGCCCGGGGTAAGGCACCAGTCACGGGCTCGGATTTCGGGGTGTGACAAAACTGCACTTAGTAAAACCTAATTATGCCACATATGGCCCTAGTACACCGCACTTGCATATTTATTCATCACAACCCAAATGAGGAAACAAATCCAAAGTGTGCACCATCACTATCTACTCACATTCATGGCCTAAAAGGATTATCTTTTCATTCTTCCAACTTACTTCTAGCATACATACATAATCTCAATATTATCCGTTCTTGATACTTAAACATACAACAACCTTATCATGCATACAAATCTCTAAAGGGTCGAAGATATACCTGAAATCATATAGGCGGTTCAAAGGACCGCTAAAACTGGGAACTTCCACCACGACCTCTGCCACGGCCTGCCGGTGTATGAACATCCTGCCTAGCTACTGAAGGCGAAGAACCCGCAACTGATTCGGTAGACTGTGCTATCCCTCCTATAACTCTCCTACTAGGACAATCCCTCAACATATGGCCCTGACGGCCACAGGTAAAACAGGCACCAGTAGCACGACGACATTCCCCATGGTGATGTCGGCCACACTGTGGACACTGAGGGAAGAGTGGACCCGACTGCCTAGAACCCATGTGTGCATACGACCAAGCTCGAGCTCGACCGCCTCGAATTACCCTGATCCAACCTCCCGCGGTAAAATCGAGAAGGAGCACTGCGTTTACCGAAATGTAGACCTAGCTCGCCTTGAGGCTCTCCGCCAAAATCACCCCAACCTCGCGCCCCGCCTCTTGGGCTGGCTTGGTCTGGTCGGTCCTCTCTCTCCCTGTCCTCAATCCCCTGTACATATGTCTGCATCCTGGCAATATTCATACCGGGCTGAAGAGCCACCCCCAAGCATGCAGTAATCATATGACGGTCTAGCCCCATCACATAACGATGAACTCTATCCGCCATGTCAGCTACAATAGTGTGCGCATGCCTGGCCAAGGAGTCAAACTCCAGGCTATACTCCCTGATAGGCCTCCCATTCTGCCTCAAGGTCAAGAATCTATCTACACGGGCTCTACTCATCTCAGGAGGTAAAAAGTGATCCATAAAGGCCTCTGTGAACTACTCCCAAACAGCTGGAAGAGCACCCACACCCCTAGACAGTTCCCATGACTCAAAACAGTTCAACGCAATATCGCGTAACCGGTAAGAGGCTAGCATAACAGACTCTGTCTTCGAAGCCCTAAGAACCTGCATAGTCCGCTGTAGCTGCCGAATGAACACCTGCGGATCCTCCTCAGACCTCAAACCATAAAACTCGGGCGGATGACAACCCAGAAAATCCCGAATCCGCAAATCCGCGTTTCTGTGGTTACCGCCGCTCGCGGCGCCACGCTCGCTACTATCTTGGTCAATAACCGGATCGCTTCCCATAGTCTCTATACTTAGCACTGCCGCGAATCGAAGCTCTAGTACCGAACCTCGAGCTACCGCTCGCCTCCCTCTAATCTTGTTGGCGTGGTGAACTTCGCCGACTGCTAATACCTCATGCATAGTGCGTGCTCGAGTCCTAGTAACCCTCTCAAGGCACCACCGCGCCTCCCGCCGCTTTGCCCTTCGGGCCCCGGCCGCTCCGTGGAGGCATAGCCGATTCACATACATAAGAATACATCGAGACGGATCAACCTATTAATACACTTCTACCGCACGATCTCAGAGTGAGAAGAATGGAAACTAATCCTAAATGTCCCGCGGCTCTCCGATTATAGATGTGGTGCAAAACACACCGATAATCAAGACTCTACTAGACACTGGCCTCAGAGACACTTTCCGAGGACTAACTGCTCTGATACCACTTTTGTCACGACCCGACCCCGGGCCCGCGACTGGTGCCCTACATGGGCACCCTTACAGGTATACATCAGAGATAATCAGCGGAACATACATGGAAAAAAAACAACGAGAATTTAAACAACAGGTTAGCCGATAAGGCTACCTCCCTGGACACATATACATATACATAAACAACAGCAGTTATATCCCTTTTTTTTTACAAACTGACCCACAACATGTGACTACAGACCTCTAAGAATTTCAACTGTGGTGGGACAGGGCCATGCCATACCCCTGAATGTACATAGATCTACAACATCAGGGAAACCGTACCAAAAAGATAAGCCTCCGGAATGAATGGAGCTTCTTCCCAAAAACTGAACAGAGATCCCAAGAGCACGGATCACCAACCTGTGTACCTAACACATGCGGGCATGAACGCACTTCGGGCGGGTCGATAACAAAAATTTAGTATGGAATGTAAATAAGGTGCAACAACCAAATCATAACTGTATAAAATAATGTCATTTTAACTCCTGAAATCAATCGTATATTAACCGTTCCTTTCCTTCTTTCAATAAGAATTAACATCAAATTCTTACATACATACTTAAGAATTTGATCAAGTTTTTCCACATACTTACATATCTTACATATCTTACATAACATAATTCGGCCCTTCATGGAGGGACTTCTTATTTGGAAGCTAACTTTGATTATTCATACGTGATAACGTAGTCCGGCCCATTTGCGAGACACGGTGTACTGATGAATCATGTGACATAATCCGGCCCGCGCGAGCTCGGCATCGTGGAATCATGTAGCATAATCCGCCCGCCAGGAGCTTTGTTACGTGGAATCATGTAGCATAATTCGCCCGCTGTGGAGCTCGCATCGTGGAATCATGTAGCATAATCCGCCCGCTGTGGAGCTCGGTGTACTGTGGAATCATGTAGCATAATCCGGCCCGCCTGTGGAGCTCGGTGTAAGATGACGTAACCCGGCCTATGTGTAGGCTCGGGGTAATATAGCGTAATCCGGCCTATGTGTAGGCTCGGTGTATCTCATAACGTAATCCGGCCTATTTGTAGGCTCGGTGTATTTTATAACGTAATTCGGCCTATTTGTAGGCTCGGTGTGATTTTCCTTACATAACATTTTAAATCGTATTATTACTTCTTCTTAAGTCGTTATAACAACTTCCCATAAACTATTATAACCTTTCATTTTAGAGAACTTAAGGCACCTTATTCTTGCAACATTAGGGAAACTAAACCCAAAAATACTACGTACATACATACTTAAAAGAATCATAAAATTTCTTTCTTTTTAAAGCTCAAGTCACATACTCTTTTGGAAACCATCTTCTTAACTTTTGATATAAATTAAGAAGCCATACTTTTTAAAGTTTAGTCATTTCCACTCATAAAATCAAGGCTTATAATATTAACACCTCGTAGCATACACTCTTTAAAATCATGTCGCTTATACTTATAAAAAAAATATAAAGTTCCATACACTTCCAAAACCAAATAACTTATTCTCTTAAAATCATATAACTTCCACTTTTAAAATCAATCCCCTTTTCACGTATAAATTCAACTCATTTTCAAACATAAATCCACTTACTTACTTTAAATAAATTAAGACACATAGCTTTAAATCAAATCTCATAATTTCCTAACCATTCTTACCAACATCTCCCATAAGACTTAGCAAGGACTTAGGACAATTTAACATACTTTTAACTTAGAGTCGACAATGTGAATACTTCTTAACTTCTAAGAGTAGAAGGAATCATGAAATACTATCACATGGATATTTCATACGTAGGATCATGCCAAAGAAAGAAGAGGTTCACATACCTTGCGACGACTAGCGACAAGTTGCAAAATGCTCCAAAGTACTATAACCTTGCTAGCCTTTCCACCCTTCAAGTAGAATACACTACTCGTAATACTTCAACCTATAATAGTCATAACACGTCCATTAACCTCTAGCTTCAATCGTAGAATATTCTAAGTGTAAAGTCTCCAAATTCTATGGAAAATCGGGCAACACTTCCTTTGTTTCTACTTACTTTTGCCACCTTTTTCAAGGCCGAATTCAATAACCAAACACGCCACATTTAAGGCCCAATAAATGCAATTAATAATAGGGGATTACACGCCTACTAGACGTGTAAAATTCCGCCTCACAAAAGATATCAAACTAATACAAACTACTAGTCCAATTTCGGCCACATTGAGTACAATTGTCACGACCCGAACCCGGGCCAGTGACTGGTGCCTTACCCCGGGCACCTTAGTGAAACAACATCAGAGAAAATCAGCGGAAATAAAACATAAACATGAAACAAGAGATATGATAAATAAACAAAGCAAAAAAAGCGATTCTCAGATATATACATAAAAACCCGAACAGTTATCCTTTTTACAACTCAATGTGGCCGAAATCCCACAACAGTACTACAGACCTCTAAGAGTTTTACAACAACAACTATGACGAGACAGGGCCCCGCCATACCCCTGAATGCATAAGAACCTACAGACTCAGGGTAACATACCAAAAGATAAGCCTCCGGAGAAACGGGGCTTCCCAACACGCTGAACTGTGATCCTATGGCGAGGATCCACAACCGATGTATTCTACCATGCGGTATGAATGCCGCCCAAGGAGGTCAAGACAACAGTACCAAGTATGTGAAATCAAAATATCAGAATGAAATCATAACGATCATATAAAATAGAGACATGTATGATAACCAAACTACGCTCATAACATAAAAGATCCACGCTAAGTCGTGGACTCACGCCTTGACCATCCTCATGCCCGTGGAACTCCTTCCTCACTGCCGGCAGTCTGCATATAAACCGTATCATACGTACAACATGTCTCGGCTCATCCCCTGGGGATAGAGGTGGAATCGTGTGGTGTACATGTCCCGGCCCATCCCGTGGGACTCGGTGAAGTATGGAATACATGTCCCGCCCATCCTACGGGACTCGGAAAGAATCGGATGAAATACGTGTCCCGGCCCATCTCATGGGACTCGGTAAAGAATCAGATGAAATACGTGTCCCGGCCCATCTCATGGGACTCGGTGAAGAATCAGATGAAATACGTGTCCCGGCCTATCTCATAGGACTCGGTAAAGAATCGTTCATAACAAATCAGCCGGCCCTCCATCGAGAGACGCGGTGGTATAGAAATACAGTACTTGCACAACAAGGCTATCAAACGCAAACATAGGCAAGTTACACACAACTCAAGGTTATTTTATGCCAAAGTCCAGGTTCTGACCCCAAAGTATTACGTACGTTAAATTCCTTTTAAAAGATCCATTTCTTTTATAAAGGTCACCCGATACCCGTAGTATTAAAATAGAGTGACTCACATTTTTAGGTAAACCAAAACACTTTCCTTTTCAACATCAAGTAACAACATTCTTTTCCATAAGTTCAAGTTTGCCTAATTTCAAGTACTTAAGTCTCTTATTTTAGAAAGGTTCGTAGTTCATAGTCTTAATCACTTAAGAATATAATTCTCTTTTAAACAATTTGAGAAACATATGCCTTATATGTGAGTAGGTTATTCTTGTTCATAATCAATCTTATTAAAGCAGTCATGATCTAGGAAATGTAATATCATTTTGTCTCATCTTAGCTTCTATGCAGATGGAGGTTTCTACTGGTTTTAATAATACTTTATTAGTCAATACGATTCCTTTATTAACGCCGCAAAGGGTTCGTTCGATACTTATTCGATTTCAAATCAAGAAACATTATTCCTTTTAAAAACCAAGTACTCATTACTCACGAATGAGGTTTCACACTTTTTAACAAAATTCATATTAATTTAATTAAGCCAAGTCTCTTATCTTTTAAGATCAATAAACCATTCTTTTTATCTCTCTTAAGTCGTTATACCTAACTTCCCATAAAGCTAGTATAACTCTTAAGCTTTTAAAACCAAGTATTACTCTTCTTTCAAAAGGATTCTTAATTCTTTGAAACACTCCAAGATTCTTATTATTCAGCTTAAGTCAAAAGATATTGCCAGAAACTATATTCGCTTAACACACGACGTCTACCGCACTATATATATATTCTTTTAAAATATCATGCTCAAGAGGATAGGAAGAATCACATACCTCGCGACGATTATCGACAATTAGCAAATAGCTCCCAAGTACTGAAATCCTGCTAGTCTTTTCCACCCTTCGAGTAGAATACGCTACTCGCAGTACTTCAACCTATAACGGTCATAAAAGTCTATCAACGTCTAGACTACTCAGAGAATAATTCTACGTAAAATTGGGCAAGACTTCCCTACCCGCCAAACTACACAAGTTCATCAGTAAATACAGTCCTATGTAAGTACGATACTTTATTCTTAATATTCTTACGTGTGATTTCAATACAATTCTCTTATGTAATATCCTTCTATTACGATTCAATTTTCTTCTGAAATATCCTTCTATGCATCTTATATTTATTTCTATACTACAACAGTATGTAATCTCCAATTACACTAGAAGGATAGGTTTATTTACCTCGATAAGCCCAAAATTATCCAAGATTAAATGTCGATCCTGAGCAAGGTTTAGCTCCTACTCCGGCGCTCCAACCCGCTCTCCAAACAACCCTTAGAAGTTCTACGCAACTTCTTCTTAATACTTCAACCTGGCTATGAAGATTTTCCTTAGGTTTCGTTTTGTGGATCAAGAGAAGTATAGTAGTATTTTCTGCTCTACGATAGAGGTAACTTTGGAAAGTACTACAGGTACTTGTCACGACCCATTCCGGTTCGTGATCGTGCCTTACCGGGCACCCAAGTAGTCATACATCGAGTAATCACGGAAATATAAAACAAGACATGAAACAGTTTATAAAATAAGACACGCTTTATGAGAAACGTCGCTTTCGGCATAAATATATAAACATGGTTTAGCGATACATCCGATCATCGTATAACATGACTACTGCACTTAAGGAAATATACAACTATGGCGACAGGCCCGCCATACCCTCGATCAGATAAAACTATCTACAACAGGAGATCATACCCAAAAGTAGAGCCTCGGAAAAGATGGAGCTCCCGACACCAACGTAGAGATCCTAAGAATGTGGATCTAGCACTGCCGCTCTTACTGCAGATGAACGCACTCGGGCGAGGTCAAGATAACAGATACTAAGTATATGAAATCAGAAAGTACTTAAATGAAAACATATCATTTAAAAATCAGTTTTGCAAGTATGTATGAAACAACCAAGGAAACCGCATATAGTGCCACATCACAAACAAGAGCAACAATAGGTAAATCGTAATGTCTTTTCTAGGTCGCGAATGATCAAGCAGGCCAATTGCCCGTAGTATCACCATGCAAGCCTAATCCGACTCCGTAGTCCGCATAGGCCACTCTCATAGGCCCGCATAGGTACATAACCCCGCATCGAGGGTAGCTACTCCTCGGATCGCCCCGACTCGTAGTCCGCATGGCCACATAGACCGCATGAGGTATAACCCCGCATCACTATCCTCGAACTCGTAGCTCCGCATAGGTCCTCGACCCGCATGAGGTATTCTCGAATCATGGTCCTGCATCACCGAGTCTACCCCGCATCGGAGGGCAGCTTAACCCCCAGTAATATGTCAAGAGGTGAGTGATAGTACACTAACATAACAGCTTATCTTTAAACAACATAAGCACAACAAGAATACTCTCTTATACAAACGTTACAAGACACTAACACACATAGTATCATATCATGTCTACTTATCAAACCATCTTTTTATACTTTTCACAATTCAATATAAGTCTGTTATAACACATAGGCAAACTGTTTCTTTTATCATTCTTAAGTGGTTATACTTAACTTCCCATAAAGCTAGTATAACTCTTAAGCTTCTGTTTTAAAAACCAATTAGTTCTCTTCTGTTAAAAATGATTCAGTATTCTATTGAAATGTTTTCAGTTCTTTATTATTCAAAGCTTAAGCCGCAGGCATCGCTGTAAGTATTATTCAAAGCTTAAGCCAGGCATTGCCGTAAGTATTATTCAGGCTTAAGTCAAAGACATTGCCGTGGTTATTATTCAGTTAACACATGTACGTCTACCGTACTACATATATATTGTAAAATAGCATGCTTTAGGTAGAATCACATACCTTCTCAGCGAAAACCACCTGCCAAGTTGAATATGTCGCTACAGAGAATCACCTATAATAGTCACAGACATCTATCAAAGTCTAGACTACTCAAGGTCATTCTAAACAGAGGGTTCACAATTCTATGGAAAGTCGGGCAGCACTTCCTACCCGTGAGCTATATAAGTTCATCAGAAAACAATCCCATGTAAGTCTGCTTTGATTATTCTTCTTTAAACCCTTCTATCGTGATAAGAGTTCAATTCTATTCGCAATATTCTTCTAAGTATTTAATACTTATTCTTATATTACTACGGTATGTATTCTCTAATTCAAAAGAGGGTTAGGATTATTTACCCGGTAAGCCCAATAATATCCTAGATAAAGTCGCTGAGCAAGGTTTAGCTCCTAAGTTGTACGCTCCCAGAGTCTAAGAAACCTTAGAAGTTCTTCACAACTTCTACTAAGGACTAAGGGATTTGGGCTAGGGTATTTTGGACATTATAACAATACAAGAAGGCAACTTTTCTACTAAGGGAGGGGGGTAGATTTCGGCTAGGCTAGGGGGAGGGGTTGCCTCGGCCAAGCTCACTAAAAAGGGGGGGGGGGTGTTGGACGAAAAAGGCTACAAGGGAGAGGAAAGGATTTTCAAGACTTGGAAAGGAATTTGTGGATGAAGAACTCTTCATCTTAAGGGGGTATTTATAGGTCAAGAAGTGGCCAACCAATGGCCAAGATTAAGCCAAGTGCTAGGCAAGTGTAAGGCCAAGATTAGGGCAAGTGTCCTTGGCCAACTTGCACACAAAATATCCTACCTAATCCTTGACTTGTGCAAAGGCACAAAAAACGTGCAACTCCTAGTCCATTTCGCCCAATGGACGATTTCAAGTCCACCAATTGGAGGGTGCCAAGTGTCGCCCTCCCGTTGGTCCAAAATGTTTCGTCTCTCGGAAAAATCCGCAAAAATTAGAAATGGCATAGCCGGAATTTATCCTACGAAAGCTGTGGAAACGTTTCGTCGGAAAACTATTCGTTTTGTGAGTTGTGCCCAAAAAAACATTTTGTGCCTAAACTTTAAGGCTAGACTTTTGTACGTATTCCCTTACGTACATACTCTGGAAATACGGGGTATAACATTCTCCCCTCCTTAGAAACATTCGTCCCGAATGTTCCTTCCCAAGACAGTTAACGATAAGATTCTTCATAACTTAAACAGTTGCAAATGCCACACACGGCCACAGAACAACACTTAGGCATAAACGATAATGAAGATTTACAAGTAGGAAAGTGAATTACCTGGAGGTGTGGGGAATAGGTGAGGATACTTCTGCCTCATGTCTTCCTCGGCTTCCCAAGTCATTTCCTCCCTGAGCTCGTTCCGCCACAAGACTTTGACGGAAGCCACGTCCTTGGTCCGCAGACGCCTAACCTGACGATCGATTATCGCTATGGGAACCTCCTCATACGATAACCCCTGGCCACGTGGACATCGCCAATCGGTGCACCTAGATGGATCCCCGATACATCTCTCAAAGATAGATACGTGAAAACCGGATGCACCGCCTCCGACGGACGTCGATTCAACTCGTAGTAACCTTGCCTACCTCGCGACAATCAAACGGCCAATGTACTGGCCGAAGTTTCTTCTTCCCGAATCTCATCACACCCTTCATGGGTGACACCTTCAGAAAACCCAATCATCAATCGCGAACTCGGATGTCGACGACGATGATCCGTGATACGATTGCCGACTCGAGCCGCCAATAGCCGCCTGGATAAGCTTCACCTTATCCATCGCCGCTGCACCAAATCTGGTCCCACTAGCCGCACTCGCCCACATCGAACCAACCTATAGGCGACCGCACTTCCTCCCATACAAGGCCTCATAAGGCGCCATCCGAATACCGGAGTGGTAGCTATTATTGTACGCGAACTCAACTAGAGGCAAATGATCCTCCCACTACCCTCGGTCGATAACACAGCTCGCAGCATATCCTCAAGAGTCGATAGTGCGCCGCCTGTCCGTCTGTCGTGGATGGAATGCGACTCGTGCTCACCGCGCCCCTAAACCTCTCGAAAGACCTCCGTAAGTTAGCCAGAACCGGGCTCCTCATGCGATATGATCGAAATAGGGACTTCATGCATCGACGATCTCTCGGATGTAAAGTCCGCATAATCCTCACCAAAAGTCGCCCCGACGGGAAGAAAGTGGGTTGATTTCACACCGTCGACGATAACCCATATAGAATCATGTCTCTCCGAGTGCGAGGTAATCACGTGATAAAATCCATGTTGATTACCTCCCACTTCCGTGTCGGGATCTCAATCGTCGCAACAAACCACCGTGCCTGCGTGCTCTACCTTCACCGCCGACAACACGCACCGAGCTACGAACTCGCAACGCCCCTCTTCAAGCCATCCCACCAATACACGATCTAAGGTCGTGGTACATCTTGGTCGACCCGATGGATAGAGTAACGCGCCGCGTGTGCTTCCCCAAGAACTCCGCCAAGTCCTCAAACATTTGGAACACACACCGCCTCAAACCTTAGCACCCCATCGTGCTACCTCAAAGGACCCTTGCCTCACGAAGAGTCAGACACGATATCGAATCAAAGCCGGATCTCGAATCGCCTCTTCACCTCCTCGACGATGGAAGACTGCAAACCTCACGAACTCTAACCCCACCGCTATCGTAATCAATCAAATCGACACCAAGGCTCGCTAATCGATGCAAATCACGAACCATGTCCCTCCTCTCTAGCCGCACATCCGATAGGCTCCCATCGACCTACGACTAAGAGCATCCGCCACAACATTGGCTTTCCCGTGGTACAGATATCAACATCGTAATCCTTAAGCAACTCTAACCACCATCTCGCCGTAAGTTCACTCCTCCGCCGAAGATATACCGAGGCTCTTGTGGTCCGTAAAATATCCACGTGAACCCCATACAAATAGTGCCTCCAGATCTTCAAAGCGTGAATCACACCGCCAACTCCAAATCATGCGGGTAGTTCCTCCGTGTTTCTTCATGCCGGGATGCATATGCTATAACCCCGCCATGCTGCATCAACACACATCCCAACCCGATGCCCGACGATCACAATACACGACATAACCATCCGACCTCCGGAAGAGTAAGAACGGGGCGGTCGCCGCTCTCTTTCAAAGAATCGAAACCCCGCCACAAGCATCACCCACTAAAACTTGGCCGCTTCGAGTCACCTAGTCAATGGTGCGTAGATAGAAGCAAACTTCTCCACGAACCGATAATATCCTCGCAAGGCCCGAAAATCGCGAACCTCTCGGAGTAGTAGGTTCAGGCCAAGTCCTCGATCGCTTCGATCTTGGCCGTATCCACTCGAATGCCATCACCCTAATATGCCCAAGAAAAGCCACCAAGTCAACCAAAACTCACATTTGGAAAACTTGGCGCATAAATCGCTGGTCCCGAGAATCACAAGATAGCCTCAATGCTCCGCATGCTCTCGCTCCGAGCGAATAAACCAAGATATAATCAATTAACACTATAAAAAACGTGAACAAAAATGTTTTTAAAACTAGGTTAATCAAATCAATTAATACCGCCTGAGCATAGGTCAACCCAAAAGACATGACCAACTCATAATTCCGCATCGTCCGAATGCGCCCTGGGACATCCACCTCTCGACTTCGCACTGATGATAGCCCGACCGTAGATCAATCTTGAGAAACACTCGCGCTCGCAATCGGGTCGAACAAATCATCAATCTCGGAAGGGGGTATTCGTTCTTAATGGTCACCTTGTTCACCGTCAGAATCAACACACATGCGCTGGCCCCGCCCTTCTTCTTCACGAACAATACCGCGCCTCGTGGAGAAACACTAGGCCCGGATGAAGCCTCTTCTCCAAAGAAATCCCTAAGTTGATCCTTCAACTCTCTCAACTCGGCAGTGCCATTCGTATGGCGGAATGGAAATAGCCGAGTGTCCGCAATATGTCAATACAAAACTCAATCTCCCTCGTGAGGGATACCCGGAGGTCGCCCGAAACACGCCTGGGAACTCTTCGACCATCGAATCGACGGAAAATCTGGTACCGCAGCCTCAAGATCAAACACCCAACGAGATGGTAGATATACCCTTCTCGCACCATCTTCCTAGCCTTGAGGTAGGAAATAAACCTACCTCTGGCGATACCGCGTCTCCTCCCACTTCAACAACCGGCCTCAGAAATCTGGAACTGCATTACTTTCTCTCAGCGGTCTACATTGGCGTAGCAAGAAGCTTAGCCAATCTATCCCCATGATCACGTCAAGTCAATCATCTCCAACTCTATCAAGTCGGCCAGGTCCGACGATCGTAAATGGTCACAGACAAACTCTATATACCCGCCGAGCTACCACGAATCACCCATCGGGCGTAGCTACCTCGAGTGGTCTATGGACTCGTGCTCTATCCCTATCCTACTAGCAACAAGGGAGATATATAGGACAGAGTAACCCGGATCTATCAAGGCATAAACATCAAACCCAGAACCGATAAGGTACCGCGTGACGACATCGCGAGGCCTCCGATCCCGCTTACCGGACAAAGCATAAACGCGGTTCGAGGACCGTAGAATCGGGACCCGCGCCACGACCTCGCCGCGACCGCTGGTCCATGAGTACCTTGCCTCCGGGTGAGTAGCTATCGGGATGAAGAAGACCCGAAAGAACTCGTAGGTGACCCTACCATCAAGATCGCCTCGCCTGACAAGCCGTGATAGTGACCTGCCGCCACAATCAAACAAGCTCCCGTAGCACCACAACTCCCGGTGGGATCTACCGTGACGGCCACACCGGCGGGGTGGTCCCGATCGCCGCACTTCTCGCCGCTCGACGTCAAGTCCCGGGCCCCGGTTCGCCTCCGAATATCTCGGCCGCGGCCGAGGACGGCGAGTGCTCGAGCCGGATGTGGTGCACCCAGATCGCCGAGGCCGCCACCACGATAGCCACCAAAAGACTCGCCGCCCCGTCTTCTTCTCGCCGCCAACCCGCCGCCTCTACGCCTCACATCCAAAAGCATGAGCTCGCACGCGGTAATGTCCATACCCCTGAAGAGAAACACCCGCACATGACTCGCCATATAATCATCCACCTGACGTAGCGCACCCTATCCTCCATATTCGCTACCAACGCCGGGACATATCGAGCCAATGAATCAAACTCGACATTGTACTCCCGACAAGGCCCTCTCTCGCCTCAAGCAGAAAAATCTATCACCCGCGCCTCCTCATCCGTGGAGGCAAGAAGTGAGTGAGAAAGCCTCCGAGAACTAATCCCAAGTAGCTGGGCGCGCGTGCTCTCCCAGGGATAACTCCCATGAATCAAACCAATCTACTGAGGTATCAGTCAGAATATGAGAACCAAAGATCACGGAATCGGTCTCCGACGCCCGATCACTCTCGTAATCCTCAGTGGCGACGGATGAACTCCTGCGGATCATCCTCCGCCGACCAGTAAAACTCGCGGCTACAACTCGTGAAGTCTCAGCCTCAAACTCTCGCCTCGGGTGAACCACGGTACGATCGGGCTGCATCGAACCGCCGTGATCCACTGCCCTCATGTTCGCCACGATCCGCCGCAGAGCGGGCTATCTCTCAGACCCCTAACTCTCCGCCTGCCGCGGGACGCGAGGTGTGGGTACTGTGGTCTCTCGCTGGGATCGGGCGTCGTCAGAACTCGCTGCCTCGTATAGATCGGCCCGAGCCTCGTGACTCTAGGTGTCCCATCGGCGCCTCCGCCGCCTTGCCCTTCGCCCGGGTTGCCTTACGCGAGGCATAATCGCATGTAAAAGGAATACGTTAGAGGTCCAACTTTAACACGACTCTAAAGCACGATCTCGAGTGAGAAGAATGGAAACCAATCCTAAATATCCTATAGCCTCCCGATTATTGGTGTGGTGCACAACACACCGATAATCAAGACTCTACTAGATACGGTCTGTAGACACTTTCCGAGGATTAACTGCTCTGATACCACTTTTGTCACGACCCATTCCGGGGCCCGTGACTGGTGCCTTACCGGGGCACCCAAGTAGTCATACATCGTAGTAATCGGAAATATAAAACAAGACATGAAACGCTTTATAAAATAAGACACGCTTTATGTGAGAAACGTCGCTTTCGGCATAAATAAATATATAAACATGGTTTAGCGATTACATCCGATATCGCATAAACATGACTACTGCACTTCTAAGGAAATATACAACTATGGCGGACAGGGCCCGCCATACCCTCGATCAGACAAAACTATCTACAACAGGGAGATCATACCCAAAAGTAGAGCCTTCGGAAAAGATGGAGCTCCCGACACCAACGTAGAGATCCTAAGAATGTGGATCTAGCACTGCCGCTCTTACCGCGCATGAACGCACTTCAAGGAGGTCGATAACAGTACTAAGTATATGAAATCAGAAAGTACTTAAATGAAAACATATCATTTAAAAATCAGTTTTGCAAGTATGTATGAAACAACTAAGGAAACCGCATATAGTGCACATCACAAACAAGAGCAACAATAGGTAAATCAGAATAGTCTTTTCTAGGCTGCGAATGATCGAAGCAGGGCCAATTGCCCGTAGTATCACCATGCAAGCCTAATCCTGGACTCCCGTAGTCCGCATAGGCCACTCTCATAGGCCCGCATAGGGTACATAATCCCGCATCGAGGGTAGCAACTCCTCGGCATCGTCCTGGACTCGTAGTCCGCATGGCCACATAGACCGCATGAGGTATAACCCCGCATCACTAACCTGGAACTCCCGTAGCTCGCATAGGTCCTCGGACCCGCATGAGGTATTCTCGAATCATGGTCCTGCATCACCGAGTCTACCCCGCATCGGAGGCGCAACCCCTAATATGTCAAGAGGTGAGTGATAGTACACTAACATAACAGCTTATCTTTAAACAACATAAGCACAACAAGAATACTCTCTTATACAAACGTTACAAGACACTAACACACATAGCATCATATCATGTCTACTTATCAAACCATCTTTTTATTCTTTTCACAATTCAATATAAGTCTGTTATAACACATAGGAAAACTGTTTCTTTTATCATTCTTAAGTGGTTATACTTAACTTCCCATAAAGCTAGTATAACTCTTAAGCTTCTGTTTTAAAAACCAATTAGTTCTCTTCTGTTAAAAATGATTCAGTATTCTTTTGAAATGTTTTCAGTTCTTTATTATTCAGGCTTAAGCCGTGAGGCATTGCCGTAAGTATTATTCAGGCTTAAGCCGTGAGGCATTGCCGTAAGTATTATTCAGGCTTAAGTCAAAGACATTGCCGTGGTTATTATTCAGTTAACACATGTACGTCTACCGTACTACATATATATTGTAAAATATCATGCTTTAGGAAGAATCACATACCTTCTCAGCGAAAACCACCTGCCAAGTTGAATATGTCGCGCGCAGAGAATCAGCCTATAATAGTCACAGACATCTATCAAAGTCTAGACTACTCTGAAGGTCATTCTAAACAGAGGGTTCACAATTCTATGGAAAGTCGGGCAGCACTTCCCTACCCGGTGAGCTATATAAGTCTACTGTGAAAACAGTCCTATGTAAGTACAGTTTGATTATTCTTCTTTTAAACCCTTCTACTGTGATAACAGTTCAATTCTATTCTGCAATATTCTTCTAAGTATTTAATACTTATTCTTATATTACTACAGTATGTATTCTCTAATTCAAAAGAGGGTTAGGATTATTTACCTCGGTAAGCCCAATAATATCCTAGATAAAGTCGCGCCTGAGCAAGGTTTAGCTCCTAAGTTGTACGCTCCGGTAGCTCCAAGAAACCTTAGAAGTTCTTCACAACTTCTACTAAGGACTAAGGGATTTGGGCTAGGGTATTTTGGGCATTATAACAATACAAGAAGGCAACTTTTCTACCAAGGGAGGGGGGGTAGATTTCGGCTAGGCTAGGGGGAGGGGTTGCCTCGGCCAAGCTCACTAAAAAGGGGGGGGACGAAAAAGGCTACAAGGGAGAGGAGAGGATTTTCAAGACTTGGAAAGGAATTTGTGGATGAAGAACTCTTCATCTTAAGGGGGTATTTATAGGTCAAGAAGTGGCCAACCAATGGCCAAGATTAAGCCAAGTGCTAGGCAAGTGTAAGGCCAAGATTAGGGCAAGTGTCCTTGGCCAACTTGCACACAAAATATCCTACCTAATCCTTGACTTGTGCAAAGGCACAAAAAACGTGCAACTCCTAGTCCATTTCGCCCAATGGACGATTTCAAGTCCACCAATTGGAGGGTGCCAAGTGTCGCCCTCCCGTTGGTCCAAAATGTTTCGTCTCTCGGAAAAATCCGCAAAAATTAGAAATGGCATAGCCGGAATTTATCCTACGAAAGCTGTGGAAACGTTTCGTCGGAAAACTATTCGTTTTGTGAGTTGTGCCCAAAAAAACGTTTTGTGCCTAAACTTTAAGGCTAGACTTTTGTACGTATTCCCTTACGTACATACTCTGGAAATACGGGGTATAACAGTACTTGGGCTAAAGTATTTGGGATTTACACAACAATACTTGGAGAAGTATTTTTCTACCAAGGGAGGGGGTATTTCATGAAAACAACTAGGCAAGGGGAGGGGTTACTTTCGGCCAAGGCTCACAAAGGGGGAGGGGGAAGTGTTTTGGACGAGAACACTTAGAAGGGAGGAAGGGATTTCAAGACTTAGAAAGTCATTTGAGGGATGAAGAAAACCTTCAAGTTAGGGGGGTATTTATAGGACCCTCAATGGTCAAAATCAAGCCAAGTGGGGGGGCAAGTGGAGGGTCAAGATTTGGACAAGTGTTTGTGGGTCCCACTTGCTCATCTACTACACAAAAATATCTACAAAATATCCTACCTAATCCTTGACCAAAAACAAGGCCAAAAACGTTGCCATTTCGTCAATGCTATCCGACACTTGAGTGTGACACTTGTCGCCCTATCTTTGGTCCAAAATATTTCATCCTCTAAAAATCCGCAAAAATTATTAATGACATAGCCGTATTTTTCCTTCGCAGTTCGAAAACGTTTACTGAAAAACGATTCATTTCGCTAGTTGTGCACAAAATTTCGTCCCTTAGTCTACTTTAAGGCTTAAACTTTTGTACGTACGCCCTCACGTACATACTCTGGAAATACGGGGTATAACATTCTCCCCTCCTTAGAAACATTCGTCCCGAATGTTCCTTCTCAAGACGGATAACGACAAAGTTCCTCTTAACGAGTCGCCAATGCCACACCTGGCCACAAAACAACACACGCGCAAATACTTAACCCATGTCAACGAGGAATCACTCCTACATCACAAAAGCTCCCACCCACGGTCTAAAAGATATTCCTTCGCACCTTTACTTCACAAGGTAATGATCGCTTTCTATTTTCTCAAGACATGTTCACTTCTTTCCTTACTCGTGACTCTTCTAACACTTGAACTCTTCTAGTATACGATCATACTTCGTCATTACTGTTTCCCAAAATTTCGAGTCACTTCCTCCAAACTTGGTCATCTTACTAGCCTCGATCTTCTTAAGGCCATTCCCGGCCTTCACGATCCGCGAACTCATACGATGGTTAACTAAACTTGGGCCTAACACCCTCATGACCCTACCACCTGGCGGGACCACCTCGAACTGACCCCACCATACTACAGGCCGCGGGTTGACCCGCGAATGGTCCTCAACCCGACTGCATCGCGCCAAACTCTTGTTCCCCGATCCGGAACAATCTTACTAATCAAGTTATGAAAACCTAGTGGTTTTCTTAGCTCAACTACCCTCTTTCATTTCACACCGCTCAGGGACTTATCACACAAGTATACCCCACGTATACTATGCACTCCGACAAAGGTCAATTGTAAACAAAATCTTTTACTCAGGACGGCCTTGCATATAAGGTCTCCACGTATAATATTCTAAGGCCCACAATTTCTAGGTACCCAACCTTACCCTTTACTAACCAGGCCTTTAAATCACAATTTAACATAATGCTATCTGAACATAATACTTAGCACATCATCATATAATCAACGCATACTAGTCTCTAGAGGGGTAAGAATATACTCAGATCAACCGCTTCATTTTCCCTTCGCCGCTTCTAACCATAATCCTCGCCGCAGGCGATAGCTATGTAAGGCGATGAACTCGCCATCGACCCTAGGTGAGTCATTCTGCCTGCATCCTTCCTATTAGGACAGTTTCTCGTCACATAGCCCTGACGGCAGCAGGAAAAACAAACACCAGTAAAAAGACGACATTCCCCGGGATGACGTCTGCCACATCATGCACACTGAGGGAAACATGAATCCGGCTGGCTAGAACCCATGTATAACTGTGAACCAAAAGCCCTAGAGCCCTGACCAGCTCATGAATACCCCGAACGCCCCAAGATCGTGGAGGACCACTGCATCGGGCGGAGGTACATAACTAGTTCGCGAGGCGCCCGCCTCGAAAGTTACCAAAGGACCTCGCTGCTCGCCTCTTCTCGCCGATCCGGCCATTCCGTCGACCTCTCCGTGCCTCACATCCTAGTGCATGAGCTTCACGCGGGCAATGTCCATGCGGTGAAGAGCTACACCCGAACAAGCTCGCCAAGTAATCATCTAGCGGTGACGTAGCGGTACTCGCCCTCCATATCGGCTACTCTGGGACATACCGAGCTAATGAGTCGAACTCCGCATTTTACTCTCTAACCGTCCGCCCGTCCTGCCTCAACGCCAAAAATCTGTCGGCCCGAGCCCTCCTCATCTGTGGGGGCAAGAAATGTGCAAGAAATGCCCTTGAGAACTCGTCCCATACGGCTGTAAGTGCATGCTCTCCCCGGGATAGCTCCCACGAATCAAACCAGTCGACTGCAGTATCACGCAGCTGATGCGAACCCAATACCACCGACTCGCTCCGAGGCTCGATCACTCATGATCCGTCAGAGTCGGATAAACTCCGAGGTCATCTCGCTCTCGATCCATAAAACACCGGGGGCTACAACTCGTAAAGTCCCGTAGTCTCAAATTATCTCGGGGTGAACTACGGTGCTACTGATCGAACTGGCCGTGATTCAGCCTATCCTCATATTTGGCCACGACCGCCGAATCGGGCCATCTCCTTGTACCCATCTCATCTCGCTCCAGCCGTGGACCGAGGCTCAGTATCAGTAGTCTCAGCAGCCCACCGCTGCGCTTCTAAACTCTGGCTTTGGCAAGGCCGCAAAACTCGCCATCAAGCACTATCTCGTAACGATCGGGCCTTCGCTCGTAACCTTCGTGTTTCTACTCGAGCTCCTCGCCGCCTTGCCCTTCTGGGCCCGGGTTGCCTTACGCGGAGGCATAACTGGTAAAGGAAAGGAATACGTCAGAGGGGTCCAACTTATCACACAGCTCTAAGGCACGATCTCAGAATGAGAAGAATGGAAACCAATCCTAAATATCTTATAGCCTCCTGATTATTGGTGTGGTGCACAACACACCGATAATCAAAACTCTACTAGATACGGTCTGTAGACACTTTCCGAGGATTAACTGCTCTGATACCACTTTTGTCACGACCCGAACCCGGGCCAGTGACTGGTGCCTTACCCCGGGCACCTTAGTGAAACAACATCAGAGAAAATCAGCGGAAATAAAACATAAACATGAAACAAGAGATATGATAAATAAACAGGCCAACCAAAATAGTTGCCTTCTGTATATATATATAAAAACCCGAACAGTTATCCTTTTTACAACTCGCCCACAACAAGATTACTGCACCTCTAAGAGTTTTACAACAAGAACTATGACGGACAGGCCCCGCCATACCACGAATGCATAAGAACCTCTGCACTGTGGTAACATACCAAAAGATAAGCCTCCGAGAAACGGGCTTCCCAACACGCTGAATCGTGATCCTATGAGCGAGGATCCACAATCGATGTACCTCTACTGCGGATGAACGCAGCTCGGCGAGGTCAAGATAACAGTACAGTATGTGAAATCAAAAATATCAGAAATGAAATCATAATGCTTATATAAAGCGAGACATGTATGATAACCAAACTACGATTCATAACATAAGCGATACGCTCAAGTCGTGACTCACGCCTCCGCCATCCTCATGCCCGTGGAACTCCTTCCTCACTGCCGGCAGTCTGGATATAAACCGTATTATACGTACAACATGTCTCGGCTCATCCCCTGGGTATAGAGGTGGAATCGTGTGGTGTACATATCCCGGCCCATCCCGTGGGACTCGGTGAAGTATGGAATACATGTCCCGGCCCATCCCATGGGACTCGGTAAAGAATCGGATGAAATACGTGTCCCGGCCCATCTCATGGGACTCGGTAAAGAATCAGATAAAATACGTGTCCCGGCCCATCTCATGGGACTCGATAAAGAATCAGATGAAATACGTGTCCCGGCCCATCTCATGGGACTCGGTAAAGAATCGTTCATAACAAATCAGCCGGCCCTCCATCGAGAGACGCGGTGGTATAGAAATACAGTACTTGCACAATAAGGCTATCAAACGCAAACATAGGCAAGTTACACACAACTCAAGGTTATTTTATGCCAAAGTCCAGGTTCTGACCCCAAAGTATTACGTACGTTAAATTCCTTTTAAAAGATCCATTTCTTTTATAAAGGTCACCCGATACCCGTAGTATTAAAATAGAGTGACTCACATTTTTAGGTAAACCAAAACACTTTCCTTTTCAACATCAAGTAACAACATTCTTTTCCATAAGTTCAAGTTTGCCTAATTTCAAGTACTTAAGTCTCTTATTTTAGAAAGGTTTCGTAGTTCATAGTCTTAATCACTTAAGAATATAATTCTCTTTTAAACAATTTGAGAAACATATGCCTTATATGTGAGTAGGTTATTCTTGTTCATAATCAATCTTATTAAAGCAGCCATGATCTAGGAAATGTAATATCATTTTGTCTCATCTTAGCTTCTATGCAGATGGAGGTTTCTACTGGTTTTAATAATATTTTATTAGTCAATACAGTTCCCTTTATTAACGCCGCAAAGGGTTCGTTCGATACTTATTCGATTTCAAATCAAGAAACATTATTCCTTTTAAAAACCAAGTACTCATTACTCACGAATGAGGTTTCACACTTTTTAACAAAATTCATATTAATTTAATTAAGCCAAGTCTCTTATCTTTTAAGATCAATAAACCATTCTTTTTATCTCTCTTAAGTCGTTATACCTAACTTCCCATAAAGCTAGTATAACTCTTAAGCTTTTAAAACCAAGTATTACTCTTCTTTCAAAAAGGATTCTTAATTCTTTTGAAACACTCCAAGATTCTTATTATTCAGGCTTAAGTCAAAAGACATTGTCGTAAAACTATATTCAGTTAACACACGTACGTCTACCATACTATATATATATTCTTTTAAAATATCATGCTCAAGAGGATAGGAAGAATCACATACCTCGCGACGATTATTGACAATTAGCAAATAGCTCCCAAGTACTGAAATCCTGCTAGTCTTTTCCACCATTCGAGTAGAATACGCTACTCGCAGTACTTCAACCTATAACAGTCATAAAAGTCTATCAACGTCTAGACTACTCTATAGAATAATTCTACGGAAAATTGGGCAGCCCTTCCCTACCCGCCAAACTACACAAGTCTCATCAGAAATACAAATCCCATGTAAGTACAGTTCAGTCTTATTCTTAATATTCTTCTGGTGTGATTTCAATACAATTCTCTTCTGTAATATCCTTCTATTACAGTTCAATTTTCTTCTGAAATATCTTTCTATGCATCTTATATTTATTTCTATACTACAACAGTATGTAATCTCCAATTACACTAGAAGGATAGGATTATTTACCTCGATAAGCCCAAAATTATCCAAGATTAAATGTCGATCCTGAGCAAGGTTTAGCTCCTACTCCGTGCGCTCCAACCCGCTCCAAACAACCCTTAGAAGTTCTACGCAACTTCTTCTTAATACTTCAACCGGCTATGAAGATTTTCCTTAGGGTTTCGTTTTTGTGACTGAAGGGAAGTATAGTAGTATTTCCGGGCTCTACGTATAGAGGTAACTTTGGAAAGTACTACAAGGTACTTGGGCTAAAGTATTTGGGATTTATACAACAATACTTGGAGAAGTATTTTTCTACCAAGGGAGGGGGTATTTCATGAAAACAACTAGGCAAGGGGAGGGGTTACTTTCGGCCAAGGCTCACAAAGGGGGAGGGGGAAGTGTTTTGGACGAGAACACTTAGAAGGGAGGGAGGGATTTCAAGACTTAGAAAGTCATTTGAGGGATGAAGAAAACCTTCAAGTTAGGGGGGTATTTATAGGACCCTCAATGGTCAAGATCAAGCCAAGTGGGGGGCAAGTGGAGGGTCAAGATTTGGACAAGTGTTTGTGGGTCCCACTTGCTCATCTACTACACAAAAATATCTACAAAATATCCTACCTAATCCTTGACCAAAAACAAGGCCAAAAACGTTGCCAATTCGTCCAAGCAATCCGCCACTTGAGGGTGACACTTGTCGCCCTCTCGTTGGTCCAAAATATTTCATCCCTCGGAAAAATCCGCAAAAATTATTAATGACATAGCCGTATTTTTCCCTTCGCAAAGTTCGGAAAACGCGTTTAAAAAACGATTCTTTTCGCTAGTTGTGCACAAAATTTCGTCCCTTAGTCTACTTTAAGGCTTAAACTTTTGTACGTACGCCCTCACGTACATACTCTGGAAATACGGGGTATAACAACAATAACACCAATTCTTATCCAATTTCCATTTCAATCCAAGTTGTTAACATAACATGATATCAAGTCGCAATCGATTATAACCACTATAATCTTCAAGTAAGTAACATGCGACGATTCTAATAAACGACCAAATTGTAATCCAACTTCACAAGGCTTAAATGACATTTCGGATTTAAGGCTACAATCAATCCATAATACTTATAAAACTTCAACACATAAACTTAATGCTAGCAACATGTAAAGCTAACAACAATATATATAATCTTGTAACACTTTTAAGGGACAAGATTATTACCTCAACGAATCCTAATCCAACTCCAATTCCGAAGTCGCTCCTTAGCAACTTAGAGCCTCTCCAAGACACTTCAATCCACTACTTGAGACCCTTAGAACAATACCAACAACTTTCCTTCAAACTTCCAAACAAAACCTAGAAAAGCAACTAGGTTTTCGCCTTGCGACCAATACGAAAACTATCTTTTTCCGGGATTTTTCTATTGAGATACACTTACAATACACTCATGAACATTGGTTTAAAGTGTGGAGCTAAATGGACAACAAACAATTTTTTTTTTGTTGGGACATAGCCAAACCCGAGAGCCCCTCCATTGTGTTCTTGAGATTCTTGAAAATTTCTCTAAGTGTTGGACTTTGTCTTGCTACTAGTAGTATAATATAGCACAATGGAGGGTCAAGATGTGCCCAAATGTGAGGCTTGGATGAGTTCCAATTAAATATCAAGACTTGTGGACCCTTTGACCAAGTCAATTATGTCAAGCTCTTCAAGTTGCAAGACTTGTCTTCCTAACAAGGGTCAAATGACCCTTGTGCCCATGCTACATTTCGTCCAAGACAAACATAAGGGGGGTGACACGTGTCGCCCTCCCATTCGTCACAATATTCGTTTTCCGACAATTTCATAATTCCGATAAATTTTTACAAGTCTCAAATCTTAACACTTGTGAGTTCTTACGTACGATCTTAAAACATGTCTTGTAAATACGGGGTGTAACAGATTTGTCTTTCATTATTTCAAGTCATTTATCATACTTAAATTACTTAGAGTAAACCACTCTTTTTAACTTTCCATAAAGCTATTATAACCAACTTCCCATAAAGCCGTTATCCTAGCTTTATACTTTAGACAAATACATTCTTCCTTATATCCAAGGGACTTATACTTTTTAAAACGAAACAAGTATCATATACTTTTAAAATACTTCAAGTCCCTTAACTTTAGTAATCAAGTTTCTTAACTTTTAGAAACTAAGATATCCTTATTATTTTTAAACAAGTGAGTTAATTCCCTAACTCAACCAACTTGGACATTCTTAAAATAAGCCAAGGATATCAAATGAACTAAATTCGTCAAAACCTCGTACGTCTACCGTACTATATATTTACAACTATTCATGTTCAAGAGATAGGAAAGTTCCACATACCTCTTCGGTTCAATCCACTTGCCAAGTTCAATATGTCGTACGTAGTATGTCAATCTATAATGACCATAATACGTCTATTAACTTCTTACTTCAAACGTAGAATATTCCAAGTGCAAAGTCACTAAATTCTACGGAAAATCGGACAACACTTCCTTTGTTTCTACATACTTTGCCACATTTTTCAAGGCTGAATTCAATAAACAAACACGCCACATTTAAGGCTCAACAATGTAGTTAACTATAGGGGATTACACGCCTACAAGACGTGTAAAATTCCACCCCACAATTGATATCAAACAAGTCCAAAATACAATGTCCATTCGGTAAATTAGGGACAACAATACAAATTCGTTTCCAATCCCTTTTCAATCCAAGTGGTTTAATATAACATGTTATCTAGCCGCAATTGATTATAACTACTACAATCCTCAAGTAGGTAAACATGCGACGATTCTAATTATCGACCAAATTGTATTTCAATTTCAAATGGCTTAACATGTCATTTTCGGATTTGAGCTTCTAAATTTCCATAACACTTATCAATCTTCATAACACATATCACATGATAATTTCTAACTTATCATAACATGGAATCTTCAATTACAAAATTAAGACGAAGATTATTACCTCATTTAGCCCAAATATGATCCAAGATTACAAGTCGATCCTTAGTAACATTAGCTCCTCTTTTCGACGTTCCAATCCACTCCAAGCAACCCTTAGAAGCTTATGAAGAACTCCTCTTCAAGTTCCAACTTCAAAGTTGAAGAACTCCTTAGGTTTTCACCTTGCGACTAATACAAAAACGCCACTTTTCCGGGATCTTTCTATTGAGATACCCTTACAATACCCTTATGAACCTTGGTTTAAAGTGTGGAGCCTATTGGACAACAAACAAAAATTTTCCTCTTAAAAATATGCCATTGCCGTGAGCTTCCCTTAGAGAGCAAGAACAAGATTTCAAAAAAATTTCTAAGTGTAGAATGACAAAGTCTTGCTACTAGTATACTTAAATAACACTAGGAAGGGTCAAGATTAGTACATATGGATGGCTTGGATGAGTTTCACAAGGATCAAGCCAAGTGGCCTTGACTAAGTCAACAATGTCAAGCTTAAGTCTTTGCAAGACTTGGTCATCTTAATAATGGTCAAATGACCATTCTAACCATGTTATTTTCGTCCAAGACCACTAAGGGAGGGGTGACACGTGTCTCCCTCCCGCTCGTCGCAATACTTCATTTTCCGACATTTCCATAATTCCGATAAATTTTTACTCGTCTCAAATCTTAACATTTTTGAGTTCTTATGTACGTTCCTTATAAACATATCCTGGAATTTCCGGGTGTAACATTTTTGCTCCTTAAAGCTCAAGTGTAAGATCACAATTTTAGTCAAACATACAAATACAAAATAGATTTAAATTGTTTCCTTATTATAGATCATGAATATTTCTGTATTAAGAGTTGATCAAGTAATTTTTTTTCAAAATTAATCTTTTATGGTTTATTCTAAATCTAATTAGAATTGTTTTAGTTAAAAATCATACCTCTTTGTGTGTACAAATTGAGCCCTTATGTTAAGAATCTTGAAACCTAATATAATTAACGGGTTTTCAACATGCAGCAAGCAAAACACAGAACTTGCCTTCTATCGTGATCATACCTCTATACCACATTATTCAATTTAATATCAAAGTACTTCAAGGATATTATTATAATTTTGATTATTAAATTATAAAGTCAATACTCAACATCCATTTTTGAACGATTACACTATCACCTTTTTCTAGCTTATTTGTTCTCTTTAACGCATAAATTTTCTCTGGGTGATCATTTTCGATCTAATAACTTTTGTACATAGTAGTACTCTATACTCTCAACTTTTTATTTTTTGTAACTACACTCCCAAATTATTCAACCTCAAAATAAGAGCCATATGTATTTAATCAATTTAATTATGCATGTATCATTTAACAAGAAGTGAATCTTCTGGGATGTGATCTATAAAATGACATTGGTTTAATTACATGCCATAAATGAGTAGATTTTAATTATAGAAAAAAAGAAGTTAGAGGTATAGTGCTTTAAAACTTTTTTCAAGTCATTTAATACTATTTTATGAAATTTCCCATTTTTAATTAAGTAGGTTGACTAATAAGAATCCATGAAAAAAGGAAAAAAAATAGATCATATAATTCAAGCCATTAAACATATGTCATAAAATTCATCATATGGTTTGGTATAAAAACCAACATCATTGAACACCCTTCTTCGTGCAATTCTTGAACATTTCACTTCACAAAGATGTAATTGCTGAGCAGTCTTAGTTTTATCAAATCCTTCATAAGTTGTGATTCATCTCATCTAATTAGATAATAGTTCATACACACCTCATGGTTGTCCACTTGTTATTTTTCATGTAGCAGCATCCCAGTAATAAACACACATTTCACCCCAATACTTGCCCACTTTTAAGTCAGTATGCATAATGATAGTATATCTTTGCTTATGATTATCATATTGTTGATCTTATGATTTGATAATCATAAGAAAAAAGAAGCTCTCATTGTACATATTGACTAGTAAGTGGACAAGTATTGAGGAGAAATGTGTATTGCTTACTGGGATACTGCTATAAGGAAACAATAAGTGGAAAATCATGAGGTATGTATAAACTATTATCTACTGTTATAAATTATTAAGAGTTGTTTGAGTTGGCATTGGATATGACTACAATATTCTCAAAATAATTTCGGTACTAAAGTTACTAGACTACTATACTTCTTTTCACAGTGTTGAACCATGAATGTTACTTCAAATGAAAATACATCTTGCTCGTTGTTTTTCTTACTCATTATACATTTATACTAATTAGCTACTTATGTATACATACTATTTATCTTCTTATCTTCTTTTTATGTTGTCACTACTGAAAGTTTATACAGTAACTAGTTTGTACTCATCAAATTAAACTTTAATTTATTATTCTTGGTGTTGTATTAAACATATACCAATGTTAACTCACTAAAATAGAGTCATTTAATTTTTTTTATCAAATCATTTGCAATCTGGATAAATTACCCGTCGAATGGTAATAATTTCCTACAAATATCTTGTCTTATATATGTTCGTTCTAAATTACTTCTAGTATTATGTTTTATATATTTTAAATAATTATTTTACTATGTTTTGATGCCCATGTTGAAAATAAAGCCATGTTGTTCGCTCGATCATATGTAGCTGGGTACCGAGTGTCATGTTCTGCTCAAGCCATGGTTTGGAGTGTGACACATATCATATTTATTGAGGCTATTCAACTGGTTCTGGATTGGTTTTAGTGAATTTGGAGTTTTCTAAGTTAATGAAATGAAAATGTTTGACCAAAGTCACCATATGTGGTAATTGCATCATTTTCAAAGCTTTACCAATTCCACTAGGTCCAGAATATTGTTTATGACTTATTTGACCCGCTAGATTGGTTCTCGAGATGTTTAGATGTGTTTTCAGTCATTGGTTGTAGCGAGTTTTAAGACTGAAATGCATATTTAATTTGGTTCCAAGAGGTTCCGAGTGAGTTTCGGGTGATAATTCGAAGTGTGGAGACTTGGGGTTTTATTGCTTAGCTGTGATCTGATGCAATCTCACATGCGGGATTGTAGCATCTCCCGTTGTAGGTGAGCTGCAGGTGAGAAGATGGTCTTGGGTGCGAGTGGACGCACCTTAGAAGTATTGGTCGCATAATCGTAACCACCTGTGAGTGGTTATCCACATCTGCGAGATTTTGTTCGTAGCTGTGACATCATAGCTGCGAAAATTGGACCCACTTCCAGTGCCTCTAAGCATATTTATTTCATTTTCTCCTAATTTGACCTCATTCCATCTAACTCAATTTTGGGAGCATTATCACCCTAATTTGACCTCATTCCACTTCCAGTGCCTCTAAGGAAAGAAAATTGATCATATAATTCAAGCCATTAAACATATGTCATAAAATTCATCATATGTTTTGTTATAAAAACCCACATCGTTGAACACCCTTCTTCGTGCAATCCTTGAACATTTCACTTCACAAAGAGGTAATTGTTGAGCAGTCTTAGTTTAATCAAATCCATCATAAGTTTTAATTCATCTCATCTAATTAGATAATAATTCATACACACCTCATGGTTGTCCACTTGTTATTTTTCATGTAGCAGCATCCCAGTAATCAACACACATTTCACCCCAATACTTGCCCAATTTTAAGTCAGTATGCATAATGATAGTATCTCTTTACTTATGATTATCATATTGTTGATCTTATGATTTGATAATCATAAGAAAAGAGAAGCTCTCATTGTACATACTGACTTGAAAGTGAACAAGTATTGAGGAGAAATGTGTATTGCTTACTGGGATACTGCAGCAAGGAAACAATAAGTGGACAATCATGAGGTATGTATAAAGTATTATCTACAGTTATAAATTATTAAGAGTTGTTTGAGTTGGCATTGGATATGACCACAATATTCTCAAAATAATTTCGGTACTAAAGTTTGAAAGTATATGTATGTCCTAGAGACAATCTGTATTAGGACAAAATATACTTTATACACATTCATATTTATATTAATGATGATTAATATTATGACATTTGCATTTGTTGAATTATTAGTTGATTGTTTATAATATTCTATTAATGCATCCCTAGAGTTTACGTGTTTATTAATGATGTGAGAATTAATGTTATAACGTAACTCTTAAATTACCTCAACTAATTATCATCGAGATTGGGATATCGATGTTATGTGATACGTCGACATGTGGTCTGCATCATATCCTTAAGGGATGTAGTATGCCTCACTTGCTACGAGTTATGGAAACTCGTGATAGACATATGGATACTTGTTAAAGTATTGGTATACCCTGCTGATGTACTGTTTTGTTATATGTCTATAATGTCATCAGCATGTGGGAGATAGAAGTCCTTAGACTTGAGGTCAATATCACCTTGTTTATGGATTAATGTACTTTAATCCTGTCCTAAGCTCAAATGCCTTATAGGTTGAGACGTGACTTGTTTTGGGTGCATTACGAAGTAGACTAAAGGTGGTATGTGAGCCAAGATTGGGATTCATTCCTTGAATGTATATTCAAGTGATCACTCAGATACTTATATGGTAGTAGGTTGACTAAGTCATTGGCCAATGCAATGGACATGTTTTGACATGGTCCTGTTATCAACTAATATAGATGAGTTATAATAATCAAGCCATTTGGATAGACACTTGACAAATCCTAAGCTTGATTGAGTGTATCATGAATGAAAGGATTTTATCTTCCCACATAGAGGTTTAGTTCACATGTTTCGTGTAGCTAAACTTTACATATTGAGTTCGTCTTCCGGTGCAGTTAAAAGTTCCGTGTAGACCCTAATGTTATTAGTGTCAATATGTAAAGGCCTGAAGGGTAACACTAAGTCAATTGTTCCGTCGATTCAAGTATGTAATCATAGAGTATATATATAAATGTTCGGTTGATGATCGAGACATTAGAATAAAATAAAAATGAAGCAAAAATTAGAGCAGGGCTACGATGCAGGTAAGTCAGGGCCATGGCGCCACAACGCCGTGGCGCCACTTACTCAGCGCTGCGGCGCCAACACGCGTCCAGTGGGTCCGAGTGACCACTCTGCTTCGGTTTCTAGGCCTGGCCCACGAGGGAAAACCTAGCTGATTTATTTAGCTATATATACAGGGTTTAGCCTCACAATTTCTACACCATCTTTTCATATGATTAAACTCTACTGAAACTCTGCTAGAATTCCTAGCTTTCCAAAGGAGAAATTACATCACAGTCTTTGACTTGTAAATCGAGGGACTATTGCGTGCGCACCCTCGGACTACACAAGCTTCAAGAAAATTTCAGATTGCTATCAATGTAAGTCTTCATTCGAAGTATTACATTCATGCTTGTGTTTATTTTACATTGTATAATCATCCTACAGTTTTACCGTAGTCGGGTTTGAAACATAAATTTTCAAATTCCGCTGCGTGTACGAACCCGACAAAACCCTACAGTGGTATCAGAGTCTGGGCTGTTTTGTGTGCTTATACAATGAATATTAATGATAATATGGGTTAGAATTTGTTTGAATTTTGATATATGTCGTTTAAAAACCTTAAAATCCCTAGAACACATAGTTTTGTTCACATATATGTTAAACAGTGATGTAATCGAGCAAGTCATTCAAATCTAACTCATCTAAATTGATATGCGTAACCGGTTCGATACGAACATGGTGCATTGAGATGAAGAATGAAAAGGGATTTGATGATGGTCGATGAACGTTCTGTAAAAATGTGAAAGGGGTACGAAATGGATCTGCAAATCTGAGCTTAAACAAGTTTTAGTGTTTCAGAATTGCAGAAATTGTGTTTCTGGGCTCGAGGCGCCGCGACTCCACCATGGAGTTCCATGGCGTTGTTTGGGGTTTTGCGGTGGCGCTGTGGCTCTGTTCAATAGGGCCACGACGCTGTTCATCCAGAAGCATAAAATTATTTTTTGGACTCACTGCCTCTGAGGTGTCACGTCGCCACCTGTTAGGGCCGTGGCGCTGATGAGACAGTTCTCTTCTCTGAAATTTCGGTGTCGCGACGCATCCCTGTAGGGCCACGACGTCATTGACGTTGTTTTTTTTTAAATCGAAATCAGAAACTAAAGTTTTAAAAGTTTCAGAATCTGATTCTGAAAGTTTTAAAAAGTTTCAGAATCTGAAAATAAAATTTTAAAATTGAACAGACTTGGTCCTTTCAGGAAAATATGTAATTAAAAAACTTTTTGAAAATTTTGATTTTTGAGTTCTGGAAATTGCAAACAGGTCCCTGAAACCTGAAAATATTTTCTGAGAATTAAAATTGCATTTTCTGAATTTATTAGGGTTCGAATTAAACATTTAAATTCTTGAGGGACTGAACTGTAAATTTTATAGTTGCAGAAATCCTAAAAATCAAAATTTTAAAATCATAAAATGTTTAGGGACTGTTTGGCAAAGAAATAGTTTTAGAATTTAGACAAATAAACCCATGATTATCATTAATGATATATTATTCTATAATATACAAACGTGCTAAGTGATTGAATGTGATGCATTTAAATTATTAGCATAGCGTCCACAATTATTGTCTGGGTAGGCGTCACCCAGTAGTTGTTTACTTTCAATGACCACTATAACTGTCTGGATAGACGGCGCCCAGTATATAATTAAAATCATCTTATATCATGTCTATTGGGTTTGATGGTTTCACATCTAAATGTGTTTAGAAATTGCATGATAGGATGTCATATGATGTATGACATAATTGTTGATCTTGGTTGAAATCCCCAAAACTTAAAAGTTCCCCAAACTTTAAAATACAAGTCTAATTAAAACGTGTCGTCCAATATAATTGTTAGGGTGCAAAATCCTTTTCGGTGAGACGAGTATTTATGCCAAAGTATTTGCTCTAAGTCTACGAGGACTCAGGCCCTTTCATAGATGTGTTAAAATGAAAGTAGATAATAAACTTTTGTAGGTATTTACACCAAAGTGTTTGCTTACAAAGGCTAAATTTACTTAGGCATTTAAACACAGTCGTGTAATGGGGTTGGCTTTTTTAGATGAATCTTGGCGCCAAAGTGTCAGACTAGTCTAAAGACGTAAGATTAAAATGAATGATATTTAATCAAACCAAGAGTTGTGAATAAGCTTTACAATTGGTTAAGGACCTGCCAAAGTGTGCTATTGAAGTTATCAGCCAAAGCAAACGCGGATATAACATATGTTTGGATCTTGGCCCATTATGACCTTAAAATATTTTAGGTATGTATTCTACCTTGGGGTCGTAGAAGTATGCAAAATAGTGGGAGCTAATTAAGCAAAAAGGCCATGTTAAATTAGCATATAATGAATGTGTATAATTAGGAGAATGAATTTTGATTGCATTTTTTCCTGTCTACCTATATCTTCAGATCTTCAGAATGTCGAACTTCTCAATGAATATGTTAATTGTTACACCCCGTTATTCCAGGATATATATATAAGAATGTACGTAAGGAATCAGGATGTCAAAAATTTGAACGAAAGAAAGAACTGTTTTCCGAAGGAAAAATATTCCGAACCTCGGAAAAGAGAAGTGTTTGTTAATGAGAATTGGGTTCTCGAATTTGCTATTTGAGACGTTTAGAATTTATCGGAACTATGGAAGTTTATTTACAAAGTTGGATACGTGTGGCCCACCCGAGAAATTTTACGTTTTGTGGGGCCCATGAGGTTTCCGATATTTTGACCAATTATGGAAATTTCGGAAAACGGAATATTATGGACCAATGGGAGGGCGACATGTGTCACCCTCCATAAAGATGATGTTGGACGAAATTGTGTGGCTAAGTGTAGCCAAATAAGCTTGAGAAATTGACCAAGTCAAACTAGTCAAGTTGACCTTGATATTTTAAATTCTTCATCCAAGACCACACAAGTGTTTTAATCTTGACCATTGATTTTGTTATATATTGCTACTACTAGTGCAAGACTAGTTCTACACTTAGAAAAAATATGAAGAACTTGTGTGTGTGTATGGGAGCTCTCGGCTAAGCTCAAATGGAAGAGAGAAATTTTTTCGTTTGTTGTTCATAATTCACAATACTTCAACCCAAGGTTCCTAAGGGTATTACAAAGATATCTAAATAGAAAAATCCCGGAAAACTACGTTTTTACGTTAGTCGCAACATAAAAACCTAAGGGATTTTTCATAGTTGGAGTTGGAACTTGAAGAGGAGTTCTTCATAAGCTTCTAAGGGTTGCTTGGAGTGTATTGGAACGTCGAAAAGAGGAGCTAAATTTGCTAAGGATTGACTTTTAATCTTGGATTATATTTGGGCTAAATGAGGTAATAATCTTCGTCTTACTATTGTAATTGAAGATTCTATGTTATGATAAGTTAGAAATGATCATGTGATATATGTTATGAAGGTTGATAAGTGTTATGGAATTTTAGAAGCCTAAAGTCCGAAAATTTCATGTTATCCATTAAGTTTGTAATTCAATTTAATTGTTAGATACAATCGTCACATGCTATTGAAAGAAGGGATTATAGTGGTTATAATCGTTTGCGGCTATATAACATGTTAGACTAAACAACTTGGATTGAAGAAGAATTGGAAAAGACTTTGTGTTGTTGTACATTGTTAGCCGAGAATGACATTGAAATGTTAGACTATTTGGATATCGATTGTGGGGCAGAATTTTACACGTCCTGTGCGACGTGTAATCCTCTTTGTTTAACTGATTGTTGAGCCTTAAATGTGGCATTTGGTTATTGATTTTCGGGCCTTGAAAAAGGTGGAAAATTACGTAGAAACAAAGGAAGTGCTGCCCGATTTTTCGTAGAATTAAGAGTCCTTATACTTAGAAATATTCTACGTTGAAAGCTAGTAGTTGATGGACGTATTATGGTCATTATAGGTTGACATTCTACGTGCGGCGTATTCAACTTGACAAGTGGATTAAGTCGAAGAGGTATGTGGAACTTTCCCTATCTTCTTGAGCATGAGTTTAAATGTATAGTACGGTGGACGTACATGTTTAAAATGAATTCGGTTTCATTTTGGAATTCTTTGCCTTGATTTCGAAAAGTGAGGTAACTTGGCTTTTAAAAGTATACGTGAATTGAGGTTACATCGAAATATTACTTGTCTTGAAAAGTATAGAATACTTGATTTGAAATGGTATTGATTAGTTGAACTATTCTAAAGTTAAGAGACTTGAAGTATTTTGAAAGTTTTTTTTTCTTTTTCGGGTAAATGGTAATATTTATTACTAAGAAAGAAACTGGAAACTTACAATCAATCATTGAGGGTTCTCAATCCTCAACGTAACAAAAAGCAAGAAATGAAAGAGGGAAGGGGTGTTCACTCAAAGATGACGTTACAAGAGGGGATTAAATCATAAAGAATTCTATATGTTGTTGTTTTAACTTTTGCTACAACCTCATCCGCTGTTGAGCTAGTGCCCGCAAACAGCAATTCATTCCTTGTTCTTCAAATCTCATATACCACTATGCAAAAGGCAAGTAGGATGGCTTTGGATCGAATGCTAGTCCCGCGGTGTTCTTTCTTGATCCACTTGAGTGCACTTTCAATTGTTGTCATTTCTCTTCTAATTCCCAACCATTCTTTAGTGTGTTTCCAAATCTTGTGAGTGAAGGTGCAAGAAAAGAAGAGATGAGCCCTTGTCTCATTGGCACGCTTGCAAAATCCGCAAGCCTTGTCTTCTAAGTTTAGGAAGGAGAGAGTATCCTTAGTAGCAAGACGCTTCCTACAAGTGAGCCAAACCGTGAATGAGAATTTAGGAGGAATGTAACCTTTCCAGATTTGAGATATCCAAAGCTTATGTTCTCTCGGGGTACGCAAGACGTCGTACACAAGACCCGAATAAAATCTCCCATTGATGCAACATTTCTCCAAGCCGGCAATAGTGTTTTCTTGATTCCCAAAGATGCTTATGAAAGTGTCCCGGATGCCACAAAGCTTCTTGAATAAAGGGGAATCTCTAGTGCGTACCTCATAATCCCAAATGGATTGATTCCTCAAGTAGTAGCTTGTTACACCACGTAACTCCAGGACATGTTTAAGAGAATGTACGTAAGGAACTCAAGACTTGAAATTGGTACGAAAGGAAGAATTGTTTTTCCGACGGAAAATCTTCCGAACGTCGGAAAGGAGAAATGTTCGTTGAGGAGAATTGGATTCTCAAAATGTATTAATTGAAGAGGATAGAACTTATTATCATTATGGAAATTTATTTTTACGGATTTGGTCATGTGGGGCCCACCCAAGGAATTTTACGTTTTGTGGGGCCCACGAGGGTTACAAAATTTTATAGACGAATGGGAGGGCGACACGTGTCACCCCCCACATGGCTTGGTCGAATTTTATGCAAGGGTATTATGGTCATTGACCATGGTAGAAGACCAAGTCTTGCTAATTATAGAGCTTGACATTGTTGACTAGTCCAAGGGCCACTTGGCTTGATCTCTTCCCTCCAAATTTAACATGTGTTGTAATCTAGACCCTCCATTGTATTATATATACATAACTAGTACAAGACTAGATCTTTTAACACTTAGAAAAAAATCACAACATGTTTGTTCTTGGAGACTTGCTCTCGGGTTCAAGGTGTAATCCACAAAGAAATTTTGTAGTTTTGATCCATTAGCCACAAGACTTTAACCCAAGGTCCATAAGGGTATTGTAAGGATATCTCAATAGAAAGATTTCGGAAAAACGGCGTTTTCACGTTAGTCGCAAGGCGAAAACCTAAGGCATTTTCATAGGTTTTGATTGGAAATGGAAGAGAAGTTGGTTGTGAGCTTCTAAAGGCTTCAAATAGCAGATTGGAGCGTAAAGGAAAGGAGCTAAGAATTGCTAAGGAGCGACTTTGAATCTTGGAAATTATAAGGGCTTGTAAAGGTATAATTCTTGTCGTTTTAGTAATTAAGATTACTTATTGTTGTAGCTTTGGATATTAGCAAGTATGAGAAATATATATTATGAAGTTGATAAGTGTTATGGATATTGGAATCCTAATCCGAAAACTAGTATGTTTAGCCTTGAGATTTCAATTCAATTGGATTATTAGTTTAATCGTCACGTCTTATATAAGGAAGGAATTATAATTGTTAAGTTGTTTATGATTATATAACATGTTAGGCCTAAGAGGTTGGATTGAAAAGGAATTGGAAAGGTTGATAAGTTGTTGCACCTTTTGGCCGAAATTGGCAATTGTATTGTGGACTAGTTTAATGTCAATTGTGGGGCGGAATTTTACACGTATTGTAAGGCGTATAATCCCCTTTAATTGGTTGTTGTATTGAGCCTTAAATGTGGCGTGTTTGGTTATTGTATTCGGCCTTGAAAAAGGTGGCAAAGTATGTAGAAACAAAGGAAGTGCTGTCCGATTTTCCGTAGAATTTAGTGACTTTGCACTTAGAATATTCTACGTTTGAAGCTAGAGGTTTAATGGACGTATTATGACCATTTTAGGTTGAAGTACTAAGTATAGCGGATTCTACTTGAAGGATGGAATAGCTATCAAGGTTGAAGTACTTCGGAGCATTTTGCTATTTGTCGATAATCGTCGCGAGGTATGTGAACCTCTTCCTTCTTTAGACATGATTCTATGTATGGAATATACATGTGGTATTATTTCATGATTCCTTCTACTCTTAGAAGTTAAGAAGTATGTATGTTGATTTACTCTACGTAAGGGTTATGTCTAAGTTATCCTAAGTTCTTACCAAGTCTTATGGGGGATGTTGGTAAGAGTCGTTAGGAGGTATTTTGGAGCCAAGTTGACTTGGCTAAATTACAGAACAAATGAGAATAAGTATCGAACAAGCCATTGCAGCGTTAATAAAGGAAAATGTAATGACGATAAATTATATTAAAACAAGTAGAATTCTCCATCTGCATAGAAGCTAAGATAAGACAAAATTATATTACATTTTCTAGATCATGGCTGCTTTAATGAGATCAGTATAAACAAGTATAACCTATTCACACATATAAGGCATATGTTGCTTAAATTAAAGAGTTTACGTTATGAAATGTTAAGACTATGAACTACGAAACTTGATTCTAAAAGATAAGAGACTTGAAAGTATACGATACTTGGTTTTCGAAAGTATAAGTCTCTTGGTTATAAAAATAATGTATTTGCCTAAGGTATAAAGTTAGTATAACGACTTTATGGGAAGTGGGTTATAATAGCTTTATGGAAAGTTAAAAGAGTGGTTTACTCTAAGTAATGATAAATGTTTTGAAATAAGGAAAGGCAAATGGATTTAAAAGCATCAATTGCTTAAGTTTTAAGGAAAGAAGTCACTTGTTTTAGAAGCTGAATAATGTATTTCTAAAAGTGTAGTGACTTATGTAAAATGTAAACAAGCCTTGATACTACGGGTGTTAGTATCTTGGGGTTTTATATGAAAAGGAGTCTTTTGAAAAGAATGTAAGCACGTAGTACTTTGGGTTAAATTCCCGGATTTTTATGTGTGAAACGAAAGTGCCATGAGTTTATAAAAATGGAAGTCTAAAGGTTTAATGAACTTGCCTATGTTTTCTTGTGATAGCTTTGAGTGCAAGTATTATATGTTTACGTTGTCGTGACTCTCAGTTGGAGGGCCGACTGTCTTGTTGTAAGTTTACTTGGACGTACCGACAGTGATGTGGATTCCACGGGTATGCTTCCATTATGATTGATCCTTGGACATGCTTATACGATGTGGTATTCCGGGGCATGTGACCAGGAGGCGGGTTAGATTCGGTTGTTTTATTACCCATGGCCACGCTTATACGATGAGGATTCCGGCATGCGACCATGCTATGACGACTATTACTCCATGGGCTAGCTCCCCATGAAGACATGTACCCACGATGAGGGATTCCGGGGGCATGTTATATTATTACTCCATGGGCTAGCTCCCCATGAAGACCTGCACCTACGATGAGGGATGTCGAGGGCACGTTATGGCCATGCTTATACGATGAGGGATTCCGGGGCATGCAGCCGCGTTATATATATATATGTATTGTGTATGTGTACGCCGACAGTGAGGTGGGATGCCACGGGCGCGTCACATGGTTATATTTTACACTTATAGCTGTCGGCAGTGATGGGGGATTCCACGGGCACGCTTTGATATTTGTGTGACTTGATCGCGTCCCAGATTGGGCCGGGTAGTATATGCGTCCCTCCATAAAGGGCCGGATTATGTTATGAAAGATAAGTAAGTTATATGGTAATGAACTTAATGACTTCTCCTAAGTATGTACGTAAGATATGGCTATAACTCTTAATGGAATGGAAAAGATAATGATGTGCAATTAAGTTCATAAGTGGTAATGACACGGCAGGATCTGGTATGTACTTTTTATACTTGCCCCTGTCATTCTTTTGTACAGTTATGATATGTTTATCAGATTTTTTATTTGCTCCATATTCGTACTGTTGTTATCTTTCTGGCCGCTGCGTTCATGTCTGCAGGTTTAGGTACACAGTTGTGGATCCGCGAGCTTAGGATCCTGGTTCAGCATTTTGAGATGGCTCCAATGTTCCGGAGTTGTCATGGCTATGTATATTCAGGGGTACGGCGGGGCCTTGTCCCGTCATAGTATGTGTTCAAATCTTAGAGGTCTGTATTCACATGTGGGCTGGACTGGTTAGAGTTGTAATTACATTTTTGGATAGTGTAAGCCCTTTTTGGGTGATTTATATTATGGCAGCCTTATCGGCTTTGCCTTGGTTTTAAAAAAAAATGTGTTACTTATTTTCCGCAGTTGTTTTGGTGTTGTATGTTTGGAAGGGTGCCCAGGTAGGGCACCAGTCACGGCCCGGGGTCGGGTCGTGACATAGCTATTAATCCATTGAACCCATAATGTATCCGCCTTAGTGTGAGCTTGCCAGATGGTCCGAGAGAGTAAGGCGTGATTCCATACTTTGATGTCCATGAGGCCTAGACCTCCTTCAGATTGAGGCACACAAATTTCATCCCAAGCGACTCTTGGTGGCTTGCCACCCCATAAGAACTGGATGCAAGCATAGCGAACCTTGTTGAGCACTGAAGAGCTAATGGGTAGAGCTCGAAACCAAAAGCTCTCAACACCCTGAACCACCGATCTGATAAGTTCCAATTTACCCGCATATGAGAGTGAGTGGTGTCCCCATTTCTGAATGTAACTCGAGATTGCACTAGTGAAAGGGGCAAACTGATCCACAGAGACAGAGATTGGAGACAAAGGGACCCCTAAGTACCGCACGGGAAAGATTCCTAAAGGGCAGCCAACTCTAGCCAAGATCAAGCCGCGGATAAAATCTTGTACTCCCGCAATGTAGATGGAAGATTTTGACGGGTTAAGTGTGAGGCCAGAAGCCGCCTCCAAATCTTCAAGACAATCCATAAGGACACCAACCGAAGATAAATCCCCTTTGGCAAAAAGCATGAGATCATCCGCAAAGGCAAGGTGAGAAATGCCTAGTCTTTTGCACTTTGGATGAAAAGAAAAGGTTCTATCCGAAGTTTTAAGCTTGAGCAATCTGGAAAGGTATTCAATGCATAGGATAAAGAGCATAGGAGACATAGGATCACCTTGCCTCAAGCCGCGTTTACCCGTGAAGTAGCCATGCAACTCTCCATTGATTGAAAGCGAGAAAGAAGTTGAGCTTACACATTCCATAATCCATCTTACAAATCTGTCCGGGAACTTGAGACCTTTTAGTACCGATTCAAGGAAATTTCAGGAGACTGTGTCAAAGGCTTTCCGAAGATCCACCATGAGCATACATCTTGGCGATACTTTAGTTCTATTATAGCCTCTCACGAGTTCTTGGGCAATGAAGACATTCTTAACCATGTTTCTATCTTTCACAAAAGCTCCTTGGCATTTATTAACTAATGTAGGAAGAAACCTTGCCATCCGGTTAGCTAGGATCTTAGTAATGATCTTGTATAGCACATTTGTCAATCCAATAGGTCTAAAGTCACTCACATTGGGGTCCCGATCTGTTTTGGGTAGAAGGGTGAGTATTGTATGGTTCACTTGCTTCAAGAGCACCCCGGAAGAGAAGAACTCTTGTATACTCCTTACTACATCATGTCCCACATCCTTCCATCTTTTCTTAAAGAAGGCGGCTGAAAAACCATCTGGGCCAGGTGCTTTGTCATTACCAATATCAGATAGAGCATCCCAAACCTCCATTGGGGAGACAGGATGTAAAAGGAATGAACCATCCTCCTCCCCTAGCTTCGGACCACAATCAAGTACCGCAAGGTCGACGCTTGTTACGGGTCGAGAGGAGCCAAGAAGTCCTTTATAGAACTCAACCAGCATGCCTATTACTTCACCGGGAGATGTTGTGGTATTGCCGCTGTCTTTTACAAGGTAAGTAATCGAGTTCTTAACATTGCTTCTCTTGATCAAACTATGGAAGTATTTGGAGCACCTATCACTTCCAATCAAATGTTTTTGCCTCGCCTTTTGTCATAAGAAGTGTCTCTCGGATTCAAGGAGGTGATTGTCTTTAGCTCTTAAGGACTTGACCTTGGCTTTTAAGTCTTCATCAAAGGGATTCTCCATATGCTCATTTATAGCCTCCTTAAATTCCATGTTAGCCGCATTTGCTCTTTGTTCAATACTCCCGAATTCACTAGAGTTTAAATCCCGCAATGGCTTCTTTAACGACTTCAATTTTGTGACCAATGTGAATTGGGCAGTTCCAAAGACACGTTGTCTCCAACATGAAGTTAGGATGTTCTCAAAGGCGGGATGTGACAACCACATGTTCATAAACTTGAAAGGTCGTTTCCCAATACCACAAGATGCGATTACCGAAGCAATCACAGGGCAATGGTCCGAGACTGGTTCCATAGGCAAATAGTTGGTTGAGCATTCTAGGTTCAAGTCACTCCAATGCTGATTCATTAACACTCTATCTAGCTTGGACCAAATTGAGCCATTCGTCAAAGTGTAGAAGGACCCCATAGAAGGAGTGTCATCAAGTCCGTGAGCAATTCTGAATTCCCCAAGGTCCCTAAGTGCATAAGGCGTGAGTGGAGGACCATCGGCCTTGTCATGAGGGTATCAATAAGTATTAAAGTCTCCAATGATCATCCAAGGCATGACAATACCCATGCCCAAGTGGGTGAGATGATGCCAAAGTTTCCTTCTTTCCGGAATGCTATAGACCGGATACACAAACGTCGTAAGAAAGGACACTTGAGAAATGTTACAACGTGCTTGGACATGGATATGTTGAGAGTCCATACCAAGAACATCACAACTAACTCTGGAGGGGTCCCAAAGTACAAGCATTCTTCTGCCATTAATGAAATCTATGTTGGAGCAAAATTTCCAAGCATGGAATCTTTGAGAAGTAAAGGAGTCAATCCGCATTCGGCTGAATTTAGTTTCTATTAGGCAGACCAATGCCACATCATGTTGTTTTGCAAGCCTTCACACAATAGTTTGTGTGGCTGCCCTATCCCTCTGTCCGCAAAGACCTCGAACATTCCAACAAAGAATTTTCATTAGGAAACAATGGAGGATTTAGTAGCACCCCCGCGTTTTGCATTTCTCGCCAAACTGATATTCTTTCTTGAAATAACTTCTTTCCATCCTTCTTCCTTGTTGTTAGAAGTCAAGGCAGGGGTCTCAATTAGGCTATGTTCACCGCACTCAAATTTTATGCAACGTGATGCGCGGATAAGCTCTTCTTTAGTACTCCTACAAGTACCCACATCTCGAGGAGGTTGCGGGTCATATGGTGTTCTCTTATCAGTTTGCAAAGTCTCCTTACTCAGCCTCTCATGTTGCACAAGACCAGTATGGGGGGTTCTGGTTGGAGGACCCCTCAAGTGATACCCGTAAGAACGAAGAGCCAGGAAGGCCCGCAACCGGAGGGATTTGAAGGTCAAGAGCCTCCCCTACACTTCTGGGAATATGCGGCAGTGATTGCTCATAATTCTCAACTTCCATCAAGTTAACACTACCCACGGGATGCCGAGGAAGTGGTGGATCAGTGTTAGAAGGACCATTGTGATCCGCAACCATAGCAGGTCCGGAGCTAGAAGAAACGCCTCCATTGCAAGGCGGTACCAATGGGTTGTCGGATTTCCGTGCTTCATGAGTGATGGTGTCTTGCATCAGTTTCTTACACTTCAAATGGTTGTGACCAAAAGAGGCGCAATGATAACAAAAATCGGGGTAGTTCTCATATTTCACCTTTTGGATGTATCTTCGATTGTCGGGCAGTTTAACACAAAATTCTGTCACCGGTTCTTTACTAACATCAACTTCCACCAAGACTCTTGCATAGTTAATCTTAGACCTTTCTTTGCTAAATTGATCCGTGTATAGAGGTTTCCCCACACGCAATGCAATCTTACTAAGGCCTGATGCACTCCAAACCGAAAGGGGGATGTCATGGAAGGTGACCCATATCGGGATATCCATGAATAAGTCATCCGTTAGTAATACTCCTTTATCAATTGGTTTTAACATCATGGTTTTGCCAAAGACCATATAAGGGCCTCCGTGGAGCACATTCGTGCGTTCCTCCTCCGTCATGAATTTGAATATTGTCCAACCTTTGCCGTATGGGATGATACGACACTTCACTCTCCATCCCTTAACAATGGAATTCAGCGCCTCTATTCCCGGGAAAGGGCCCGTGAAGCAGCTTATAAGACAATATCCCCAGGTTTCAATGAAGGGGACTTCATCCGTAGCTTCTAGTTCTACATCTTCTCCTTGTTGATCAATGAATTGAAGTTTCATTCCTTTTGCTTCAAGTCTGGAACCCGCAAAGACTCCCGCATAGGTTTTCTTTTGCGTATTGGGACCATTCCGTTGAGAGGGGGATACTTCTCCCTTTGATGCCTCACCGGGTGGGTGCGCATGATGAAATCTAGAATTGTCAGTGGGCATGTTGCCTGCTGTCCATCTTGGTAATGTAGACTGAGGGATAGGGTTAGAGGGGGTAGAGCTTGGGCCCGCATCTGGAGATAGTATGTGAGTGCCATTTGGGAGGGTAGGGAAAGTGTCAGGCATTTCGGGTGATAGTGATGTTATGGAAGGGGGTGGGGGTATGTCATTATGAAATCTGGGAGGTATTGAGGAAGTAGATGAGGAGAGAGGTGGAAAGTTCTTATCGTTTCCAATGTCCAAGGAAGAAGTAAATGAAAATGGGATATTGGGATTCTTATGTTGAAGTCCGTTTAGAAAGCTGGTTAGGGTGGGGAAGGAATGGTTCGTGGTTCTAGGAGGGCTCAAAGAAGGCTGATTATTAGAGATGTGTGACTCTTTGGTACCAGCGGAAGTAGGATGCCCATTAAAGACAATAGGCTCTTTGACTCCTGCGCCAATTAAGAAAGGTAAGTTACTAGGCTCCTTGGGAATAGATGACCCTTCGGTATCCACATCATGCATTGTACCCCGAGGTCCTGTAGTAATCATAGACCTATGGGTACCCTCCTGACCCGCCTTGTCCATTTGACCCGCCGCCCGACCCGGTTTAGACCCGAGAATACCTTCATGCAATGTTTCACCGATTGAAATTCCTCGCCCAGAATTTCTAGCTTTTCCGGCTCTTCTGGGCAATATACCTCTAAGTGATGAGATTTTTATGCTCCCGTGGTTGCCATTCTCTTCCGTTGTGGTCCCGGAGTTCACAAAATTACCCGTGTTTGTATCGCCATTCCTAGGAGAGGATGGAGTGTCTATAGTTGTCCGAACTTCTAAAGATTTGTCGGGAGCTTTGGAGGGGGAATTATCCTGAGGCTTGTGGACAGAGATAGGGGTATCCTTCATAGTTTCTTCACCTTCAAACATGCTTCTGTCCGGGCTATCAATCTCTATACTTTTTCTCCAATCATGAATCTTTTGTAACGTAATATCATCCACCACATATTCTAGTGGAATACGCATATCAGGCGTGACATGTACTAACACCGTGGGGTCTGAGATTGCTGGAATTAAGTTCTCTTTAACAATAGTTGGACTTCCACCATTCTTTTTCTTTTTCTTGGATCTAGATTTCGAAGAACCTCCGGAACCACCGGAATCATTGCTAGAGTGTGTAAAACGCTTTGTCTTTCTCATGTCATGAACTCTAAACGTCGATTATTGAAGAATCAATTGTGAGTGTGAGATTAGGAGGAGAGGGAAGAACCAAAACCGTGAGGAGCAACCAAGGAGAAACGGTGAGAGCGTTTTCCTTAGTGAGAGAAACTTCTCTCTAACTCCCTTTTATGCAACTTGATTTGAAAGTATATGATACTTGGTTATAAAAAGAATAAGACTCTTGGTTATAAAAAGAATGAATTTGTCTAAAGCATAAAGTTAGTATAACGGCTTTATGGGAAATTGATTATAATAACTTTATGGAAAGTTAAAAGAATGGTTTACTCTAGTGTTGTAAACAAGGATAAATGACTCGAAATGAAGAAAGTCAAATTGAATTAAAGGCATCAATTGTTTAAAGTGTTAAAGTAAAAAGTCGTTTGATTTAGAAGCCTAGATGTATTTCTAAAAGGTGTAGTGACTTGTTTTGAAATGTAGACATGCCTTGATACTATGAGTGCTAGTATCTTGGGGTTTTTATGTGAAAAGGATTCTTTTTAAAGGAATGGAAGTACATAGTACCTTGGGTTAAATTCCTGGATTTCTAATTACATGTTAGTGCCTTAAGTTAAATAAAATGAGAGTGCATGATAATTAAGGTTAATAAGAAGTTAGGGGATGTCTTAACTTGCTTATGGTAATTATGATAAGCCGATGGTGCTTATGTTATGTATGATAAGTCGGTGATGCTTATGTTATGTATGATAGCCGGTTGTGCTCGTGATATATTGTTCATTACGGGGTCATTCCCCGGGCTTGTGGCATTTGCATATTCCGTGGATTTGCTCCCCACGATGCGAGAAATACCTCATGTGAGTCCGTAAGGCTCATGCGGGTGAAATATTCCCATGCGGGGTGGACCAGTCCTATGCGAGGAGATTACCTCATGCGGGTCCATACGACCTATGCGGGCGGATACAGTCTATGCGAGGAAATTACCTCATGCGGGTCCATACGGCCTATGCGGGTGAAATAGTCACAGGAGTAGGATTGCAGAATGATACTACGGGCGGATGGCCCTAGGTTAATCATGAGCTTCCTGTTTTAAAACCGGCAAAGTTTATTCTTGTCCACTCTCATTGTTAGTAAGGCATAATGTACTGTTAATGTGGTTATCATACATATCCCTAGCTTTATTTTAGACTATTATGATTTCATTACAGTACTTTCAGTTTCACATACTTGGTACCTGTTGTACTGACCTCCTTCGGGGGGCTGCGTTCATTCCACAGGTTGAGGTACATAGCTTGCTGATCCTCATTCTTAGGATCACTGTTCAGTTCTTGGAAAGCTCCCTTTCTCCGGAGGCTTTGTCATTTGGTACAATTCCCTGAGGCTGTAGATTTATGTACATTCAGGGGTATGGCAGGGCCCTGTCCCGTCACAGTTGTTATGTAAAAATTCTTAGAGGTCTATAGTCATATCTTGTGGATTGGGTTGTAAAGAAAAAAAAGAGGTAACTGCTTTTTGGGTTACGTGTATACTTTTGGAAGGTGGCCTTATCGGCTAACCTGTTATTTATTTCTTTTTTATGAGTTGTATGTATGTTCCGCTACTATTCTATGATGTATACATGTAAGGGGTGCCCAAGTAGGACACCAGTCGCGGGCCCGGGGTCGGGTCATGACAAAAGTTGTATCAGAGCAGTTAGTCCTCAGAAAGTGTCTACAGACCGTGTCTAGTAGAGTCTTGGTTATCGGTGTGTTGTGCACCACATCTATAACCAGGAGGCTGCAGGACATTTATGATTGGTTTCCATTCTTCTCACTCTGAGATCGTGCGATAGAGCTGTGTTGTTAGGGTCGTCTCTCCCTAACGAGTTATGTTGATTGCAGCTACGAGAAAGGCAGCAGTGACCCAGGAAGGATTATGTGGATTGCGTATCCAGGTTGGTAATAATTGTAGTATAGTTGGTATTATGACATACAACTATACGGAGTTATGTTTGAGGGTCAGACGCGTGCTGCCTAGGATGATTTTAGATTACCAAGAATTGGTAAGGACTAAATAGATACCAGAAAGGTATGGAACAATTTAATGAATTCTCATCAAGGTTCTACGTACTAATTTGAAATACTTAGGAGATGATGAGCCATATGAAAGGGTAATGAACCCTTAAGAAGTCATGATTTAAGGACTTAATGGAATGCCATGTTAGTAGATTAAGATACGTGGTATGCTTAAGAGAATTGTACGGATGAGATCCGTATGGAAGTAATTATGGTTGTTATGATTAAGACAACATGATTATAGGTTAAGGAAAAGTTATTTTACCCGTTTATGAGGGGGGGGGGGGACTGATAAGGTAGGCTTGGAGCATGGAAAATGTGAGCCTAAGAATATTGATAACCGCCGAGACATTAGGTATATAAGGCCTTCTCGGGCACTAAGATTTAATTCAGACTAAGGGTAAGAGTTAAGTGCGACGGTGGGTCGGGTTGAGTACCTATTACGGGTCGCCACATAGCTTGAAATGGAGTGGGATCAGTTGGTAGTGGTCCCGCTATGTGACAGGGTCACGAGGGTGCAAGGCCCAAGTCTAGTTAATCATTTTACGGGTTCGTGGACACGTTCCACCGGAACCAGGTCGTGAGAGCCGAAAATGGCCTTAAATTGTTCGATATTGTAACTCCAAAGATTGGAGGCCATAATCAGTATGGAGGTTATGTACGTATGTTAGAATAAGTTGGGAAGTACGGAAGGAGTACGATCAGTAAGAAAGAGAACAGCCGAGTATAAAAGAATAGAGCCTGAATCAATAAGAACCTTTCAAAGAAGCTACACCGTGAATGTTTGAGTGGTAGCTGGGCGGGTATATGAGAATTTCCCGGTGATGATAAAGTCGTCAGGCCCTAGTAGACCTGGTAGAGTTGGAAATGTCAGAATTTGAGGTCATTATGGGTATGGACTCGTTGGCTTCTTGTACGCCAATGGTGACTACATAGAGAGATTGGTTCGATTCCAGTTTTCTGGTAAGCCGGTTATCGAAAAGAGAGGAAGGGAAGCGATTATAACAAGTGAATTATCCTTCCTTCTTTGGCATCATTAATTGGTAAGTCTGTGTGACTAGTACATTGGGATAAATGGATGTGGAAAGTATGGAATAGTTGAATTTGAAGAGTTTAGAGATAGAAGTGGAAATGCACGGTCATTGAAAAAGTTCATGTTAAGTGCCCTTGGAGGTACTTAGAGTTGGTTTAGTGTGGCAGTCAAGGCCACGACATTTCGAATGATTTTAGGAAAAATGCGCGAGGCAGGAATAAGATAAGTGTGAGTACTGCCTGTGGAAAAACAGAAGGCAGCGTTGGTAGGTTTTGAAAATCTATACGATTACAAGGTGGCGCTTGATGATTAAGATTATGAAAGGGAGATAAGCTCTCTCCCCCACGTAAAAGGACAGTTTTCCGTATTTTGGGGTTATGTGTACCCATATTGTTAGGCGATGGATATGAGATTGGTAAGGTCTTCAGTGTCGTCATGCCATAGGTTATAGTTTTAGGTAGCCATGGTAAAAGTATTGTGTTGGGGTAATGACGGGCGAAATCGTATATACGGGGAGGTAAGAGACCCCAGGGCAACTTGAAATGAAAAATAAAGGTAAGACGAGTAGACACTCGAACGATAAGAAATCTTGACAAACCATTGGATTATGTAATACTATGAATTGAGATTGAACACATGACTATAAGCTCTATGAGCTGGCAGAGAATAATAAGATTACTACTTGACGAGATCAAGAAAGTCTCCCACTAAATTGTGATTGGCAGGAAGTCTTAGCCATGGGACAAGCAAAGGAATCGAATCTAAGCATAATGACCAAGTTTGGTTGCAACAGAGAAATGGAAACATGAATCATAATTGAGATTATATCCCCGACTATTTCGGAAGTATGAGTCAGGCCTCCAGTTATTGGAAGATAAGCTGACCACGACTACAGTTCTAACCCCTCATGAGGCCTGAAGGACTAGAGGGTTATGTTATTATGGTAACACTTTGAGTGTTTGGCTGGGTTGTGTGCGGATGCAACACGATAAGGTAATAACCTATATTTCCCGGCAGCTACGGGAGCATGATAGTGGAGCTCAGATTCGAGAGATTGCTGAGTCTTCCCTCGTTGAAGAGGTGAAGATGCGACAGTATAAGGATCCATGTCACAACCCGAACCCGGGCCCGTGACTGGTGCCTTACCCCGGGCACCCTAGTGATACAACATCAGAGTAATCAGCGGAACATAAAACAATAACATGAAACCAATGCAATAAGACAGTGAAACAAGACAAAGCTAACCCAAAGCGGTTACCTTCATAATATATAACAATTTGAGCGATATCCCTTTCTACAACTCGCCTACAACAAGCATTACTGCACCTCTAAGAATGATACGACAACAATGGCGGACAGGCCCCGCCAAACCCCCGAATGCAAACACCTACTACGGCGGGACTATACCATCGATAAGCCTCCGAGAAACGGAGCTTCCCAAACGCCGAATCGTGACCACGAGAGCTAGGATCAACGATCGGTGTACCTCAACTGCGGCATGAACGCAGCCCGGGCGAGGTCGATTACGGTACCAAGTATGTGAACGAAAATCAGAAATGAAATCATAGTAGTCTATATAAAGCAGAGACATGTATGATAACCAAACTACGATTCACAATAAATAAGCGAATATGTCAAGTCGTGACTCACGCCTCAAGTCATCACTCAAATATAACAATGGGTCTCACGCCCACAACATCAATCATGCGTGGCATACCTTACCGCCAGCCTACATGATATAATCACACCAAGAAGTACATATGAACACCGTGTCCCACTGTGTCATCATAAAACCGTGACGGTAAATGCGAAGGCATAGCCGACTACTAAAACCTACAAGACAAACAAGGTCGTAAATCAGATCACGAGATCTGTCTAGACCGTCACATGATCAAAGCTGGCCACTCGCCCGCAGTATCTAATGTGCGCGTCTAGCCCTGGAACTTCCCGTAGCTCCGCATGGGCCACCCCAATGGCCCGCATGAGGTATTCCCCGCATCGAGGGTAGCTACTCCCCGGCAGCGTCCTGGACTCGCCGTCCGCATGGCCACAAAGACCGCATGACCACAAGGGCCGCATACTCACTGGAACTCCCAGCCCGCATAGGCCATCTGCACTGCATAAGGTATTCTCGAATCATAGGTCACTAGACCACCGAGTCTACCCGCGACGGAGGCGACAACCTCCGGAAATAAGTCAAGGTGAGTGGTATAATACCAACATAATGGCTGATCGTTAAACAACTTTAAGCGCAATCGAGGGAAAACCCCCTTTACACAAAACATCACAAGATACTAACACACGTAGCATCCTAGCATGTTTACTTATCAAATCAACAAGAAAATATTACAAGGCTTTCACAAACCAACACAACCAAGTTATACACACAAGGTACATTCTAATATATGATTAACAAGATCGGGTATCTATTCCCAAAGTACTTCATACATTATCTTTTAAAAGATACGTTACGTTTACAAAAGTCACACAATACCCGTAGTATATGAAAATAGAGTGATTATCTTTTGAAGTAAATCAAAACACTTCTCTTCGTAAAATCAAGTAACAACATTCTTTTCCAAATGTTTCAAGTTTGCCTATGTCACGACCCGATCCCGGGCCCGTGACTGGTGCCTTACCCCGGGCACCCTAGTGATACAACATCAGAGAAAACCAGCGGAAATAAAAACTTAAACATGAACATGAGACAAGATAATGAAACAGGCCAACCAAACGGTTACCTTCCAATAAAATATATATAAACAACTCTTTTTAAAACGAACAGTTTAATCCTTTTTACAAAACCTTGCCCACACAAAGGCTGCACTTAAGAGTTTATACAACAACTATGACGACAGGCCCCGTCATACCTGAATGTACAAGAACCTGCACTCAGTGGTAACATACCAACAGATAAGCCTCGAAGGAACGGAGCTTCCCAAAACGCTGAAATGAGATCCTAAACGCGGATCGGCGGTAGATGTACTTCCTGCGGCATGAACGCGGCCAAGGAGGTCAAGACAACAGTACCAAGTATGTGAAATCAGAAATATCAGAAATGAAATCATAATAGTCTATAAAAGCGAGGAGATGTATGATAACCAAACTACGATACACACACATATGATTATATCAATTCGTGGTCTCACGCCCACAACATCAATCCCGCGTGAGTACCTTCCTCACCGGCTGCATGATATGATAACAACAAGACAAAGAATCCAAATGGAAGCATACCCGTGCGCTACGCATCGTGTCAGTATGTCCAAAGGGAGCAAATAAGACAACATTCCAAAAGGCAGCATACCCGTGCGCGACGCATCGTGTCAGGATGTCCGAAGGGCAACAATAGGACAAAGATTCCAAATGGAAGCATACCCGCGCGCTACGCATCGCGGTCAAGATGTCCAAAGGGAGCAAATAAGACAACATTCCAAATGGAAGCATACCCGCGCGCCACGTGTCAGTATGTCCAAAGGTAAACACTCAGACAACAAGACGGTAATCAAAGTGGAAGCATACCCGTGCGCTACGCATCGTGTCAGCATGTCCAAAGCGATTAACAAAAGTAACACTATCAGCGAACGCATCTGCGGAATTTATCCACCGCCGGTCACGTCCAAGTAAGTTCTCAACAAGTCAACCGATCCTCCATCGAGAGACGCGGTAGTATAGAAACACAATTCTTGCACAACAAAGGCTATCACAACAAGCATAGGCAAGTTTCACAACAACAATCATAGGCAAGTTTATACACAACTCGAAGTACTTCCATTTTATGCCCAAGTTCGGTTTTTAACCCTAAAGTACTACGTACGTTAAATTCCTTTTAAAGAGATTTATTCCTTTTATAAAAGTCACCCGATACCCGTAGTATAAAAATAGAGTGACTTATATCTTTTAAGTAAACCAAAACAACTTCCATACTTCCTTTTTTTTAAAAGTCAAGTTACCACGTTAAAACCAATGATAAAACCTTTCTTTTGTTTTCATAAGGTCGTTATAACCAACTTCCCATAAAGCTGTTATAACACCTTATGCTTTAAACCATTTTAAGACAACACAATGCCTTTCTTTTCCCTAAGGTTCCAGTTTGCCTAATTTTAATTACGCAAGTCTCTTTTTGAAAAGTTTCATAGTTCAATGTCTTAATCTCTTTTAAAACAATTGAGTAACATATGCCATAAAGTAGAGTTATTCTTGTTCATAATCAATCTTATTAAGCGACCATGATCTAGAAAATGTAATATCATTTTGTCTCATCTTAGCTTCATGCAGATGGAGGTTTCACTGGTTTTAATAATACTTAATTATTCAATACATTTTCCTTTATTAACGCCGCAGATGGTTTGTCGATACACATTCGATTTCCAAATCAAGAAACATTATTCCTTCCAAAGCCAAGTACTCATTACTCACGAATGAGGTTTCACACAAACATCCATATTAAGTCAAGTCTCTTATCCTTTAAGAATAAGTCTCTTAACTTCTAAACCATTAAACCATTCTTTTTATCTCTCTTAAGGCGTTACACCTAACTTCTCATAAAGCTGGTATAACTCTTATGTTTTCAAACCAAGTACACACTTCTTTCAAAAAGGTTTCTTAATCTTTTAGAATACTCCAAGGTTCTTTTACATCCAGTCGGTTATAAGTCAAATCAGTTTTCTTTTAAAAACCACAAAGCATTTCTCATTTACATAGAGCTGTTATAACCAACTTCCCATAAAGCCGTTATAACACTTTATGTTTAAAGACAATCAAATACATTTAACACATGTACGTCTACCGTACTACATAGTTATACACATATCATGCTAGAACAGATAGGAAGAGGTTCACATACCTCGCGACGAGAATCGACTAATAGCAAAACGCTCCAAGTACCTCAAACCGTCTGCTACACTCTCAGTCAAGCAGATCACTCCACACGTAGTACTACAACCTATAGAGGCCACAAAGCGCCTATTAATATCTTTAGATTTCAATGTAGAATATTCTACAGAAAATTCGCAAGACTTACTTCCCGCAACATCGTAAATCTCCTCCTCTATCGAGGCCGCTACCAAGCCAACCGTGGGGTTAACACGCCTAACCGACGCGCACAATTCTACTCACGAATACTACAAGCTTCATGTAATACGCCCTATGTAATTACGATTCCACTTCTTAAAATTCAGCTTAAGTCGCAAGACATTGCCGTAAGTATTATTCAGGCTTAAGTCAAAAGACATTGCCGCACAATTATGATGTTCTGTACTATATATAGTATACATCAACTATATATTCCTACAACATGTAATTTCCAATTACAATAGAAGGTCAAGAGTGTTTACCTCGATAAGCCCAAAATTATCCGAGTTTATATGTCGATCCTGAGCAAGGTTTAGCTCCTACTCCGTGCGCTCTAACCCGCTCCAACCAACCCTTAGAAGTTCTAACCAACTTCTACTTATAACTTCAACTACGGGTGAAGATTTACTTAGGGTTTCGTTTTTGTGACTGAGGGAAGTATAATGGTATTTTCTGGGCTTGTATAAGTGTAACCTTGGGAATACTACAAGGTATTTGGGCCAAGGTATTTGGACATAACAACAATACTAGGAGAGTATTTCTATACCACAACAAGGGGTATTTATACGAGACAACTAGGCTAGGGGGGGGTGTGTACCCCACGGCCAAGCCTCTACAAAGGGGGTAGGTTTCGGCCAAGGGGCCTTCAAGAGGGGAGGGGTGTGTGGCGGACGAGATCACAAGAGGGAGAGGGAGGGTTTGAGACTTAGAAAGATTGCTCAATTTTTGGATGAAGAATGTCTTCAACTAGAGGGGTATTTATAGGTCAAGTGAAAGTCAACCAATGGCCAAGATGAAGACAAGTGTGGTGCAAGTGTAGGGCTAGATTTCAACCATGTGGACCTTATCCATCTACCACACCAACTTGCACAAATATCCTACCTAACCCAAGGCACAAAAAACGTGCCTTTGCTTGCCTTTGCCGTCCACTTCTCACGTCCAATGTGAGGGTGACACATGTCACCCTCCCGTTGGTCCAAAATGTTTCGTCTCTCGGAAAAATCCGCAAAAATTATAAATGACATAGCCGAAATTTCCTTCAAAGTCGTGGAAACGCTTTCATTTAAAAACGACTCCTTTTGGTAGCTATGCACAAATTCGAACCTATGCCTACTTTAAGGCTCAAATTGTATACGTACGCCCTCACGTATATACTCTGGAAATACGGGGTATAACATTCTCCCCTCCTTAGAAACATTCGTCCCGAATGTTCCTTCTCGAAACAGATAACGAAGTTCTTCTAACAAGTTGCCAACGCCACACCTGGCTACGAAATATCACACGTTCTCTTCCTTCCTTACTCGTGCCGCCTTCCGGACACTTGAACTCCTCTAGCATACGTACCACACTTCGCCATCGCTTTCCCAAAACTTTGAGTCACCACCTCCAAACTTGGTCATCTTACTAGCTTCAATCTCCTTAAGGCCATTCCGGCCTTCACGATCCGCCTCGGTCGAACATATCCACGAACTCATACGATGGTTATCTAATCATGGGCCTAGCACCTCGTGACCCTACCACCGCGGACCACCCAGCTGACCCCACTTTGAAACCGGCCACGGGTTGGCCCTCAACATGGCCCCAACCCGACCCACTTACGCATCAAGCTCTTGTTCCCCGATCCGGAACAATCTTACCTATACAGGTCATGAAAGCTACCACTTCCATTACACACTACCCAGGGACTTTATCACACAAAGCGTTCTAGGCATAAAAATGCACTGGCAAGGATCACTTGCAAAATCGGTACTCAAGACGGCCTTACATCTAAGGTCTCAATGTAATATTCTAAGGTTCATCATTTTCTCACCTCAAGCTTACCCTTCTCACAACCAGTTCTACATCACGTTTTAGCACAACGCTATCCGAACATAACACTAAACACATCATCACATCATCAATACATAAAAAACTCTAGAGGGTTAAGGATATACCTGAAAATAGGCGATTCAGAGGACCGCTAAAACTGGGAACTTCCACCGCGACCTCTACCGTGGCCCGCCGGTGTATGAACATCCTGCCTGACTATGGAAGGTGAAGAACCCGCAACTGATCCGTAGTCTGTGCTATCCTACCAGCGCTACCCCAGTCGGACAATTTCTCCCAAATGGCCCCGCTGTCGCATGTAAAACAAACTCCGGACTAGCACGACATTCCCACTGTGAGTCTACCACACGGTCACAACGAGGTATGGGTGGCTTCACCGTTAACACCCGCTTCTCCCGAGAATCTGAACCGCGAGCCACGACTGCTCCTCAAAACTCGACGCTCGAAGATTGTAGAGGACCACTGCATCGGGCGGAGGCACATAACTAGTCTGCTGAGGCGGTGCGCCTCGAAAATCACCAAAGGACCTGCAGATTCGCCCTTTCTGCGACTTTGGTCATTCCGTCGATTTCTCCGCCTCACCTCCAAGTGCATAAGCTGCGTGCGGCAATGTCCATGCGGTGAAGAGCTACACGAACAACTCTCGCTAGGTAATCATCGAGCCTGAACATATCGGTGCACTCGATCCTCCATACTAGCTACTAATGCGGGACGCATCGCCAATGAGTCGAACTCACATTGTACTCCCGAACCGCACGCCTGCTCGCCAACACCAAAAATCTGTCGCCCGAGCCCTCTTCATCCGTGAGGCAAGAAATGTGCAAGAAAGGCCTCGAGAACTCGTCCCATAAAGGCGGAAGTGCATGCTCTCCCGACAGCTCCCACGAATCAAACCCGATCGCGGTATCACGCGGCCGATGCGAACCTAGGACCACCGACTCGGTCTCCGATGCCTTGATCACTCTCGATCCGCTGAAGCGCCGGATGAACTCCTGCGGATCATCCTCGTGCCTCGACCCATAAAACTCGCGGGTTACACTCGTAAAAATCCCGTAATCTCAAATCGTCGCCGGGGTGAACTACGGGTGCTCTCGGGATCGAGCTGCTGGCCCACTTATCCTCAAGTTCGCCACAACCCGCCATTAATCGCCATCTCCTTGTAACCTATCTCATCTCGCCTACTGTAGGGTGGAGGCTCAGCATCGTGGTCTCTGTAGAGACTGCCGCTGCTCTACTCGTATCTTCCTCTGCTGCCTTGCCCTTCTGGGCCCGGGTTGCCTTGCGCGGAGGCATAACTGGTAAAGGAAAGGAATACGTCAGAGGGGTTCAACTCATCACACAGCTCTAAGGCACGATCTCAGAATGAGAAGAATGGAAACCAATCCTAAATGTCCTATAGCCTCCTGATTATAGATGTGGTGCACAACACACCGATAACCAAGACTCTACTAGACACGGTCTGTAGACACTTTCCGAGGACTAACTGCTCTGATACCACTTTGTCACGACCCGATCCCGGGCCCGTGACTGGTGCCTTACCCCGGGCACCCTAGTGATACAACATCAGAGAAAACCAGCGGAAATAAAAACTTAAACATGAACATGAGACAAGATAATGAAACAGGCCAACCAAACGGTTACCTTCCAAAAAAATATATATAAGCAACTCTTTTTAAAACGAACAGTTTAATCCTTTTTACAAAACCCTGCCCACACAGTGCTACAGACCTCTAAGAGTTTATACAACAACTATGACGGGACAGGGCCCCGCCATACCCCTGAATGTACAAGAACCTCTGCACTGGGGTAACATACCAGCAGATAAGCCTCGAAGGAACGGAGCTTCCCAAAGCGCTGAAATGAGATCCTAAATGCGGATCGACAACCGATGTACTCCTACTGCGGATGAACGCGGCCTCAAGGAGGTCGATAACAGTACCAAGTATGTGAAATCAGAAAATCAGAAATGAAATCATAATAGTCTATAAAAGCGGAGATGTATGATAACCAAACTACGATACACACATATGATTATATCAATTCTGTGGTCTCACGCCCACAACATCAATCACGCGTGAGTACCTTCCTCACCGGCGATGCCTATGATATGATAACAACAAGACAGCAATCCAAATGGGAGCATACCCGCGCGCTACGATCGTGTCGGTATGTCCAAAGGGAACAAATAAGACAACATTCCAAATGGAAGCATACCCGCGCGCTACGATCGTGGTCGATGTCCAAAGGGAAACAATAAGACAGATTCCAAATGGAAGCATACCCGCGCGCTACGATCGTGTCGATGTCCAAAGGGAGCAAATAAGACAACATTCCAAATGGAAGCATACCCGCGGCTACGATCGTGTCGGTATGTCGAAAGGGAAACAATAAGACAACAAGGCGGTAATCAAAGTGGAAGCATACCCGCGGCGCTTACGATCGTGTTAGCATGTCCAAAGCGATTAACAAAAGTAACACTATCAGCGAACGCATCTGCGGAATTTATCCGTCGCCGGCCACGTCCAAGTAAGTTCTCAACAAGTCAACCGATCCTCCATCGAGAGACGCGAGTATAGAAACACAATTCTTGCACAACAAAGGCTATCACAACAAGCATAGGCAAGTTTCACAACAACAAGCATAGGCAAGTTTATACACAACTCAAGTACTTCCATTTTATGCCCAAGTTCGGTTTTAACCTAAAGTACTACGACGTTAAATTCCTTTTAAAGAGATTTATTCCTTTTATAAAAGTCACCCGATACGTAGTATAAAAATAGAGTGACTTATATCTTTTAAGTAAACCAAAACAACTTCCATACTTCCTTTTTTTAAAGTCAAGTTACCACGTTAAAACCAATGATAAAACCTTTCTTTTGTTTTCATAAGGTCGTTATAACCAACTTCCCATAAAGTCGTTATAACACCTTATGCTTTAAACCATTTTAAGACAACACAATGCCTTTCTTTTCCTAAGGTTCCAGTTTGCCTAATTTTAATTACGCAAGTCTCTTTTTGAAAAGTTTCATAGTTAAATGTCTTAATCTCTTTTAAAACAATTGAGTAACATATGCCATAAAGTAGAGTTATTCTTGTTCATAATCAATCTTATTAAGCGACCATGATCTAGAAAATGTAATATCATTTTGTCTCATCTTAGCTTCTATGCAGATGGAGGTTTCTCTTGGTTTTAATAATACTTAATTATTCAATACATTTTCCTTTATTAACGCTGCGGTGGTTTGTCGATACACATTACGATTTCGAAATCAAGAAACATTATTCCTTCCAAAAACCAAGTACTCATTACTCACGAATGAGGTTTCACACAAACATCCATATTAAGTCAAGTCTCTTATCCTTTAAGAATAAGTCTCTTAACTTCTAAACCATTAAACCATTCTTTTTATCTCTCTTAAGGCGTTACACCTAACTTCTCATAAAGCTGGTATAACTCTTATGTTTTCAAACCAAGTACACACTTCTTTCAAAAAGGTTTCTTAATCTTTTAGAATACTCCAAGGTTCTTTTACATCATTTCGGTTATAAGTCAAATCTGTTTTCTTTTAAAACCACAAAGCATTTCTCATTTACATAGAGTCATTATAACCCACTTCCCATAAAGCCGTTATAACACTTTATGTTTAAAGACAATCAAATACATTTAACACATGTACGTCTACCGTACTACATAGTTATACACATATCATGCTAGAACAGATAGGAAGAGGTTCACATACCTCGCGACGAGTATCGACTAATAGCAAAACGCTCAAGTACCTCAAACCGTCGCTACACTCTACCAAGCGGATCACTCCACACGTAGTACTACAACCTATAGAGGCCACAAAGCGCTATTAATATCTTTAGATTTCAATGTAGAATATTCTACGAAAATTGGCGATTTGCTTCCCGCAACATCGTAAATCTCCTCTCTATCGAGGTGGCTACCAAGCCAACCGGTGGGGGTTAACACGTCTAACCGACGCTGCACAATTCTACTCACAATAATACTACTGCTTCACCGTAATACTGTCCTATGTAATTACGATTCCACTTCTTAAAATTCAGCTTAAGTCGCAAGACATTGCCGTAAGTATTATTCAGGCTTAAGTCAAAAGACATTGCCGCACAATTATAATGTTCTGTACTATATATAGTATACATCAACTATATATTCCTACAACATGTAATTTCCAATTACAATAGAAGGTCAAGAGTGTTTACCTCGATAAGCCCAAAATTATCCGAGTTTATATGTCGATCACGAGCAAGGTTTAGCTCCTACTCAGCGCTTCTAACCTGTTCCAACCAACCCTTAGAAGATCTAACCAAATTGTACTTCTACCTTGAACTACGGGTGAAGATTTACTTAGGTTTCGTTTTTGTGGTGAGGAAGTATAATGGTATTTTCTGGGCTTGTATAAGTGTAACCTTGGGAATACTACAAGGTATTTGGGCCAAGGTATTTGGACATAACAACAATACTAGGAGAGTATTTATATACCACAACAAGGGGTATTTATACGAGACAACTAGGCTAGGGGGGGTGTGTACCCCACGGCCAAGCCTCTACAAAGGGGGGGGTAGGTTTCGGCCAAGGGGCCTTCAAGAGGGGGAGGGGTGTGTGGCGGACGAGATCACAAGAGGGAGAGGGAGGGTTTGAGACTTAGAAAGATTGCTCAATTTTTGGATGAAGAATGTCTTCAACTAGAGGGGTATTTATAGGTCAAGTGAAAGCCAACCAATGGCCAAGATGAAGACAAGTGTGGTGCAAGTGTAGGGCTAGATTTCAACCATGTGGACCTTATCCATCTACCACACCAACTTGCACAAATATCCTACCTAACCCAAGGCACAAAAAACGTGCCTTTGCTTGCCTTTGCCGTCCACTTCTCACGTCCAATGTGAGGGTGACACATGTCACCCTCCCGTTGGTCCAAAATGTTTCGTCTCTCGGAAAAATCCGCAAAAATTATAAATGACATAGCCGGAATTTTCCCTTCGAAAGTTGTGGAAACGTTTCGTCGAAAAACGACTCCTTTTGGTAGCTATGCACAAATTCGAACCTATGCCTACTTTAAGGCTCAAATTGTATACGTACGCCCTCACGTATATACTCTGGAAATACGGGGTATAACAGCCTAATTTCAATTACTCAAGTTTCTCATTTTCGAAAGGTTTCGTAGTTCATAATTTTAATCGCTTAATGATATAATTCTCCTTTAAAAGCAATTTGAGAAACATATGTCTGATACGTGAGTAGGTTATTCTTGTTTATAACAATCTTATTTAAGCAGCCATGATCTAGGAAATGTAACATCATTTTGTCTCATCTTAGTTTCTATGCAGATGGAAGTTTCTACTGGTTTTACTAATACATTATTAGTCAAAACATTTCCCTTTATTAGCGCTGCTGTGGTTTGTTCGATACTTATTCTGATTTCCGAAATCAGTAAAACATTATTGCTTTTAAAATCAAGTACTCATTACTCGCGAATGAGGTTTTACAACATTTTTAACAAAATGTTCATTACCAAGTAAAACAAGTTAAGTCTCTTATCTTCAAGATTAAGTCTCTTAACTTTTAAAATCAGTAAACCATTCTCTTTACTTCTCTTAAAATGTTATACCTAACTTCCCATAAAGCTAGTATAACTCTTCTTTCAGAATGATTCTTTATTATCACACATCAAGTCAGTTATAAGTCAAATCAGTTACCTTTTAAAACCACAAAGCATTTTACACATGTACGTCTACCGTACTACATAGTTATACACACATCATGCTAGAAAAGATAGGAAGAGGTTCACATACCTCGCGACAATTATCGACTAATAGCAAAACGCTCCAAGTACCTCAAACCGTCGGCTACTCATTAAGCCAAGTAGATCGCTCCACGCATAGTACTTCAACCTATAAGGCCACAAGGCGCTTATTAACATCTAGATCATATCGTAGAACATTCTACGTAAAAATTGGCAAGACTCTCCCCGCAAATCACAGAAATCTCCTCTCTATCGAGGCCGGCTATCAAGCCAACCAGGGGGGGGTTTATACATCTAACCGGACGTGTACAATTCTACTTCACAGTAATGCTACACAAGTCTGCATGTCTGATCCTATGTAATTCTGATTCGATTCTCTTTCTTTATATTCAGCTTAAGTCAAAAGACATTGCCGCAAAGCTAGGTTGATTCTATATATAGTATACTTCAACTATATAATCTTACAACATGTAATTTCCAATTACAATAAGGGGACAAGATATTACCTCGATAAGCCCAAAATTATCCTAGTTTAATGTCGCTCCTGAGCAACGTTTAGCTCCAACTCCGTGCGCTCCAACCCGCTCTAAACCACCCTTAGAAGTTCTAACCAACTTCTACATAATACTCCAACTATCTATGGAGATTTTCCTTAGGGTTTCGTTTTTGTGACTGATGGGAAGTATAATAGTATTTTTGGGCTTTTCGTATAAGTGTAACCTTGGAATACTACAAGGTATAAGGCTAAGGTAATTTGGGTATAGTAACAATACTTTTGAGAGTATTTCTACCAAGAGGGGGGGTATTTATACGAGACAACACCACAAGGGGGGGTGTATACCTCGGCTACCCCACTAGGGGTATTCTCGCCAAGGGGGAAGGGAACTCTCTGCCAAGGGGACTCTAACAGGGGGGAGGGGGAGGCTAGACGAGACCTCAAACACAAAGGGAGGGGAAGCTCTCAAGACTTAGAGATTTTTGGATGAAGAAGTTCATCAAAGGGGAGGGGTATTTATAGGTCAAGCCATGGCTAACCAATGGCCAAGATCAAGCCAAGTGTGGTGCAAGTGTAGGGCCAAGATATGCCCAAGTGTACCTTATCCATCTACCCACAAAATATCCTACCAACTACTTGACAAAACCAACCCATTTCGTCCACCCTTTACCGCCCAATCGTCCATCAATGAGAGGGTGACAAGTGTCGCCCTCTCGTTGGTCCAAAATGTTTCGTCTCTCGGAAAAATCCGCAAAAATTAGAAATGACATAGCCGTAATTTACCCTACGCGCTTTGTGTAAAATGTTTCGTCGAAAAACGACTCTAACCGGGTGTTGTGCACAAAATAATTCGGCCAAGCCACTTTAAAGCCCAAACTTTTCTACGTACGTCCTTACGTACATACTCTGAAAATACGGGGTATAACATTCTCCCCTCCTTAGAAACATTCGTCCCGAATGTTCCTTCTAAGTCTCAAAACAAACGCGCGCCAGTATAGTCTTCACTACTATACTTACGAGAACAATCCTGCCCACATGGCCACAGAAACACCCGCGCAAATACCTCCATCCAAGTCCACGAGGAAACACCTCTAACATCACCACCAATACCTCTCTCGGGGTTCTAAAATATACTTCTTTCGCACCTTCTCTTTACAAAAGAAATGATCACATCTATGCTCGCCATACATGCTCGCTTCTTCCACGTATCGCACTTGCTTGTACACTCGAACTCTTACCACATTTCTGTTACTGCTTCAGTTTCCAAAACTCGGGGTTAATACCTCTAACGTGGTCATCATTAACTGGGAACACTCTGGATGGATCTCCGATACTTTCCCGAACATAACAATCTGAAGATCGGACGTCGCCTCTAAGTCGGACGGCAAATTCTAACATATAGGCAACCCGCCTATCCTCACATGAACTCAAAAGGCCCAAAGTAACTCGGGCTAAGTTTCTCTGTTTTCCAAAGCTCATCGCACTATCCGGTGGTACCTTCAAAAGACCGACCAACTTTGAACTCTAAGAGTCGTCGCCGATAATCCGCACGATTTCTCCGAGCTGCCAAAAACCTCTTCTAGATAAGCCTCACTTATCCACACTGTTGGAACAAGCACGAACCAACTATCGAACCTTGCCAACATCAAACCAATCGGCCAAGAACTTACACTTCCGCCCGCAAGGCGTCATAAAGCGACATCCGAATCACTGAAATGGTAGCTACTAAAACACTCCTCAACAGAGACAACAATCCTTACTACCCCGAAATCCACACACCGCCCGAGGGCGAATACGACACGGAGACTCACTGAGTTCCTAATCACACTGGTAAAACTTCGAGAAAAAGCCGTAACCTGGGCTCCACTGTCTGTCATAAGGTAAAGGTAGGCACCCCGTGCAGCCTTACAACCTTTCTGATATAACGCCTCACAACATACCACCGAGTACACGGTTTGGAATAAAAGATAAGACGGGCTGACCTCATCGGCCCGACTACTGGTTGAACGCATCCACGAACTCGTACGCTGGTTAACTAAACTTGGGCCAAACACCCTTATGACCCTATCACAAGGCGGACCACCAAAAACTGACCCACCACCAAACATGCCGCAGTTGACCCGTAACGTGGCCTCAACCCGACCCGGCAACGCGCACAATACTAGCTCCCCGATCCGGAACAATCTTACTAATCACGTTACGAAAACCTAGCGGTCTTCTTAGCTCAACTACCCTCTTTCATTTCACACTACTCAGGGACTTATCCCACAAACATAGCTCACGTGCACTATGCACTCCGATAAGGATCAAACATAACACTACACCCTTACTCGAGATGGCCTTACCTCTAAGGTCTCTACGTATAAAGCTCTAAGGCTCACACCTTCTCTATCCCCCAAATCTTACTTGGTTAACTAACCAAGATTTCTAATTACAATTTACACAATGCTATCAGAATATAACACTTAAGGTATACTCACCCTATCACACATACAAAACCCTAGAGGGTTAAAGATCTATCTGTATTTACTGCTTCACTCCCCTTAGTCGTTCTAATCAAACACGCCTGTAGGCGATAGCTTAGGAAGGTGACGAACTACCCATCGATCACGAAGGCTAAGTCCTACTACTTACAACCTCCTACTAGGTCACCCATTCGACACATGGCCGGCGACGCCGAATACGAGCACCAACAAAAGACGGCGTTCCGGGATGGCGTGCATCGCGCTGAACCGGAAGCCACAGAGTTCGACCAACTCCTGCATACCCCGAACGTCCTGAACCCCGTGGAGGACCTCTCTGCACTGGTGGATGTGCAAATCTAATCCGCTAGTGAGGTGACTCGCCTCGAAAGTTACCAAAGGACCTTGCGCTCGGCCTCTTCTCGCGTCGCCCGTTAACCCGTCGATCTCTACCTTTCTCGGCCTGCTGCGTATAAGCCCGTACACAGGCCATGCTCAAGCCTAACTGAAGAATTACTCTTGTACAACCCTCTCTTAGATAGTCATCAAGACTCGCGGTACATCGGTATACTCTCTGGTAGCCAAATCCATAGCTAGTAACAGGGTCGCCTCTTCGAAATCTATATTCTCTGTTTCCGGTCGTGGAACTGAAGGTTCAAATGTCATGGCCGCAGAGGAATTGCCGCCGTGCTAAACTCGCTGGGCCGTGACGTAGCATAACTCCCGAACGAAGCACCTAACTCGGGTGATGGTTGGGCTGTGCCCTCGTAACCCTCTCAGATTTACTCGCAGACTCCTCGCTTTGCCTCCCGGGCGGGTTTGCCATACGCGAGGCATAGCAGTGGAAAGAAATACGTGAGAGGGTCCAACTTACAACACGGCTAAGGCACGATCGAGTGAGAAGAATAGAAACCAATCCTAAATATCCTATAGCCTCACGATTATTGGTGTGGTGCACAACACACCGATAATCAAGACTCTTGGATACGATGCGTAGACACTTTCCGAGGATTAAGCGCTCGATACCACTTTTGTCACAACCCAACGGGCGTGGTGGTGTCTTACCGGGCACCCTAGTGATACAACATCGAGTAATCGTGAACATAAAACAATAACATGAAACCAATGCAATAAGACAGTGAAACAAGAAGACAGGCTAACCCAAAAACGGTTACCTTCATAATATATAACAATTTGAACAGTTACATCCCTTTCTACAACTCTGCCCACAACAGTACTACAGACCTCTAAGAATGATACGACAACAATGGCGGGACAGGGCCCCGCCAAACCCCTGAATGCAAACACCTACTACGACAGGGGACTATACCACTGATAAGCCTCCGGAGAAACGGAGCTTCCCAAACGCTGAACTGTGACCCTGAGAGCTAGGATCAACGACTGGTGTACCTCAACCTGCGGCATGAACGCAGCCCAGAAGAGGTCGATAACATGTACCAAGTATGTGAAACTGAAAATACTGTAAATGAAATCATAGTAGTCTATATAAAGCAGGAGACATGTATGATAACCAAACTACAATTCACAATAAATAAGCAGTCATGTCAAGTCAGGGACTCACGCCCTCAAGTCATCACTCAAATATAACAATGGGTCTCACGCCCACAACATCAATCATGCCCGTGGCATACCTTCTGCACTGCCGGCAGTCTATGATATAATCACACCAAGAAGTACATATGAACACTAGGTCCCACCTGTGTCATCATAAAAACCGTACGGGGTAAGTACGAAGGCATAGCCGACTACTAAAACCCACAGTACAAATGTTATACCCCGTAGTTCCAGGGTACGTATGCGAGGACGTACGTACGAGAATACGACAGAAAGATTGGAAAGGAAGAAAGAGGTGAATTTTCCACGGAAAAGTTTCCGGTTTTTGTGAAGGAAAAAGGTTCGTTAATGGGAATTGGATTCCCATATTTGGTTTTTGGACTTCTTAGATTATATTAGAATTATGGAATTTTATTTTCGGAAATGGTCACGTGGGGCCCACGGGAGAAATTTACGGTTTTGTGGGGCCCGCTTTGATTTTGAGATTTTGGCCGTTATAGATATTTTCGGAAGACGAAATATTTTGGACGAATCGGGGGGCGACACGTGTCACCCCCATGTGGCACCCTTGGGCCGAAATATGTTTGTGCACAACACCCGGTTAGAGTCGTTTTTCGACGAAACGTTCTACCTAACTTACGAAGGGTAAATTACGGCTATGTCATTTAGTTTTTTTGCGGATTTTTCCGAGAGACGAAACGTTTTGGACCAACGAGAGGGCAACACTTGGCACCCTCTCGTTGGTGGACTTGAAGGGGCGTTAGGGCCGATTGAATGAGCAAGTCTTGGTTGATTTTTTGTGTAGATATTTGTGAGGGTTTTAAGGAGTAGGGTCTAGGGGGCACTTGGGTGAATCTTGGCCTTACACTTGCTATACACTTGGCTAGATCTTGGCCATTGGTTGGCCTTGGCTTGTGCTATAAATACCCCTCTCCTTTGATGAACTTCTTCATCCTAAATATTTCCTAAGTGTTAGAATCCTCCCCCTCCCTTCCTTATGGTTTCGTCCCTCCCCTCTTCCTTTGTGAGGCCTTGGCCGAGGGGTGCACCCCCCCTCCTAGAGGCCTTGGCCGAGGGGTACACCCCTCCCAGTAGTGTGGCGTGGGGTACCCCTGCCTAGTTGCTTTGTATAATACCCCCTTTTGTGGTGTAGAAATACTCTCAGTATTGTTATAATGCCCAAATTACCTTAGCCGTATACCTTGTAGTATTCTAAGGTTATACCTATCTAAAAGCCCGAAATACTATTATACTTCCGTCACTACAAAACCGAAACCCTAGGAAAATCTCCATACCGTTGGAGTATTGTGTAGAAGTTGGTTAGAACTTCTAAGGGTGGTTTAGAGCGGGTTGGGCGCCGGAGTCGAGCTAAGCGATTGCCGGGATCGACATTAAACTCGGATAATTATGGGCTTATCGAGGTAAATATCTTGTCCTCTATTTGTAATTGGAAATTACATGTCGTTAGATTATATAGTTGAAGTATACTATATATATATAATCGAACATAGCTTGGCAATGTCTGGACTTAAGCACAAGAATCGAATCGAATCAGTAATTACATAGGTGTATTACAGACTTGTGTAGAGTACCGTGGAGTAGAATTGTACAGTTAGGGTTAGATGTATAACCCTCCCCTGGTTGGCTTGGTAGCCGCCTCGTTAGAGGAGGAGGTTTACGCCATGTGGGGAGGTCGCCGAATTTTGGTAGAATGTTCTACGATGAGATCTAAATGTTAATAAGCGCCTTGTGGCCTTATAGGTTGATGTACTACGTGTGGCGCGATCTACGTGGCTTAAGGGGTAGCCGACGTTTGGAAGTACTTGAGCGCTTTTGCTATGAGTCGATACTGCCGCGAGGTATGTGAACCTCTTCCTATCTCTTCTAGCATGATATGTGTGAAACTATGTAGTACGGTGACGCATACGTGCTAAATGTGTTTGAGTGGTTTAAAACATAAAGTGTTATAACGGCTTTATGGGAAGTTGGTTATAATGACTTTATGTTAGTAAGAAAATACATGTGGTTTTAAAAGGTAATCGATTTGAACTATAAGCGCTTGTTATATGATAAGAAAGAACTTGAAGTATTTCAAAAGATTTTTGAATCATTTTGAAAGGAGAAGTAATACTTGGTGTTTGAAAACTTAAGAGTTATACTAGCTTTATGGGAAGTTAGGTATAACGGCTTAAGAATGCTTTCTCGATTTGAAATCGAATGTGTATTGACAAACCATCGCAAATACGTTAAAAGGAAATGTTTTGAATAATTAAGTATTATTAAAACCGAGAAACTTCCATCCGCATGAAGCTAAGATGAGACAAAATGATATTTCCTAGATCATGGTCATTGTAATAAGATTGTTATAAACAAGAATATCCTACTCACATATAAGGCTTATGTTTCTCAGTTGTTTAAAAGAGAATTATATTCTTAAATGAATAAGACTATGAACTACGAAACCTTTCAAAAATAAGAAACGTGAACATTTGAAATTAGGCAAACTTGGGCGTTTGGAAAATAATGTTGTTACTTGATTTTACAAAGGTAATAGTTTTAGTTTTCTTAAAATGATCACTCTATTTTATACTACGTATTGTGTGACTTATGTGAAAGAAGCAGATCTTTTTTAGATTTTAATGTGTGAAGTACTTTGGGGATAGATACGAACTTGTTAGTAGAAAGTATCTTGTGTGAATAACTTGATTGTATTGGTTTGTGATAGCCTTGTAATACTTTCTTGTTGCCTTGATAAGTAAGCGTGTTAGGATGCTACGTGTGTTAGTATCTTGTGATGTTTGTGTGCGGGGTTTCCTTGATTGTGCTTATTAACTATCATCGTTATGATAGTATTGTGGCATTCATCTTGAGATGATTCCGGGTTGGCGCCTCCGACGCGGTAGACTCAGCGGTGATGCAGGACCATGATTCGAGAATACCTACGCGGGTCACGGGGCCTATGCGAGCTACGAGAGTTCGAGTTAGTGTGCCTTTATGGGCACGCGGTCCGTGGCTACGCGGACTCGAAAGTCGGGGCGATGCCGGGAGTAGCTACCCTCGATGCGGGAATACCTCATGCGGGCGATGAGATTGGCCTACGCGAGTGCGGAAGTTCGGACTAGACGCGACATTAGATACTGCGGGCAAGTGGCGGCTTTGATCATGTAACGGCAGACAGATCTTATGATCTGATTTATGACCTTGTTGAGTGCACTGGTGTTAGTAGTCGGCTAGGCCTTCGTGATTACCTGCAGTTTATTAGGACACGGTGGGACACGTGTTCATATGTATTCCTTGGTGCTTGTATATCATAAACTGCCGGCAGTGAGGAAGGTATTCCACGGGCACGATTGATGTTGTGGGCGTGAGACCCATTGTTAAATTGAGTGATGACTTGAGGGTGTGAGTCCCTGACTTGACATGACTGCTTATTTATGGTGAACTGTAGTTTGGTTATCATACATGTCTCCTGCTTTGTATAGACTACTATGATTTCATTTACAGTATTTATCTTTAGTTTCACATACTCGGTACCTGTTGTACTGACCTCCTTCGGGGGGCTGCGTTCATGCCGCAGGTTGAGGCACATCGCCGATCCTAGCTCTCGTGGTCACACTCGTTTGGGAAGCTCCGTTTCTCCGGAGGCTTATCAGTGGTATAGTCCCCTGTCGTAGTAAGTGTTTACATTCAGGGGTTTGGCGGGGCCCTGTCCCGCCATTGTGGTCGTATCATTCTTAGAGGTCTGTAGTACTGTTGTGGGCAGGGTTGGTAAAAAGGATTAAGCTGTTCATTTGTAAAAGAGTTGATGGTTATATATATGCCGAAAGGCAAGTTTTCACAGATTATTGTTTTATATTTCTGTTATCTCATGTTGTTGTTTTATGTTCCGCTGATTACTCTGATGTTTTGTAACTAGGGTGCGGGCTAAGGCACGACCACGCCCGCCGGGTCGTGACAAAAGTGGTATCAGAGCAGTTAATCCTCGGAAAGTGTCTACAGACCGTATCCAGTAGAGTCTTGATTATCGGTGTGTTGTGCACCACACCAATAATCAGGAGGCTATAGGATATTTAGGATTGGTTTCTATTCTTCTCACTCTGAGATCGTGCCTTAGAGCTGTGTTGTAAGTTGGACCCTCTGACGAAATTCATTCCCTTATCGTTATGCCTCCGCGTAGGGCAACCCGCCCGGAGGCGAGGCGGCGGAGGAGGCTGCGAGTTGAGTTCGAAGGTTGCGAGGCACAGCCCAATCATTACCTAGGGTAGTGCTTCATTCGGGATTTCTGCGGCGTCACTAGCCCGCAGAGTTTAGCGGTGGCGGCGGTTCCACTGCGTCCACGATATTTGAACCTTCGCCCACGAGCGATGAATATAGGTTGCAAAGAGGCGACCACATTAGCTATAGATTTTGCTACAATAGATTATAACTATGAACCACGAGTCTTGATGACTACCTAAGATAGGGTTGTGCAAGAGTAATTCTTGATTGGGCTTGAGCATGGCACGTATGCGGGCTTATGTGCAGTCAAAAACGTAGAGATTGACGGGTTAACCAAGGACAGCAGAAGAGGGCCAGAGCAGCAAGGTCCTTCGGTAACTTTCAAGGTGAGTATACCTTAAGTGCTATGTTCTGATAGCAGCGTGGTAGTTGTGATGAGAAATCATGGTGGGTTAACCGAGTAAGATTTTGGGGAATAGAGAAGGTGTGAGCCTTAGAGTGTTATACGTACAGACCTTAGAGGTAAGGCCATCTCGAGTAAAGGTGTAGTGTTATGTTTGATCCTTATCGGAGTGCATAGTGCACGTGAGCTATGTTTGGGATAGGTCCCTAAGTGGTATGAAATGAAAGAGGGTAGTTGAGCTAAGAAGACCGTTAGGTTTTCGTAACGTGTTTAGTGAGATTGTTCCTTCGGGGAGCTAGTGTTTTGCGCAATGCCGGGTCGGGTTAAGGCCATGTTGCGGGTCAACCCGCGGCATGTTTGGTGGTGAAGTCGGTTGTGGTGGTCCCGCCTTGTGTTAGGGTCACGAGGGTGTTAGGCCCAAGTTTAGTTGACCAGACGAGTTCGTGGATCGTTCGACCCTGGTGGTCGATGGGGGCAGCCCATCGTGTTCTTCGGTCGGGACCGTTCACTCGGCAGTGTTGATTTGTCAGAAAGGTTGTAAGGCTGCACGGGGTGCCTACCTTCACCTTATGGCAGACAGTGGAGCCCAGGTTACGGCTGTTTTTGTTTCTGAAAGTTTTACGAGCAGGTTAAGGACTGGTGAGTCTCGAGAATCGCATTCGCCTCGGGCGATGTGTGGATTTGAGGAAAGTTGCGAGGATTGTTGTCTCTGTGGAGGAGCGTTTAAGCTACCATTTCGGTGTTCGGATGTCGCCTTACGAAGCCTTGTTGGGGCGAAGTGTAAGTTGCCGGTCGATTGGTTCGATGTTGGCAGGGTTCAGATAGTTGGATCAGGCTTGTTCCAGCAGACTGTGGATAGGGTAAAGCTCGTCTAGAAGAAGTTCTGGCAGCTCAGAGGAATCGTGCGGATGATCGGCGACGACGCTTAGAGTTCAGGTTGACGGTCGGTCTTCTTGAAAGTACCACCCCGGTCAGGGTGTGACGAGTTTTGGAAACAGAAGGAACTTAGCCCGAGTTACTTTTGGGCCCTTAAGAGTTCATGTGAAGAATAGGCGGGTTGCCTATATGTTAGCTTTTGCCGTCCGACTTAGGAGGCGGGACGTCCGATCTTCGTATTGTTATGTTCGGAAAGTATCGAAGATCCATCGAGAATGTTCGATTAATGATGCCCACGTAAAGAGATAGTAACCGAGTTTTGGAAACTAAAGCGATGTCGAAATGTGGTAAGGGGTTCGAGTGTACGGCGAACGGTGATCGCGACGGCCGGTACCATTTGTTGGGTCGTCGGAGCAAGGCTCGCGACAAAGTGACAAAAGTGGTATTATTTGTGGTGATGTTAGAGGTGTTTCCTCGTAGACTTGGATATAAGTATGTTGCGCAGGTATTTCTGTGGCCAGGTATGGCAGGATTGTTTCGTAAGTATAGTAGTGAAGACTATCTTTTGGCGCACGTTGTTCGAGACTTAGAAGGAACATTCGGGACGAATGTTTCTAAGGGGGGAAGAATGTTATACCCCGTAGTTCCAGGGTATGTATGCGAGGACGTACGTACGAGAATACGACAGAAAGATTGGAAAGGAAGAAAGAGGTGAATTTTCCACGGAAAAGTTTCCGGTTTTTGTGAAGGAAAAAGGTTCGTTAATGGGAATTGGATTCCCATATTTGGTTTTTGGACTTCTTAGATTATATTAGAATTATGGAATTTTATTTTTCGGAAATGGTCACGTGGGCCCACGGAGAAATTTACTGATTTTGTAGGGCCCGCTTTGATTTTGAGATTTTGGCCGTTATAGATATTTTCGGAAGACGAAATATTTTGGACGAATCAGGGGGCGACACGTGTCACCCCCATGTGGCACCCTTGGGCCGAAATATGTTTGTGCACAACACCCGGTTAGAGTCGTTTTTCGACGAAACGCTCTACCTAACTTACGAAGGGTAAATTACGGCTATGTCATTTAGTTTTTGCGGATTTTTCCGAGAGGCGAAGCGTTTTGGACCAACGAGAGGGCAACACTTGGCACCCTCTCGTTGGTGGACTGAAGGCGTTAGGGCCGATTGAATGAGCAAGTCTTGGTTGATCTTTTGTGTAGATATTTGTGAGGTTTTAGGAGTAGGTCTAGGGGGCACTTGGGTGAATCTTGGCCTTACACTTGCTATACACTTGGCTAGATCTTGGCCATTGGTTGGCCTTGGCTTGTGCTATAAATACCCTCTCCTTTGATGAACTTCTTCATCCTAAATATTTCTAAGTGTTAGAATCCTCCTCCTCCCTTCCTTATGGTTTCGTCCCTCCTCTTCCTTTGTGAGGCCTTGGCAGGGTGCACCCTCCCAGAGGCCTTGGCCAGGTACACCCCTCCTAGTAGTGTGGCCGGGTACCACAGCCTAGTTGCTTTCGTATAATACCCCTTTGTGGTGTAGAAATACTCTCAAGTATTGTTATAATGCCCAAATTACCTTAGCCGTATACCTTGTAGTATTCTAAGGTTATACCTATCTAAAAGCCAGAAATACTATTATACTTCCGTCACCACAAAACCGAAACCCAGGAAAATCTCCATAGTCATTGGAGTATTGTGTAGAAGTTGGTTAGAACTTCTAAGGGTGGTTTAGAGCGGGTTGAGCGCTGAGTTGAGCTAAACGATTGCCCAGATCGACATTAAACTCGGATAATTATGGGCTTATCGAGGTAAATATCTTGTCCTCTATTTGTAATTGGAAATTACATGTCGTTAGATTATATAGTTGAAGTATACTATATATATATAATCAACATAGCTTGTGGCAATGTCTGGACTTAAGCTCAAGAAGCTGAATCAGAATTACATAGGGTATTAGACATGAGACTTGTGTAGTAGTACCGTGGAGTAGAATTGTGCCGTTAGGTTAGATGTATAACCCCCGGTTGGCTTGGTAGCCTCGTTAGAGAGGAGAGGTTTCTGTTTGCGGGAGCGCGCCAATTTTCGGTAGAATGTTCTACGATGAGATCTAAATGTTAATAAAGCGCCTTGTGGCCTTATAGGTTGATGTACTACGTGTGGCGCGATCCACGTGGCTTAAGGGGTAGCCGACGTTTGGAAGTACTTGAGCGTTTTGCTATGAGTCGATACTCGTCGCGAGGTATGTGAACCTCTTCCTATCTCTTCTAGCATGATATGTGTGAAACTATGTAGTACGGTGACGCATACGTGCTAAATGTGTTTGAGTGGTTTAAAACATAAAGTGTTATAACGGCTTTATGGGAAGTTGGTTATAATACCTTTATGTTAGTAAGAAAATACATGTGGTTTTTAAAAGGTAATCGATTTGAACTATAAGCGCTTGTTATATGATAAGAAAGAACTTGAAGTATTTCAAAAGATTTTTGAATCATTTTGAAAGGAGAAGTAATACTTGGTGTTTGAAAACTTAAGAGTTATACTAGCTTTATGGGAAGTTAGGTATAACGGCTTAAGAATGCTTTACTGATTTCGGAAATCAGAATGTGTATTGACAAACCAACTGCGGCGTTAAAAGGAAATGTTTTGAATAATTAAGTATTATTAAAACCAAGAGAAACTTCCATCTGCATAGAAGCTAAGATGAGACAAAATGATATTTCTAGATCATGGTCTTTGTAATAAGATTGTTATAAACAAGAATATCCTACTCACATATAAGGCTTATGTTTCTCAGATTGTTTAAAAGAGAATTATATTCTTAAATGAATAAGACTATGAACTACGAAACCTTTCAAAAATAAGAAACGTGAACATTTGAAATTAGGCAAACTTGGACGTTTGGAAAATAATGTTGTTACTTGATTTTACAAAGGTAATAGTTTTGGTTTTCTTAAAAGGACAGTCACTCTATTTTATACTACGGGTATTGTGTGACTTATGTGAAAGAAACAGATCTTTTTTTTAGATTTTAATGTGTGAAGTACTTTGGGGATAGATACCCGAACTTGTTAGTAGAAAGTATCTTGTGTGAATAACTTGATTGTATTGGTTTGTGATAGCCTTGTAATACTTTCTTGTTGCCTTGATAAGTAAACGTGTTAGGATGCTACGTGTGTTAGTATCTTGTGATGTTTGTGTAGGGGTTTCTTGATTGTGCTTATTAACTATCGGTCGTTATGATAGTATTGTGGCATTCATCTCTTGAGATGATTCCGGTTAAGCGCCTCCGACGCGGTAGACTCAGCGTGATGCAGGACCGTGATTCGAGAATACCTCACGCGGGTCACGGGGCCTATGCGCGAGCTACGAGAGTTCGAGGTTAGTGTCGTCCTTTATGGGCACGCGGTCTCAGGCGTGCGGACTCGAAAGTCGGGGCGATGCCGGAGTAGCTACCGACGCGGGAATACCTCATGCGGGCCGATGAGATTGGCCTACGCGAGTGCGGAAGTTCGGGACTAGACGCGACATTAGATCTGCGGGCAAGTGGCGGCCTTTGATCATGTGACGGCAGGCAGATCTTATGATCTGATTTATGACCTTGTTGGTACTGGTGTTAGTAGTCGGCTAGGCCTTCGATTTACCCCTGCATGCTTTTATTAGGACACGGTGGGACACGTGTTCATATGTATTCCTTGGTGCTTGTATATCATAAAGCCGGCGGTGAGGAAGGTATTCCACGCACGATTGATGTTGTGGGCGTGAGACCCATTGTTAAATTGAGTGATGACTTGAGGTGTGAGTCCCGACTTGACATGATCGCTATTTATGGTGAATCGTAGTTTGGTTATCATACATGTCTCCCGCTTTGTATAGACTACTATGATTTCATTTACTGATTTATCTTTAGTTTCACATACTTGCACTGTTATCTTGACCTCCTTCGGGCTGCGTTCATGCCGCAGTTGAGGCACATCGCCGTTGATCCTAGCTCTCGTGGTCACGGCTCGGCGTTGGGAAGCTCCGTTTCTCGGAGGCTTATCGATGGTATAGTCCCCGTCGTCGTAAGTGTTTACATTCGGGGTTTGGCGGCCTGTCCCGCCATTGTGGTCGTATCATTCTTAGAGGTGCAGTACCGCCAGTTGTGGCGGGTTGGTAAAAAGGATTGCCGTTCATTTGTAAAAGAGTTGATGGTTATATATATGCCGAAAGGCAAGTTTTCCTGATTATTGTTTTATATTTCGTTATCTCATGTTGTTGTTTTATGTTCACTGATTACTCGATGTTATGTCACTAGGGTGCGGGCTAAGGCACGATCCACGCCCGATTTGGTCGTGACAACAAACAAGGTCGTAATCAGATCATGAGATCTGTCAACCCGTCATGATCAAAGCCGCCACTCGCGCGCAGATCTAATGCGCGTCTAGCCACGAACTTCGTAGCTACGCATGGGCCACTCCAATGGCACTAATGATGTATTCCCAGCATCGAGGTTAGCTACACCCCGTCAGCGTCCTGGACTCGCCCTCCGCATGGCCACACAGACCGCATTACCACAAGGGCCGCATACTAACACGAACTCGCAGCCCGCATAGCCATCTGCACTGCATAAGGTATTCTCGAATCATAGGTCACTAGACCACTGAGTCTACCCGCGTGACGGAGGACTTAACCTCCGAAACAAGTCAAGGTGAGTGGTATAATACCAACATAACTGATCGTTAAACAACTTTAAGCGCAATCGAGGGAAAACCCCCTTTACACAAAACATCACAAGATACTAACACACGTAGCATCCTAGCATGTTTACTTATCAAATCAACAAGAAAGTATTACAAGGCTTTCACAAACCAACACAACCAAGTTATACACACAAGGTACATTCTAATATATGATTAACAAGATCGGGTATCTATTCCCAAAGTACTTCATACATTATCTTTTAAAAGATACGTTACGTTTACAAAAGTCACACAATACCCGTAGTATATGAAAATAGAGTGATTATCTTTTGAAGTAAATCAAAACACTTCTCTTCGTAAAATCAAGTAACAACATTCTTTTCCAAATGTTTCAAGTTTGCCTAATTTCAATTACTCAAGTTTCTCATTTTCGAAAGGTTTCGTAGTTCATAATTTTAATCGCTTAATGATATAATTCTCCTTTAAAAGCAATTTGAGAAACATATGTCTGATACGTGAGTAGGTTATTCTTGTTTATAACAATCTTATTTAAGCAACCATGATCTAGGAAATGTAACAACATTTTGTCTCATCTTAGTTTCTATGCAGATGGAAGTTTCTACTGGTTTTACTAATACATTATTAGTCAAAACATTTCTTTATTAGCGCTTCATTGTGGTTTGTTCGATACTTATTCGATTTCAAATCAAGAAACATTATTGCTTTTAAAATCAAGTACTCATTACTCGCGAATGAGGTTTTACAACATTTTTAACAAAATGTTAATTACCAAGTAAAACAAGTTAAGTCTCTTATCTTCAAGATTAAGTCTCTTAACTTTTAAAATCAGTAAACCATTCTCTTTACTTCTCTTAAAACGTTATACCTAACTTCCCATAAAGCTAGTATAACTCTTCTTTCAGAATGATTCTTTATTATCACACATCAAGTCAGTTATAAGTCAAATCAGTTACCTTTTAAAACCACAAAGCATTTTACACATGTACGTCTACCGTACTACATAGTTATACACACATCATGCTAGAAAAGATAGGAAGAGGTTCACATACCTCGCGACGATTATCGACTAATAGCAAAACGCTCCAAGTACCTCAAACCGTCGGCTACTCCTTAAGCCAAGTAGATCGCGCCACGCATAGTACTTCAACCTATAAGGCCACAAGGCGCTTATTAACATCTAGATCATATCGTAGAACATTCTACAGAAAATTCGGCAGCACCTCCCCCCCCGCAACCGCGTAAATCTCCTCCTCTATCGAGGCCGGCTATCAAGCCAACCAGGGGGGGGGTTTATACATCTAACCGGACGTGTACAATTCTACTTCACAGTAATGCTACACAAGTCTACTGTAATACAGTCCTATGTAATTACAGTTCAGTTCTCTTTCTTTATATTCAGGCTTAAGTCAAAAGACATTGCCGCAAAGCTAGGTTCAGTTCTATATATAGTATACTTCAACTATATAATCTTACAACATGTAATTTCCAATTACAATAAGGGGACAAGATATTACCTCGATAAGCCCAAAATTATCCTAGTTTAATGTCGCTCCTGAGCAACGTTTAGCTCCAACTCCGTGCGCTCCAACCCGCTCCAAACCACCCTTAGAAGTTCTAACCAACTTCTACATAATACTCCAACTATCTATGGAGATTTTCCTTAGGGTTTCGTTTTTGTGGTGACGGAGGTATAATAGTATTTCTGGGCTTTTCGTATAAGTGTAACCTTGGAATACTACAAGGTATAAGGCTAAGGTAATTTGGGTATAGTAACAATACTTTTGAGAGTATTTCTACCAAGAGGGGGGGTATTTATACGAGACAACACCACAAGGGGGGGTGTATACCCCTCGGCCTACCCCACTAGGGGGGGTATTCTCGGCCAAGGGGGGGAAGGGAACTCTCGGCCAAGGGGCCTCTCAAAGGGGGGAGGGGGAGGCTAGACGAGACCTCAAACACAAAGGGAGGGGAAGCTCTCAAGACTTAGAGATTTTTGGATGAAGAAGTTCATCAAAGGGGAGGGGTATTTATAGGTCAAGCCATGGCTAACCAATGGCCAAGATCAAGCCAAGTGTGGTGCAAGTGTAGGGCCAAGATATGCCCAAGTGTACCTTATCCATCTACCCACAAAATATCCTACCAACTACTTGACAAAACCAACCCATTTCGTCCACCCTTTACCGCCCAATCGTCCATCAATGAGAGGGTGACAAGTGTCGCCCTCTCGTTGGTCCAAAATGTTTCGTCTCTCGGAAAAATCCGCAAAAATTAGAAATGACATAGCCATAATTTACCCTACGCGCTTTGTGTAAAATGTTTCGTCGAAAAACGACTCTAACCGGGTGTTGTGCACAAAATAATTCGGCCAAGCCACTTTAAAGCCCAAACTTTTCTACGTACGTCCTTACGTACATACTCTGAGAATACAGGGTATAACAATCCAGTTCTAGGACGAATTTGAGATACGGCCCTCCAAGAGGAGAATAACCTGTTTGGGTAGCAACGGATAGAGTGCTGTGATATGAGAATAAATTGTGTGTGCCCGATGCTGCAGGACTTGTCAGTATGTTTTAGGGGAGGCACGCAGTGCTTATTGCTCTATTTGTTCAGGGTCGACTAAGATGTATCATGAACTCAAATGTATGTATTGGTAAGATGGCCTGAAGAGGGACGTAGCAGAGTTTGTTGCTCAATGTCCGAATTAGTAGTAGGTCAAGGTTGAACACCAGAAGTCCAGTAGGCTATTACAGGCGATTGAGGTCCCGACTTAGAAATGAGAGGTGATGGATATGGATTTTGTTACAGGGTTGCATCGTACTCATAGGAAGTGCGACTCCCTGAGGGTCATAGTAAACAGGCTGAAGAAATCAGCCCATGTTCTTCCGGTCAGGACCACTTACTCGGCTGAGGATTATGCTAGATTATAGCAGAGAGATTGTGAGACTGCACGGGGTTCCTACATTTATGATGTCAGACGGATGAACTCAGTTTACGGATAACTTCTGGAGGTTTTCCAGAAGGGATTAGGGACACAGGTGAGTCTCAGTGTTGCATTTCACCCTCAGACCGACGGACAGGCAGAGCTTACTATCCAGGCACTTGAGGATAGGTTGCGGGCCTGTGTTCTTGATTTCAGAGATAGCTGGGAGGATTATTTGCCTCTTGTTGAGTTAGGTACGATAACAGATACCCTTCCAGTATTCAGATGGGTTCTGTATGAGGCTTTGTATGAACGGAAGTGTATATCGCCAATTGGTTAGTTCGACGTAGGCGAGGTTCAGTTAATTGGCCCAGACTTGATTCAGCGGGTTGTGGATAAGGCGAAGCTTATCCAGGAAAGATTGTTAGTAAGCTCATAGTCAGCAGAAGCTTTATGCAGATAACCGACGTCGACACTTGGAGTTCATGTTGACGTTTTAGTATAAGTATTGTATGTAGCCATGTGTGGAAAGTGTGATTATGTTGGGTGTAGTCAAGGGACTATGCCAATATCCATTTAGATGGAACCTCGAAGGAACATTCGGGGACGAATGTTTCTAAGGAGGGGAGAATGTTACACCCCATTATTCCAGGATATATATATAAGAATGTACGTAAGGAATCAGGATGTCAAAAATTTGAACGAAAGAAAGAATTGTTTTCCGAAGGAAAAATCTTCCGAACCTCGGAAAAGAGAAGTGTTTGTTAATGAGAATTGGGTTCTCGAATTTGCTATTTGAGACGTTTAGAATTTATCGGAACTATGAAAGTTTATTTACAAATTTGGATACGTGTGACCCACCCGAGAAATTTTACGTTTTTGTGGGGCCCACGAGGTTTCCGATATTTTGACCAATTATGGAAATTTCGGGAAACAGAATATTATGGACCAATGGGAGGGCGACACGTGTCACCCTCCATAAAGATGATGTTGGACGAAATTGTGTGGCTAAGTGTAGCCAAATAAGTTTGAGAAAATTGACCAAGTCAAACTAGTCAAGTTGACCTTGATATTTTAAATTCTTCATCCAAGACCACACAAGTGTTTTACTCTTGACCCTTGATTTTGTTATATATTGCTACTACTAGTGCAAGACTAGTTCTACACTTAGAAAAAATATGAAGAACTTGTGTGTGTGTATGGGAGCTCTCGGCTAAGCTCTAATGGAAGAGAGAAAAAATTTCGTTTGTTGTTCATAATTCACAATACTTCAACCCAAGGTTCCTAAGGGTATTACAAGGATATCTCAATAGAAAAATCCCGGAAAAACTATGTTTTTACGTTAGTCGCAACATAAAAACCTAAGGGTTTTTTCATAGTTGGAGTTGGAACTTGAAGAGGAGTTCTTCATAAGCTTCTAAGGGTTGCTTGGAGTGGATTGGAACGTCGAAAAGAGGAGCTAAAGTTGCTAAGGATCGACTTTTAATCTTGGATTATATTTGGGCTAAATAAGGTAATAATCTTCGTCTTACTATTGTAATTGAAGATTCCATGTTATGATAAGTTAGAAATGATCATGTGATATATGTTATGAAGGTTGATAAGTGTTATGGAATTTTAGAAGCCTAAAGTTCGAAAATTTTATGTTAGCCATTAAGTTTGTAATTCAATTTAATTGTTAGATACAATCGTCACATGCTATTGAAAGAATGGGATTATAGTGGTTATAATTATTTGCGGTTATATAACATGTTAGACTAAACAACTTGGATTGAAGAAGAATTGGAAAAGACTTTGTGTTGTTGTACATTGTTAGCCGAGAATGACATTGAAATGTTAGACTATTTGGATATCGATTGTGGGGCAGAATTTTACACGTCCTGTGCGGCGTGTAATTCCCTTTGTTTAACTGATTGTTGAGCCTTAAATGTGGCATTTGGTTATTGATTTTCGGGCCTTGAAAAAGGTGGAAAAGTACGTAGAAACAAAGGAAGTGCTGCCCGATTTTCCGTAGAATTAAGAGTCCTTATACTTAGAAATATTCTACGTTGAAAGCTAGTAGTTGATGGACGTATTATGGTCATTATAGGTTGACATTCTACGTGCAGCGTATTCAACTTGGCAAGTGGATTAAGTCGAAGAGGTATGTGGAACTTTCCCTATCTTCTTGAGCATGAGTTTAAATGTATAGTACGGTGGACGTACATGTTTAAAATGAATTCGGTTTTATTTTGGAATCCTTTGCCTTGATTTCGAAAAGTGAGGTAACTTGGCTTTTAAAAGTATATGTGACTTGAAGTTACATGGAAAGATTACTTGTCTTGAAAAGTATAGAATACATGATTTGAAATGGTATTGATTACTTGAACTATTATAAAGTTAAGAGACTTGAAGTATTTTGAAAGTTATGCAACTTGATTTGAAAGTATATGATACTTTCAAAAGCAATATGATTTTGGCAAATTGATATATTGTTATAAAAAGTGTTACACCCCGTAATTCCAAGAGGATGAGATGAGAACGTACGAAAGGAAATAAGATTCGAAGTTGGAAAAAGAAAAAAAGTTGGCAGAATATTTTTGGTCAGTTTTTCAGTCAAATTGGAAGCAGTATATCTCCTAGTATAATTGGGCTTTTTAGGTGTTTCAAAAGCCTAATATGAAGTTCATTGAGTCTAGTTTCCAATTCAACAAACCGCTCGTCAATAGGACATCAGATTAGAAAGTTATGGACGTTACAAGATCGGCTGACAGAACAGACAGTGTCAGGCGCCGCGGCTCCGGCTGCAGCGCCGGGGCGCCAGAAAGCCTGAAATTGTCTGAAATTGCAGCGCCGCGGCTCCGACTGCAGGACCGCGGCGCCGGGGCAGGATTTGTTGCGGAAATAAGGTAAAAATAGAAGATATTTGTTGTAAAGGACCCCTGGGTGGGTGACAAGTGTCCCCCCAACTTGTGGAACAAGATAAAGGCTATATAAGACATGTTTTGCTAGATTTAAATCATTTGCAAGACTTCACCCAAATCTTCTCTTCTCTTCTCTTCTATCTCAAATGGTTAAAACCCTAGGCCTAAATGAGATTTTTGGAAAGGCAACAAGAAGGATATATGTTGGCAAGCTTGTAGGGGATTAGTAGAGATGATTTTAGCGGGAAGAAGAATTTCAAAAAGAGGAGCTAAAGTTGCTAAGGATCGACTTGTAATCTTGGAGCATATTTGGGCTAAATGAGGTTGACATACTACGTACGGCGAATTGGACTTAGCAAGTGGATTAAACCGAAGAGGTATGTGGAACTTTCTTATCTCTTGAGCATGAATAGGTTGTAAATGTATAATACGGTAGACGTACAAGATTTTGACAATCTAGGTCCATTTGATATCCTTGGCTTATTTTTAAGAATGTCCAAGTTGATTGAGTTAGGGAATTAACTCACTTGTTTAAATATTAAGGATATCTTGGTTTTCAAAAGTTAAGAGACTTTAAGTATGTTGAAAGTATTTTTGATACTTGTTTTGTTGGAAAGTTTATGTCACGACCCGTTCCGGGGCCCGTGACTGGTGCCTTACCCCGGGCACCCTAGTGATACAACATCAGAGAAAACCAGCGGAAATAAAAACTTAAACATGCAAAATAGACATGGATCATGATGAAATAAAATAGGCCAACCCAAACGGTTGCCTTTCAACATATATATATAAAGACGTTTGAACAGTTACAATCCTTACAACCCCGCCCACAACAGTGCTACAGACCTCTAAGATTTTTACAACAACTATGACGGGACAGGGCCCCGCCATACCCCTGAATGTACGAGAACCTACAGACTCAGGGTAACATACCAAAGATAAGCCTCCGAAGGAACGGAGCTTCCCAATACGCTGAAATGAGATCCTAAACGCGGGGATCGACAGCCGATGTACTTCTACCTGCGGCATGAACGCACCGAAGGAGGTCGATAACAGTACCAAGTATGTGAATCAGAAATATCAGAAATGAAATCATAGCAGTCTATATAAAGCAGGAGACATGTATGATAACCAAACTACAGTACACAACATATAAACAGTCATATCAAGTCAGGGACTCACGCCCTCCAAATCATCACTCGTGCCCGTGGAATTCCTTCCTCACCGTCGGCAGTCTATGATATGATAACAACAAGACAACAATCCAAATGGGAGCATACCCGTGCGCTACGCATCGTGTCAATATGTCCAAAGGGAAATACTAAGACAACATTCCAAATGGAAGCATACTCGTGCGCTACGCATCGTGTCAGTATGTCCAAAGGGGAACAATAAAACAACATTCCAAATGGAAGCATACCCGTGCGCTACGCATCGTGTCAGTATGTCCAAAAGGAAACAACAAGGCGGCAATCAAAATGGAAGCATACCCGTGCCACGATCGTGTCAAGATGTCCAAAGTGATTTTAGCAAAAGTAATACTATCAGCGAACGCACTGCGGAATTTCCCCATCGCCGCAAGACGCCCAAGTAAGTTCTCAACAAGTCAACCGACCCTCCATCGAGAGACGCGGTAGTATAGAAACACAATTCTTGCACAACAAAGGCTATCACAACAAGCATAGGCAAGTTTCACAACAACAAGCATAGGCAAGTTTCACACAACTCAAAGTACTTTCATTTTATGCCAAAGCCCGGGTTTTAACCCTAAAGTACTACGTACGTTAAATTCCTTTTAAAGAGATCCATTCCTTTTATAAAAGTCACCCGATACCTGTAGTATAAAAATAGAGTGACTTACATCTTTTAAGTAAACCCAAAACAACTTCCATACTTTCTTTTTCAAAACCAATTAAGGCAATACCATGCCTTCTTTTTAGACCAAAACACTTCTCTTTTTAAAGTCCAGTTACCACATTAAAACCAATGATAAAGCCCTTCTTTGGTTTTCATAAAGTCGTTATAACCAACTTCCCATAAAGCTTGTTATAACACTTTATGTTTTAAACCATTTTAAGACAACACAATGCCCTTCTTTTCCTAAAGTTCCGGTTTGCCTAATTTCAATTACGCAAGTCTCTTTTTAGAAAAGTTTCCTAGTTCAATGTCTTAATCTCTTTAAAACAATTGAGTAACATATGCCATAAAGTAGGTTATTCTTGTTCATAATCAATCTTATTAAGCGACATGATCTAGAAAATGTAATATCATTTTGTCTCATCTTAGCTTCATGCAGATGGAGGTTTCTCTGGTTTTAATAATACTTCATTATTCAATACATTTTCCTTTATTAACGCCAGTAGTGGTTTGTCGATACACATTATAATTTTCGAAATCAGTAAAACATTATTCCTTTTAAAAAAACCACGTACTCATTACTCACGAATGAGGTTTCACATTGTTAACAAACTTCATATCAAAACAATTAAGTCAAGTCTCTTATCTTTTCAGATTAAGTCTCTTAACTTCTAAAAATCAGTAAACCATTCTTTTTATCTCTCTTAAGACGTTATACCTAACCTCCCATAAAGCTAGTATAACTCTTTATGTTTTCAAAACCAAGTATTACTCTTCTTTCAAAAAGGTTCCTTAATTCTTTTGAAATACTTTAAGACTCTTTATTATTCAGGCTTAAGTCAAAAGACATTGCCGTAACGCTACATTCAGTTAATACACGTACGTCTACCGTATTGTATCTATATTCCTTTTAAAATATTTCAAGGTTCTTATTATTCAGGCTTAAGTCAAAAGACATTGCCACACAACTATATTCAGTTAGCACACGTACATCTACCATATAATATATACATATTATTCAGGCTTAAGTCAAAAGACATTGCCACACGTACGTCTACCGTACTATATGTATTCTTTTAAAATACTTCATGCTCAAGAGTATAGGAAGAATCACATACATCGCGACGATTATCGACTATAAGCAAAACGCCCACGCCATAACCCGCTAGCCTAGTCCACCTTCTAAGTAGCACATGCTACTTGCAAAACATTCAACCAATAAAGGTTATCAGTCTACTGTAATACAGTCCTATGTAAGTACAGTTTAACTTCTACTTATATTCTTCTGAAGTGATTTCAGTTCAATCCTTTTTCTGTAATATCCTTCTATTACAGTTCAAGTCTCTTCTTATGAATCTTATATTCATTTATATACTACTACAGTATGTAATTTCCAATTACAATAGAAGGACAGTAGTATTTACCTCGATGAGCCCATAAATTATCCAAGTATAAAGTCTCTCCTGAGCCACGTTAAGCTCCTACTCCGAGTGCTACATTCCGCTCCTAACCACCCTTAGAAGTTCTAACCAACTTCTACTTAAATACTTCAACTATCAATGAAGATTTTCCTTAGGGTTTCGTTTAGTGGCTAAAGAAAGTATAATAGTATTTTCTGGGCTTTGTATAAGTGTAACCTTGGGAATACTACAAGGTATTTGGGCCAAGGTATTTGGGCATTATAACAATACTAGAAGAGTATTTCTATACCACAACAAGGGTATTATACGAAACAACTAGGCTGTGGGGTACCCACGCCAAGGCTTCACAAGGGAGGTGTGGTGGCTCTCGCCAAGCACAACTAGGAGGGGGAGAGGACGAAAAGCTCACACTAAGAGGGGGGGGGGAGGATTTTTAACACTTAGAACAATTTTGGATGAAGAAGTTCATCAACTTAGAGGGGTATTTATAGGTCAAGAAATGGCCAACCAATGGCCAAGATTCATCCAAGTGTTAGGCAAGTGTAGGGCTAGGATCAAGCCATGTGCACCTTATCCATCTACCACACCAACTTGCACAAAATATCCTACCAACTACAAGCCACCTATTTCGTCCATATTGCCGCTTCAAGCCTTCAATGTGAGGTGACACTTGTCACCCTCCCGTTGGTCCAAAATGTTTCGCCTCTCTAAAAATCCGCAAAATTAGAAATGACATAGCCGAATTTTCGTTCGCAATTTTAGAAAAACGTTTCGTCTAAAAACGACTCTATTCGGCACTTGTGCACAAAATTCGCCACTTGCCTACTTTAAGGCTCAAACTCTTCTACGTATGCCCACACATACATACTTTGGAAATACGGGGTATAACATTCTCCCCTCCTTAGAAACATTCGTCCCGAATGTTCCTTCTCAAGACGGATTACGATGAAGATCTTCTAACATGTTGCCAACGCCACGCCCGCCACGAAATAACACACGTTCTCATCCTTCCTTACTCGCGTTCTTCGCGAACACTTGAACTCTTCTAGTATACGCACCATACTTCGGGCCATCACTTCAGTTCCCAAAACATTGGAGTCACCACCTCCAAACTTGGTCATCTACTAGCCTCAACCTCCCTTAAGGCCATTCCCGGCCTTCACGATCCGCTTCTGGTCGAACATATCCACGAACTCATACGATGGTTGTCTAAACTGGGCCTCGCACCCTCGTGACCCTACCCCCTCGCGGGACCACCCAGAGCTGACCCCACCTCGAAACCGGCCGCGGGTTGGCCCTCAACATGGCCCCCACCCGACCTACTTAACGCATCACGCTCTTGTTCCCCGATCCGAACAATCTTACCTCTACAGTCATGAAAGCTACCACTTCCATTTCACACTACCTGTGGACTTATTACACAATACATTCGCATAAAATGCACTCCAAGGATCACTTGCAAAGTCCGGTACTCAAGACGACTTACATCTAAGGTCTCAATCGTAATATTCTAAGGTTCATCATTTTCACCCCCAAGCTTACCCTTTTCACTAACCAGGCTTCTAAATCACATTTTAGCACAAAGCTATCCGAACATAACACTAAACACATCATATACACATCAATACATACAAAACTCTAGGGGGTTAAGAATATACCTGAAAGTAGGCTCAAAGGACCGCTAAATCGGGAACTTCCACCGCGACCTACCGTGGCTCACGGTATGAACATCCCGCTGGCTATGGAAGGTGAAGAACCCGAATCGATCCCGTGGTCTGCTATCCTACTGTGGCTACCCTGCCTGGACAATTTCTCCCAAAATGGCCTGGGCCGCATGTAAAACAAACTCCTGAGTAGCACGACACTCCCATCGTGGAGTCTACCACAATGGCCACAACGAGGTAGGGGTGGCTTCACTGCTAACATTACACCGTAGTTCGGTGTATGTATATGAGGACGCACGCACGTAAATACGACATTAAAATTGGAAAGGAAGAAAGATGTGATTTTTCGACTAAAAGTTTCGAATTTTGAGAAGGAAAATGTTCGTTAATGGCAATTGATTCCCGATTTGGTATTCGGACTTTTTGGAATATTTGAGAATTATGGAATTTTATTTCGAAATTGGTCACGTGGGCCCACGAGAATTTACTGCTTTTGTGGGCCCACTTTATTTTCGGATTTTTGGCATTGCGGATATTTTCGAAGATGAAATATTTTGGCGAGTAGGGGCGACACGTGTCACCCCGTGTGGCCATGTGGCGACCGAGAAGGCTGTTGTCACGACCGATCCGGCCCGTGATCGTGCCTTACCGGGCACCCTAGTGATACAACATCGAGAAAACCAATGAAATAAAAACTTAAACATGAACATGAGACAAGATAATAAAGCAAAGCCAACCAAACGGTTACCTTCCATTAAAATATATATAAACAACTCTTTCAAGACGAATGCTTTAATCCTTTTTACAAAACCCCGCCCACACAAGCTGCACTCTAAGATTTACAACAACTATGACGACAGTGCCCCGCCATACCTCGAATGTACAAGAACCTACAACTCAGTGGAACACATACCAAAAGATAAGCCTCCAAGGAACTGAGCTTCCCAATACTGAAAGGTGATCCTAAGAGCGGGATCGACACTAACGATTTCTACTCGCAGATTTAACGCAGCCGGGCGAGGTCAAGATAACAGTACCAAGTATGTGAAATCAGAATATCTGAAATGAAATCATAATAGTCTATATAAAGCGGAGACATGTATGATGACCAAACTACAAGACATAACATATAACTAGTTACATCAAGTCGTGACTCACGCCTCCAAATTATCACTCGTGCGTGGAATTTCTTCCTCATCACGGCAGCTTTATGATATGACAATACCAAGGAGTATACATGAACACGAGTCCCACTGTGTCATAAAACCGTATAGGACAAGTATAACTACCAGATCCGACCGCATCAATAATATAATGCAACCAAAACACGGCCGATACGGCAAGCGAGAGCCGACTCATCGGATACCAAGGCCGGTCACGAGTCGACCGGGCAAGTACGAGGGTGACCACCAGGACCAAGGTCAGACACGAGAACTTCGTCACTACACGAACGGGCAAGTGCGAGGGTCGACCACCGTACCAAGGCCGAATCAGCCATGAGATCGGCAAGTACGAGAGCCGACCACCGGGACCAAGGCCGAACAAGAAGAAACCTCATGGAGAGCTAGTCCATAAAATAACCATTCTTGCACAACCAAGGCTATCACCACAAGCATAAGCAAGTTACGCAACAACAAGCATAGGCAAGTTACACAACACAAGCATAGGCAAGTTACACAACAACCAAGATAGGCAAGTTACACAACACAAGCATAGGCAAGTTACACAACAACCAAAAGATAGGCAAGTTACACAACTCAAGTTACTTTCATTTTATGCCAAAGTCCGGTTTTAACCTAAAGTACTACGTACGTTAAATTCCTTTTAAAGAGATCCATTTCTTTTATAAAAGTCACCCGATGTCCGTAGTATAAAAATAGAGTGACGAGCATTGTTAAATAAACAAAATGCTTTCCTTTGTAAAATCAAGTAACAACCTTATTTTCCAAACGCTCAAGTTTGCCTAATTTCAAATGCTCAAGTTTCTCATTTTTAGAAAAGGTTTCGTAGTTCATAGTTTTAATCCTTTAAAACATAATTCTCCTTTAATGATTTGAGAAACATATGCCTTATATGTGAGTAGTTTATTCTTGTTTATAATCGATCTTATTAAGCAGCCATGATCTAGGATATGTAATATCATTTTGTCTCATCTTAGCTTCTATGCAGATGAGGTTTCTACTGGTTTTAATACAATACTTCATTATTCAATACATTTTCCTTTATTAACGCTGCAGTGGTCCTGTCGATACACATTCCGATTTCCAAATCAAGAAACATTATCCCTTTAAATAAAACCAAGTACTCATTACTCACGAATGAGGTTTCACACAAGCATCCACATTAAAACAAATAAGTTAAGTCTCTTATCTTATAAGATCAAGTCTTTTAACTTCTAACATCAAGAAACCATTTTCTTTACCTTTCTTAAGACATTATACCTAACTTCCCATAAGCTAGTATAACTCTTTTTAAAACCTTTAAAACCAAGTGTTACTCTCCTTCAAAACGATTTATAAATCTTTTGAAATACATCAAGTTCTTTATTATAACTAGCCGCTTATAATTCACATCGCTTACCTTTTAAAACCACAAAGTATTTTCTTATTTACATAAAGTCGTTATAACCAACTTCCCATAAAGCCGTTATAACACTTTATGTTTTAAAAACAATCAAACACGATTAACACACGACGCCTACCGTACTACATAGTTCACACATATCATGCTAGAAGAGATAGAAGAGGTTCACATACCTCGCGACGAGTGCCGACTAATAGCAAAACGCCCAAGTACTTCAAACCGGCTACTCCTTAAGCCACGATCGCACCACACGTAGTACTTCAACCTATAAGGCCACAAGGCGCTTTATTAACATCTAGATCTCATCGCTCCATATTCTACGTAAAATTCGCAAAGACCTCCCCGCAACAACAGAAATCTCCTCCTCTATCGAGGCCGGCTACCAAGCCAACCGAGGGTTAACACGCCTAACCGACGTACAATTCTACTACAAGTAATGTTACACAAGTCCATCTGAATACACCCTATGTAATTACTGTCGCTTCTTCTTTAAATTCAGTGCTTAAGTCGCAAGACATCGCTGTAAGTATTATTCAGCTTAAGTCAAAAGACATTGCCGCAATTATAATCGCCTATATATAGTATACTTCAACTATATATTCCTACAACATGTAATTCCCAATTACAATAGAAGGTCAAGAGTGTTTACCTCGATAAGCCCAAAATTATCCGAGTTTATATGTCGATCCCGAGCAAGGTTTAGCTCCTTCTCCGTGGCCCGACTACCCAACCAACCCTAAGTTCTAACCAACTTCTACTTATAACTTCAACTACGGTGAAGATTTACTTAGGGTTTCGTTTAGTGGCTAAAGGAAAGTATAATAGTATTTTCGGGCTGCCAGTATGAAGCGGTACTTTGGAAAGTACTACAAGGTATTTGGCTAAAGTATTTTGGGCATTAAAACGATACTTGTAGAATACATTTCTACCAAGGGGTAGTATTTTGACTAGCACAACTAGGCTGGGGTTGCTTCGCCAGAGCCACTAGGCAAAGTGGGGCTCGGCCGAGGGCCTTCAAGAGGAGAGGGTGGTGTTTGGACGAGAACAAGGTTGAGGGAGAGGAGAGATTTTCAAGACTTAGAAAATTTTTGGATGAAGAAGTTCATCAACTAAGGGGTATTTATAGGTCAAGTGAAGGCCAACCAATGGCCAAGATGAAGACAAGTGTGGTGCAAGTGTAGGGCTAGATTTAAGCCAAGTGCACCTTATCCATCTACCACAACAACTTGCACAAAATATCCTACCTAACCCCACTCACCAATTCGTCCAAATTGCCGCCCCACTCCATCCAATGCGAGGGTGACACTTGTCACCCTCCCGTTGGTCCAAAATGTTTCGCCTCTCGGAAAAATCCGCAAAAATAATAAATGACATAGCCGAATTTTCCCTACGAAAGTCGTGGAAACGCTTCATTTAAAAAACGACTCAAATCGGTCAGGTACAAATTTGAAACTTGCCTAACTTAAGGCTCAAATTATTATACGCACGCCTCACGTACATACTGGAAATACTGGTATAACATTCTTCCTTAGAAACATTCGTCCGAATGTTCCTTCTCGATCTCAAAACAAACACGCGTCAGATAGCCTTCACTACTATACTTACGAAACCAAACATGCCACACTGCCACAAAATAGCATGCGTGAAAACCCCAAATCCAAGCCAACAAGGAATCACCGCATTTATCACAAAAGTTCCCACCAAGGTCTAAAAATATACATCCTTCGTGACCTTCTCCCTTTACAAGAAATGATCATATCTATGCTCGCAATACATGCTCGTCTCTACTCTTACTCGTCAGACTTTCTCGAACACCGAACTCTTCTAGTATACGCACCATACTTCGCTTTCCAAAACTTTGGAGTCACTACCCCCAAACTTGGTCATCTTACTAGCCTCGATCTTCCTTAAGGCCATTCCCGCCTTCACGATCATCGCTGGTCGAAACACCCACGAACTCATACGGTGGTCAACTAAACTGGGCCTAGCACCTCGTGACTTACCACCAAAGTGACCACCTGTGGCTGACCCCACTTTGAAACCGGCCGCGGTTGGCCCTCAACATGGCCCCAACCCGATCCACTAACGCATCACGCCTGTTCCCGACCCGAACAATCTTACTCAACAGTCATGAAAGCTACCACTTCCATTCAACACTACTTAAGGAAATTATCACACAACACATTCTAGGCATAAAATGTATTCCACAAGGATCACTTGAAAATCAGGTACTCAAGACGACCTTACATCTAAGGTCTCAACATGAAATATTCTAAAGTTCACACTTTCCATGCCCCATACAAATCCTTTCAACTAGCCAAGCTTTCTAACTCATAACCATCATAACGCTTATCCGAACGTAGCATACAATAATAAGGTCATCATATCATGCATACAAATCTTTAAAGCGGTTAAGGATATACCAAAATAGGCGTTCAAAGGACCGCTAAAATCGGGAACTTCCACCGCGACCTTCACGGCTCGCCGGTACGAACATCCCGCTCGTATGGAAGGTGAAGAACCCGAATCGCTTTAGTAGTCCATGCTATCCTACCGGTACTACGGTCGGAGCCTTCTGCCGATGGCCTCGCTGGCCGCAAAAATAACAATCTCCCGAGTTAGTACGACACTCTCCTATGAAGCTTCCCACAACGCCACACCGAGACAAGGGCAACCTCATCCGCGAGCACTCGCTTCCCTCAAAATCTGAAACTGGAGCCCCGACCGCCTCGAATATCTCAAGGTCCCGGCGCGAGGACCACTCAGTCTTGGTGGAGGCGCATAATCGCTCGCCGAGGCGGTCCGCCAAAGTCACCAAAGGACCTCGCTGCTCGCCTCTTCACGACTCGTCATTCCGCCGATTTATCCTCTCACATCCCAGCATAAGCTCGCACGCGGCAATGTCCATGCCGGTGAAGAGCTACACCAACAACTTCGCTAGGTGATCATCGAGCCTCAGAATAAATCGGTGCACTCGATCCTCCATACTAGCTACCAACGCGGACGACGCCAATGAGTCGAACTCCACATTGTACTTCAACCGCACGCCTGCGCTCGCCAGAACACCAAAAATCTGCTCGCCCGAGCCCTCTCATCCGCGAGGCAAGAAATGTGCAAGAAAGGCCTCGAGAACTCGCCCCATAAAGCTGGAAGTGCATGCTCTCCCGACAGCTCCACGAATCAAACGACCGATCGCGTATCACGCACTGATGCGAACCTAGGACCACCGACTCGGTCTCCGATGCCTTGATCACTCACGATCCGTCAGAATCGCTTGATGAACTCCTCGGATCATCCTCGTGCCTCGACCCATAAAACTCGCGCCTACAACTCGTAAAATCCCGTAGCCTCGAACTATCCGATCTAGGGTGAACCATCTGGTGCATCGAATCGCCGGCCCACTTATCCTCAAGTCTGCCACAACCCGCCATTAATCGCCCACTCAGTAACTCATCTCCTCTCGCTTCCGCATCGCGGATCGAGGCTCAGTATCGTGGTCTCGCCACGCTTTACTCGCAGCCTCCTTCACGCTTTGCCTTCTCGCCCGGTTGCCTTACGCGAGGCATAATCGTAAAATGAAGTATGTCGAGAGGGTCCAATCTTATCACACGACTCTAAGGCACGATCTCGAATGAGAAAATGGAAACTAATCCTAAATGTCTCTGCCTCTCGATTATAGATGTGGTGCACAACACATCGATAATCAAGACTTACTAGACACGTCGTAGACACTTTCCGAGGACTAATCGCCTGATACCACTTTTGTCACGACCGATCCTGCCCGTGGATCGTGCCTTACCCGGGCACCCTAGTGATACAACATCGAGAAAACCAGGAAATAAAAACTTAAACATGAACATGAGACAAGATAATAAACAAAGCCAACCAAACGGTTACCTTCCATTAAAATATATATAAACAACTCTTTCAAGACGAACGCTTTAATCCTTTTACAAAACCCCGCCTACACAAAGGCTGCACTCTAAGATTTACAACAACTATGACGGACAGGCCCCGCCATACCCCGAATGTACAAGAACCTACAACTCAGGGAACACATGCCAAAAGATAAGCCTCCAAGGAACTGAGCTTCCCAATACGAAAGGTGATCCTAAGAGCGGATCGACAAATGTAACGATTTACCGCAGATTTAACGCAGCCCAAGGAGGTCAAGACAACAGTACCAAGTATGTGAAATCAGAATATCAGAAATGAAATCATAATAGTCTATATAAAGCAGAGAGACATGTATGATGACCAAACTACGAGACATAACATATAACTAGTTACATCAAGTCGTGACTCACGCTCCAAATTATCACTGTGTCTCGTGGAATTTCTTCCTCACCGCCAGCTTTATGATATGACAATACCAAGGAGTATACATGAACACTGTGTCCCACTGTCATAAAAACCGTATAGACAAGTATAACTACCAGATCCGACCGTACCAATAATATAATGCAACCAAAACACGGCCGTCACGGGCAAGTGCGAGCCGACCATCGGATACCAAGGCCGGCCACGTGGTGACCGGCAAGTACGAGGCTGACCACCAGGACCAAGGTCAGATCACGAACTTCGTCACTACACCGAACGGGCAAGTGCGAGGGTCGACCACGGTACCAAGGCCGAATCACCATGAGGCGGCAAGTACGAGCCGACCACCGTGACCAAGGCCGAACAGTAAGAAACCTCATGGAGAGCTAGTCCATAAAATAACCATTCTTGCACAACCAAGGCTATCACCACAAGCATAAGCAAGTTACGCAACAACAAGCATAGGCAAGTTACACAACACAAGCATAGGCAAGTTACACAACAACCAGTATAGGCAAGTTACACAACACAAGCATAGGCAAGTTACACAACAACCAGTATAGGCAAGTTACACAACTCAAGTTACTTTCATTTTATGCCAAAGTCCGGGTTTTTAACCCTAAAGTACTACGTACGTTAAATTCCTTTTAAAGAGATCCATTTCTTTTATAAAAGTCACCCGATGTCCGTAGTATAAAAATAGAGTGACGAGCATTGTTAAATAAACAAAATGCTTTCCTTTGTAAAATCAAGTAACAACCTTATTTTCCAAACGTTCAAGTTTGCCTAATTTCAAATGCTCAAGTTTCTCATTTTTAGAAAAGGTTTCGTAGTTCATAGTTTTAACTTTAAAACATAATTCTCCTTTAATGATTTGAGAAACATATGCCTTATATGTGAGTAGTTTATTCTTGTTTATAATCGATCTTATTAAGCACCATGATCTAGGATATGTAATATCATTTTGTCTCATCTTAGCTTCTATGCATGGAGGTTTCTACCGGTTTTAATACAATACTTCATTATTCAATACATTTTCCTTTATTAACGCCGCAGTTGGTCCTGTCGATACACATTACGATTTCCAAATCAAGAAACATTATCCCTTTAAATAAAACCAAGTACTCATTACTCACGAATGAGGTTTCACACAAGCATCCACATTAAAACAAATAAGTTAAGTCTCTTATCTTATAAGATCAAGTCTTTTAACTTCTAACATCAGTAAACCATTTTCTTTACCTTTCTTAAGACATTATACCTAACTTCCCATAAGCTAGTATAACTCTTTTTAAAACCTTTAAAACCAAGTGTTACTCTCCCTTCAAAACGATTTATAAATCTTTTGAAATACATCAAGTTCTTTATTATAACTAGCCAGTTATAATTCACATCAGTTACCTTTTAAAACCACAAAGTATTTTCTTATTTACATAAAGCTGTTATAACCAACTTCCCATAAAGCCGTTATAACACTTTATGTTTTAAAACAATCAAACACGCTTAACACACGTACGTCACCGCATTACATAGTTCACACATATCATTCTAGAAGAGATAGGAAGAGGTTCACATACCTCGCGACGAGTGCCGACTAATAGCAAAACGCTCCAAGTACTTCAAACCGCTGGCTACCCTTAAGCCACGTAGATCGCACCACACGTAGTACTTCAACCTATAAGGCCACAAGGCGCTTATTAACATCTAGATCTCATCGCTCCATATTCTACGTAAAATTCGCAGACCTCCCCGCAACAGCAGAAATCTCCTCTATCGAGGCCGCTACCAAGCCAACCAGTGGGGTTAACACGCCTAACCTGACGTACAATTCTACTACAAGTAATGTTACACAAGTCATCAGAATAATACCCCTATGTAATTACATTCAGTTCTCTTCTTTAAATTCAGCTTAAGTCGCAAAGACATTGCCGTAAGTATTATTCAGCTTAAGTCAAAAGACATTGCCGCAATTATAATCAGTTCTATATATAGTATACTTCAACTATATATTCCTACAACATGTAATTCCCAATTACAATAGAAGGTCAAGAGTGTTTACCTCGATAAGCCCAAAATTATCCGAGTTTATATGTCGATCTGAGCAAGGTTTAGCTCCTTCTCCGTGCGCCCGACCCGCTCCAACCAACCCTTAGAAGTTCTAACCAACTTCTACTTATAACTTCAACTACGTGAAGATTTACTTAGGGTTTAGTTTAGTGGCTAAAGGAAAGTATAATAGTATTTTCCGGCTTTTCAGATATGGTACTTTGGAAAGTACTACAAGGTATTTGGCTAAAGTATTTTGGGCATTAAACGATACTTGTAGAATACATTTCTACCAAGGGGGTAGTATTTTGACTAGCACAACTAGGCTGTGGGTTGCTCTGCCAGAGCCACTAGGCAAAGTGGGCTCACGAGGGCCTTCAAGAGGGGAGAGGTGGTGTTTGGACGAGAACAAGGTTGAGGGAGAGGGAGAGATTTTCAAGACTTAGAAAAATTTTTTGGATGAAGAAGTTCATCAACTAAGGGGGGTATTTATAGGTCAAGTGAAGGCCAACCAATGGCCAAGATGAAGACAAGTGTGGTGCAAGTGTAGGGCTAGATTTAAGCCAAGTGCACCTTATCCATCTACCACAACAACTTGCACAAAATATCCTACCTAACCCCACTCACCAATTCGCCCAAATTGCCGTCCCCACTCCATCCAATGAGGGTGACACTTGTCACCCTCCCGTTGTCCAAAATGTTTCGCCTCTCGGAAAAATCCGCAAAAATAATAAATGACATAGCCGAATTTTCCTACGAAAGTCGGAAACGCTTTCATTTAAAAAAACGACTCAAATCGGGTGTTGTGTACAAATTTCAAACTTGCCTAACTTAAGGCTCAAATTATTATACGACGCCTCACGCATACTCTGAAATACGGTATAACATTCTTCCCCTTAGAAACATTCGTCCCGAATGTTCCTTCTCGCCTCAAAACAAACACGCGCAGATAGCCTTCACTACTATACTTACGAAACCAAACATGCCACACTGCCACAAAATAGCATGCGCTGAAAACCCCAAATCCAAGCCAACAAGGAATCACCGCTTATCACAAAAGTTCCCACCAAGGTCTAAAAATATACATCCTTCGTGACCTTCTCCCTTTACAAGAAATGATCATATCTATGCTCGCAATACATGCTCGTCTCTACTCTTACTCGTCGTACTCTTCTCTAACACCGAACTCTTCTAGTATAATGCATCATACTTCGCTTTCCAAAACTTTGGAGTCACTACCCCAAACTTGTCATCTTACTAGCCTCGATCTTCCTTAAGGCCATTCCCGCCTTCACGATCCATCGCTGGTCGAAACACCCACGAACTCATACGGTGGTCAACTAAACTGGGCCTAGCACCCTCGTGACCCTACCACCAAAGTGACCACCTGTGGCTGACCCCACTTTGAAACCGGCCGCGGTTGGCCCTCAACACGGCCCCAACCCGATCCACTAACGCATCACGCCTGTTCCCGACCGGAACAATCTTACCTCAACAGGTCATGAAAGCTACCACTTCCATTCAACACTACTTAAGGAAATTATCACACAACACATTCTAGGCATAAAATGTATTCCGACAAGGATCACTTGAAAAATCTGGTACTCAAGACGACCTTACATCTAAGGTCTCAACATGAAATATTCTAAAGTTCACACTTTCCATGCCCCCATACAAATCCTTTCAACTAGCCAAGCTTTCTAACTCATAACCATCATAACGCTATCCGAACGTAGCATACAATAATAAGGTCATCATATCATGCATACAAATCTTTAAAGGGTTAAGGATATACCTGAAAATAGGCGGTTCAAAGGACCGCTTAAAATCGGGAACTTCCACCGCGACTTCTACCGGCTCGCGGTACGAACATCTGCTCGCTATGGAAGGTGAAGAACCCGCAATCGCTTAGTAGTCCATGCTATCCTACCATGCTACTCGCCGGACGCTTCTGCCGATGGCCCTGTTGGCCGCAAAAATAACAATCTCCCGAGTTAGTACGACACTCTCCTTTATGAAGCTTTCCACAACGGCCACACTGAGACAAGGGCAACCTCATCCGGCGAGCACTCCTGCTCCCCTGAAAATCTGAAACCTGGGAGCCCTGACCTGCTCCTGAATATCTCGGCGTCCCGGCGTGGAGGACCACTCAGACCGCGAGGCGCATAATCGCTCGCCTGAGGCGGTCCGCCTCGAAGTCACCAAAGGACCTCGCTGCTCGCCTCTTCACGACTGGTCATTCCGCTGATTTATCCTCTCTCACATCCTGCATAAGCTCGCATGCGGCAATGTCCATGCCCACCAAGAGCTACACCGAACAACTCTCGGCTAGGTGATCATCGAGCCTCAGAATAAATCGGTGCACTCGATCCTCCATACTAGCTACCAACGCGGACGCATCGCCAATGAGTCGAACTCCACATTGTACTCCAACCGCACGCCTGCTCGCCAGTAACACCAAAAATCTGTTCGCCGAGCCCTCTCATCCGCGAGGCAAGAAATGTGCAAGAAAGGCCTCGAGAACTCGCCCCATAAAGCCGGAAGTGCATGCTCTCCCGACAGCTCCCACGAATCAAACCGATCACGGTATCACGCAAATTGATGCGAACCTAGGACCACCGACTCGGTCTCCGATGCCTTGATCACTTACGATCCACAGAATCGCTTGATGAACTCCTGCGATCATCCTCGTGCCTCACCCATAAAACTCGCGCCTACAACTCGTAAAAATCCCGTAGCCTCGAACTATCCGATCTAGGTGAACCATGGTGCATCGAACCGCCGCCCGGCCTTATCCTCAAGTCCGCCACAACTCGCCATTAATCGCCTACTTTGTAACTCATCTCCTCTCGCCTGCATCGCGGATCGAGGCTCGTGTATCGTGGTCTCGCCGCCGCTTTACTCGCAGCTCCTTCGCCGCTTTGCCCTTCGCCCGGTTTTACGCGAGGCATAATCGTAAAATGAAGTATGTCGAGGGTCCAATCTTATCACACTTCTAAGGCACGATCTCGTAATGAGAAAATGGAAACCAATCCTAAATGTCTCAGCCTCTCGATTATAGATGTGGTGCACAACACATCGATAATCAAGACTCTACTAGACACGGTCTCAGACACTTTCCGAGGACTAATCGCTCGATACCACTTTTGTCACGACCCGATCCGGCCCGTGATCGTGCCTTACCCGCACCCTAGTGATACAACATCGAGAAAACCAATGAAATAAAACTTAAACATGAACATGAGACAAGATAATAAAACAGCCAACCAAACGGTTACCTTCCATTAAAATATATATAAACAACTCTTTCAAGACGAATGCTTTAATCCTTTTTACAAAACCCCGCCACACAAAGGGCTGCACTTAAGATTTACAACAACTATGACGGACAGGGCCCCGCCATACCCCGAATGTACAAGAACCTACAACTCAGGGAACACATGCCAAAAGATAAGCCTCGAAGGAACGAGCTTCCCAATACGCCGAAAGGTGATCCTAAGAGCGGATCGACACCAACGATTTCTACTGCGGCATGAACGCAGCCTCAAGGAGGTCAAGACAACAGTACCAAGTATGTGAAATCAGAATATCAGAAATGAAATCATAATAGTCTATATAAAGCAGAGACATGTATGATGACCAAACTACAAGACATAACATATAACTAGTTACATCAAGTCGTGACTCACGCCCAAATTATCACTGTGTCTGGAATTTCTTCCTCATCACGGCAGCTTTATGATATGACAATACCAAGGAGTATACATGAACACCGTGTCCCACTGTGTCATAAAACCGTATAGACAAGTATAACTACCGATCCGACCGTATCAATAATATAATGCAACCAAAACACGGCCGACACGGCAAGTGCGAGAGCCGATCATCGGATACCAAGGCCGGTCACGAGTCGATCGGGCAAGTACGAGGGCTGACCACCAGGACCAAGGTCAGATCACGAACTTCGTCACTACACCGAACGGGCAAGCGCGAGGGCCGACACGTACCAAGGCCGAATCACCATGAGACGGGCAAGTACGAGAGCCGACCACTGTGACCAAGGCCGAACAAGAAGAAACCTCATGGAGAGCTAGTCCATAAAATAACCATTCTTGCACAACCAAGGCTATCACCACAAGCATAAGCAAGTTACGCAACAACAAGCATAGGCAAGTTACACAACACAAGCATAGGCAAGTTACACAACAACCAGTATAGGCAAGTTACACAACACAAGCATAGGCAAGTTACACAACAACCAGTATAGGCAAGTTACACAACACAAGCATAGGCAAGTTACACAACAACCAGTATAGGCAAGTTACACAACTCAAGTTACTTTCATTTTATGCCAAAGTCCGGGTTTTTAACCCTAAAGTACTACGTACGTTAAATTCCTTTTAAAGAGATCCATTCCTTTTATAAAAGTCACCCGATGTCCGTAGTATAAAAATAGAGTGACGAGCATTGTTAAATAAACAAAATGCTTTCCTTTGTAAAATCAAGTAACAACCTTATTTTCCAAACGTTCAAGTTTGCCTAATTTCAAATGCTCAAGTTTCTCATTTTTAGAAAAGGTTTCGTAGTTCATAGTTTTAATCCTTTAAAACATAATTCTCCTTTAATGATTTGAGAAACATATGCCTTATATGTGAGTAGTTTATTCTTGTTTATAATCGATCTTATTAAGCAGCCATGATCTAGGATATGTAATATCATTTTGTCTCATCTTAGCTTCTATGCAGATGGAGGTTTCTACTGGTTTTAATACAATACTTCATTATTCAATACATTTTCCTTTATTAACGCTGCAGTTGGTGCTGTCGATACACATTACGATTTCAAATCAAGAAACATTATCCCTTTAAATAAAACCAAGTACTCATTACTCACGAATGAGGTTTCACACAAGCATCCACATTAAAACAAATAAGTTAAGTCTCTTATCTTATAAGATCAAGTCTTTTAACTTCTAACATCAGTAAACCATTTTCTTTACCTTTCTTAAGACATTATACCTAACTTCCCATAAGCTAGTATAACTCTTTTTTAAAACCTTTAAAACCAAGTGTTACTCTCCCTTCAAAACGATTTATAAATCTTTTGAAATACATCAAGTTCTTTATTATAACTAGCCAGTTATAATTCACATCAGTTACCTTTTAAAACCACAAAGTATTTTCTTATTTACATAAAGCTGTTATAACCAACTTCCCATAAAGCCGTTATAACACTTTATGTTTTAAAAACAATCAAACACAGTTAACACATGTACGTCTACCGTACTACATAGTTCACACATATCATTCTAGAAGAGATAGGAAGAGGTTCACATACCTCGCGACGAGTGCCGACTAATAGCAAAACGCTCCAAGTACTTCAAACCGTTGGCTACTCCTTAAGCCACGTAGATCGCACCACACGTAGTACTTCAACCTATAAGGCCACAAGGCGCTTATTAACATCTAGATCTCATCGCTCCATATTCTACGAAAATTCAAAGACCTCCCCGCAATGGCAGAAATCTCCTCCTCTATCGAGGCCGCTACCAAGCCAACCGGGGGTTAACACGCCTAACCGGACGTGTACAATTCTACTACAAGTAATGTTACACAAGTTCATCTGAATACGCCCTATGTAATTACGTCGATTCTCTCTTTAAATTCAGCTTAAGTCGCAAGACATTGCCGTAAGTATTATTCAGCTTAAGTCAAAAGACATTGCCGCAATTATAATCAGTTCTATATATAGTATACTTCAACTATATATTCCTACAACATGTAATTCCCAATTACAATAAGGTCAAGAGTGTTTACCTCGATAAGCCCAAAATTATCCGAGTTTATATGTCGATCCCGAGCAAGGTTTAGCTCCTTCTCCGTAGGCCCGACCCGCTCCAACCAACCATTAGAAGTTCTAACCAACTTCTACTTATAACTTCAACTACGGTGAAGATTTACTTAGGAGTTTCGTTTAGTGGCTAAAGGAAAGTATAATAGTATTTTCCGGCTTTTAGTATGAATGGTACTTTGGAAAGTACTACAAGGTATTTGGCTAAAGTATTTTGGGCATTAAAACGATACTTGTAGAATACATTTCTACCAAGGGGGGGGGGGTAGTATTTTGACTAGCACAACTAGGCTAGGGGGGGTTGCTCTCGGCTAGAGCCACTAGGCAAGGGGGGGGGGGCTCGGCCGAGGGCCTTCAAGAGGGGGGGGAGAGGGGTGGTGTTTGGACGAGAACAAGGTTGAGGGAGAGGGAGAGATTTTCAAGACTTAGACAATTTTTTGGATGAAGAAGTTCATCAACTAAGGGGGGTATTTATAGGTCAAGTGAAGGCCAACCAATGGCCAAGATGAAGACAAGTGTGGTGCAAGTGTAGGGCTAGATTTAAGCCAAGTGCACCTTATCCATCTACCACAACAACTTGCACAAAATATCCTACCTAACCCCACTCACCAATTCGTCCAAATTGCCGTCCCACTCCATCCAATGTGAGGGTGACACTTGTCACCCTCCCGTTGGTCCAAAATGTTTCGTCTCTCGGAAAAATCCGCAAAAATAATAAATGACATAGCCGGAATTTTCCCTACGAAAGCTGTGGAAACGTTTCGTCGAAAAACGACTCAAATCGGGTGTTGTGTACAAATTTCGAAACTTGCCTAACTTAAGGCTCAAATTATTATACGTACGCCCTCACGTACATACTCTGGAAATACGGGGTATAACACAAGTGGGACGTTTTTAGGTGGACAAGTGGCCCATTTTTGTGGTGGCCACTTGTCCCATTTTTGTGGTAGCCAAATGGTTGGCCAACTACCCACACACATGTACCCCATCCTCACCACACACTTGCCTAGATCTTGGCCATTGATTTTCCTATAAATACCCCATTGTTTCAAGACTTATTTCATCCACACTTTGAGATTCTAAGTCACAAAATACTCCCCCTTTGTTGAGGTTCTCGTCCTACTCTCCCCCTTGGTGTAGGAAAAATTCTTCAAGTGTTGATATAGTCCCAAATACCTTAGCCTAGTATCCCTAGTTGTATTCCAAGTTATTTCAATACTAGGAGCCCGGAAATTCTACTTTATTCCTTTAGTCGCAAAAAACGAAGCCCTAGAAAAATCTTCATAGCTTAGATGAAGTGTTAAGAGAAGTTATTTGGAAACTTCTAAGGGTTGCTTGGAGAGGGTTGAAGCGTCAGGAATTGGAGCTAAACGTTGCTCAGGATCGACTTATAATCTTGGATAATTTTGGGCTTATCGAGGTAATGATCTATGTCCCCCTATTGTAATTGGAAATTACATGTTGTAGTAGTTAATCATTGAGTATAAGATATATTGGAAGTATAATTATAAGGAATTGAACTGTATTTACATTGGACTGTATTTGCAGTAGACTTGTAGTATTATTGTGGAGTAGAATTGTACACGTCCGGTTAGACGTGTAACCCCCCCTGGAATTGTTGGTTTGGTAGCAGGCCTCGTTTGAGAAGGAGTTTTATGTGGTTGCGGGGGGGGAGGTGCTGCTGAATTTTCCGTAGAATAAGGAATCTTGTATCTAGAATTATTCTACGAAGAGAGCTAGAGGTTGATAGACGTTTTGTGGCCTTTATAGGTTGAAGTACTACGAGTAGCGTATTCTACTTGAAGGGTGGAAAAGGCGAGCAAGGTTAGAGTAATTTGGAGCGTTTTGCTAATTGTCGATAATCGTCGCGAGGTATGTGAACCTCTTCCTATCCTTTCTAGCATGATATTTGTGAAATATATTTAGTGCGGTAGACGCACGTGTGTTTAAAGGAAGTTGATTTTCCTTTTGTGTCCTTGACTTGATTCCAAAGTTAAGTGACTTGTTATGAAACATTAAGGACTTGAATTATGTTAAAAGTTGTAAAATCTCACCATGATTAATGGGTGTGTGGTCTTTTAAAGAATAAAGTTATCTTGATTTGAAAATAAGAATGGTTTTATCATTGGATTTAAAATGATAACTTGACTTATAAACAACTTGATTTTGGGAAAGGAGAAGTAATTTGATTTAAAGGTATAGGTTACTTGTTTTTAAAAGAGTAAGACACTTGGTTTAAAAGTATATTGCTACTTGACTTTTAAAGGAGAAGTGCCTTTGTTTTAAAAGAAGGTATGGAAATTGTTTTGGTTTTACTTTGATGTCTTTTGACTTGAGTTTAAATAATAAGAATCGAAGTATTTCAAAAGAGTTATTAACCATTTTTGAAAGAAAAGAAATACTTGTTTTAAAGCTTAAGTGTTATACTAGCTTTATGAGAAGTTAGGTATAACGACTTAAGGAAGATAGAACGGTTTATTTTTTTTTTTTTTTTTATGAAAGTCTTGTATTGATTCGGAAAGTGTAGTAAGATGGTTTGATAAGTAGACATGTTAGGATGCTACGTGTGTTAGTGTCTTGTGATGTTTGTATAAAGGGTTTCCTTGTTGTGCTTATGTTGTTTAACGATAAGTCGTTATGTTAGTATTATATCACTCACCTCTTGACATGATTAGGGTTAAGCGCCTCCGTCGCGGGGTAGACTCAAAGTGTCCGTGTGACCTATGATTCGAGAATACCTACGCGGGTTTGTGTGACCTATGCGCGAGCTACGAGAGTTCCGTGTTAGTGTGCGGCCTTTATGGTCATGCGGTCCATGTGGCTACGCGGATCGCGAGTCGGGGCGTTGCCGGAGTAGCTACCCTCGATGCGGGAATACCTCATGCGGGCCATCGGAGTGGCTTATGCGAGCTGCGGAAGTTCGAGGACTAGACGCGCACATTAGATCATCGCGCAGTGACCCGATCATGTGGCGGTGCAGACAGATCTCATGATATAGTTTATGACCTTGTTGATGCGTGGTTTTAGTAGTCGGCTATGCCTTCGTACTTACCTCCCGTGACGGTTTTATTATGACACGTAGGACTGGTGTTCATGTGTATTCCTTGGTGCTTTTATATCATAGATCGCGGTGAGGAAGATATTCCACGGGCATGATTGATGTTGTGGGCGTGAGACCCATAGTTGTATTTGAGTGATGACTTTGAGGCGTGAGTCCCCGACTTGACATGATCGCTATTTATTGTGAATCGTAGTTTGGTTATCATATATGTCTCTCGCTTTATATAGACTACTATGATTTCATTTATAGTATTTTCATTTTCACATACTTGGTACTTGTTGTACTGACCTCCTTCGGGGGGCTGCGTTCATCCCGCTGGTAGAGGTACACCGATGTTGATCCTCGCCTTAGGGTCACGATTCAGCGTTGGGAAGCTCCGTTTCTCGAGGCTTATCGTGGTATAGTCCTCTGCGTTGTAAGTGCTTACATTCAGGGTATGGCGGGGCCCCGTCCCGCCATTGTTGTCATATCATTCTAGAAGTGCAGTAATCTTGTGGGCGTAATTGTAAAAGGGATGAATCGTTCTAGTTGTTATATATTTATGCCGAAAGGCAACTTTTCTCGAATAAGCTTTTACACTTCACTTTATTCATGTCTTGTTTTATATTCCCGATTACTACGATGTATGGCTACTGGGTGCGGGGTAAGGCACCGATCCACGCCCGGTTCGGGTCGTGACAAACACCCCTGCTCTCCCGAAAATCTGAACCCTTGGAGCCCTGACCTGCTCCTGAATACTCTGTGTTACACCCCGTAAGTCCAGGACATGTAAAAGAGAATGTACGAAAGGAAACAAGACTTGGGAATTGGTGCGAAAGGAAGAATTGTTTTTCCGACGGAAAATGTTCCGAACGTCGGAAAGGAAAAATGTTCGTTGTTGAGAATTGGATTCTCAAAATACATTATTTGAAGAGTATGAGACTTAATAATATTATGGAAATTTATTTTTACAGATTTGGTCACGTGGGGCCCACCCGAGGAGTTTTACATTTTTGTGGGACCCACGAGGGTTACGAAATTTTATGGACGAATGAGAGGGCGACACGTGGCACTCCTTCCACAAGGCTTGGACGAAATTTTGCAAGGCTAAAGTGGTCATTTGACCTAAGTAGATGATAAGTCTTCAAGCTTGATATTGTTGACAAGTCAACTTGTCCACCTAAGCTTAATCCATGTGAAACTCATCCTAGACACACATTTGTGATAATACAAGCCCTCCAATGTTTTATATAAGCTCACTACTAGTGCAAGACTAAGTTTCCAACACTTAGAAAAATCACAAACATTTCTTGTTCTTAAGTTAGCTCTCGGGTTAGCCACTTTCCCCACAAGAAAAATTTTAGTTTGTGACCCTTTGTTCACAAGACTTAAACCCAAGGTTCATAAGGGTATTTTAAGGTTATCTCAATAGAAATATTTCGGGAAAAACGCATTTTCACGTTAGTCGCAAGGCGGAAACTATGGGAGTTCTTCAACTTTGAAGTTGGAACTTGAAGATGGGTTCTTCATAGGCCTCTAAGGAGTGCTTGGAGCGGATTGGAACCTAAGGAAAGGAGCTAAGAATTTGCTAAGGCGCGACTTTGAATCTTGGGATTATAAGGGCTTATAAAGGTATAATCTTGTCGTTTTAGTAGTTAAGAGTTACTACTTGTTGTAGCTATAGATAGTAGCAAGCATGAAGTATATATTATGTAGTTGGACAAGTATATCGCTATTGGAACCCTAATCCAAAACTAGCATGTTAGCCTTAAGACTACAATTCAAGATGATTATTCGTTTAAGCGTCGCATGTTGTATAAAGAAGGAAATTGTAGTTATTTAAGTTGTTTATAACTATATAACATGTAAGAACGAAGAACTTGGAATTGTATAAGGATTGGAAAAGACTTTGAATTGTTAGTATGTTGGTAGAGGATGGCTAGTGAAGTTTGAACTACTTTGTATTAAATTGTGGGGCGGAATTTTACACGTATTGTAAGGCGTGTAATCCCCTTTGTTTAGTGGTTGTTTGGAGCCTTAAATGGGGCGTGTTGGTTATTGTATTCGACCTTGAAAAAGGTGGCAAAGTGAGTAGAAACAAAGGAAGTGCTGCCCGATTTTCCGTAGAATTAGAGACCAAACACTTAGTATTATTCTACGTATAGACTAGAAGTTGATAGTCTTGTTGTGACCATTATAGGTTGACACTTCCACATACGGCGTATTCGGCTTAGCTTGTGGAATTAGCCGAAAAGGTATGTGAACTATCTCCTCTTCTAGCATGATTCCTTAAGATAAAGAAAGTATGTTCTACTCCCTAAATGATCCATTCCTTGGTTGTATTTGGATTGCCTAAAGTAGAATTTGTTCTATGTGCTTCCTTGATTGTACTTTGATGTTTAAATTGTAAGTCGTATAATCCATTTCCTTAGTGAAGTTTGGATTCTTAAAAGTGAAAGTATTTTACTTAAAGTACATAGAGTCTTGAAAAGGAAGTGGTTTCTAAACCTTTTGGCTAGTGCCTTAGTTCCAAAACCTAAAGGTCATTAAAATGACTTTAGGGGAGTCAAGGGAGTGATTTACTTAATTGTTTTAAAAGAGGAGAAATGACATGATTTAAGAGAAGAAACTTGTTTTCTACATATTAAGAGACTTGAAGTGTTTTGAAAGTTAAGGACTTAAAGAGTTTTAAAGTATGTGATACTTGTTCCGTTTTAAACGTATAAGTCCCTCGGATAGGAAATTGTATTTGGCTAAGGTATAAAGTGAATATAACGACTTTATGGGAAGTTGGTTATATTTGCTTTATGGAAAGATAAATGACTCGATTTTAATGAAAAGGCAACTTGATTTTAAGGCATCAATTGCCTAAGGTTTAGTAATAAAATAAGTTACTTGGTTTCTAAAGGTTAAGAGACTAAGTGTATTTTTAAAAGTTAAGAAAATCGATTTGAAAGTATTTAATACTTGGATTTTAATAAGTATAAGTCTCTTGGTTATAAAAGGAATGGATATGTCTAAAACCATAAAGGGTTATAACGGCTTTATGGGAAGTCGGTTATAACGGCTTTATGGAAAGTTTAGAAAGTTGTCTATTTTGATTAATCGACATAAGTTGCCTAGATTGTAAAAGAAAATTTGAGTTACTTGATTTCAAGTGTTGAAATAAGCTTTCAAAAAAAATGTAGTAACTTACTTTGAAAAAATAGACACGCCTTGATACTACGGGTGTTAGTATCTTGGGATTTTTCACAAAAAGGAGTCTCTTGAAAAGATTAGTACTTTGGCTTGATAAATTGAGAATTTGTCTAAGTGTGCCTTGATTAGTACTTTGGCTTGATAGATTGAGAATTTGTCTAAGTGTGCCTTGATAAGTACTTTGGCTTGATAATTGAGAATTATTCCATGTGTGCCTTGATTAGTACTTTGGCTTGATTAATTGGGAATTGCCTATGTGTGCCGGTGATAGCCTTTGAGTGCAAGTACTATGTTTTATTACGTTGTCGCGACTCTCGGTTGGAGGGTCGGTCTGCAGTTGTAATTCTTGGACGCATCGGCGGTGATGTGGGATTCCACGGGTATGCTTCCGTTATTGGTAGTACTTGGGTTAAATGTCACGACCCGTTCCGGGGCCCGTGACTGGTGCCTTACCGGGGCACCCAAGTAGTCATACATCAGAGTAATCAGCGGAAACATAAAGCAAGACATGAAACAGTTTATAAAACAAGACATAGATTATGTGAGAAAACATCGCCTTTCGGCATATATATATATAATCATGTTTTAGCAGTTACATCCGACACTGTGCAACATGACTACAGACCTCTAAGGAAATATACAACTATGGCGGGACAGGGCCCCGCCATACCCTGACTGTACAAAAACTATCTACAACAGGGAGATCATACCAAAAAGTAGAGCCTCCGGAAGAGATGGAGCTCCTGACACCAACGTAGAGATCCTAAGGATGCGGATCTAGCACCTGCTTGCCCTTACCTGCGGCATGAACGCAGCCCCCCGAAGGAGGTCAGTACAACAGGTACTAAGTATGCGAAACTGTAAAGTACTTAAATGAAAACATATCAAAAACCAGTTTACAAATATGTGTGAAACAACCAAGGAAACCGCACATAGTGCCACATCACAAACAAGAGCAACAATAGGTAACTGTAATACGTCTTGTCTAGGCTGCGAATGATCGAAACAGGGCCACTCGCCCACATCCTCATTCTGCAAGCCTAATCCTGGACTCCCGGAGTCCGCATAGGCCACTCGCATGGGCCCGCATGAGGTATAACCCCGCATCGAGGGTAGCTACTCCTCGGCATCGTCCTGGACTCGCTGTCCGCATGGCCACATAGACCGCATGAGGCATAACCCCGCATACTAACACGAACTCGTAGCTCGCATAGGCCCTCGACCCGCATGAGGTATTCTCGAATCATGGTCCTGCATCACCGAAGTCTACCCCGCATCGGAGGGCAGCTTAACCCCCGGTATCATCTCAAGAGGTGAGTGATAGTATACTAACATAACAACTTATCTTTAAGTAACATAAGCACAACAAGGATACTCACCTATACAAACGTTACAAGATACTAACACACATAGCATCATATCATGTCTACTTATCAAACCATCTTATTATTCTTTTCACAATATAAGTCTGTTATAAACACATAGGCAAACTTGTTTCTTTTTATCAATCTTAAGTGGTTATACTTACTTCCCATAAAGCTAGTATAACTCTTAAGCTTCTGTTTCAAAAACCAATTAGTTCTCTTCTGTTTAATAAATGGTTCAGTAGTCCTTTTGAAATGTTTTCAGTTCTTTATTATTCAGGCTTAAGCCGTGAGGCATTGCCGTACGTATTATTCAGGCTTAAGCCGTGAGGCATTGCCGTAAGTATTATTCAGTTAACACATGTACGTCTACCGTACTATATACATATTGTAAAATATCATGCTTTAGGAAGAATCACATACCTTCTCGGCGAAATCCACCTGCCAAGTCGAGTATGTCGCGCGCAGAGAATCAGCCTATAATAGTCACAGATATCTATCAAAGTCTAGACTATTCTGTAGGTCATTCTAAACAGAGGGTCCTCAATTCTACGGAAAGTCGGGCAGACAACCCTACCGGTGAGCTATATAAGTCTCATCGTGAAAACAATCTATGTAAGTACAAACAGATATTCTTCTTTTATACCCTTCTAAGGTGTTACAGTTCAATTCTATTCCTTAACAACCTTCTAAGTATTTATACTTATTCTTATTCTACAACAGTAAGTATTCTCTAATTACAAAAGAGGGTTAGGATTATATACCTCGATAAGCCCAATAATATCCAAGTAAAAAGTCGATCCTGAGCGAGGTGTAGCTCCTAATCCCAAGCTCCAAGGCGCTCAAGAATCCTTAAGTTTCCCACAACTTCTACTAAGTACTAAGGAATTTGGGCTAGGTTAAATTGGGCATTATAACAATACTAGAAGGCAACTTTCCTACCAAGGGAGGGGGGGTAGGTTTCGGCTAGGCTAGAGGGGGGAAGGGCCTCGGCCAAAACTTCACTCAAAGGGGGAGGGGTGTTTGGACGAATTGCTCACAAGGGAGAGGGGAGGGTTTTTCAAGACTTGAAAGCTTTAGTGGATGAAGAACTCTTCATCTCAAGAGGGGTATTTATAGGTCAAGACATGGCCAACCAATGGCCAAGATTTAGCCAAGTGCTAGGCAAGTGTAAGGTCAAGATTAGGGCAAGTGTACCTAGCCAACTTGCACACAAAATATCTATCCAACTTTATGACAAGGATTGTCATCCAATCGGCCCTATTGCCGTGACAAGTCCACCAATGAGAGGGTGGAAAGTGTCGCCCTCTCATTGGTCCAAAGTGTTACGTCTCTCGGAAAAATCCGCAAAAATAAGAAATGACATAGCCGGAATTTATCCTATGAAAGCTGTGGAAACGTTTCGTCGGAAAACCAATCGTTTTGTGAGTTGTGCCCAATAATTTTCGTCCAAGCCTAACTTTTAAGGCTAACCTTTCAGACGTATTCCCACGCATACTCTGAAATACGGTATAACATTCTCCTCTTCCTAGAAACATTCGTCCCGAATGTTCCTTCCCAAGACGATTAAAGATAAGGTTCTTAACAACCTAAGCAAAAAAACACTTAGCACATAAGTCAATTGAATCAATAAGTAGGAAAGTAGGTTACCCGAGGTGTGGGAATAGGTAGGGTATCTCCGCCTCATGTCCTCCTCGGCTTCCCACGTCATCTCCTCCTCGAGCTCGTTCCGCCACAAGACTTTGACGGAAGCCACGCCCTTCGTCCGCAGACGCCTAACTCGACGACGATCGATTATCGCCATGGGAATCTCTCATACGATAACCCCCGGCCACCGACATCGTCAATCGGATGTACCCTAGATGGATCCGATACATCTCCTCAAAGATAGAAACGTGAAACACGGATGCACCGCCTCCAGATCGGACGGCAGATCCAACTCATAGGCAACCTTGCCTACCTGCGACAATGCAAACGCCCAATGTACTGGCCGAAGTTTCCTTCTTCCCGAATCTCATCACACCCTTCATGGGTGACACCTTCAGAAAACCCAATCATCAATCGCAAACTCGGATGTCGGCGATGATGATCTGCATACGATTGCCGACTCGAGTCATCAATAGCCGCCTCGGATAAGCTTCACCTTATCCATCGCTGCTGCACCAAATCTGGTCCCACTAGCCGCACTCGCCCACCTCGAACCAACCTATAGGCGATCCGCACTTCCTCCCATACAAGGCCTCATAAGGCGCCATCCGAATACCGGAGTGGTAGCTATTATTATACGCGAACTCAACTAGAGGCAAATGATCCTCCCAACTACCATCGAAGTCAATAACACAGCTCGCAAAGATATCCTCAAGAGTGCGATAGTGCGCCCGCTGTCCGTCTGTCGTGGATGAAATGCAGTACTCGTGCTCACTCGCCCCTAAACCCTCGGAAGGACCTCAGGTTGGCCGTAAACCGGGCTCCTCTGCGATATGATCAAGTAGGACTCCATGCATCGGCGATCTCTCGGATGTAAAGTCCGCATAATCCTCACCAAAAGTCGCCCCGACGGAAGAAAGTGGGCTGATTTCACCGGCATCGGCGATAACCCATATAGAATCATGTCTCCTCCGAGTGCGAGGTAATCACGTGATGAAGTCCATGTTGATTACCTCCCACTTCCGTGTCGGATCTCTATCGTCAGAATAAACCACCGTGTCTCCGTGCTCTACCTTCACTGGCCGACAACACGGCACCGAGCTACGAACTCGCAACGCCCCTCTTCAAGCCATCCCACCAATACACGATCTAAGGTCGTGGTACATCTTGGTCGACCCGGATGGATAGAGTAACGCTTGTATGTGCTTCCCCAAGAACTCACTGAAGTCTCAAACATCCGGAACACACAACTCGCCAAACCTTAGCACCCCATCGGTGCTACCTCAAAAGGACCCTTGCCTCACGAAGAGTTGTATCACGATATCGAATCAAAGCCGATCCTCGAATTGTTGCCTCTTCACCTCCTCAACGATGGAAGACTCGCAACCTCACGAACTCTAACCCCATTGCTATCGTAATCAATCAAACGGACACCAAGGCTCGCTAATCGTGTAAATTACGAACCATGTCCCTTCTCTCTAGCCGCACATCCGATAGGCTCCCATCGACCTACGACTAAGGGCATACGCCACAACATTGGCCTTGCCCGTGGTACAGATGTCCACATCATAATCCTTAAGCAACTCTAACCACCGCCTCGCCGTAAGTTCGGCTCCTCCGGTGAAGATATACCGAGGCTCTTGTGGTGCAGTAAAAATATCCACGTGAACCCCATACAAATAGTGCCTCCGGATCTTCAAAGCGTGAATCACAGCCGCCAACTCCACATCAGGGGTGGGCTAGTTCCTCTCGTGTTTCTTCAGCTGTCGGGATGCATAGGCGATAACTCAGCCATGCTGCATCAACACACAGCCCAACCCGAGGCCTGACGCATCACAAGACACGACATAACCATCCGACCTCCGGAAGAGTAAGAACGGGCGTCAGAGTCTCTTTCAAAGAATCGAAACCACGCCACAAGCATCACCATCAAACTTGGCCGCTTACGAGTCACCCTAGTCAATGGTGCGAGATAAAGCAAACTTCTCCACGAACCGATAATACCTGCAAGGCCCTAAAATCGCGAACCTCTCGCTTGAGTAAGAGTTCAGGCCAAGTCCCGATCGCCTCGATCTTGGCAGATCAACTCGAATGCCATCACCCGGCAATATGCCTAAGAAACGCCATCGAAGTTAACCAAAACTCACATTTGGAAAACTTGGCGCATAATCGCCGTCTCGAGAATCACAAGACAGCCTCAAATGCTCCGCATGCTCTCGCTCCGAGCGAATAAACCAAGATATCATCAATGAACACTATCACAAACGTGTCCAAAAATGGTTTGAACACTCGGTTCATCAAATCCATGAATACCGCCGAGCATTGGTCAACCCAAAAGACATGACCACGAACTCATAATGCCCGCATCGGTCCGAATGCGCCCTAAGGACATCCACCTCTCGACTCGCACTGATGATAGCCCGATCGCAGATCAATCTTGAGAAACATCTCGCACTCGCAATCGGTCGAACAAATCATCAATCCCGGAAGCGGGGTATCTGTTTAATGGTCACCTTGTTCACCGTAATCGACACATTACGCGCAGCGCCCCGCCCTTCTTCTTCACGAACAATACCGGCGCTTCCGGGGAGAAACACTAGGCCTAATGAAGCCCTTCTCTAGCAAATCCCTGCTGATCCTTCAACTCTCTCAACTCGGCGGTGCCATTCGTATGGCGGAATGGAAATAGCCGAGTATCCGCAACACATCTATACAAAACTCGATCTCCTCTCGGGAGGATACCCGGAGGTCATCCGAAACACGTGCGGGAACTCACGACCATCGAATCGACGAAAATCGCACCGCAGCCTTCAAGATCAAACACCCGAACGAGATGGTAGATATACCCTTCCGCACCATCTTCCTAGCCTCGAGGTAGGAAATAAACCTACCCTACGATACCGTGCTCTCCCACTCAACAACCGGCCTCAGAAAGCGAACTGCATTATTCTCTCTCTGCGGTCTACATTGGCGTAGCGAAGCTAGCCAATCCATCCCCATGATCACATCGAAGTCAATCATCTCCAACTCTATCAAGTCGGCGGTCCGACGATCGTAAATGATCACAGGACAAGCTCTATATACCCGCCGAGCTACCACCGAATCACCCACTGGCGTAGCTACCTCGAAAGGGTCTATGGACTCAGGCTCTATCCCTATCCTACTAGCAACAAGGGGAGAGATATAGGACAGAGTAGAACCCGGATCTATCAAAGCATACACATCAAACCCGAACCGATAAGGTACCGTGACGACATCGGTGAGGCCTCCGATCCCGCTTACCGGACAAAGCATAAATGCGGTTCGAGGACCGCTAGAATCGACCCGAGCCACGGCCTCTGCCGAGACCAGCTGACCCAGGAGCACCCTGCCCTCCGGGGCGAGTAACTGTAGGAGATGATGAAGCGGCAACAGAACCTGAAGGCTGAGCCCTACCACCGCCCCGGTCGGCCGATACCGCAAAGTGACTCGCTGCCACAATCAGAACAAGATCCAAAAGTAGTACCACACTTCGTAATGGGATCTACCGTGACGCCACACCGTGGTGGTCCCGTCGCCGCACTTCGCTACTCGACGTCAAGCCACGGGGCCCCGGTCCGCCAAAATCGTGGGTCGGCCGAGGACGGTGAGAGTGCTCTGGCCGGCCGTGGTGCGACCCAGATCGGCCGAGGCCGCCACCACGATAACCACCGTAAGACCCTCCCGCCCCGGCCTTCTTCTCGCTGTCGCCCACTCGCCGACCTTCGCGCCTCGCATCCAAGGGCGTGAGCTCACGCGGTAATGTCCATACCGGTGGAGAGAAACCCCGCACATGACTTCGGCCATATAGTCGTCAGCCGGTGACATAGCGGTGCACCCTATCCTCCATATCTCGCTACCAATGCCGGGACATATCGAGCCAATGAATCAAACTCGACATTGTACTCGACAACGGCCCTTCTCGCCTCGAGTAAAAATCTATCACCCGCGCCTCCTCATCCGCGAGGCAAGAAGTGTGTGAGGAAAGCCTCTGAGAACTCATCCCAAGTAGCAGGGACGCGTGCTCTCCCCGAGATAACTCCCATGAATCAAACCAATCGACTGCAGTATCACGCAGCCTATGTGAACCAAAGATCACGGACTCGGTCTCCGACGCCCTGATCACTCTCAAAATCCTTCGGCCGACGGATGAACTCCTGCGGATCATCCTCCGCCTCGATCCATAAAACTCCGTGAACTACTGACCAAGAAGTCTCGTAGCCTCAAACTCTCGCCTCGGGTGAACAACGGGTGCGGCCGATCGAGCTGAATCTGAATCGCCAGATTCAGCCTTCTCTCAGACGGGCCACAACTTTAGCCAAAAGCCGGGCCATCTCTCAGTACCTAACTCCTCCGCCTGCATCGCGGGATGCGAGGTGGGTACTGTGGTCTCGCTGGGCCGGGCGGCGTCATAGAACTCGCTGTCTCGTATAGATCGGGCCTCGAGCCTCGTGACTCTGGGTGTCTCGCTAGCGCCTCTCACGCTTTGCCCTTCTCGGGCCCGGCCGTTTACGTGGAGGCATAACTGTTACAGGAAAGGAATACGTTAGAGGGGTCCAACCTATAACACAGCTCTAAAGCACGATCTCGGAATGAGAAGAACGGAAACCAATCCTAAATATCCTATAGCCTCCTGATTATTGGTGTGGTGCACAACACACCGATAATCAAGACTCTACTAGATACGGTCTGTAGACACTTTCCGAGGATTAACTGCTCTGATACCACTTTTGTCACGACTGCCCGGTTCCGTGGATCGTGCCTCAGGGCACCCAAGTAGTCATACATCAGAGTAATCAGCGGAAACATAAAGCAAGACATGAAACAGTTTATAAAACAAGACACAGATTATGTGAGAAAACATCGCCTTTCGGCATATATATATATAATCATGTTTTAGCAGTTACATCCGACACTGTACAACATGACTATGCACTTAAGGAAATATACAACTATGGCGGACAGGGCCCGCCATACCCCGATCGCATAAAACTATCTACAACAGGAGATCATACCAAAAGTAGAGCCTCCGGAAGAGATGGAGCTCACGACACCAACGTAGATCCTAAGGATGCGGATCTAGCACCGCTGCCCTTACCGCGGCATGAACGCAGCCCTCAAGGAGGTCGATAACAGTACTAAGTATGCGAAATCAGAAGTACTTAAATGAAAACATATCAAAAACCGTTTACAAATATGTGAAACAACCAAGGAAACCGCACCTAGTGCCACATCACAAACAAGAGCAACAATAGGTAATCAGAATACGTCTTGTCTAGGCCGCGAATGATCGAACAGGGCCACTCGCCCACATCCTCATTCTGCAAGCCTAATCCTGGACTCCCGGAGTCCGCATAGGCCACTCGCATGGGCCCGCATGAGGTATAACCCCGCATCGAGGGTCGCTACTCCTCGGCATCGTCCCGACTCATTGTCCGCATGGCCACATAGACCGCATGAGGCATAACCCCGCATACTAACACGAACTCTCGTAGCTCGCATAGGCCCCCGACCCGCATGAGGTATTCTCGAATCATGGTCCTGCATCGCTGAGTCTACCCCGCACGGAGGCGCCTTAACCCCTGATCATCTCAAGAGGTGAGTGATAGTATACTAACATAACAACTTATCTTTAAGTAACATAAGCACAACAAGGATACTCACCTATACAAACGTTACAAGATACTAACACACATAGCATCATATCATGTCTACTTATCAAACCATGTTATTATTCTTTTCACAATATAAGTGCATTATAAACACATAGGCAAACTTGTTTCTTTTTATCAATCTTAAGTGGTTATACTTACTTCCCATAAAGCTAGTATAACTCTTAAGCTTCATTTCAAAACCAATTAGTTCTCTTACATTTAATAAATGGTTCAAGAGTCCTTTGAAATGTTTTGATTCTTATTATTCGAGCTTAGCGTGAGGCATTGCTGCAGACGTATTATTCAGGCTTAAGCCGTGAGGCATTGCCGTAAGTATTATTCAGTTAACACATGTACGTCTACCGTACTATATACATATTGTAAAATATCATGCTTTAGGAAGAATCACATACCTTCTCGTGAAATCCACCGCCAAGTCGAGTATGTCGCGTGCAGAGAATCACCTATAATAGTCACAGATATCTATCAAAGTCTAGACTATTCGTAGGTCATTCTAAACAGAGGGTCCTCAATTCTACGGAAAGTCGGGGCACAACCCTACCGGTGAGCTATATAAGTCTCATCATGAAAACAGTCCTATGTAAGTACATCAGATATTCTTCTTTATACCCTTCTAAGGTGTTACAGTTCAATTCTATTCCTTAACAACCTTCTAAGTATTTATACTTATTCTTATTCTACAACAATAAGTATTCTCTAATTACAAAAGAGGGTTAGGATTATATACCTCGATAAGCCCAATAATATCCAAGTAAAAGTCGATCTGGCGAGGTTTAGCTCCTAATCCCAAGCTCCAAGGCGCCCAAGAATCCTTAGAAGTTTCCCACAACTTCTACTAAGTACTAAGGAATTTGGGCTAGGTTAAATTGGGCATTATAACAATACTAGAAGGCAACTTTCCTACCAAGGGGGGTAGGTTTCGGCTAGGCTAGAGGAAGGGCCTCTACCAAAACTTCACTCAAAGGGGAGGGGTGTTTGACGAATTGCTCACAAGGAGAGGAGGGTTTTTCAAGACTTGAAAGCTTTAGTGGATGAAGAACTCTTCATCTCAAGAGGGTATTTATAGGTCAAGACATGGCCAACCAATGGCCAAGATTTAGCCAAGTGCTAGGCAAGTGTAAGGTCAAGATTAGGGCAAGTGTACCTAGCCAACTTGCACACAAAATATCTATCCAACTTTATGACAAGGATTGTCATCCAATCGCCCTATTGCGTGACAAGTCCACCAATGAGAGGTGGAAAGTGTCGCCTCTCATTGGTCCAAAGTGTTACGCCTCGGAAAAATCCGCAAAAATAAGAAATGACATAGGGAATTTATCCTATGAAAGCCGTGGAAACGCTTTCGTCGGAAAAACCAATCGTTTTGTGAGTTGTGCCCAATAATTTTCGTCCAAGCCTAACTTTTAAGGCTAACCTTTTAGACGTATTCCCTTACGCACATACTGAAATACGGGTATAACATTAAATTCTGATTCTTTTTATAAAAGACATGGTAGTGCTTATGTCTTGTTTGATCAGTCGAGATAGGTAAGAGTATATGTGAGGTAAACCCCAAGATGCTATACCACCTGCTTTACCACCTTCTCCAGTAGAGTATATGTGAGGTAAACCCCAAGATGCTATACCACCTGCTTTACCACCTTCTCCAGTAGAGTATATGTGAGGGTAAACCCCAAGACGCTATACCACTGCTTTACCACCTTCTCCAGTAGAGAGTATATGTGAGGGTAAACCCCAAGATGCTATACCACCTGTTTTACCACCTTCTCCAGGGTAGAGTATATGTGAGGGGTAAAACCCCAAGATGCTATACCACCAGGTTTACCATCTTCTCCAGGGTAGAGTATATGTGAGGTAAACCCCCAAGATGTTATACCACTTGTTTTACCACCTTCTCCAGGGTAGAGTATATGTGAGGGGTAAACCCCAAGATGCTATACCACCTGTTTTACCACCTTCTCCAGTAGAGTTTATCTGAGGGGTAAACCCACACCACGCTATACCACCTGCTTTCCCACCTTCTCCAGGGTAAGAGTATAAGTGAGGGGTAAACCCCCAAGATGCTATACCACCGGTGGGACTTGGTGTTCATGTATGCCTAATGGTGGTGTCCTATATCATGGATCGCGGTGAGGAAAGAATCAACGGGCATGATAGAAGTTATGGGCGGGAGACCCATGGTTATATTGAGAAATGACTCAGGTGGCTGCGTCCACGACTTGATGTGATCGCTTATGTATTATATCGTAGGTTGGCTATCATACATGTCTCCCGCTTTGTTTAGATCATTATGATTTTATTACGATTTCTGCTCACATACTTGGTACATTCTTCGCATCGACCTCCTTCGGGTGCGTTCACGCCGCAGTTTAGGTACGCTTGTTCGGTGATCGGCAGCGTAGGATCCCGCTCGGGGTTTTGGATAGCTCCTCTGCTCAGAGTTTATCTTTTGGTATATATCCTTGATGCATGTGCTTTGTACGCTTTGGGTACTGGCGGGCCTTGTCCCGCCATAGTTGATTTAACTCTTAGGTGCAGATTAATATGTGGGATTGGACCATACGCATGTTGTGTGCATTGTTTATGTATATACGGCAGCCTTGTCGGCTTTGCCCTTGCACGACGCTTTATTTTAAAGAAAAAAAATGAGTACATTACTAATTTCCGCAATGTACTTAGTTGTTAAGGTAGAAGGGTGCCCAGGTAGGGCACCAGTCACGGGCCCGGGGTTCGGGGTGTGACAGAGTGGTATCAGAGCAGTCAGTCCTCGGAATGTCTACAGACCGTGTCTAGTAGAGTCTTGCTTATCGGTGTGTTGCGCGCCACACCCATAAACAGGAGGCTACAGGACATTTAGGAGTTGGTTTCTATTCTTCTCATTCTGAGATCGTGCCCTAGAGCCGTGTTAGTAAGATAATTCCTCTCTGACGTATTTTTGTGTTACAGCTATGCCTCCAAGGAGGGCAACAGCCGCCCAGAAGGGCAAAGGAGTAGCAGGAGCTACTAGTCAGACTCAGAGAGTTGATAGGGCTCGTGCCCAGGGTATACCGGATGTTGTTCCACAGTCGGCAAGTTCTTCTGCGCCAGGTTTTGAGACCCCAGCACCAGAGCCTACAGTTTCTCAGTTAGGAGAAGACTTTAGGGTCATGAGGGAAGCAGTTATGTTATTGACCAAGTTAGCAGTGCTACAGTTTCCACAGCAGGGAGTTGTTCGGCCAGTACAGACAGGTGTACAGAGGGAAGAGGGCCAGCGCGGAGATCAGCGTAAGAGGGCTAGACCGGTTGGTTATCCCGGTGAGTTTTTGGACGAGCTGCCTCAGCAGCGAGTGAGGTATTCGTCCCAGCCTACCCAGTACATACCCCCGCAGCTCACAGGTGGGAGATTTGACCCCACAAGGTATTTAGGAGCCGGTCCAAGCTCCCGGGGTCGAGGTTCTCAGAGGAGCAGAGGACCTTCTCGGTCGAGGCCACCTATTCCTCAGTGTATCAGATGTGGTAAGCATCATTCGGGGAAATGCCGTTATGACACAGATGGTTGTTACTATTGTGGCCGTCCGGGCCACAAGAAGTGGGAATGCCCGGTTAGAAGGAGCGCCGGTAGGGTGGCTCAGCCTTTGAGGCCGGTAGTTGGTTCCCCTTCCTCCGCAGCTGTGCGTCACCTGCAAGTGTGTGTTATGTCACCAGCCGTGGTAGAGGTCAGGGGGGAGTTTATAGTTCTGGCGGTCCTTCGAACCGCATAGATGACGTGACTACTGGACAGGATCAGGAGGCGACATCGCATGGGGGTACAGGTATATTTCGACTCTTTTGAATCATACGTGCTTTGATAGATTCAGATTTTGCCCTAGCATATATGTTTTCCTTGTGTTGCTAGCAGTTATAAGTGATAGTTCCCCAGAGGTAGGAATACTTTGATTACTAAGGTGTGGAGTTAAGAATGTTGACAAGAATGGTAAGTGAACTGAGACTATAGTTGTGTAGAGTTCACACGTAGTAATTGCCCCCTGACAGTGTAAGACCAATAGGGAAGATTGTACGGTAGAAATACTTCGACCTATGTGACGAACCGCTAGTGATTAGGGGATAGGGTAAGAAGTACCTTGAGATAAGAGAGAGTTTTATTTCAGGCTAAGAACAAGAAGTTAAGTGTGACGATGAGTCGGGTTATAGACTCATTTCGGGTCAACCGATAGTATGGAATCGGGTGAATGTCAGATAGAAATGGTCCCGTTATGTGATAGGGTCCCGAGGATGCCAGGCCCAAGTTGAGTTAATCGTTATACGAGTTCGTGGATGCGTTCCACCGGAACTAGGTCGTAAGGACCGAGAAGAGCCTTAACGGGAGTGTAAGTAACAATATGGCCAGGTTTGGATAGTAACTCCAAGGATTGAAGAATAGAAGCAAAATTTGAGATTTTGTACGTGTACTATATGAGTTTGAAAGTACGAGAAAGTATGACAAGTAAGGAAAGAAAGGAACCTCTAAGGATCCCGTGTTTTGGGAAGACTGTAACCTTCGAGTTTTGTGAGAAGGGGTCGCGGACGGAAGGTCCATTATTATGTTTACGTATGTTAGGTGATGGCCATGTGTGGCATCGTTGGTCTTGTGCAGTTTTGATTGTTAGGCATAGTATAGAGATTATGCCGGAGTTTGTATAGAGTGACAACCGACTAAGAACATTCGGGGACGAATGTTTCTAAGGGGGGAAGAATGTTACACCCCGTAAGTCCAGGACATGTAAAAGAGAATGTACGAAAGGAAACAAGACTTGGGAATTGGTGCGAAAGGAAGAATTGTTTTTCCGACGGAAAATGTTCCGAACGTCGGAAAGGAAAAATGTTCGTTGTTGAGAATTGGAATCACAAAATCCATTATTTGAAGAATATGAGACTTAATAATATTATGGAAATTTATTTTTACAGATTTGGTCACGTGGGGCCCACCCGAGGAGTTTTACATTTTTGTGGGACCCACGAGGGTTACGAAATTTTATGGACGAATGAGAGGGCGACACGTGGCACCCCTTCCACAAGGCTTGGACGAAATTTTGCAAGGCTAAAGTGGTCATTTGACCTAAGTAGATGATAAGTCTTCAAGCTTGATATTGTTGACAAGTCAACTTGTCCACCTAAGCTTAATCCATGTGAAACTCATCCTAGACACACATTTGTGATAATACAAGCCCTCCAATGTTTTATATAAGCTCACTACTAGTGCAAGACTAAGTTTCCAACACTTAGAAAAATCACAAACATTTCTTGTTCTTAAGTTAGCTCTCGGGTTAGCCACTTTCCCCACAAGAAAAATTTTAGTTTGTGACCCTTTGTTCACAAGACTTAAACCCAAGGTTCCTAAGGGTATTTTAAGGTTATCTCAATAGAAATATTTCGGGAAAAACGCATTTTCACGTTAGTCGCAAGGCGGAAACTATGGGAGTTCTTCAACTTTGAAGTTGGAACTTGAAGATGGGTTCTTCATAGGCCTCTAAGGAGTGCTTGGAGCAGATTGGAACCTAAGGAAAGGAGCTAAGAATTTGCTAAGGCGCGACTTTGAATCTTGGGATTATAAGGGCTTATAAAGGTATAATCTTGTCGTTTTAGTAGTTAAGAGTTACTACTTGTTGTAGCTATAGATAGTAGCAAGCATGAAGTATATATTATGTAGTTGGACAAGTATATTGGCTATTGGAACCCTAATCCGAAAACTAGCATGTTAGCCTTAAGACTACAATTCAAGTTGATTATTCGTTTAAGCGTCGCATGTTGTATAAAGAAGGAAATTGTAGTTATTGAAGTTGTTTATAACTATATAACATGTTAGACCTTAGAACTTGGAATTGGATAAGGATTGGAAAAGACTTTGAATTGTTAGTATGTTGGCCGAGGATGGCTAGTGAAGTTTGAACTACTTTGTATTAAATTGTGGGGCGGAATTTTATACGTATTGTAAGGCGTGTAATCCCCTTTGTTTAGTGGTTGTTTGGAGCCTTAAATGGGGCGTGTTGGTTATTGTATTCGACCTTGAAAAAGGTGGCAAAGTGAGTAGAAACAAAGGAAGTGCTGCCCGATTTTCCGTAGAATTAGAGACCAAACACTTAGTATTATTCTACGTAGAGACTAGAAGTTGATAGTCTTGTTGTGACCATTATAGGTTGACACTTCCACATACGGCGTATTCGGCTTAGCTTGTGGAATTAGCCGAAAAGGTATGTGAACTATCTCCTCTTCTAGCATGATTCCTTAAGATAAAGAAAGTATGTTCTACTCCCTAAATGATCCATTCCTTGGTTGTATTTGGATTGCCTAAAGTAGAATTTGTTCTATGTGCTTCCTTGATTGTACTTTGATGTTTAAATTGTAAGTCGTATAATCCATTTCCTTAGTGAAGTTTTGATTCTTAAAAGTGAAAGTATTTTACTTAAAGTACATAGAGTCTTGAAAAGGAAGTGGTTTCTAAACCTTTTGGCTAGTGCCTTAGTTCCAAAACCTAAAGGTCATTAAAATGACTTTAGGGGAGTCAAGGGAGTGATTTACTTAATTGTTTTAAAAGAGGAGAAATGACATGATTTAAGAGAAGAAACTTGTTTTCTACATATTAAGAGACTTGAAGTGTTTTGAAAGTTAAGGGACTTAAAGAGTTTTAAAGTATGTGATACTTGTTCCGCTTTTAAACGTATAAGTCCTCGGATAGGAAATTGTATTTGGCTAAGGTATAAAGTGAATATAACGACTTTATGGGAAGTTGGTTATATTTGCTTTATGGAAAGATAAATGACTCGATTTTAATGAAAAGGCAACTTGATTTTAAGGCATCAATTGCCTAAGGTTTAGTAATAAAATAAGTTACTTGGTTTCTAAAGGTTAAGAGACTAAGTGTATTTTTAAAAGTTAAGAAAATCGATTTGAAAGTATTTAATACTTGGATTTTAATAAGTATAAGTCTCTTGGTTATAAAAGGAATGGATATGTCTAAACTACAAAGGGTTATAACGGCTTTATGGGAAGTCGGTTATAACGCTTTATGGAAAGTTTAGAAAGTTGTCTATTTTGATTAATCGACATAAGTTGCCTAGATTGTAAAAGAAAATTTGAGTTACTTGATTTCAAGTGTTGAAATAAGCTTTCAAAAAAAAAATGTAGTAACTTACTTTGAAAAATAGACACGCCTTGATACTACGTGTTAGTATCTTGGGATTTTTCACAAAAGGAGTCTCTTGAAAAGATTAGTACTTTGGCTTGATAAATTGAGAATTTGTCTAAGTGTGCCTTGATTAGTACTTTGGCTTGATAGATTGAGAATTTGTCTAAGTGTGCCTTGATAAGTACTTTGGCTTGATAATTGAGAATTATTCCATGTGTGCCTTGATTAGTACTTTAGCTTGATTAATTGGGAATTGCCTATGTGCTAGGTGATAGCCTTTGAGTGCAAGTACTATGTTTTATTACGTTGTCGCGACTCGGTTGAGGGTCGGGGTCCGTTGTAAGTTATCGACGCAAGCGGTGATGTGGGATTCCACGTATGCTTCCGTTATTGGTAGTACTTGGGTTAAATTCTGATTCTTTTATAAAAGACATGGTAGTGCTTATGCCTTGTTTGACTGGTCGAAATAGGTAAGAGTATATGTGAGGGTAAACCCCAAGATGCTATACCACCTGCTTTACCACCTTCCAGTAGAGTATATGTGAGGGGTAAACCCCAAGACGCTATACCACCGCTTTACCACCTTCTCCAGTAGAGTATATGTGAGGGTAAACCCCAAGATGCTATACCATCTGCTTTACCACCTTCTCCAGGTAGTATATGTGAGGTAAACCCCAAGACGCTATACCACCTGCTTTACCACCTTCTCCAGCAGAGTATATGTGAGGGTAAACCCCAAGATGCTATACCACCTGCTTTACCACCTTCTCCAGGTAGAGTATATGTGAGGGTAAACCCCAAGACGCTATACCACTGCTTTACCACCTTCTCCAGTAGAGTATATGTGAGGGGTAAACCCCAAGATGCTATACCACCTGCTTTACCACCTTCTCCGTGGTAGAGTATATGGCGGGTAAACCCCAAGATGTTATACCACCCGCTTTACCACCTTCTCCGTGGTAAGAGTATAAGTGAGGTAAACCCCAAGATGCTATACCACCGTGGGACTTGGTGTTCATGTATGCCTATTGGTGTTGTACTATATCATGGATCGCGGTGAGGAAAGATTCCACGCATGATTGATGTTATGGGCGTGAGACCCATGGTTATATTTGAGTAATGACTCAGGGCTGCGTCCCCGACTTGATGTGGATCGCTATGTATTATATCGTAGGTTGGCTATCATACATGTCTCCCGCTTTGTTTAGATCGTTATGATTTTATTACGCATTTCTGCTCACATACTTGGTACATTCTTCGCATCGACTCCTTTCGGGCCGCGTTCACGCCGCAGTTTAGGTACGCTGTTCGGTGATCGGCAGCGTAGGATCCTCGCCGTGGTTTTTGGATAGCTCCTCTGCTCAGAGTTTATCTTTTGGTATATATCCTTCAAGATGTGCTTTGTACGCTTTACTACGGCGGGCCTTGTCCCGTCATAGTTCGCTTTAACTCTGAGGTCCGTATTCATATGTGGATTGGACTCACGCATGTTGTCAGGTTCATTGTTTATGTATATATGGCAGCCTTGTCGGCTTTGCCCTTGCACGACGCTTATTTTAAAGAAAAAACGAGGCATTAATTTCCGCAATGTACTTAGTTGTTAAGGTAGAAGGGTGCCTGTGTAGGCACCGCCACGCCCGGTTCGGGTGTGACACTGATGCTCTAAAGAGTGAAGGATCACTCAGATCGGGCGAGGCGCATAACTAGTTCGGCCACGAGGCGGTCCGCCTCGAAAGTCACCAAAGGACCTCGCTGCTCGCCTCTTCGCCGACTCGTCATTCCGCCGATTTCTCCGCCTCACCTCCAAGTGCATAAGCTCGCACGCGGCAATGTCCATGCCCTACCAAGAGCTACACCAACAACTCTCGCTAGGTAATCATCGAGCCTCAGAACATATCGGTGCACTCGATCCTCCATACTAGCTACTAATGCGGGGACGCACGCCAATGAGTCGAACTCCACATTGTACTCCCGAACCGCACGCCTGCTCGCAACACCAAAAACTGTTTACCCGAGCCCTCCTCATCCGTGAGGCAAGAAATGTGCAAGAAATGCCCTTGAGAACTCGTCCCAAACAGCTGGAAGTGCATTCTCTCCCCGGGACAGCTCCCACGAATCAAACCAGTCGACTGCGGTATCACGCAGCCGATGCGAACCTAGGACCACCGACTCGGCCTCCGATGCCTTGATCACTCATGATCCGTCAGAATCGCTTGATGAACTCCTGCGATCATCCTCGTGCCTCGACCCATAAAACTCGCGTTACATCTCGTAAAAATCCCGTAGTCTCAAACCGTCGCCGGGGTGAACTACGTGTGCTATCGGATCGAATCGCGATCCACCTACCTCATATTCGCCACGACCACCGCCAAGAATCGCCATCTCTTGTACCCATCTCATCTCGCTCCAGCCGCGGACCGAGGCTCAGTACTATGGTCTCGCCCGCTTACTCGCAGCCTCCTTCGCCGCCGCCTCTTCGGGTTGCGTTTTACGCGAGGCATAATCGGTAAAAACGGCACGTCGGAGGGTCCAACTTATCACACGCCTCTAAGGCACGATCTCGTAATGAGAAGAATAGAAACCAATCCTAAATGTCTCGCAGCCTCACGATTATAGATGTGGTGCACAACACATCGATAATCAAGACTCTACTAGACACGGTCAGACACTTTCCGAGGACTAATCGCTCGATACCACTTTTGTCACGACTGCCCGAGGCCCGTGGATCGTGCCTTACCCCGCACCCTAGTGATACCACATCAGAGAAAACCAGCGGAAAGAAAAACTTATACATGCAAAATAGACATGGATCATGATGAAATAAAATAGGCCAACCCAAACGGTTGCCTTTCCACATATATATATAAAGACGTTTGAAGCGATAATCCTTACAACCCCGCCACAACAAAGCATGCACTCTAAGATTTTTACAACAACTATGACGGGACAGGGCCCCGCCATACCCCTGAATGTACGAGAACCTACAGACTCAGGGTAACATACCAAAGATAAGCCTCCGAAGGAACGGAGCTTCCCAATACGCTGAAATGAGATCCTAAACGCGGGGATCGGCGGTAGATATACTTCTACCGCGCAGATGAACGCACTCAAGGAGGTCAAGACAACAGTACCAAGTATGTGAAATCAGAAATATCAGAAATGAAATCATAGAAGTCTATATAAAGCAGGAGACATGTATGATAACCAAACTACAGTACACAACATATAAACAGTCATATCAAGTCAGGGACTCACGCCCTCCAAATCATCACTCGTGCCCGTGGAATTCCTTCCTCACCGCCGGCAGTCTATGATATGATAACAACAAGACAACAATCCAAATGGGAGCATACCCGTGCGCTACGCATCGTGTCAATATGTCCAAAGGGAAACACTAAGACAACATTCCAAATGGAAGATACCCGCTGCGCACGATCGCGGTCAAGATGTCAAAAGGGGAACAATAAAACATCATTCCAAATGGAAGAATACCCGTGAGCTAAGCATCGTGTCAGTATGTCCAAAAGTAAAAAACAAGGCGTCAATCAAAATGTAAGCATACCCGCGCCACGATCGTGTCAGTATGTCCAAAGTGATTTTAGCAAAAGTAATACTATCAACAGGAACGTACCCGTGGAATTTCTCCGTCACTGCCGGCACGTCCAAGTAAGTTCTCAACAAGTCAACCGACCCTCCATCGAGAGACGCGGTAGTATAGAAACACAATTCTTGCACAACAAAGGCTATCACAACAAGCATAGGCAAGTTTCACAACAACAAGCATAGGCAAGTTTCACACAACTCAAAGTACTTTCATTTTATGCCAAAGCCCGGGTTTTAACCCTAAAGTACTACGTACGTTAAATTCCTTTTAAAGAGATCCATTCATTTTATAAAAGTCACCCGATACCTATAGTATAAAAATAGAGTGACTTACATCTTTTAAGTAAACCCAAAACAACTTCCATACTTTCCTTTTCAAAACCAATTAAGGCAATACCATGCCTTCTTTTTAGACCAAAACACTTCTCTTTTTAAAGTCCAGTTACCACATTAAAACAATGATAAAGCTCTTCTTTTGTTTTCATAAAGTCGTTATAACCAACATCCCATAAAGCTTGTTATAACACTTTATGTTTTAAACCATTTTAAGACAACACAATGCCCTTCTTTTCCCTAAAGTTCCAGTTTGCCTAATTTCAATTACGCAAGTCTCTTTTTAGAAAAGTTTCCTAGTTCAATGTCTTAATCTCTTTAAAACAATTGAGTAACATATTCCATAAAGTAGCAGTTATTCTTGTTCATAATCAATCTTATTAAGCAGCCATGATCTAGAAAATGTAATATCATTTTGTCTCATCTTAGCTTCTATGCAGATGGAGGTTTCTACTGGTTTTAATAATACTTCATTATTCAATACATTTTCCTTTATTAACGCTGTAGTGGTTTGTCGATACACATTATGATTTTCGAAATCAGTAAAACATTATTCCTTTTTAAAAAACCACGTTGTCACGACCCGATTCCGGGCCCGTGACTGGTGCCTTACCCCGGGCACCCTAGTGATACAACATCAGAGTAATCAGCGGAACATAAAACGATACAAGACATATTATGAAATATGAAACAATAACTGAGAAAACTTGCCTTTCGCATATATATAAACAATGACTTTTTCAACATGAGCAGCTTTAATCCTTTTACAAACCCCGCCACAATAGTACTACTGCACTTACGAATGATATGACAACAACGACGGGACAGGGCCCCGTCATACCCCTGAATGTAAGCACCTACAACAACAGGGGACTATACCAAGATAAGCCTCCGGAGAAACGGAGCTTTCCCAAACGCTGAACTGTGACCCTAAGAGCGAGGATCAACGACTGGTGTACCTTTACCTGCGGCATGAACGCAGCCCCCCGAAGGAGGTCAAGATAACAAAAAGAGTATGTGAAATGAAAATAAATCAGAATGAAATCATAGTAGTCTATACAAAGCAGGAGACATGTATGATAACCAAACTACAGTTTACAATAAATAAGCAGTCATGTCAAGTTAGGGACTCACGCCCTCAAAGTCATCACAATAAAACCGTACGGGGTAAGTACGAAGGCATAGCCGACTACTAAGACCCTCAGTACCACAAATGCCATAAACTGTATCACGAGGTCTTTCTAGACCGCACCACATGATCGAAGCTGGCCATTTGCCCGCAGTATCAATGTGCGTGTCTATCCCTGGAACTCTCGCAGCTCCGCATAGGTCACACACAGACCCGCATAAGGTATTCCTCGAATCATGGTCCTAGACCGCCTGAGGTACACCCCGCATCGGCGCAGCAACCTTCGGTATCCGCCTAGGCTCCCGCAACCCGCATAGTCTCAAAAGACCGCATAGTCTCAACAGACCGCATAGGAATCCCCGCATCGGGCTAAACACCGGAATGATCAATCGAGCTCGTGACCGCATAGTCACAAGGACCGCATAGCCGTAGAGACCGCATCAAGGGTGGCAAGCCCTGTATAATAAGTCAAGGGTAGGTGATATAATAATAGTACAATGGACTTACCGCTTAGCAACGTAAGCACAAAGAAGAATGACTCTTACATAACAACCACAAGATACTAACACACGTAGCATCCTAACATGTTTACTTATCAAATCAACAAGAAAGCATTACAAGACTATCACAAACCAATACAATCAAGTTATTCACACAAGGTACTTTCTACTAACAAGTTTGGGTATCTATCCCCAAAGTACTTCACACATTAAATCATTAAAAGATCCGCTTCTTTCCCATAAGTCACGCAATACCCGTAGTATAAAATAGAGAGCGATCCCCTTTTTTTTAAGTAAACCAAAACACTTACCTTTGTAAAATCAAGTAACAACATTATTTTCCAAACGCTCAAGTTTGCCTAATTTCAAATGTTCACGCTTCTTATTTTAGAAAGGTTTAATTGCTCATAGTCTTATTCATTTAAGAATATAATTCTCTTTTAAACCATCTAAGAAACATAAGCCTTATGTGTGAGTAGGATATTCTTGTTTATAACAATCTTATTACAGCAGCCATGATCTAGGAAATATCATTTTGTCTCATCTTTGCTTCTATGCAGATGGAAGTTTCTCGGTTTTATTAATACTTCATTAATCAAAACATTTCACTTTATTAACGCCGCATGTAACACCCCAACCTGCCCGCATCGTGCCTTACCGGGCACCCTAGTGATACAACATCGAGAAAACCAGGAAAATAAAACACGAGTCATGAAACAAGAGATATAATAAATAAACAGGCCAACCAAAACAATGCTTTCGATATACACAAAACCCGAACAGCTTGTCCTTTTACAAACCCCGCCACAACAAAGGCTGCACTTCTAAGATTTACAACAACTATGACAGTGGCTTCGCCATACCCTCGAATGTACAAGAACCTACAACTCGTGGAAACATACCAAAGATAAGCCTCCAAGGAACGGAGCTTTCCAACACGCTGAAATGAGATCCTAAGAGCGGGATCCACGATCGATGTGCTCTACCGCGCATGAACGCAGCTTCAAGGAGGTCAAGACAACAGTACCAAGTATGTGAATCACAACATCAGTAAATGAAATCATAATAGCCTAAAAAGGTGAGACATGTATGATAACCAAAATACAAGACGCAACATAAAAGTTAGCCAAGTCGTGGACTCACGCCTCAAAGTCACCACTCAAATATAACTATGGGTCTCACTCCCACAACATCCATCATGTTCGCATCATGGCGCGTGCCCGAATATCGACGGTGTAGACATGTCCATGATGCAACACAATAACAAGGCCGCATGGCCACATGCCCGGAATCGCGACGGTGGTAGACATGCCCATGTAACCTCAATAACAATATACCGGGTGGTCAACCCCGCCGCACGGCCACATGCCCCGAATATCGTGACGGCAGGTAGACACGCCCATGTTGCAAGAATAACCATATATCGGGTAATCAACCCGCCGCGTGGCCGCATGCCCCTAATATCGCGACGGTAGACATGTCCATGTGACATCAACAACAAGACAAGAATCAAAATGGAAACATACGTGGAATTCTCCATCATCGCCAAAGACGCCCAAGTAAGTTCTCAACAAGTCAACCGGCCCTATCGAGACGCCAGAATACAAAAATACCACACTTGCACAACAAAGGCTATCATCACAAGCATAGCAAGTTTCACAACAACAAGCATAGGCAAGTTTCACAACAACAAGCATAGGCAAGTTTCACAACAACAAGCATAGGCAAGTTTCACAACAACTCAAAGTACTTTCATTTTATGCCAAAGTCCGGTTTTTAACCCCAAAGTACTACATACGTTAAGTTCTTTTAAAAGAGATCCATTACTTTTATAAAGTCACCCGATACCGTAGTATTAGAATGACCAACCCACATTCCTTTTCAAAATCAAGTAACAACATTCTTTTCCTAAGTTCAGTTTGCCTAGTTTCAATTACTCAAGCTTCTCATTTTCAAATGGTTTCATAGTTCCCAAACTTAATCACTTGATTCCTTTTAGAACAATTGAGTAATATATGTCTCACGTGAGAGTAGGCTATTCTGCTTACAACATTCTTATTACAAGACCATGATCTAGAAAATGTATATCATTTTGTCTCATCTTAGTTTCTATGCGGATGGAGGTTTCATCGTTTTAATACAATTCATCATTATTCAATACATTTTCCTTTATTAACGCCGCAGTTGTGCTGCCGATACATTTCGATTTCGAAATCAAGAAAACATTATCCCTTTAAATAAAACCAAGTACTCATTACTCACGAATGAGGTTTCACACAAACATTCACATTAAAACAAATAAGTTAAGTCTCTTATCTTATAAGATCAAGTCTCTTAAATTCTAACATCAGTAAACCATTTTCTTTACCTCTCTTAAGACATTATACCTAACTCCCCAAAAAGCTAGTATAACTCTTTTTAAAACCTTTTAAAACCAAGTGTTACTCTCCCTTCCAAAACGATTTAAAAATCTTTTGAAATACATCAAGTTCTTTATTATAACTAGCCAGTTATAATTCACATCAGTTACCTTTTAAAACCACAAAGTATTTTCTTACCTTCATAAAGCTGTTATAACCAACTTCCCATAAAGCCGTTATAACACTTTATGTTTTAAGAACAATCAAACACAGTTAACACATGTACGTCTACCGTACTACATAGTTCACACATATCATGCTAGAAGAGATAGGAAGAGGTTCATGTTATACCCCGTGTTTCCAGAGTATGTACGTGAGGGCGTACGTGTACAATTTGAGCCTTAAGTAGGCATAGTTTCGAAATTTGTACACAAGTGCCGAAAGGAGTCGTTTTTCGACGAAACGTTTCCAGCCTACGTTGGGAAAATTCCGCTATGTCATTTAGTATTTTTATGGATTTTTCCGGCGACGAACATTTTTGGACCAACGAGGGTGACACTTGTCACCCTCATCGACGCAAAGAGAAGGCTCGCCTCGCCGATTGGCTCCCTCTTTTGTGCCTTGCTTTGTGGCTTGTTTTGTGGAGTGTTTTGTGGAGTGTTTTGTGGATGCACTTGGCTTGATCTTGGCCTTACACTTGCCTTGCACATGGCTTGATCTTGGCCATTGGTTGGCCTTTGGTTTTGCTATAAATACCCCCTCTCTTTGAAGACTTCTTCATCCACTCTTCACTTGCCTAAGTCTTGAGAACCCCTCCCCTCCCTCTTGTTGACTCTCGTCCAAGAGCCCCGCGCCCCCGTGTGCAGGCCTGGTGGCCGAAACCTTCCCCATGAGTGACCCTAAAGCCTAGAACAGCCCCCCTCCCTTAGTGTGTTGTTCTCGTGTGGTACCCCCCCCTGTGTGGTATTAAAATACTCCTCCAAGTATTGTTATAATGCCCAAAATACCTTAGCCTTATACCTTGTAGTATTCCAAAGTTACCTCTATACGTAGAGTCCGGAAATACTACCTTTTGTCCTTTTAGTCTCAAACCGAAACCCTAAGGAACCCTTCACTGTTGGTTGAAGTTTTGGAGTAGAAGTTGGATAGAACTTCTAAGGGTTGTTTGGAGCGGTTTGGAGCACTCGGAGTAGGAGCTAAACCTTGCTCAGGCGCGACATTATACTCGGATAATTTTGGGCTTATCGAGGTAAACACTACTGTCCTTCTATTGTAATTGGAAATTTACATGTTGTAGAATATATAGTTGAAGTATACTATATATAGAACTACTTAGTACTGTGGCAATGTCTTTTGACTTAAGCCTGAAGAATTAAGAACTGAACTGTATTACAGTAGACTTGTGTAGTATTACTGTGTTGTAGAATTGTACACGTCCGGTTAGGCGTGTGAAACCCCCCCCTCTGGTTGGCTTGGTAGCCGGCCTCGATAGAGAAGGAGATTTACGCTGTGGGGAGATCTCGCCAATTTTCTCAGAGAATATTCTACGTTGTGGTCTAGATGATAATAGGCGCTGTGGCCTTATAGGTTGAAGTACCTACGTGTGGCGCGATTTACTTGGCTTAAGGAGTAGCCGATTGTTTGGAGCGTTTTGCTATTAGTCGATACTGCCGCAAGGTATGTGAACCTCTTCCTATCTCTTCTAGCATGATATGTGTGTAACTATGTAGTACGGTAGACGCATACGTGTTTAATGTATTTGATTGGTTTGAAACATAAAGTGTTATAACGCTTTATGGGAAGTTGGTCATAATGACTTTATGTAGGTAAGAAAATGGGTTGTGGTTTTTAAAAGATAATTGATTTGATTTATAAGCGGCTTGGGGCGTTATAATAAAACTTGAAGTATTTCAAAAGATTTATGAATCGCTTTGAAAGAAGTGTAGTATTGTGCTTTGAAAACTTAAGAGTTATACTAGCTTTATGGGAAGTTAGGTATAACGGCTTAAGAATGGTTTATCGATGTTAGAAGTTAAGAGACTTGATCTTATAAGATAAGAGACTTAACTTATTTGTTTTAATGTGAATGTTTGTGTGAAACCTCATTCGTGAGTAATGAGTACTTGATTTTATTTAAAGGGATAATGTTTTACGATTTGGAAATCGAATGTGTATCGACAGCACCACCGCAGCGTTAATAAAGGAAAATGTATTGAATAATGATGAATTGTATTAAAACCAGAGAAACCTCCATCTGCATAGAAACTAAGATGAGACAAAATGATATTACATTTTCTAGATCATGGTCTTTGTAATAAGAATGTTGTAAACAAGAATAACCTACTCTCACGCATTTACATAATTTACTCAATTATTCTAAAAAGGAATCAAGTGATTAAGTTTATGAACTATGAAACCTTTTGAAAATGAGAAGCTTGAGTAATCAAACTAGGCAAACCGAACTTAGGAAAAGAATGTTGTTACTTGATTTTGAAAAGGAATGTGGGTTGGTCATTCTAATACTACGTATCGGGTGACTTTTATAAAAGAAATGGATCTCTTTAAAAGAACTTAACGTATGTAGTACTTTGGAGTTAAAAACCCGGACTTTGGCATAAAATGAAAGTACTTTGAGTCAGGTGAAACTTGCCTATGCTTGTTGTTGTGAAACTTGCCTATGCTTGTTGTTGTGAAACTTGCCTATGCTTGTTGTTGTGAAACTTGCCTATGCTTGTTGTTGTGAAACTTGCCTATGCTTGTGATGATAGCCTTTGTTGTGCAAGTGTGGTATTTCAGACACCGCCTCTCGATAGAGGTCGGTCGACTTGTTGAGAACTTACTCGACACGCCGCGTTGATGGAGAATTCCACGGTATGCTCTTGTTGATAGTGTTGTTCCATGGACTAGCTCTCCATGAGGTTTCTTACCGTTCGCCCGGTATCCGTGGTCGGCTCGCACTTGCCCCGCCTCGTGACGATTCGCCTTGGTACCGTAGTCACCGTGACTTGCCCCGCTCAAAGATAGTGACGGTTTCGTGATACGACCTTGTCCTCGTGGTCACCAGATTGCCCCTTGCCACCGCGTGGACCGCCTTGGTATCCTGTAGTCGGCTCTCGCACTTGCCCCAGACGCCGTGTTTTGTTGCATTGTATTATTGGTACGGCCGGATCTCGTAGTTATACTTGTCCTGTACGGTTTTTATAACACAGGTGGGACATGGTGTTCATGTATAATCCTTGGTATGGTTATATCATAAACTGCCGGCAGTGAGGAAGAAATTCCACGGGCACGAGTGATAATTTGGAGGGCGTGAGTCCCTGTCTTGATGTAACTGGTTATATGTTATATACTGTAGTTTGGTCATCATACATGTCTCCTGCTTTATATAGACTATTATGATTTCATTTACGGTATTTACAGTTTCACATACTTGGTACCTGTTATCGACCTCCTGGGGCCGTTCATGCCGCAGTAGAGGTACATCTACCGCCGATCCCCGTTTAGGATCTCATTTCAAAGATTTTGGGAAGCTCCGTTCCGTCGGAGGCTTATCTTTGCATGTTACCCGAGTCCGTAAGTTCTCAGACGCTCGGGTATGGCGGCCCTGTCCCGTCATAGTTGTTGTATAAATCTTAGAGGTCTGTAGTACTGTTGTGGGCAGGGTTGTAAAAGGATTAAACTGTTCAGGTTTTATGTATATACTGAAGGCAACTGTTTTGGTTGGCCTGTTTATTTATTATATCTCTTATTTCATGTGTAAAGTTTTTTATTTCCGCTGGTTTTCTCTGATGTTGTATCACTAGGGTGCCCGGGGTAAGGCACCAGTGACGGGCCCGGGTTCGGGGCGTCACAAGTGGTATCAGAGCAGTTAATCCTCGGAAAGTGTCTACAGACCGTGTCTAGTAGTCTTGATTATCGGTGTCAGTGCACCACATCTATAATCGTGAGGCTATAGGACATTTAGGATTGGTTTCCATTCTTCTCATTACGAGATCGTGCCTGTAGCCGTGGTGATAAGATCGACCCTCCGACGTGTTTCGCTTTTTACCGATTATGCCCTCGCGAAAGGCAACCCGCCTGCAGGCGGCAAGGCAGCAGAGAGGATCTGCGAGCAGAGCAATGCGCAGAGACCACAAGACCGAGCCTCCATCCCGCACCGGAGCAGAGGAGATGAGTTACAAGGAGCGGGCCCGATTAATGGCCGTGGTCAGGCTGACTTGAGGATAGCCGACACGCTAGCCCAGAGCACCAGCCGTTCACCCTAGATCGATAGTTCGAGGCTTCGGATTTTCTCGAGTCAGTAGCCGCGAGTTTTATGGGTCGAGGCACGAGGATGATCCGCAGGAGTTCATCCGACGATACGGATCGCGAGAGTGATCAAGGCATCGGAGATCGAGTCGGTGGCCCTAGGTTCACATCAATCGCGTGATACCGCAATGATCGGTTTGATTCTCGAGCTGTCGTGGAGAGTACGCGCTTCAGCCGATATGGAACGAGTTCTCGAGGCCTTTCTTGCACATTTCTTGCCTCCCGACGGCGAGGGCTCGCCGGCAGATTTTTGGTGTTCTACAGAATCCGCGCACGTTCGGAGTACAATGTGGAGTTCGACTCATTGCCCAGACGCCCCGCGTTAGTAGCTAGTATGGAGGATCGAGTGCACCGATATGTTACAGGGGCTCGATGATTGCCTTGCAGAGAGTTGTTCGGTGTAGCTCTTCACCGCATGGACATTGCTCGCACGCAGCGTATACACTTGGATGTGAGGAGCGGATAAATCGACGGAATGACCAAAGCCGCAGAAGAGGCCGTAACAGCAGGTCCTTTGGTGACTTTCGAGGCGGACCGCCTCGCAGCAGACTAGTTATGTACCTCACAAGACAGAGTGGTCCTCCACGCCTTTCGGACCTTCGTGATATTCAGAGCGTGCCTGGGGCTCCTGTGTTTCAGATTTTCAGAGAGCGAGTGCTCGCGGATGAGGTTGCCCTTGTCTCAGCCGGCCGTTGTGGGAAAGCTTCATAAGGGAGAGTGTCGACTAACTCGGAGATTGTTATTTTTGCGCCAACAGGCCATCCGGCAAGAGATCGTCCCACTGTGGTAGCACTGGTAGGATAGCATGGACTACTAGAGCAGCGATGGGTTCTTCACCTTCCGTAGCCAGCAGATGTTTGTACACCGGAGGCCCCAGAGAGGTCGCAGATGGGAGTTCTCGCTTTAGCGGTCCTCGAACCGCCTAGTTTCGTGTATATCCTTAACCTCTAGAGTTTTGTTTGTATTGATGTTGTTGATGTGTTTAATGTTATGTTTGGATAGCTTTGTGCTAAAATGTGATTTAGAAACCCAGTTAGTGAAAAGGGTAAGTCCTGGTAGTGAGATGAAAGTGGTAGCTTTCACGATGAAATAGTAAGATTGTTCCGGATCGGGAACAAGAGTTGCGCGTCGGGGTCGGGTTGGGGACCATTTCATGGTCAACCCGTAACCCGGTTCAGGGGTGGGCTCTCGGTGGTCCCGCCAGGTGGTAGGGTCACGAGGGTGCTAGCCCAAGTTTAGTTGACCATCGTATGAGTTCGCGCGTGTTCGACCAGAATCAGTTCGGAAGGCCGGAATGGCCTTAGGGAAATCGAGGTTAGTGAGATGACCAAGTTCGAGGTAGTGACTCCAAGGGTTGGTTACGAGCGTTGAAGTGTGGTACGGATACTAGAACGAGTTCGAGTGTTCGTGACGAGTACTACGAAAGCGGAGAAGTGAACGTGTGTTTTGGCCAGTGTGGCATGATTGTTTTCGACGATAGCAGCTGGAAGACTATACCGACGCCGCTTGTTTTGAGACCTAGAAGGAACATTCGGACGAATGTTTCTGGGGAAGAATGTTATACCGTGTTTCCAGTATGACGTGAGGCGACGTGTACAATTTGAGCCTTAAGTAGGCATAGTTTCAAATTTGTACACAAGTGTCGAAAAGGAGTCGTTTTTCGACGAAACGCTTCCATTACCTACGTTGGGAAAATTCGGCTATGTCATTTAGTATTTTTATGGATTTTTCCGAGCGACGGAACATTTTGGATCAACGGGAGGGTGACACTTGTCACCTCATTGACTGAAAGAGAAGGCTTGGCCTCGCCGATTGGCTCCTCTTTTGTGCCTTGCTTTGTGGCTTGTTTCAGGAGTGTTTTGTGGAGTGTTTTGTGGATGCACTTGGCTTGATCTCGCCTTACACTTGCCTTGCACATGGCTTGATCTTGGCCATTGGTTGGCCTTTGGTTTTGCTATAAATACCCTCTCTTTCAAGACTTCTTCATCCACTCTTCACTTGCCTAAGTCTTGAGAACCCCTCCTCCTCTTGTTGACTCTCGTCCAAGAGCCCTCTCCTTGTGAAGGCCTTTGGCCGAAACCTTCCCTGTGAGCCTAAAGCCGAGAACACCCCCTCCCTTAGGGTGTTGTTCTCGTGTGGTACCCCCCCTTTGTGGTATTAAAATACTCCTCCAAGTATTGTTATAATGCCCAAAATACCTTAGCCTTGTACCTTGTAGTATTCCAAAGTTACCTCTATACGTAGAGTCCGGAAATACTACCTTTTGTCCTTTTAGTCTCAAACCGAAACCCTAAGGAAACCTTCACTGTTGGTTGAAGTTTTGGAGTAGAAGTTGGATAGAACTTCTAAGGGTTGTTTGGAGCGGTTTGGAGCACTCTGAGTAGAGCTAAACCTTGCTCAGCGCGACATTATACTCGGATAATTTTGGGCTTATCGAGGTAAACACTCATCGTCCTTCTATTGTAATTGGAAATTTACATGTTGTAGAATATATAGTTGAAGTATACTATATATAGAACTACTTAGCATCGTGGCAATGTCTTTTGACTTAAGCCCAAGAATTAAGAATGAATCAGACATGAGACTTGTGTAGTATTACTGTGTTGTAGAATTGTACACGTCCGGTTAGGCGTGTGAAACCCTCTCGGTTGGCTTGTAGCGCCTCGATAGAAGGAGAGATTTACGCTGTGGCGGGGAGATGCCGCGAATTTTCTCAGAGAATATTCTACGTTGTGGTCTAGATGATAATAGGCGCCTTGTGGCCTTATAGGTTGAAGTACCTACGTGTGGCGCGATTTACTTGGCTTAAGGAGTAGCCGATCTGTTTGAGCGTTTTGCTATTAGTCGATACTGCCGCAAGGTATGTGAACCTCTTCCTATCTCTTCTAGCATGATATGTGTGTAACTATGTAGTACGCAGACGCATACGTGTTTAATGTATTTGATTGGTTTGAAACATAAAGTGTTATAACGCTTTATGGGAAGTTGGTCATATGACTTTATGTAGGTAAGAAAATGGGTTGTGGTTTTTAAAAGATAATTGATTTGATTTATAATCGCTTGGGGCGTTATAATAAAATCTTGAAGTATTTCAAAAGATTTATGAATCGCTTTTGAAAGAAGTGTAGTATTGTGCTTTGAAAACTTAAGAGTTATACTAGCTTTATGGGAAGTTAGGTATAACGGCTTAAGAATGGTTTACTGATGTTAGAAGTTAAGAGACTTGATCTTATAAGATAAGAGACTTAACTTATTTGTTTTAATGTGAATGTTTGTGTGAAACCTCATTCGTGAGTAATGAGTACTTGATTTTATTTAAAGGGATAATGTTTTACTGATTTCGGAAATCAGAATGTGTATCGACAGACCACTGCATAGATAATAAATTAAAATTTATTGAATAATGATTAATTGTATTAAAACCAGAGAAACCTCCATCCGCATAGAAACTAAGATGAGACAAAATGATATTACATTTTCTAGATCATGGTCTGTAATAAGAATGTTGTAAACAAGAATAACCTACTCTCACGCATTTACATAATTTACTCAATTATTCTAAAAAGGAATCAAGTGATTAAGTTTATGAACTATGAAACCTTTTGAAAATGAGAAGCTTGAGTAATTGAAACTAGGCAAACTGGAACTTAGGAAAAGAATGTTGTTACTTGATTTTGAAAAGGAATGTGGGTTGGTCATTCTAATACTACGGGTATCGGGTGACTTTTATAAAAGAAATGGATCTCTTTTAAAAGAACTTAACGTATGTAGTACTTTGGAGTTAAAAACCCGACTTTGGCATAAAATGAAAGTACTTTGAATCGTGAAACTTGCCTATGCTTGTTGTTGTGAAACTTGCCTATGCTTGTTGTTGTGAAACTTGCCTATGCTTGTTGTTGTGAAACTTGCCTATGCTTGTTGTTGTGAAACTTGCCTATGCTTGTGATGATAGCCTTTGTTGTGCAAGTGTGGTATTTCAGATACCGCGTCTCGACAGGCCTGGTCGACTTGTTGAGAACTTACTCGACACGGCGGTGATGGAGAATTCCACGGGTATGCTCTTGTTGATAGTGTTGTTCCATGGACTAGCTCTCCATGAGGTTTCTTACTGTTCGGCCTGGGTATCTGGTGGTCGGCTCTCGTACTTGCCCCGTCTCGTGACTGATTCGGCCTCGTATCCGTAGTCACCGCACTTGCCCTGCTCAAGATAGTGACGAAGTTTCGTGATACGCCTTGGTCCTCGGTGGTCACCAGTACTTGCCCCGGCCACCGCGTGACCGCCTTGGTATCCTGTAGTCGGCCTCGCACTTGCCCCGTGACGGCCGTGTTTTGGTTGCATTGTATTATTGGTACGGTCGGATCCGTAGTTATACTTGTCTGACGGTTTTTATAACACAGTGGGACATGGTGTTCATGTATAATCCTTGGTATGGTTATATCATAAATCGCCAAGATGAGGAAGAAATTCCACGCACGAGTGATAATTTGGAGGCGTGAGTCCTCGCTTGATGTGAATCGTTATATGATATATATCGTAGTTTGGTCATCATACATGTCTCCCGCTTTATATAGACTATTATGATTTCATTTACAGATTTACGCTTTCACATACTTGGTACTGTTATCGACCTCCTTCGGGCCGCGTTCATGCCGCAGTAGAGGTACATCTACCGCCGATCCCCGCTAGGATCTCATTTCAAAGATTTGGGAAGCCCGCTCCGTGAGGCTTATCTTTGGTATGTTACCCCGAGTCCGTAAGTTCTTGCACGCTCAGGGGTATGGCGGGCCCCGTCCCGTCATAGTTGTTGTATAAATCTTAGGTCTGTAGTATCGCTGCGCGTGGTTGTAAAAGGATTAAACTGCTCGTGTTTTATGTATATACCGGGCGCAACCGCTTTGGTTGGCCTGCTTATTTATTATATCTCTTATTTCTTGTGTAAAGTTTTTTTATTTCACTGGTTTTCTCCGATGTCAGATCACTAGGGTGCCCGGTAAGGCACGAGTGACGGCCCGGTTCGGCGCCACAACACATACCTCGCGACGATTTATCGACAAAAGCAAAATGCTCCAAGTACTACAACCTTGCTAAATTTCTTTCCACTCCTCGAGTAGAATACGCTACTCTTAGTACTTTCACCTATAAAGGTCACAAACGCCTATTAACCCCAAAACACAAGTTCTATCTTTCTACGTAAAATTGGCAAAGACCTCCCCGCCACAACAGAAATCTCCTCCTCTCTATCGAGGCCGCTACCAAGCCAACCAGTGGGGGGTTTACACGCCTAACCTGACGTGCACCATCCTACTCAAGAACTCTACACAAGTCTACTCAGAATACACCCCATGTAAAAACAGTCAGCTTCTTTTCTTTATTCTTCAGCTTAAGTCAAAAGACATTGCCGAATACTAAGTATAGTTCCATATATAGTATACTTCAACTATATATTCTAACAAACATGTAATTTCCAATTACACTAGAGGGACAAGATAATTACCTCGATAAGCCCATAATTATCCAAGTTAAATGTCGATCCTTAGCAATGTTTAGCTCCAACTCCGGGTGCTCCATCCCGCTCCAAACAACCCTTATAAGTTCTAACCAACTTCTACTTAAATCCTTCAACTTACAATGACGATTCCTTAGGTTTCGGTTTGAGACTAAAAAGGTAGTATTTCGGGCTCTACGTAGAGGTAACTTTTGGAATACAACAAGGTATAAGGCCAAGGTATTTTGGGCATTATAACAATACTTGGAAGACAACTTTCTACCAAAGGGGGGGGGTACCTCACGAGAACACTCCAACGCGTGGGGTATGCTCTCGGCCACAAGGCCACTAGTGGGTAGTACCCTCTCGGCCACTAGGCCTCACGAAAAGGGGGAGGAGGGAAGCTCTCGCTAGCACAACAAGAAGGGAGGAGAGGGTTTCAAGACTTGGAAGTTTTGACGAATGAAGTCTTCAAGCTTAGTGGTATTTATAGCCAAACCAAAAGCCAACCAATGGCCAAGATCAAGCCATGTGCAAGGCAAGTGTAAGGCCAAGATCAAGCCAAGTGCACCCACAAAACACTCCACAAAACACTCCACAAAACAAGCCACAAACAAGGCACAAAAGGAGGGACCAATCGCCAAGGCCAACCAAACCTCTTGACGCCCAATCGCCCAAGCCACCCTATTTGCTTCCAATGTGAGGTGACACATGTCACCCTCCCGCTGGTCCAAAATGTTTCGCCTCTGGAAAAATCCGCAAAAATTATAAATGACATAGCCGGAATTTTCCCTACGAAAGCCGTGGAAACGTTTCGTTTAAAAACGACTTATTCGCACTTGTGCCCAAATTCGATCCTTTGCCTAACTTAAGGCTCAAATTTTCTACGCACGCCCCACGCATATACTCGGAAATACGGTATAACATTCTCCTCTCCTTAGAAACATTCGTCCCGAATGTTCCTTCTCAAGTCTCAACACAAACACGCGCTTAGTATAGCCTTCATCGCTATACGCACGAAACGATCATGCCACACCGCCATAAAAATAACAAACGCACCAATACTTAAACCCAAGTCAACGAGGAAACACCTCTAATCATCACAAAACCCTTACCCGAGGTCTAAAATATACTCTTCGCACCTACATTTCACAAAAGAAACGATCACACACGCTCACTTCTCCCTATCTCGTCGCACTTTCTCGAACACTCGAGCTCTTTCTAGTATCCGCACCACACTCCGTCAACGCTTCGCTTTCCAACCCTTGGAGTTACTACCTCCAAACTTGGTCATCTTACTACCCTCGATTTCTAAGGCCATTCTCGCCTTCACGAACCGATTCTGGTCGAACATATCTATGAACTCATACGATGGTCATCTAAACTGGCCTAGCACCCTCGTGACCGCCACCGCGACCACCTGCAGCTGACCCTTCCTCGAACGGACGCTGGTTGGCCCGCAACACGGCCCCAACCCGACCCATCAGAGCGCCAACTTCCGCCTCGACACGGACACATCATGGAAGCTACCACTTCCATCTCACACTAACCAGATTTTCAAATCACACTATAGCACAAAGCTATCCGAACATAACACTTAACACATCATTAACATCAATACATACAAGTATCTACTGTGGTTAAGGATATACTCAAACTAGGCGGTTCAAGGACCGCTAAAATCGAACTTCCACCGCGACTTACCGTGGCCCGCAATCGCCTAAGTAGTCAGTGCTATCCTACCGCTACCCCGTCGGACAAGCCTCTCGTCATATGGCCCCGCTGGCCGCAAGAATAACAAGCTCCTCGGTACTACGACACTCCCGAAATGCGGTCTACTACATCGACCACACCGAGGTAGGGTGATCGATCCGCCAACACCCTACTCCTCGAACATTCAAACACAGGAGCCCCGACCGCCTCAATATCCTGGAGGTCCCGGCGTCGCGGAGGACCACTCGCAATGGCGAGGTACATAACTAGTTCGCCGAGGCGGTCCGCCTCGAGTCGCTAAAATATCCGCCGCCTTGGCCTTCTTCTCGCCAAAGCCGTCCACCTGCCGATCTTCGCGCCTCGCACCCAAGTGCATGAGCCCGAACGCGGCAATGTCCATGCCCGCCAAGAGAAACACCGAACAACTCTTCGCTAGGTAATCATCGAGCCTCAGAACATATCGGTGCACTCGATCCTCCATACTAGCTACTAATGCGGAACATACCGCCAATGAGTCGAACTCACATTGTACTCCCGAATCAGACGCTCGCTCGCCTCAACATCAAAAACTGTTTACCCGAGCCCTCCTCATTTGTGGAGGCAAGAAATGTGCGAAGGCCTCAAAACTCGCCCCAAACGGCCGGAAGTGCATGCTCTCCCGAGAGCTCCCACGAGTCAAACCAATCGATCGCGTATCACGCACCGATGCGAACTAAGTGTCACAGACTCGCCTCAAGCCTTGATCACCCGTGATGATCCTTCAGAATCGACGGATGAACTCGCGATCATCCTCCGCCTCGACCAGAAACTCAAAGTGGCTACAACTAAGGAAATCCGTAGCCTCAAATCGCTCGCCTCGCGCACTACAAAGCCGGCTGAATCGAACCGCCGCCCACTTATCTCATATTCGCCACAACTCGCCAATAATCGCCATCTCTCAGGACCCATCTCCCCGCCTGCATCGTGGACCGAGGCTCGTATCAGAGTCTCGCAGCCCACCGCTGCGCTCTAAACTCGCTTGGCCGGGCGGCGTCGCAAAACTCGCCGTCAAGCACTACTCAGTATCGGCCGCTCGCGCCTCGCACTCTCAGAAACCCACTAGCGCCTCCCGCTTGCCCTTCTGGGCACTGTCGCCATGCGAGGCATAATCGTAAAATGAAACACATCGAGGGGTCCAACCTACAACATACCTTCTAAGGCACGATCTCGTAATGAGAAGAATGGAAACCAATCCTAAATGTCCTATAGCCTCCTCGATTATAGATGTGGTGCACAACACACCGATAATCAAGACTCTACTAGACACGGCCTCAGACACTTTCCGAGGACTAATCGCTCGATACCACTTTGTAACACCCCAACCCGGCCCGCATCGTGCCTTACCGGGCACCCTAGTGATACAACATCGAGAAAACCGGAAAATAAAACACGAGTCATGAAACAAGAGATATAATAAATAAACAGTCAACCAAAATAGTTGCTTCAAGATATACACAAAAACCCAACAGCTTGTCCTTTTTACAAACCCCGCCTACAACAAAGGCATGCACTTAAGATTTACAACAACTATGACGGACAGGGTTCGCCATACCCCGAATGTACAAGAACCTACAACTCAGTGGAAACATACCAAAGATAAGCCTCCAAGGAACGGAGCTTTCAAACACGCTAAAATGAGATCCTAAGAGCGGATCCACGATCGATGCCTCTACTGCGGATTTAACGCACTTCAAGGAGGTCAAGATAACAGTACCAAGTATGTGAATCACAACATCAGAAATGAAATCATAATAGCCTAAAAAGGTGGAGACATGTATGATAACCAAAATACGACGCAACATAAAAGCAGCCAAGTCGTGACTCACGCCTCAAAGTCACCACTAAATATAACTATGGGTCTCACGCCCACAACATCCATCATGTTCGTGATCACGGCCGCATGCCCCTAATATCAGACGGTGTAGACATGTCCATGATGCAACAATAATAACAAGCGCCGCACGCCACACGCCGGAATATCGCGACGGTAGACATGCCCATGTAACCTCAATAACAATATATTTGGGTGGTCAACCCCGCCGCACGCCACATGCCCCGGACATCAGACGGTATACACGCCCATGTTGCGATAATAACCATATATCGGTAATCAACCCGCCGACGGGCCGCGATGCTCCGGAATCAGACGGCAGACATGTCCCATGTGACATCAACAACAAGACAAGAATCAAAATGGAAACATACCCGTGGAATTCTCCATCACCGCCAAAGACGCCCAAGTAAGTTCTCAACAAGTCAACCTACTCTATCGAGAGACGCCAGAATACGTAAATACCACACTTGCACAACAAAGGCTATCATCACAAGCATAGGCAAGTTTCACAACAACAAACATAGGCAAGTTTCACAACAACAAGCATAGGCAAGTTTCACAACAACAAGCATAGGCAAGTTTCACAACAACTCAAAGTACTTTCATTTTATGCCAAAGTCTGGGTTTTTAACCCCAAAGTACTACATACGTTAAGTTCTTTTAAAAGAGATCCATTATTTTTATAAAAGTCACCCGATACCCATAGTATTAGAATGACCAACCCACATTCCCTTTTCAAAATCAAGTAACAACATTCTTTTCCTAAGTTCCAGTTTGCCTAGTTTCAATTACTCAAGCTTCTCATTTTCAAATGGTTTCATAGTTCCCAAACTTAATCACTTGATTCCTTTTTAGAACAATTGAGTAATATATGTCTCACGTGAGAGTAGGCTATTCCTGTTTACAACATTCTTATTACAAAGACCATGATCTAGAAAATGTATATCATTTTGTCTCATCTTAGTTTCTATGCAGATGGAGGTTTCTACTGGTTTTAATACAATTCATCATTATTCAATACATTTTCCTTTATTAACGCTGCAGTGGTCTGTCGATACACATTCTGATTTCCGAAATCAGTAAAACATTATCCCTTTAAATAAAACCAAGTACTCATTACTCACGAATGAGGTTTCACACAAACATCCACATTAAAACAAATAAGTTAAGTCTCTTATCTTATAAGATCAAGTCTCTTAACTTCTAACATCAAGAAACCATTTTCTTTACCTCTCTTAAGACATTATACCTAACTCCCCAAAAAGCTAGTATAACTCTTTTAAAACCTTTTAAAACCAAGTGTTACTCTCCTTCCAAAACGATTTAAAAATCTTTTGAAATACATCAAGTTCTTTATTATAACTAGCCGCTTATAATTCACATCGATTACCTTTAAAACCACAAAGTATTTTCTTACCTTCATAAAGTCGTTATAACCAACTTCCCATAAAGCCGTTATAACACTTTATGTTTTAAGAACAATCAAACACGCTAACACACGACGCTCACCGTACTACATAGTTCACACATATCATGCTAGAAGAGATAGGAAGAGGTTCACATACCTCGCGACGATTTATCGACAAAAGCAAAATGCTCCAAGTACTACAACCTTGCTACTCTTTCCACTCCTCGAGTAGAATACGCTACTCTTAGTACTTTCACCTATAAAGGTCACAAACGTCTATTAACCCCAAAACACAAGTTCTATCTTTCTACGTAAAATTGAAGACCTCCCCGCCACAACAGAAATCTCCTCCTTGATCGAGGCCGGCTACCAAGCCAACGAGTGGGGGGGGGTTTACACGTCTACCCGGACGTGCACCATCCTACTCAAGAACTCTACACAAGTTCATCAGAATACACCCATGTAAAAACAGTTCAGTTCTTTTCTTTATTCTTCAGGCTTAAGTCAAAAGACATTGCCGAATACTAAGTATAGTTCCATATATAGTATACTTCAACTATATATTCTAACAAACATGTAATTTCCAATTACACTAGAGGGACAAGATAATTACCTCGATAAGCCCATAATTATCCAAGTTAAATGTCGATCCTTAGCAATGTTTAGCTCCAACTCCGGGTGCTCCATCCCGCTCCAAACAACCCTTAGAAGTTCTATCCAACTTCTACTTAAATCCTTCAACTAACAATGAAGATTCCTTAGGGTTTCGGTTTGAGACTAAAAAGGTAGTATTTCGGGCTCTACGTAGAGGTAACTTTTGGAATACAACAAGGTATAAGGCCAAGGTATTTTGGGCATTATAACAATACTTGGAAGACAACTTTCTACCAAAGGGGGGGGTACCTCACGAGAACACTCCAACGCGTGGTATGCTCTCGCCACGGGCCACTAGTGTGGGTAGTACCCTCTCGCCACTAGGCCTCACGAAAAGGGGGGAGGAGGAAGCTCTGGCTAGCACAACAAGAAGGAGGAGAGAGGGTTTCAAGACTTGGAAGTTTTGATGAATGAAGTCTTCAAGATTAGGGGGTATTTATAGCAAAACCAAAAGCCAACCAATGGCCAAGATCAAGCCATGTGCAAGGCAAGTGTAAGGCCAAGATCAAGCCAAGTGCACCCACAAAACACTCCACAAAACACTCCACAAAACAAGCCACAAAAAGGCACAAAAGGAGGGACCAATCGGCCAAGGCCAACCAAACCTCTTGGACGCCCAATCGTCCAAGCCACCCTATTTGCTTCCAATGTGAGGGTGACACATGTCACCCTCCCGTTGGTCCAAAATGTTTCGTCTCTCGGAAAAATCCGCAAAAATTATAAATGACATAGCCGAATTTTCCTACGAAAGTCGTGGAAACGCTTCGCCGAAAAACGACTTATTTCGCACTTGTGCCCAAATTCGGTCCTTTGCCTAACTTAAGGCTCAAATTTTCACGCACGCCCCACGCATACCGGAAATACGGTATAACATCGCAGTGGTTTGTCGATACACATTCGATTTCCAAATCAAGAAACATTATCCCTTTAAAAATCAAGTACTCATTACTCACGAATGAGGTTTCACACAAAATTCATTGATTAAGTTAAGTCTCTTATCTTACAAGATCAAGTCTCTTAACTTCTAAAATAAATCATTCGTTTTATCTCTCTTAAGCCGTTATACCTAACTTCCCATAAAGCTAGTATAACTCTTAAGTTTTTAAAACCAAGTATTACTATTCTTTTTAAAAACAGTTCTTAATTCTCTTGAACTATTTCAAGATTATTATTATTCGGGCTTAAGTCAAAAGACATTGCCGTACAACTACGTTCAATTAACACACGTACGTCTACCGTACTACATAGTTATACACATATCATGCTAGAAGAGATAGGAAGAGGTTCACATACCTCGCGACGATTATCGACTATTAGCAAATCGCTCCACGGCTATAACCCGCTTAGCTCGTCCACCTTCTCAAGAGCACACGCTACTCACGTAACATTCAACCTATACAAAGTTATACAAGTCTATCAAAGTCTAGACTACTCGGAGAATAAATCTAGATACAAGATCCTACGAAATTGGGCACCTTCCCTACCCACAAACTACACAAGTCATCAGTAATACGCCCACGTAATTACTGATCGCTTCTCTTCTTTAAATTCAGGCTTAAGTCCAAAGACATTGCCACAAGCTATGTTCAGTTATATATATAGTATACTTCAACTATATATTCCTACAACATGTAATATCCAATTACAATAGGGGAACAAGATAATTACCTCGATAAGCCCATAATCATCCAAGTATAAATGTCGATCCTTAGCAATGCTTAGCTCCTACTCCGGGTGCTCCAACCCGCTCCAAACAACCCTTAGAAGTTCTACGCGACCTCTACTTAATACTCCAACCAACTATGGAGATTTTCCTGTGGTTTTGGTTTGAGACAAAAGGACATACGGTAGTATTTCCGGGCTCTACGTATAGAGGTTTCTTTGGAATACTACAAGGTATATGGCTAAGGTAATTTGGGTATAGTAACAATACTTTTGAGAGTATTTCTACAAAGAGGGGGGGTATGTTACACGAGAACAACACTCTAAGAGAGTGGGGTTCTCGCTAAGGCTCACAGTGGAGAGGTTTCGCCAAAGGCCTTCACAAGGGGGAGAGGGGCTCTTGGACGAGAGTCTACAAGAGGGAGGAGAGGGGTTTCCAAGACTTAGAACAAGTGAAGAGTGGATGAAGAAGTTCATCACTAAGGGGGGGTATTTATAGGAAAACCAAAGGCCAACCAATGGCCAAGATTAAGCCATGTGCAAGGCAAGTGTAAGGCCAAGATCAAGCCAAGTGCACCCTAACCCTACTCCACAAAACAAGGCACAAAACAAGCCACAAAACAAGGCCCAAAATAAGGGACCAATCGGCCAAGGCCAACCAACCCCTTTACCGTCCAATGAGGGTGACAAGTGTCACCCTCCCGTTGGTCCAAAAATGTTCGTCTCTCGGAAAAATCCGCAAAAATAATAAATGACATAGCCGGAATTTTCTACAAAAGTCAGGAAACGCTTTCACGAAACGACTCTTTTCGGCACTTGTGCACAATTTCGCCACTTTGCCTACTAAGGCTTTAAGCTTTTATACGTACGCCCTCACGTACATACTCCGGAAAATACGGGGTATAACATTCTCCCCTCCTTAGAAACATTCGTCCCGAATGTTCCTTCTAAGTCTCAAAACAAACGCGCACCGGTATAGTCTTCACTACTATACTTACGAGAACAATCCTGCCACACCTGGCCACAGAAACACCCGCGCAAATACCTCCATCCAAGTCCATGAGGAAACACCTCTAACATCACCACAAATACCTCTCCCCGGGATAAAAAATATACTTCTTTAGTCACTGATACTACTTTTGACACTTTGTCGCGAGCCTTGCTCCGACGACCCAACAAATGGTACCGGCCGCACGCGATCCCCGAGGTCGCCAGACACTCGAACTCTTACCACATTTCGACATCGCTTGGCTTCAAAACTCGGGGTTACTATCTCCAACCTGGTCATCATTAACTGGGAACACTCTGGATGGATCTCCGATTTCCTTCTCGAGCATGACACGAAAGACTGGACGCACTGCCTCCTAAGTCGGACGGCAAATGCTAACATATAGGCAACCTGGCCTATCCCTCACATGAACTCAAAAGGCCCAAAGTAACTCGGGCTAAGTTCCCTCTGTTTTCCAAAACTCGTCACACCCTAACCGGTGGTACTTTCAAGAAGATCGACCGTCAACTGAACTCTAAGCGTTGTCGCGATTATCCGCACGATTTTCTCCGAGCCGCCGTAACCTCTTCTAGACAAGCTTCACCCCATCCACGATACCGGAACAAGCTCAACTAACTATCCAACATTGCCAACATCGAACCAATCGACCGGCAACTTACACTTCCGCCCCTACAAGGCTTCAAAAGGCGACATCCGAACATTGAAATGGTAGTTTAAACGCTCCCTTCACAGGAGACAACAATTCCACGACTACCCCGTAAATCCACACACCGCCCGAGGGCGAACGCGATTCGAGACTCACCGAGTTCTTAACCTTGCCCGTAAAACTTCCGTAAACAAAAACAGCCGCACTGGCTCCATTGTTCGTCATAAGGTGAAGGTAGACACCTGCAGCCTTACAACCTTTCGATAACTCATCACACCGAGTAAACGGCCCCGATCAAGAACACGATGGGCTGCCCCATCGCCCGACCACCGGTCGAACGCATCCACGAACTCGCAGACGTTAACTAAACTTGAGCCTAACACCCTCGTGACCCTACCACAAGGCGGGACCACCACAACCAGACCCCACCACCAAACATGCCGCGGGTTGACCCGCAACGTGGCCTCAACCCGACCCGGCAAGGCGCAAAATACTATCTCCCCGAAGGAATAATCTCACTAAACACGTTACGAAAACCTAGCGGTCTTCTTAGCTCAACTACCCTCTTTCATTTCATACTACTTAGGGACCTATCCCAAACATAGCTCACGTGCACTATGCATTCCGATAAAGATCAAACATAACACTACACCTTTACTCGAGATGGCCTTACCTCTAAGGTCTCTACGTATAACACTCTAAGGCTCACACCTTCTCTATCCCCCAAAATCTTACCCGGTAACTAACCATGATTTCTAATCACAATACACTTATGTTATCTGAACATAACACTTAAGATATACTCATCTCATCACACAATACTAATCTCTAGAGGGTTAAAGATATACCTGTATCTACTGTTTCACTCCCCTTAGTTGTTCTAATCAAACCCGCCCCGTAAGGCGCATAGCTAGGGAAGATGACGAACTACCCACCAACACGAAGGCTAAGTCCTCCTACTAGATACTCTTTCGACATCGACTCGACGGTCATAGGTACAACAAGTACCAACTAAAAGACGACATTCCCCGGGATGACGTCTGCCACACTGTGAACCGGAAGCCCTGGAGTTCTGACCAACTCCTGCATACCCCGAACGTCCTGAAATCCGTGGAGAACCTCTCAGACCGCGGGTGTGCAAATCTAATCACTGGCGAGGTGACTCGCCAAAGTTACCAAAGGACCTTTGCTCGCCTCTTCGCCCTCGTTAACCCGCCGATCTCTACGCTTTCTACCGCCAGGTATAAGCTCGCATACGTGCCATGCTCAAGCCTAATCAAGAACTACTTTTGCACAACCTTCTCGTTGATATTCATCAAGATTCGCGTACATCGGTATACTCTCCGTAGTCAAATCCATAGTTAATGTGGTCGCCTCCTTGAAATCTATATTCTGCTCCCTGGCCGTGAACCGGGTTCAAATATCATGGCCGCAGTAGGAATCGCCGCCTGCTAAACTCACTTTGGGGCTAGTGACGCCGCAGAACTCCCAAAAAGCACCACCCGGTGATGATTGGGCCTGTGCCTCTCAGAACCCTCTCGAACTCTACTCGCAGCCTCCGCCGCTTGCCTCCCGGCCCGGTTGCCTACGCGAGGCATAACGATAAGGAAAGAATTTCGTTAGAGGTCCAACTTACAATACAAATTTCTAAGGCACGATCTCAGAGTGAGAAGAATAGAAACCAATCCTAAATATCCTATAGCCTCACGACATTGGTGTGGTACAACACACCGATAATCAAGACTCTACTAGATACGGCTCAGACACTTTCCGAGGATTAATCGCTCGATACCACTTTTGTCACGACCGATTCCGGCCCGTGGATCGTGCCTTACCCCGGGCACCCTAGTGATACAACATCAGAGTAATCAGCGGAACATAAAACGATACAAGACATATTATGAAATATGAAACAATAATCTGAGAAAAACTTGCCTTTCGGCATATATATAAACAACAGCTTTTCAACATGAACAGTTTAATCCTTTTTACAAACCCTGCCCACAATAGTACTACAGACCTCTACGAATGATATGACAACAACGACGGGACAGGGCCCCGTCATACCCCTGAATGTAAGCACCTACAACAACAGGGGACTATACCAAGATAAGCCTCCGGAGAAACGGAGCTTTCCCAAACGCTGAACTGTGACCCTAAGAGCGAGGATCAAGACTGGTGTACCTTTACCGCGGCATGAACGCAGCCCGAAGGAGGTCGATAACAGTGCAGAGTATGTGACGAAAATAAATCAGTAAATGAAATCATAGTAGTCTATACAAAGCAGGAGACATGTATGATAACCAAACTACAGTTTACAATAAATAAGCAGTCATGTCAAGTTAGGGACTCACGCCCTCAAAGTCATCACAATAAAACCGTACGGGGTAAGTACGAAGGCATAGCCGACTACTAAGACCCTCAGTACCACAAATGCCATAAACTGTATCACGAGGTCTTTCTAGACCGCACCACATGATCGAAGCTGGCCATTTGCCCGCAGTATCAATGTGCGTGTCTATTCCTGGAACTCTCGCGACTCGCGATAGGTCACACATGACCGCATAAGGTATTCTCGAATCATGGTCCTATCGCCGAGGTACACCCGCGTCGGCGGCATTTTAACCTTCGTATCCGCAGGCTCCGCACCCGCATAGTCTCAAAAGACCGCATAGTCTCAACAGACCGCATAGGGAATCCCGCGATCGGGCTAAACACCGGAATGATCAATCCTGGAGCTCTCGTGACTGCATAGTCACAAGGACCGCATAGCCGTAGAGACCCGCATCGCGGTGGCAAGCCCTCGGTATAATAAGTCAAGGGTAGGTGATATAATAATAGTACAATGGACTTACCGTTTAGCAACGTAAGCCGACAAGAATGACTCCTTACATAACAACCACAAGATACTAACACACGTAGCATCCTAACATGTTTACTTATCAAATCAACAAGAAAGCATTACAAGACTATCACAAACCAATACAATCAAGTTATTCACACAAGGTACTTTCTACTAACAAGTTTGGGTATCTATCCCCAAAGTACTTCACACATTAAATCATTAAAAGATCCGCTTCTTTCCCATAAGTCACGCAATACCCGTAGTATAAAATAGAGTGACTGTCCCTTTTTTTTTTAAGTAAACCAAAACACTTACCTTTGTAAAATCAAGTAACAACATTATTTTCCAAACGTTCAAGTTTGCCTAATTTCAAATGTTCACGTTTCTTATTTTAGAAAGGTTTCGTCGTTCATAGTCTTATTCATTTAAGAATATAATTCTCTTTTAAACCATCTAAGAAACATAAGCCTTATGTGTGAGTAGGATATTCTTGTTTATAACAATCTTATTACAGCAGCCATGATCTAGGAAATATCATTTTGTCTCATCTTAGCTTCTATGCAGATGGAAGTTTCTACTGGTTTTATTAATACTTCATTAATCAAAACATTTCCCTTTATTAACGCTGCAGTGGTTTGTCGATACACATTCTGATTTCCGAAATCAGTAAAACATTATCCCTTTTAAAAAATCAAGTACTCATTACTCACGAATGAGGTTTCACACAAAATTCATTGATTAAGTTAAGTCTCTTATCTTACAAGATCAAGTCTCTTAACTTCTAAAATAAATCATTCGTTTTATCTCTCTTAAGCCGTTATACCTAACTTCCCATAAAGCTAGTATAACTCTTAAGTTTTTAAAACCAAGTATTACTATTCTTTTAAAAACAGTTCTTAATTCTCTTGAACTATTTCAAGATTATTATTATTCGGGCTTAAGTCAAAAGACATTGCCGTACAACTACGTTCAATTAACACACGCACGCTCACCGTACTACATAGTTATACACATATCATGCTAGAAGATATAGGAAGAGGTTCACATACCTCGCGACGATTATCGACTATTAGCAAATCGCTTCCACGGCTATAACGCTAGCTGGTCCACCTTCTCAAGCGGAAGACATGCTACTCGTAACATTCAACCTATACAGGTTATACAAGTCTATCAAAGTCTAGACTACTCGGTAGAATAAATCTAGATACAAGATCCTACGGAAATTGGGCAGCCCTTCCGTCAAACTACCCACAAGTCTACATGTGTCTGATCTACGTAATTCTGATTCGTTCTCTTCTTTAAATTCAGCTTAAGTCCAAAGACATTGCCACAAGCTATGTTGATTATATATATAGTATACTTCAACTATATATTCCTACAACATGTAATATCTAATTACAATAGGGGAACAAGATAATTACCTCGATAAGCCCATAATCATCCAAGTATAAATGTCGATCCTTAGCAATGCTTAGCTCCTACTCCGGGTGCTCCAACCCGCTACAAACAACCCTTAGAAGTTCTACGCGACTTACTTAATACTCCAACCAACTATGGAGATTTTCCTTAGGGTTTCGGTTTGAGACAAAAAGGACATACGGTAGTATTTCCGGGCTCTACGTATAGAGGTTTCTTTGGAATACTACAAGGTATATGGCTAAGGTAATTTGGGTATAGTAACAATACTTTTGAGAGTATTTCTAAAAAGAGGGGGGGTATGTTACACGAGAACAACACTCTAAGAGAGGGGTTCTCGGCTAAGGCTCACAAAGGAGAGGTTTCGGCCAAAGGCCTTCACAAGGAGAGGGGCTCTTGGACGAGAGTCTACAAGAGGGAGGAGAGGGGTTTCCAAGACTTAGAACAAGTGAAGAGTGGATGAAGAAGTTCATCACTAAGGGGGGTATTTATAGGAAGACCAAAGGCCAACCAATGGCCAAGATTAAGCCATGTGCAAGGCAAGTGTAAGGCCAAGATCAAGCCAAGTGCACCCTAACCCTACTCCACAAAACAAGGCACAAAACAAGCCACAAAACAAGGCCCAAAATAAGGGACCAATCGGCCAAGGCCAACCAACCCCTTTAGTCTAAACGAGGGTGACAAGTGTCACCTCCGATTGGTCAAAAATGTTCGTCTCTCGGAAAAATCCGCAAAAATAATAAATGACATAGCCGGAATTTTCTCTACAAAAGCTGTGGAAACGTTTCGCCGGAAAACGACTCTTTTCGGCACTTGTGCACAATTTCGCCACTTTGCCTACTAAGGCTTTAAGCTTTTATACGTACTCCCTCACGTACATACTCCGGAAAATACGGGGTATAACACACGTACTCATTACTCACGAATGAGGTTTCACATTGTTAACAAACTTCATATCAAAACAATTAAGTCAAGTCTCTTATCTTTTCAGATTAAGTCTCTTAACTTCTAAAAATCAGTAAACCATTCTTTTTATCTCTCTTAAGACGTTATACCTAACCTCCCATAAAGCTAGTATAACTCTTTATGTTTTCAAAACCAAGTATTACTCTTCTTTCAAAAAGGTTCCTTAATTCTTTTGAAATACTTTAAGACTCTTTATTATTCAGGCTTAAGTCAAAAGACATTGCCGTAACGCTACATTCAGTTAATACACGTACGTCTACCGTATTGTATCTATATTCCTTTTAAAATATTTCAAGGTTCTTATTATTCAGGCTTAAGTCAAAAGACATTGCCACACAACTATATTCAGTTAGCACACGTACATCTACCATATAATATATACATATTATTCAGGCTTAAGTCAAAAGACATTGCCACACGTACGTCTACCGTACTATATGTATTCTTTTAAAATACTTCATGCTCAAGAGTATAGGAAGAATCACATACCTCGCGACGATTATCGACTATAAGCAAAACGCTCCACGGCTATAACCCGGCTAGCCTTGTCCACCTTCTAAGTAGAACATGCTACTTGCAAAACATTCAACCAATAAAGGTTATCGATCATCTAATGTCTGATCTATGTAAGTACAGTTTAACTTCTACTTATATTCTTCTGAAGTGATTTCAGTTCAATCCTTTTTCTGTAATATCCTTCTATTACAGTTCAAGTCTCTTCTTATGAATCTTATATTCATTTATATACTACTACAGTATGTAATTTCCAATTACAATAGAAGGACAGTAGTATTTACCTCGATGAGCCCATAAATTATCCAAGTATAAAGTCGCTCCTGAGCAACGTTAAGCTCCTACTCTGAGTGCTCCAATCCGCTCCAAACAACCCTTAGAAGTTCTAACCAACTTCTACTTAAATACTTCAACTATCAATGAAGATTTTCCTTAGGGTTTCGTTTAGTGGCTAAAGAAAGTATAATAGTATTTTCTGGGCTTTGTATAAGTGTAACCTTGGGAATACTACAAGGTATTTGGGCATTATAACAATACTAGAAGAGTATTTCTATACCACAACAAGGGGTATTATACGAAAACAACTAGGCTAGGGGGGGGTACCCCACGGCCAAGGCTTCACAAGGGGGAGGGTGTGGTGGCTCTCGGCCAAGCACAACTAGGAGGGGGGGGAGAGGGACGAAAAGCTCACACTAAGAGGGGGGGAGGATTTTTAACACTTAGAACAATTTTGGATGAAGAAGTTCATCAACTTAGAGGGGTATTTATAGGTCAAGAAATGGCCAACCAATGGCCAAGATTCATCCAAGTGTTAGGCAAGTGTAGGGCTAGGATCAAGCCATGTGCACCTTATCCATCTACCACACCAACTTGCACAAAATATCCTACCAACTACAAGCCACCTATTTCGTCCATATTGCCGCCCAAGCCTTCCAATGTGAGGGTGACACTTGTCACCCTCCCGTTGGTCCAAAATGTTTCGTCTCTCGGAAAAATCCGCAAAAATTAGAAATGACATAGCCGGAATTTTCCCTTCGCAAGTTTAGTAAAACGTTTCGTCGAAAAACGACTCTATTCGGCACTTGTGCACAAAATTCGCCACTTGCCTACTTTAAGGCTCAAACTCTTCTACGTATGCCCACACGTACATACTCTGGAAATACGGGGTATAACAGTTTAAGTCTCTTGGTTATAAAGAAGTATGTAAGTTGCTAATGTATAAAGCTAGTATAACGGCTTTATGAGAAGTTGGTTATAATAGCTTTATGGAAAGTTTAAAGAGTGGTTTACTCTAAGTAATTTAAGTATGTTAAATGACTTGAAATAACGAAAGGCAATTTGATTTAAAGGCATCAATTGCTTAAGGTTTTAAAAGAAAGAAGTCACTTGATTTAGAAGCCCGAAAATATATTTTCTAAAAAGGTATTGTTAGTTGTCTAAAAATGTAGTTATGACTTGATACTACGGTTATTAGTATCTTGGAAGTTTTATATGAAAATGAGTCATTTTAAAAGAATAGAAGTACGTAGTACTTTGGGGTTAAATTCCCGGATTTATAATGACATGTTAGTGCCTTGAGTAAACTAAAATGAGAGTGTATATGAATAAGGCTAATAAGAAGTTAGGGGGATTTCTTAACTTGCTTATTTATTGTATGATAAGCCGGTAGTGCTTATGTTATGTATGATAAGCCGGTAGGGCTTATGTTATGTATGATGGCCAGTTGAGATAGGGTAAGAGTATATCTGAGGGGTAAATCCCCAAGATAGTTATACCACCTTCTCCAGGGTAAGAGTATATCTGAGGGGTAAATCCCCAAGATAGTTATACCACCTGCTTCAGGGTAAGAGTATAATTGAGGGGTAAATCCCCAAGATAGTTATACCACCTGTTTCCGTGGATTTGCTACCCACGATGCGATGAATACCTCATGCGAGTCCTTATGGGCTTATACGGGTGAAATAGTCTCATGCGGTAGTCTGACTATGCGAGGAATACCTCATGCGGGTCCACACGACCTATGCGGGTGATATAGTCCCAGGGGTAGTATTGCTTAAGGATACTGCGGGCGGGTGGTCCTGCTTTGATCGCGAGCTTCCTATTTTTATGTTGTAAGTATACTTTTGATTACTCTCATTGTTAGTAAGGCACTGTGTACTGTTAATTGAGTTATCATACACATCTCGATTTTATTATAGACTTATGATTTCATTACAGTACCTTCAGTTTCACATATTTGGTACATGTTGTCTCGACCTCCTTGGGCCATGCGTTCACGCCGCAGTAGAGCCGCAGTTCTTGATCCTCGCTCTTAGGATCACTGTTCAGCTGTTGAGAAGCTCCTTTATTCCGTAGGCTTATCCCTAGTATTGTCGGTTGTTGTACATTCAGAGGTATGGCGGGGCCCTATCCCGCCAAAGTTGCTATTCTTAGAGGTCTGTAGTCACATTGTGGATTGGGTTGTAAAGAAAAGAAAAAAAAATGTACTGTTTTATTTGTATAGTTTACGAAAGGTGGCCTTATCGGCTAGCCTGTTGTTATTTTATGTTTAAAAATTTTATCAGTTGCGTATGTTCCGCTGCTATTCTCTAATGTATACCGAAAGGGGTGCCCAAGTAGGGCACCAGTCGCGGGCCCGGGGTCGGGTCGTGACAAAATTGGTATCAGAGCCAGGTTGTCCTCGGAAAGTGTCTACAGACCGTGTCTAGTAGAGTCTTGATTATCGGTGTGTTGTGCACCACATCTATAATCAGGAGGCTGCAGGACATTTAGGATTGGTTTCCATTCTTCTCACTCTGAGATCGTGCGATAGAGTTGTATGGTTAGGGTCGTCTCTCCCTAACGAGTTATGATTGTTTGCAGCTACGAGAAAGGCAGCAGTGACCCAGGAAAGATTATGTGGATTGCGTATCCAGGTTGGTAATGTTTGTAGTATAGTTGGTATTGGGACATACAACTATACAGATTTATGTATGGGGGTCACATATGTGTTGCCTAGGATGATTTTAGATTACCAGGATTTGGTAAGGACTAAATAAATACCGGGAAGGTATGAACATTTAAGGAACTCTCATCAAGGTTTTACGTGCTAATTCAAGATATTTAGGTGATGATGAGTTGTGTGAGAATGAAATGGACCCTTAAGAGGATAATTAAGGGACTTAATGGAAGACTATGTTAATAGATTGAGCTACGTAGTGGGATTTCGAGAATGGTACGGGTGAGATCCGTATGGAGTAAGTATGGTTGTTGTGGACAAGACAACCCGATTATAGTATATGAGAAGTTAGTGTACCCGTTTATGGGGTGGGATCAGTTGATAGTAGTCCCGCTACGTGACAGGGTCACGAGGGTACAAGCCCAAGTCTAGTTAATCATTTTACAGGTTCGTGGACGTGTTCCATCGGAACCAGGGTGTGAGAGCCGGAAATGACCTTATGTTGTTTAAAATAGTAACTCCAAAGATTGGAGGCCCGAATTTGTATGAAGGCTATTGTCACGACCCGTTCCGGGGCCCATGACTGGTGCCTTACCCCGGGCACCCTAGTAATACAACATCAGAGTAATCAGCGGAACATAAAGACAATACATGAAACCAATGTAATAAGACAGTGAAATAAGAAAGCAAAGCTAACCAAAAGCAGTTCTGGTCGGTATATATAAATAACAATTTGAGCGATTACATCCCTTTCTACCACTCTGCCCATGCGGATTACTACAGACCTCTAAGAATGATATGACAACAACGACGGGGCAGGGCCGTCACACCCCGAATGTAAGCACCTACAATCAGCGAGGACTATACGAAGATAAGCCTCCGAGGAACGCGCGACTTCCCAAACGCGAATCGTGACCCTAAGAGCGAGGATCAACGACTGGTGTACCTTTACCTGCGGCATGAACGCAGCCCCCCGAAGGAGGTCAGTACAACAGGTACCAAGTATGTGAAACTGAAAATACTGTAAATGAAATCATAATAGTCTATAAAGCAGGAGACATGTATGATAACCAAACTACAGTTCACAATAAATAAGCAGTCATGTCTAGTCAGGGACTCACGCCCTCAAAGTCATCACTCCAATATAACAATGGGTCTCACGCCCACAACATCAATCATGCCCGTGGAATACCTTCCTCACTGCCGGCAGTCAATGATAGAAAAGCACCAAGAAATACACATGAACAGCAGGTCCCACCTGTGTCCAAATAAAACAGTACAGGGTAAGTACGAAGGCATAGCCGACTAACACCAGCGGTACTAACAAGGTCATAAATCGTATCATGATATCTGTCTGGCCGTCACATGATCAAAGTGGTCGCCGCGCAATATCAAATGTGCGCGTCTAGCCCCGAACTCCGCGACTCGCGTAGGCCAATCTCATAGGCGCGTGAGGTATAACCCGCATCGAGGTAGCTACTCCGGCATCGCCCCGGACTCGCGATCGCATGGCCACATAGACCGCATGACCATAAAGGCCGCACTAACACGGAACTCGTAGCTCGCGCAGGCCCGGGACCCGCATGAGGTATTCTCGAATCATGGTCCTGCATCGCCGAGTCTACCCGCGTCGGAGCGGCTTAACCGGAAACACGGTGAGTGGTATAAATACCAACATAACAGTTTATCGTTTAAACAGCATAAGCACAATCAAGGGAAAATCCCTTTACACAAACATCACAGAATACTAACACACGTAGCATCCTAATATGATTACTTATCAAATCAACACGAATGTATTACAAGGCTATCACAAACCAATACAATCAAGTTATTCACACATAAGGTACCTTCTACTATATGATTAACGAGATCGGGTTTTATCCCCAAAGTACTTTATACAATAACTCTTTAAAGATATATTACTTCACAAAACCACACAATACGTAGTATATGAAAATAGAGTGATTATCTTTTGAAGTAAATCAAAACACTTACCTTTGTAAAATCAAGTAACAACATTATTTTCCAAACGCCCAAGTTTGCCTAATTTCAAATGTTCACGGTTCTTATTTTAGAAAGGTTTAGATTTCATAGTCTTATTCATTTAAGAATATAATTCTCTTTTAAACTATCTGAGAAACATAAGCCTTATGTGAGTAGGATATTCTTGTTTATAACAATCTTATTACAGCAGCCATGATCTAGGAAACATCATTTTGTCTCATCTTAGCTTCTATGCAGATGGAAGTTTCTCTGGTTTTAATAATACTTAATTATTAAAAACATTTCCTTTTAACGCCGCGATGGTTTGTCGATACACATTCGATTTCGAAATCAAGAAAACATTCTTAAGCCGTTAGACCTAACTTTCCATAAAGCTAGTATAACTCTTAAGTTTTCAAAAACCAAGTATTACTCCTTCTAAAATGATTCAAAAATCTTTTGAAATACTTCAAGTTCTTTATTAACACATAACAAGTCAGTTATAGTTCAAATCAGTTACCTTTTAAAACCACAAGTATTTCTTACCAACATAAAGTCATTACCAACTTCCCATAAAGCCGTTATAACACTTTATGTTTTAAACCAATCAAATACATTTAGCACGTATCGTCTACCACTACATAGTTCACACATATCATGCTAGAAGAGATAGGAAGAGGTTAACATACCTCGCGACGATTATCGACTAATAGCACAACGCTCCAAGTACCTCAAACCGTCGGCTACTCCTTAAGCCAAGTAGATCGCGCCACGAGTAGTACTCAACCTATAAGGCCACACGGCGCTTATTAAATTTTAGATCTTATCGTAGAACATTCTCTGAGAAAATTCGCGCACCTCCCCGCAACAACATAAATCTCCTCCTTTATCGAGGCTACCAAGCCAACGACGGGGTTTGCGCCTAACCGGGCGTGTGCGATTCTACTACACAAAGCTACACAAGTCTCATGTCTGATCCTATGTAAATCTGATTCAAGACTCTTCTTTCGAAAAGGTTTCTTATTATTCAGCTTAAGTCAAAAGACATTGCCGATAACTACGTTCGATCTTATATATAGTATACTTCAACTATATAATCTAACAACATGTAATTTCCAATTACAATAGGCAAGATAATTACCTCGATAAGCCCATAATTATCCGAGTTTAAATGTCGATCTGAGCAAGGTTTAGCTCTACTCAGTGCGCTCAGACCGCTCCAAACAACCCTTAGAAGTTCTAACCAACTTCTACTTATAACTTCAACTACGGTGAAGATTTACTTAGGGTTCGGTTTGTGGTGACGAGAAGTATACTAGTATAACTGGGCTTTTTGTATAAGTATAACCTTAGAATACTACAAGGTATATGGCTAAGGTAATTTGGGCATTATAACAATACTTTTGAGAGTATTTCTACCAAGGGGGGGGGGGGTATTATACGAAAACAACTAGGCTAGGGGGGGGTACCCCACGGCTAGCACCCCAAGGAGGGGGGGGAGGGCTCTCGGCCAAGGGGGAGGGGGATGGTGTTGGACGAGAACACTACTAAGAGAAGGGGAGGATTTTAACACTTAGAAATATTTTAGGAATGGATGAAGAAGTCATCAAAGAGGGGGGTATTTATAGCACAAGCCAAAGCCAACCAATGGCCAAGATCTAGCCAAGTGCATAGCAAGTGTAGGGCCAAGATTCACCCAAGTGTCCTTAACCAACTAACACACAAAATATCCTACCAACTCCCCTCATCAATTCGTCCAGTCCGCCCCGTCGCCGCCAATGGGAGGTGCCATGTGGCGCCCTTTCTTTGGTCAAAATTGTTTCGTCTCTCGTAAAAACCCGAAAAAATTAAAAATCACATAGCGTGATTTTTCCCTCCGAAAGCTGTGAAAACGTTTCGTCGAAAAACGACTCTAATCGGGTGTTGTGAACAAATAAATTTCGGCCAAGCCTAATTCTCAAGTTCAAATTTTCTACGTACGTCCTTACGTACATACTCGGGAAATACGGGGTATAACATTCTCCTCGCCAAACATTCGTCCCGAATGTTCCTTCTAAGTCTCAAAACAAACGTGCGCCAGTATAGTCTTCACTACCATACTTACGAAACAATCCTGCCACAATGGCCACAGAAACAACTGCGCAAAATACTTACATCCAAGTCCACGAGGAATCACCTCTAACATCACCACAAACACCTCTCTCCGGGGTCTAAAATATACTTCCTCCACACCTTTTTCCAAACAAAAGAAATGGTCACATCTCTGCTCGCAATACATGCTCGCTTCTCCCTTTACTCGTCGTGATACTACTTTTGGTCACTTTGCCGCGAGGTTCTAGTGTCACTCCGGCGACCCAACAGGTGGTATCGGGCGGTATGCGATCCCTGAGGCTATCGTACACTCGAACTCTTACCACATTTCTGATACTGCTTCAGTTTCCAAAACTCTGGGTTACTATCTCTAACGTGGTCATCATTAGCGGGAACACTGCGGATGGATCTCGATACTTTCCGATCATAATAATCTGAAAGACCGGACGTATTGTCTCCTAAGTCGGACGGCAAAAACTAACTTATAGGCAACCTGGCCTATTCTTCACATGAACTCAAAAGGCCCAAAGTAACTCGGGCTAAGTTTCCTCTTACACCCTATCCAGGGTGGTACCTTCAAGAAGACCGACCGTCAACCTGAACTCTAAGCGTCGTCGCCGATTATCCGCACGATTCCTCCGAGCTACCAAAAACCTCTTCTGGATAAGCTTTACCCTATCCACAGTCTGCTGGAACAAACCTGAACCAACTATCTGAATCTTGCCAACATCGAACCAATCGACCGGCGACTTACACATCCGCCCTACCGGGCTTCATAAGGCGACATCCGAACACCGAAATGGTAACTTAAACTCTCCTCCACGAGACAACAATCCCACAACTACCCCGAATTCCACACACGGCCGAGGCGAACGCGGTTCGAGACTCACCGAGTTCTTAACCCGCTTGGTAAAACTTCGAGAAACAAAACAGTAGTACCACAGGCTCCACTGCGTCATAAGGTGAAGGTAGGCACCGTGCAGCCTTACAACCTTTACGATAAAACAACAACTGAGTAAACGGTCTTTGCTAGAAAACAAGGCGGTGACCTCGCCGGCGACTCTGGTCGAATCGTCCACGAATTAGTCTGGTTAACTAAACTTGGGCCTAACACCTCATAACCCCAACCCAAAGCGGGACCACCACCGACCCACCACCAAACTGCGGCGGGTTGACCCGGCGTGGCCTCAACCCGCAAACAACGCGCACCATACTAGCTCCCGAACGGAACAATCTCACTAATCACGTTACGAAAACCTAGCGGTCTTCTTAGCTCAACTACCTCTTTCATTCCACACTACTCGGGGACTAATCCCACAAACATAACTCACGTGCACTATGCACTCCTATAAGGGTCAAACATAAACAATACATCTTTTACTCGAGACGGCCTTACCTCTAAGGTCTCTACGTATAAAACTCTAAGGCTCACACCTTCTCTATCCCCAAATCTTACTCGGTTAACCCACCATGATTTCTAATCACAACTAACACCTCGCTATCGAACATAGCACTTAAGGTATACTCACCTTATCACACATCTGAGATCTCAGAGGGTTAAGGATATATCTATATCTCTTCGCTCACTTAGTCGTTCTAATCAAACCGCCCGTAGGCGATAGCTAAGGAAGATGACAAACTACCCACCGATCCTGAAGGCTAAGTCCTCCGCAAGGACACTCTTTCGACATCGGACCACGGCGGTAGGTACAACACGTACCAACTAAAAGACGACATTCCTCGGATGGCGCTACACATGTGAACACCGAGAAAAAGCGAATCGGATGGTGGAACCTACGTGTAGGCGTGAACGGAAGCTCGGAACTCGACCAACTCCTGCATACCCGAACGTCCCGAACCCCGCGGAGGACCTTTCGCACCGATGGATGCGCATAATCTAATCTGTGGTGAGGCGACTCGCCTCAAGTTACCAGGACCTTGCTACTCGGCCTCGCCTGCGTCGCCCGTTAACCCGTCGATCTACGTTTCTACTGCGCACATAAGCCCGCATACGTGCCATGCTCAAGCCTAACTGAAGAACTTACTCTTGCACAACCTTCTCGTTGATATTCATCAAGACTCGCGGTACATCGGTATATTCTCTGGTAGCCAAATCCATAGCTAGTAACAGGGTCGCCTCTTTGCAATCTATATTCTCTGTTCGGCCGTGGGCGAAGGTTCAAATGTCATGGCGCGTAGGAGCTGCGCCGCCGTGCTAAACTCTGTTGGGGCTAGTGGCGTCGCAAAACTCCCGAATGAAGCACCACCCGGTGATGATTGGGCTGTGCCCACGTAACCTCTGTACTCTGCTCGCGGCTCGCCGCCTTGCCTCTGGGCGGGTTGCCCTACGCGAGGCATAGCGGTAAGGAAAGAAATACGTTAGAGGTCCAACTTACAACACGGCTCTAAGGCACGATCTCGGAGCGAGAAGAATAGAAACCAATCCTAAATATCCTATAGCCTCACGATTATTGGTGTGGTGCACAACACGATAATCAAGACTCTACGGATACGATGCGTAGACACTTTCCGAGGATTAATCGCTCCGATACCACTTTTGTCACGACCCGTTCGGGGCGTGGATCGTGCCTTACCGGGCACCCTAGTGATACAACATCGAGTAATCGTGAACATAAAGACAATACATGAAACCAATGTAATAAGACGGTGAAATAAGAAAAGCTAACCAAAAGCAGTTCTGTCGGTATATATAAATAACAATTTGAGCATTTACATTCCTTTCTACCACTCCGCCCATACTACGGACCTGCACTTAAGAATGATATGACAACAACGACGGGCGGGGCCGTCACACCCTCGAATGTAGCACCTACAATCAGCGGGGACTATACCAATAAGCCTCGGAGGAACGGAGCTTCCCAAACGCTCGTGACCACTAGAGCGAGGATCAACGGCGGTGTACCTTTACTGCGGCATGAACGCGGCCCGAAGGAGTCAAGATAACAGTACCAAGTATGTGGCTGAAAATCGTAAATGAAATCATAATAGTCTATAAAGCGGGAGACATGTATGATAACCAAACTACGATTCATGATAAATAAGCGATCGTGTCTAGTCGGGGACTCACGCCTCAAAGTCATCACTCGATATAACAATGGGTCTCACGCCCACAACATCCATCATGCCGTGGAATACCTTCCCGCCAGCTGCCGTGATCGATGATAGAAAAGCACCAAGAAATACATGAGCGGGTCCCACTGTGTCCAAATAAAACGATGCAGGGTAAATGCGAAGGCATAGCCGACTACTAACACCAGCGATACTAACAAGGTCATAAATCGTATCATGATATCTGTCTAGGCCGTCACATGATCAAAGCCGGTCGCCGCGCGATATCAAATGTGCGCGTCTAGCCCCGAACTCCGCGACTCGCGATAGGCCAATCTCATAGGCCCGCATGAGGTATAACCCGCATCGAGGGTAGCTACTCCGGCGTAAATCGCGGACTCGCGATCCGCATGGCGCGTAAACGGCATGACCATAAAGGCCGCTAACACCGGAACTCTCGTAGCTCGCATAGGCCGGGACCCGCATGAGGTATTCTCGAATCATGGTCCTGCATCGCCGAGTCTACCCGCGTCGGAGGCGGCTTAACCCGGAAACACGGTGAGTGGTATAAATACCAACATAACAGTTTATCGTTTAAACAGCATAAGCACAATCAAGGGAAAATCCCTTTACACAAACATCACAGAATACTAACACACGTAGCATCCTAATATGATTACTTATCAAATCAACACGAATGTATTACAAGGCTATCACAAACCAATACAATCAAGTTATTCACACATAAGGTACCTTCTACTATATGATTAACGAGATCGGGTTTTTATCCCCAAAGTACTTTATACAATAACTCTTTAAAGATATATTACTTCACAAAAACCACACAATACCCGTAGTATATGCAAATAGAGTGATTATCTTTTGAAGTAAATCAAAACACTTACCTTTGTAAAATCAAGTAACAACATTATTTTCCAAACGTCCAAGTTTGCCTAATTTCAAATGTTCACGATTCTTATTTTAGAAAGGTTTCGTATTTTATAGTCTTATTCATTTAAGAATATAATTCTCTTTTAAACTATCTGAGAAACATAAGCCTTATGTGAGTAGGATATTCTTGTTTATAACAATCTTATTACAGCAGCCATGATCTAGGAAACATCATTTTGTCTCATCTTAGCTTACATGCGGATGGAAGTTTCTCCGGTTTTAATAATACTTAATTATTAAAAACATTTCCTTTAATTAACGCAGTGGTTTGTCGATACACATTCTGATTTCCGAAATCAGTAAAACATTCTTAAGCCGTTATACCTAACTTTCCATAAAGCTAGTATAACTCTTAAGTTTTCAAAAACCAAGTATTACTCCTTCTAAAATGATTCAAAAATCTTTTGAAATACTTCAAGTTCTTTATTAACACATAACAAGTCAGTTATAGTTCAAATCAGTTACCTTTTAAAAACCACAAGTATTTCTTACCAACATAAAGCTGTTACAACCAACTTCCCATAAAGCCGTTATAACACTTTATGTTTTAAACCAATCAAATACATTTAGCACATGTATGTCTACCGTACTACATAGTTCACACATATCATGCTAGAAGAGATAGGAAGAGGTTCACATACCCCGCGGCGATTATCGACTAATAGCAAAACGCTCCAAGTACCTCAAACCATCGGCTACTCCTTAAGCCAAGTAGATCGCGCCACGCGTAGTACTCAACAACGTAAATCTCCTCCTTTATCGAGGCCGGCTACCAAGCCAACCAGGGTGGGGTTTGCACGTCTAACCGGACGTGTACGATTCTACTACACAGCAAAGCTACACAAGTCTCATGTCTGATCCTATGTAAATCTGATTCGATTACTCTTCTTTCGAAAAGGTTTCTTATTATTCAGGCTTAAGTCAAAAGACATTGCCGATAACTACGTTCAGTACTATATATAGTATACTTCAACTATATAATCTAACAACATGTAATTTCCAATTACAATAGGGGGGCAAGATAATTACCTCGATAAGCCCATAATTATCCGAGTTTAAATGTCGATCCTGAGCAAGGTTTAGCTCCTACTCAGTGCGCTCAGGCCGCTCCAAACAACCCTTAGAAGTTCTAACCAACTTCTACTTATAACTTCAACTACGGGTGAAGATTTACTTAGGGTTCGGTTTTGTGACTGACGGGAAGTATAATAGTATAACTGGGCTTTTTGTATAAGTATCACCTTAGAATACTACAAGGTATATGGCTAAGGTAATTTGGGCATTATAACAATACTTTTGAGAGTATTTCTACCAAGGGGGGGGGTATTATACGAAAACAACTAGGCTAGGGGGGGGTACCCCACGGCTAGCACCCTGAGGAGGGAGGGCTCTCGGCGAGGAGGATGGTGTTGGACGAGAACACTACTAAGAGAAGGGGAGGATTTTAACACTTAGAAATATTTTAGGAATGGATGAAGAAGTCATCAAAGAGGGGGGTATTTATAGCACAAGCCAAAGCCAACCAATGGCCAAGATCTAGCCAAGTGCATAGCAAGTGTAGGGCCAAGATTCACCCAAGTGTCCTTAACCAACTAACACACAAAATATCCTACCAACTCCCCTCATCAATTCGTCCAAGGTCCGCCCCTCACGTCCGCCAATGGGAGGGTGCCAAGTGGCGCCCTCTCGTTGGTCCAAAATGTTTCGTCTCTCGGAAAAATCCGCAAAAATTAAAAATGACATAGTCGGAATTTTCCCTCCGAAAGCTGTGAAAACGTTTCGTCGAAAAACGACTCTAATCGGGTGTTGTGAACAAATAAATTTCGGCCAAGCCTAATTCTCAAGTTCAAATTTTCTACGTACGTCCTTACGTACATACTCGGGAAATACGGGGTATAACAGCTATGTACGTATGCTAGTATAAGTTTGGAAGTACGGAAAGAGTACGACCAGTGAAAAAGAGGGCAACCAAGTGTAAAGAAATGAAGCCTGAATCCATGAGGACCTTTCATGGCGACTACACCCGTGAGTGTTGGGTGGTAGCTGAGAAGGTAGATAATAATTATCGGTAATGATACAGTCGTTGGACCCTAGCAGACCTAGCAGAGCTGTTATGACAGACGTTGAGATCATTATGAGTATGAACTAGTTGGCCTCTTGTTATGCCAACGTGGACTACATAAGAGAGATTGATTCGGTACCAGTTCCCGGTAAGCCGGTTATCGAGTGGAAAGGAAGAGAAGTGGTGGTAACCAGTGAATTATCCTTCCTTCTTTGACATTGTTGATTTTAATAAGTCTGTGTGACTTGTTCATTGAAGTAAATTAACGCAGAAAGTAAGTAATAATTGAATTTGAAGGAATTTATGTTAAGTGCCCTTGGAGGTACTTGGAGTTGGTTTGGTGTGGCGGTCAGGGCCACGACCTTCCGGATAATTTCAGGAAAATGTGCAAGGCAAGAATAATAAAAGAGAATACGACTATTGTTATGTATATTGCACGAGATATGATGACCCCAGACTAGTGTAAGACCATTAGTAATTAATGGGCAGTAAGAGCACCTTGAGGAAAGGTGGTAGCATCGGGTTACTACTTTACGAGATCAAGGAAATCCCCCCCCCCCCCACTAAATTGTGATTGACAGGAAGTCTTAGCCAGGAGGCAAGAAAAGGAATCAAATCTAAGTTTAGTGACCAAGTTTGGTTGCAACAGAGAAAGGGAAACAGGAACCATAGCTGAGATTAAGGATACCCGAATATTTCGCAAGAATGAGAAAGGTTTCCAGTTATTGGAAGATAAGTTGACTCGACTACAGTTATAACTCCTCCTGAAAGACTATAGGGTTAGGTTATTATGATAACACGTTGGGTGTTGGGCTAGGTTGTGTGCTGACGCAACCCGATGAGGATAGAGCCTATGTTTTCCCAGTAGTTAGGGAAGCAGGAAAGGAAATTACGCCACTTCCGATTTAGAGCTGGCGGCAGTTAAATCATGCCTTGAAGATTTTGGGGGCATGACGTATATATAGACTTCCTGTGGATATTTGTGCAGACCACAAAAGCCTCCGGTATACCTTCAGACAGAGGTAGTAGAATTTACGACAGCGACGGTGGTTAGAGTTATTTAAGGATTGTGTTATCAATATCCTATACCATCCGGGGAAGGCCAAACGATGGAGATACTCTTAGTCGTGGGTCTACATGGGTGAGTCCGTCGGATGGCGACAGTAGGCGGCGTGGTCCGTAAGATTCGTTAGCTAACGAGCCGGGGGGTTCGTTTATTTGTTTCCAAGGTTAATGAAGTTTAGATCCAAGGGGTTGCCGAGTCTTCCGACGTTGAGGAGGTAAATAGGCGACAGTATGAGGATCCAATTATGATACGGTATCGAGATACGGCTCTCCGAGAGGAGAAGAGCTCATTTGAGTAGCACGGATGAGTCTTTGTGATATGAGGATAGATTGTGTGTACCCGGTGCTGCAGGACTAGTTAGCAGGTTTTAGGGGAGGCATACAGTGCTTATTGCTCAAATTATTATGGGTCGACTAAGTTGTGTCGTGACCTCAGATGTATGTATGGGTAAGATGACCGGAAAAGGGACATAGCGGAGTTTACTGCTTAGTGTCCGAATTTGTAGTAGGTCATGGTTGAGCACCAGAAGCCCAGTGGGCTATTGCAGGTGATTTAGATCCCGACTTAGATGTGGGAGGTAATTAAAATGGATCTTGTTACAGGGTGGCATCGTACTCAGAGGAAGTGCGACTCCCTGGGGGTCATGGTAAATAGGCTGACGAAACCAGCCGTGTTCTTCCGGTTAGGACCACTTACTCGGCTGAGGTTCGTGCTAGCTTTTATAGCAGGGGGATTGTGAGACTGCACGGGGTTCCTACGTTTGTGATGTCAGACAGATAAGCTCGATTACAGATAACTTCTGGAGGTTTTTCAGAAGGGTTTTAGGGACACAGGTGAGTCTCAGTGTTGCATTACACCCTCGGGCCAAGCGGACAGCGAGCGTACTATCCAGGCACTTGAGGATAGGTTGCGGGCCTGTGTTCTTGATTTCAGAAATAACCGGGAGGGTTAGTTGCCTCTTGTTGAGTTACGTACGATAACAGATACCCTTCCAGTATTCAGATGGCCCTGTATGAGGCCTTGTATGTAAGAAAGTGTAGATCGCCGGTTGAATGGTTCGACATAGGCGAGGTTCAGTTATTTGGTCCAGACTTGATTCAGCGGGCTGTGGATAAGGCGAAACTTATCCGGGAAAGATTATTAGTAAGCTTAGAGTCAGCAGAAGCTTTATGCAGATAACCGACGTCGACACTTGGAGTTCAGGTTGACATTGTAGCATAAATATTGTTATGTGGCCAGGTGTGGCAAGTGTGATTATGTTGGGTGTAGTCAAGGGACTATGCCAATATCCGTTTAGATTGGACTCCGAAAGAACATTCGGGGACGAATGTTTCTAAGGGGGGAAAAATGTTACACCCCGTAATTCCAAGAGGATGAGATGAGAACGTACGAAAGGAAATAAGATTCGAAGTTGGAAAAAGAAAAAAAGTTGGCAGAATATTTTTGGACAGTTTTTCAGTAAACTTGGAAGCAGTATATCTCCTAGTATAATTGGGGTTTTTAGGTGTTTCAAAAGCCTAATATGAATTTCATTGAGTCTAGTTTCCAACGCAACAAACCTCTCGTCAATAGGCCATCGGAGTAGAAAGTTATGGACGTTACAAGATCGGTGTGACAGAACAGTCGAGCACCGCGGCCAATACGTGGCCGGCAAAGCCCGAAATTGTCAAATTGCAGCGCGCAGCCATGGCTGCTGCACCGCTATGGGATTTTTTGCGGAAATAGGGTAAAAATAGAAGATATTTGTTGTAAAGGACCCCTGGGTGGGTGACAAGTGTCCCCCCAACTTGTGGAACAAGATAAAGGCTATATAAGACATGTCTTGCTAGATTTAAATCATTTGCAAGACTTCACCCAAATGTTCTCTTCTCTTCTCTTCTCTCTCAAATGGTTAAAACCCTATATATAATACAATGGAGGGTCAAGATTGTTATACCCCGTATTTCCAGAGTATGTACGTAAGGACGTACGTAGAAAATTTGAACTTGAGAAAGTAGCTTGGCCGAAATTTATTTGTGCACAACACCCGTTTAGAGTCGTTTTTCGACGAAACGTTTTCACAGCTTTCGTAGGGGAATTTCCGGCTATGTCATTTTTAATTTTTGCGGATTTTTCCGAGAGACGAAACATTTTGGACCAACGGGAGGGCGACACTTGTCACCCTCCAATTGATGGATGTGAGGCGTTATTGTGGCCGATTGGAATGGCTTTAGTTGGTAGGATATTTGTGTGTTAGTTGGTTAAGGGGCACTTGGCAAGATCTTGGCCCTACACTTGCCTTGCACTTGGCAAGATCTTGGCCATTGGTTGGCCATTGGTTGGCCTATAAATACCACCCTATGTTGAAGACTTTCTTCATCCAAAAATCTTCTAAGTGTTAAAATCCCTCCCTCTCCCTTCTTGTGGTTCTCGTCCATAAAGCCTTCCCCCTGCGGGCAAGTGGCCAGCTTTGATCATGTGACGGTCTAGACAGATCTTATGATACAGTTCATGACCTTGTTGGTACTGTGGGTTTTTAGTAGTCGGCTATGCCTTCGTACTTACACCGTACAGTTTTATTATGACACAGGTGGGACCTGGTGTTCATGTGTGTTCCTTGGTGCTTTTATCTCCTAGACTGCCGGCAGTGAGGAAGGTATTCCACGGGCATGATTGATGTTGTGGGCCTGAGACCCATTGTTATACTTGAGTGATGACTTGAGGGCGTGAGTCCCTGACTTGACATGACTGCTTTGTTGTAAACTGTAGTTTGGTTATCATACATGTCTCCTGCTTTATATGACTGCTATGATTTCATTTACAGTATGTATTTTCAGTTTCACATACTCGGTACCTGTTGTACTGACCTCCTTCGGGGGGCTGCGTTCATGCCGCAGGTTGAGGTACACCAGTCGTTGATCCTAGCTCTCAGGGTCACAGTTTCAGCGTTGGGAAGCTCCGTTTCTCCGGAGGCTTATCAGTGGTATAGTCCCCTGTCGTAGTAAGTGTTTACATTCAGGGGTTTGGCGGGGCCCTGTCCCGCCATTGTTGTCGTATCATTTCTTAGAGGTCTGTAGTACTGTTGTGGGCAGGGTTTGTAAAGAAAGGATTAAACTGTTCATTTTGAAAGAGATGTTATTATTATTTATGCCGAAAGGCAAGTTTTCTAAAGATAACTGTTGTACGCTTCTTGTTATTTCATGTTGTTGTGATATGTTCCGCTGATTACTCTGATGTTGTCTCACTAGGGTGCCCGGGGTAAGGCACGATCCGGGCCCGGTTCGGTCGTGACAAAAGTGGTATCGAAGCGATTAATCCTCGGAAAGTGTCTCAGACCGTATCGATGAAGTCTTGATTATCGGTGTGTTGTGCACCACACCAATAATCAGGAGGCTATAGGATATTTTAGGATTGGTTTCTATTCTTCTCACTCTGAGATCGTGCCTTAGAGCTGTGTTGTAAGTTGGACCCTCTAACGTATTTCTTTCCCTTACCGTTATGCCTCCGCGTAGGGCAACCCGGGCCCAGGAGGGCAAGCGGCAGGAGCCGCGAGTAAGTCTGAGGGTTACGTGGGCACAGGCCCAATCATCACCTGGGGTGGTGCTTCATTCGGGGAGTTTTGCGACGTCACTAGCCCCAGCAGAGTTTAGTACAGCGGCGGCAGTTCCTACTGCGGCCATGACATTTGAACCTTCAGTTCCACGACCGGGAACAGAGAATTTAGATTGCAAAGAGGCGACCCTGTTACTAGCTATAGATTTGGCTACCAGAGAGTATACCGATGTACCGCGAGTCTTGAGGACTATCTAAAAGAGAGTTGTGCAAGAGTAATTATTCAGTTGAGCTTGAGCATGGCCTGTGTACGGGCTTATGCGCAGCAGGCCGAGAAATGTAGAGATCGACGGGTTAAGGGCGACGAAGAGGGCGAGCGTGAGTCCTTTGGTAACTTTCGAGGCAAGTCGCCTCACCAGCATCTTTGATATGCACCTCCGCCAGTGCAGAGTGGTCTTCCACGGATATCAAGATGTTCGGAGTATCACGAGGAGTTGGTCGAACTCCGTGGCTTCCGGTTCACGATGTGATGACGCCATCCCGGGAATGTCGTCTTTTAGTTAGTACTTGTTGTACTACGACCGCCGAGTCGATGTCGATAGAGTGTCCTTGTAGGAGGACTTAGCCTTCAGGATCGGTGGGTAGTTCGTCATCTTCCCTAGCTATGCGCCCTACGGGGCAGGTTTGATTTGAACGACTAAGGGGAGTGAAGCAGTAGATATAGATATATCTTTAACCCTCTAGAGATCAGTATGTGTGATAAGGTGAGTATACCTTAAGTGCTATGTTCTGATAACAGTGTGTTAGTCGTGATTAGATCATGGTTGTTTAACCGAGTAAGATTTTGGGGATAAAGAAGATGTGAGCCTTAGAGCCTTTACGTAGAGACCTTAGAGGTGAGGCCATCTCGAGAAAGGTGTAGTGTTATGTTTGACCCTATCGGGCTGCATAGTGCACGTGAGTTATGTTTGGGATAGGTCCCTAGTAGTGTGGAAGGAAAGGGGGTAGTTGAGCTAAGAAGACCGCTAGGTTTTCGAAACATGATTTGTGAGATTGTTCCGAATCGGGGAGCTAGTAATGTGCGCGTTGCCGGGTCGGGTTGAGGCCACGTTGCGGGTCAACCCGCGGTAGGTTTGGTGGTGGGGTCAGGTTGTGGTGGTCCCGCCTTGTGTTAGGGTTGTGAGGGTGTTAGGCCCAGTTTAGTTAACCAGACGAGTTCGTGGACGCGTTCGACTAGTGGTCGGGCGATGGGGGCGCCCATCGTGTTCTTGTCGAGACCATTTACTCGGTGTGTTGAGTTATCCGAAGGTTGTAGGCTGCGAGGTGCCTACCTTCACCTTATGACGCATGTGGAGCCTGTGCATCGCTTTTGTTTCGTAAGTTTTACCAGCAGGGTTAGGAACTGGTGAGTCTCGAATCACATTCGCCACCGGGCGGTGTTTGGATTTCAGGATAGTTGCGAGAATTGTTATCTCTGTTGGGAAGTGTTTTATAGATACCATTTCAGTGTTCGGATATCGCCTTGTGACGCCTTGTAGGGGGCGGAAGTGTAAGTTGCCGGTTGATTGGTTCGACGTTGGCAAGATTCAGATAGTTGGTTCAGGCTTGTTCCAGCAGACTGTGGATAGAGTAAAGCTTGTCTAGAAGAGGTTACGCGGCTCGGAGAAATCGTGCGGATAATCGGCGACGACGCTTAGAGTTCAGGTTGACGGTCGGTCTTCTTGAAAGTACCACCCCGGGGTGGGTGTGACGAGTTTTGGAATACAGAGGGAACTTAGCCCGAGTTACTTTGGGCCTTTGAGCCCATGTGAAGAATAGGCCAGGTTGCCTATATGTTAGCTTTTGCCGTCCGACTTAGGAGGCAGTATGACCGGTCTTTCGTATTGTTATGATCGGGAAAGTATCGGAGATCCATCCAGAGTGTTCCCAGTTAATGATGACCACGTTAGAGATAGTAACCCCGAGTTTTGGAGACGGCGAGATCGAAATGTGGTAAGAGTTCGAGTGTCACGACGACTCGGGGATCGCATGTAGTCCGGGTACCATTTTTTGGGTCGCCGGAGTGACACTAGAACCTCGCGGCAAAGTGACAAAAGTGGTATCGGGAAGAAGCGAGCATGTATGGCGAGAATTGATGTGACCATTTCTTTTGTTTGGAAAAGTGTGGAAGAAGTATATTTTAGACCCCGGAGAGAGGTGTTTGTGGTGATGTTAGAGGTGATTCCTCGTGGACTTGGATGTAAGTATTTTGCGCAGTTGTTTCTGTGGCCATTGTGGCAGGATTGTTTCGTAAGTATGGTAGTGAAGACTATACTGGCGCACGTTTGTTTTGAGACTTAGAAGGAACATTCGGGACGAATGTTTCTAAGGAGGGGAGAATGTTATACCCCGTATTTCCAGTGTATGCGTGGGGCGTCGTAGAAAATTTGAACTTGAGAAAGTAGCTTGGCGAAATTTATTTGTGCACAACACGTTTAGAGTCGTTTTTCGACGAAACGTTTTCCACGACTTTCGTAGGGAATTTCCGCTATGTCATTTTTAATTTTTGCGGATTTTTCAGAGACGAAACATTTTGGACCAACGGGAGGCGACACTTGTCACCTCCAATTGATGGATGTGAGGCGTTATTGTGGCGATTGGAATGGCTTTAGTTGGTAGGATATTTGTGTGTTAGTTGGTTAAGGGGCACTTGGCAAGATCTTGGCCTACACTTGCCTTGCACTTGGCAAGATCTTGGCCATTGGTTGGCCATTGGTTGCCTATAAATACCACACATGTTGAAGACTTTCTTCATCAAAAATCTTCTCAGTGTTAAAATCCCTCCCTCTCCCTTCTTGTGGTTCTCGTCCAGAAAGCCTTCCCTTCCCTTGGCGAGAGTTCCCCACAGTGGGGTAGGCCGAAAATTATACACCCCCTCCAGGGTGCTAGCCGTGGTACCCACTAGCCTAGTTGCTTTCGTATAATACCCCCCTCTCTTGGTAGAAATACTCTCAAAAGTATTGTTATAATGCCCAAATTACCTTAGTCATATACCTTGTTGTATTCTAAGGTTATACCTATACAAAAAGCCCAGAAATACTATTATACTTCCGTCAGTCACAAAACCGAAACCCTAGGAAAATCTCCATGGTTTGTTGGAGTAGTATGTAGAAGTTGGTTAGAACTTCTAAGGGTGGTTTAGAGCAGGTTGGAGCGCTCGGAGTTGGAGCAAAACGATTGCCCAAGATCGACTTTAACTAGGATAATTATGGGCTTATCGAGGTAATTATCTTGTCCCTCTATTGTAATTGGAAATTACATATTGTTAGAATATATAGTTGAAGTATACTATATATAGAACTGAACGTAGTTATCGTATATGTCTTTTGAGTTAATCCTGATTAATAATTACGGCAATGTCTTGCGACTTAAGCCTGAATTTAAAGAAGAATACTGAACTGTAATAACATAGGGCTGTATTACAGTAGACTTGTGTAGTAGTACCGTGGAGTAGAATTGTACCCGTTAGGGTTATACGTATAACCCCGGTTGGCTTGGTAGCGGCCTCGATAGAGGAGGAGATTTCTGTTGTTGCGGGGAAAATCTTGCGAATTTTACGTAGAATGTTCTCAGAAGGATCTAAATGTTAATAAGCGCCTTGTGGCCTTATAGGTTGAAGTACTACGTGTGGTGCGATCTACGTGGCTTAAGGAGTAGCGAAGCGGTTGGAAGTACTTGAGCGTTTTGCTATTAGTCGATACTCGTCGCGAGGTATGTGAACCTCTTCCTATCTCTTCTAGCATGATATGTGTGAACTATGTAGTACGGTGAGCGTACATGTGCTAAACGTATTTGATTGGTTTAAAACATAAAGTGTTATAACGGCTTTATGGGAAGTTGGTTATAACAGCTTTATGTTGGTAAGAAAATACTTGTGGTCTTTAAAAAGGTAACTGATTTGAACTATAACTGTCTTGTTATGTGTTAATAAAGAACTTGAAGTATTTCAAAAGATTTTTGAATCATTTCGAAAGAAGAAGTAATACTTGATTTGTTTTGAAAACTTAAGAGTCATGCTAGCTTTATGGAAAGTTAGGTATAACGTCTTAAGAATGTTTTACTGATTTTGGAAATCAGAATGTGTATCGACAAACCACTGCAGCGTTCATAAGAGGAAATGCTTTTAATAATTAAGTATTATTAAAACCAGTAGAAACTTCCATCTGCATAGAAGCTAAGATGAGACAAAATGATATTTCCTAGATCATGGTCATTTGTAATAAGATTGTTATAAACAAGAATATCCTACTCACATATAAGACTTATGTTTCTCAGATAGTTTAAAGGAGAATTATATTCTTAAATGAATAAGACTATGAACTACGAAACCTTTCTAAAATGAGAAACTTGAACATTGGAAATTAGGCAAACTTGAACATTGGAAATTAGGCAAACTTGATCATTGGAAAAGAATGTTGCTACTTGATTTTACAAAGAGAAGTAATCGATTTACTTTAAAAGGATAGTCACTCTATTTTTATACTACGGGTATTGTGTGACATTGTGAAAGTAACGTATCTTTTAAAGAGTTAATGTATAAAGTACTTTGGGGATAAAACCCCGAACTTGTTGGCATATAGTAGAAAGTACCTTGTGTGTATAACTTGATTGTGTTGGTTTGTGATAGCCTGGTAATACTTTCTTGTTGATTGATAAGTAAACATGTTAGGATGCTACGTGTGTTAGTATCTTGTGATGTTGTGTAAAGGGGTTTCCTTTGTTGTGCTTATGTTGCTTAACGATAAGTTGTTGTGTTAGTATTTTACATCACTCATCTCTTGAGATGATTCCGGGGGTTAAGCTGCCCTCCGATGCGGGGTAGACTCAGGCGGGTCGATGGACCTATGATTCGAGAATACCTCATGCAGTCCCGAGGGCTATGCGAGCTACGAGAGTTCGAGTTAGTGTCGTCCTTTATGGGCATCTGTCCATGTGGCCATGCGGTGCGAAGTTCGGGGCGATCTTAGGGAGTAGCTACCCTCGATGCGGGAATACCTCATGCGGGCGATGAGATTGGCCTATGCGGGCTGCGGGAGTTCGAGGTTAGGCAGCGTACATCGATCTGCGGGCAAGTGGCCAGCTTTGATCATGTGAGGGTCTAGACAGATCTTATGATCTGATTCATGACCTTGTTGGTGCGTGGGTTTTTAGTAGTCGGCTATGCCTTCGTACTTACCACCGTCTGATTTTATTATGACACAGTGGGACACGTGTTCATGTGTGTTCCTTGGTGCTTTTATATCATAGGCTATGCCGGTGAGGAAGGTATTCCACGGGCATGATTGATGTTGTGGGCCTGAGACCCATTGTTATACTTGAGTAATGACTTGAGGGCGTGAGTCTCTGACTTGACATGACTGCTTTGTTGTAAACTGTAGTTTGGTTATCATACATGTCTCCTGCTTTATATGACTGCTATGATTTCATTTACAATATGTATTTTCAGTTTCACATAAATTTGTTATGCGACCTCGCCCGAGGCTGCGTTCATGCCGCAGTTGAGGTACACCGATCGTTGATCCTAGCTCTCGTGTCACAGATTTCGTTGGGAAGCTCCGTTTCTCGGAGGCTTATCGGTGGTATAGTCCTGTCGTAGTAAGTGTTTACATTCAGGGTTTGGCGGGGCCACGTCCGCCATTGTTGTCGTATCATTTCTTAAGTGCGTGAAATCTTGTTGTGGCGGGGTTTGTAAAGAAAGGATTAAACTGTTCATTTTGAAAGAGATGTTATTATTATTTATGCCGAAAGGCAAGTTTTCTAAAGATAACTGTTGTACGCTTCTCGTTATTTCATGTTGTTGTGTTATGTTCCGCTGATTACTCTGATGTTGTCTCACTAGGGTGCCCGGGGTAAGGCACCAGTCACGGGCCCGGGTTCGGGTCGTGACAAAGATAATAACACTTGTGTGGATAGGATGAAGAATACTTAATATCTATACAAGTGGGCAAGTTGACTAAGTCAAATATCTCAAGCTTTGTCAAGACTTGATCATCTACATTGGTCATTGACCATAGTACCCTTGGATAATTCGAGCAAGCCCAAGTGTGGGGGGGTGACACGTGTTGCCCTCCCATTCTTCCATAAAATTTCGTAACCCTCGTGGGCCCCACAAAACGTAAAATTTCTCGGGTGAGCCCTATGTGACCAAATCCGTAAAATACATTTCCACAATGATAATAAATTCCATACTCCTCAAATAATGTATTCTGAGAATCTAACAATATTAATTCTCGTCAATGAACATTTTTACTTTCCGAAGTTCGGAAGATTTTCCTTCGGAAAAACAATTCTTTCTTTCGTACCAATTTTAAAGTCTTGTGTTCTCACGTCTATTCTCTTATTCATGTCCTGGAATTACGGGGTGTAACAATACCTTTATGGGCAGACTTATATGACTTTATCGCGTTCCAGAATGGACCGGGCAGTATACCTTTATGGGCAGACTTATATGACTTTATCGCGTCCCAGAATGGGTCGGGCAGATACATTAGTGAGAAGACTTTTTATGAATTCGCTGTGTCCCACAAATGGGCCGGGTTACGTTATCACGTATGGATAATCAAAGTGAACTCCAAAATGAGACGTCTCTCCATAAAGGGCCGAATTATGTTATGCAAGATACGTAAGTTATATGTTTATGAACTTGATGATTTTTCCTAAGTATGTATGTAAGAATTTGACTATAACTCTTATTGAAAAATGGGAAAAGATAATAATGTGCGATTAAGTTCATGAGTTGTAATGGCATGGCAGAATCTGGTATTTACTTTTTATACTTGCCCCTGTCATTCTTTTGTACAGTTATGATTTGTTTACTGTATCTTATTTCCATTCCATACACGGTACCTGTTATCGACCCCGCCGGGCTGCGTTCATGCCCGCAGGTATTAGGTACATAGGTTGGTGATCCTTGCTCTTAGGATCTCTGTTCAGTTTTTTAGAAAAGGCTTCATTTACTCCGGAGGCATATCTGTTGGTACGGTTTCCCTGAGGTTATAAATTAATGTACATTCAGGGGTATGGAGGGGCCCTGTCCCGTCACAGTTGTTATGTCAAAATTCTTAGTAGTCTGTAGTCATATCTTGTGGGATGGGTTGTAAGAAAAAATGATGTAACTGTTTTTGACTATGTATTCATATATTCATAGAGGTAGCCTTATCGGCTAACCGGTTGTTTATGTCTTGTTTATTTACGTTACAAATTTTATGTATGTTCCGCTGATTATCTCTGATATATACCTGTAAGGGTGCCCAGGTAGGGCACCAGTCGCGGGCCCGTGGTCGGGTCGTGACAAAAGTAGTATCAGAGCAGTTAGTCCTCAAAAAGTGTCTACAGACCGTGTCTAGTAGAGTCTTGGTTATCGGTGTGTTGTGCACCAAATCTATAACCAGGAGGCTACATGACATTTAGGATTGGTTTCCATTCTTGTCACTCTGAGATCGTGCGGTAGAGTTGTGTCGTTAGGGTAGTCTCTTCCTAACGTGTTATGTTGATTGCAGCTATGAGAAAGGCAGCAGTGACCCAGGAAGGATGATGTGGATTGCGTATCCAGGTTGGTATAATGACATACAGTTATACAGATTTATGTATGAGGGTCGGATGCGTGTTACCTAGAATGATTTTTGATTACCAAGATTTGGTAAGGACTAATTAGATACCGGGAAGGTATGAAACAGTTTAATAAATTCTCATGAAGGTTTTACGTGCTAATTCGACATAATTAGGAGATGATGAGCTGTCTGAGAAGGTAATGAACCCTTAAGAAATCATGATTAAGGGACTTAATGGAAGACTATGTTAGTAAATTAAGCTACGTGGTATGTTTAAGAGAATTGTACGGATGAGATCTGTATGGAGTAATTATGGTTGTTGTGATTGAGACAACACGAGTGAGAGTTTATGAGAAGCTATGTTACCTGTACGGGGGGACTGATAAGGTAGGCTTGGAATATGGAATAATTATGAACCTTAGAATATTGATAACCACTGAGACCTTAGAGGTATAAGGCCTTCTCGGGTAGTAAGATTTATTTCGTACCAAGAATGAGAATTAAGTGCGACTATGGGTCGTGTATGGGCTGTTATGGGTCAACCTGTAGCCTAGAATGGAGTGTGTTCAGTTGGAGATATTCCTGCTATGTGATAGTATTACACCCCGTAGTTCGGGTCCTGCTTATGGGGACGTACGAAAGGAGTTAAGATTTAAATTTTTGAAAGATAGGTCGACAGAATGTTTCGGACGGGTTTTTAGTCAACTTTGAGGCGGTTTATGTCCAGTTGCATCAAGAGTTTCTAGGTGTTTCAAAGGCCTAGTATGTAAGTCGTTGAGTCTAGTTCCCAACGCAACAAACCGTTCGTCGATAGGATATCGGAGTAGGAAGTTATGGAAATTACAAGTTCGGCGTGATCGAGCGAAAACATTTTGGTTAGGGGCCTGGCGTCGCGGCCGGATGCAGGTCGCGGCGCGGTTATCTTGAGAATTCTACGAGGTTGCAGCGCGGCGCCGGAGCAGGGCGCGGCGGAAGTTCTAAAAATTCACGGAGGTTTCAGCGCCGCGGCGCCGGCTGCAGGGCCGCGGCGCCGAGGCGCCGAGGCGGAGTTTTTGCGAAAACCTGAGGGAAAAATCAGATATTTTCTTTTAAAAATCCATGGGAGGGTGACAAGTGTCCCCCCCCCCCCCATCTGATTTTTGCATGTCCTATTTATTGACCAAGTCTTGAAGACTTGGTCATTCTTCAAAGCTCTCCCTTCTCTCTAAAATTAAAAACTCTCCCTTCTCTCTAGAAATTCAAGAAGAAACCAAGGCCTAGAGGAAAATTTCAGAAAAAGTGGCAAGAAGGAAACTTGTTGGCAAGCTTGCAGGAGTTTTGTGGAGGTGATTGTGGAAAGAAGACAAGTGAAATTTGTTGGATTAATTTGGGTAAGCTCTAAGGTAACAATTCTTTCTCTTTTTGCTAGTTAATTGTGTTGCATGTGAAGAAGAAAGGACTTGTAGTTGTAAATATTGCTCTTAGATAAATTGCATGTAAGAAATATGATTTGGATTTGAAATGATTGAATAAGGTTAGTATGTGAACATGTTGTAGCCAAGATACTACCTTAAACTTATTAAATTAGTTGTTATGTATTGTGGGGCAGAATTTTACACGTCCAAGTTTGGGCGTGTGATCCCCTTTGTGTTGGTTGGATTGTTGGGCCTTAAAAGTGGCGTTTGGATGTTGAATTCGGACCTTGAAAAGGTGGAAAAGTATGTAGGAACAAAGGAAGTGCTGAACAATTTTCCGTAGAATAAGGAACTTTGCAATTAGAATGTTCTACGTTGAGGCTAGAAGCTAATAGACGTGTTATGGTCATTATAGGTTGACATAATACGTGCGGTATATTGGACTTAACAAGTGGATTGACCCGAAGAGGTATGTGGAACTTTTCTATCTCTTGAGCATGAGTAGTTGTACCTATATAGTACGGTAGACGTACAAGATTTGATATCCTTCACTTGTTTTAAGTATATGATACTTGTTTCGTTTTAAAAGTATAAGTCCCTTGGATATAGGAAAATGTAATTGACTAAGGTATAAGGTTAATATAACAACTTTATGGGAAGTTGGTTATATTAGCTTTATGGAAAGTTAAAAGGAGATATTTACTCAAAGTAAGATAAGTAAGGACGAATGACTTGATTTATGAAAGGCAAATTGATTTCAAGGCATCAATTGCCTAAAGTTTTATATGAAAATGAATCATTTTTAAAAGAGTAGAAGTATGTAGTACTTTGGGTTAAATTCCCGAATTTCTTTGATTTAGACATGTTCGTGCCTTAAGTAAACTAAAATGAGAGGGTATATGAACAAGACTAATAAGAAGTTAGGGGCTTTCTTAACTTATTTATGTTATGTATGATGGCCGGTTGAGCTAGGGTAAGAGTATAAATGAGGGGTAAACCCCCAAGACGTCATACCACCTTCTCCAGGGTAAGAGTATAAATGAGGGGTAAACCCCCAAGACGTTATACCACCTTCTCCAGGGTAAGAGTATAAATGAGGGGTAAACCCCCAAGACGTTATACCACCTTCTCCAGGGTAAGAGTATAAATGAGGGGTAAACCCCCAAGACGTTATACCACCTTCTCCAGGGTAATAGTATAAATGAGGGGTAAATCCCCAAGACGTTATACCACCTTCTGAGTATGATTGCGGGGTAAACCACCAAGACATTATACCACTCCATGGATTTGCTACCCATGATTTGATCGTGAGTCTCCTATTTTTATGTTGTAAGTATACTTTTATTTACTCTCATTGTTAGTAAGACACAGTGAACTGTAATTTGATTTTCATACATGTCTCCGGCTCTGTTTTAGACTCATAATGTAATTACAGTATTTTCTAGTTTTACATACTTAGTACATATTGTGTACTGACCCCCTTCCTCGGGGGCTGCGTTCATGCCGCAGGTAGGGGTAAGCAGGTGGTGGATCCTCATTGTTAGGATCACTGATCAGGTGTTAGAAGCTCCATTTCTCCGGAGGCTTATTACTTTTGGTACGGTTTCCCTGATGATGTAGATATTATGTACATTCAGGGGTATGGCGGGGCCCTGTCCCGCCACTGTTGTTTATCCTAGAGGTCTGTAGTAACATTTGTGTTATGGGCTGTAAGATCAAGGTTGTACTGTCTTACTTTGGTTATGTATATTGTATGGAAGGCAGCCTTATCGGCTAGCCTGTGATGTTTATTGTGTAAACAGGTTTATGTGTTGTGTATGTTCCGCTGCTATTCTCTGATGTTTACCTGAGAGGGGTGCCCAGGTAGGGCACCAGTCGCGGCCCGGGGTCGGGTCGTGCCAAAAGTGGTATCAAAGCAGTTAGTCCTCGGAAAGTGTCTACAGACCGTATCTAGTAGAGTCTTGATTATCGGTGTGTTGTGCACCACATCTATAATCTGGAAGCTACAGGATATTTAGGATAATTTCCATTCTTTCACTCTAAGATCGTGCAATAGAGCTGTTTTATAAGTTGAACCCCCTCTGACATATTTTTATGTATCAGTTATGCCTCCACACAAGGCAACCGCGGCCCAGAAGGACAAGGCAGTTGAGGGAGCTGCAAGTAGGACGCAGAGGGTCATGAGGGCACAGGCCCAATCTTTACCTGAGGTGATGCTTCGGACGGCGAGTTCCACGACATCGCCAACCCCAGCAGAGTTCGGAGCAGCAGCAGCGGCTACTGAGACCGCGGTACCTGAGCCTCCAGTTCCACAGCCAGGGGCTGAGTATAGGGATTACGGGGAGCAGATCCGGTTATTGACCAAAGATAGTAGCGAGGCGGCAAGCGAGGAAGCGGTGGCTAACCCTGAGCCGGCGATTTCTGGATTCGGGACTTTCTGGGTTGTCATCCACCCGAGTTCTATGGTTCGAGATCCGAGGAGGATCCTCAGGAGTTTGTTCGGCAGTTACAGCGGACTATGCAGGTGCTTAGGGCCTCGGAGGCTGAGTCGGTCATGCTAGCCTCTTACCGGTTACGCGATATTGCGTTGAACTGGTTTGAGTCATGGGAGTTGTCTAGAGGTGAGGGTGCCCTTCCAGCTGTTTGGGAGGAGTTCACAGAGGCCTTCCTGGGTCACTTTTTGCCTCCTGAGTTGAGGAGAGCCCGCGTGGATAGATTCTTGACCTTGAGGCAGAACGGGAGGACTATCGGAAATACACTGAGTTTGACTCATTGGCCAGGTATGCGCACACCATTGTAGCTGACATGGCAGACAGAGTTCATCGCTATGTGATGGGGCTGGACCGTCATATGATTACTGCGTTCTTGGGGGTGGCTCTTCAGCCAGGTATGGATATTTCTAGGATACAGGCATATGCGCAGGGGATAAAGGATAGAGAGAGGGAGGATCAACTCGACTCAGGCCAGCCCAAGAGGGCCAGGACAGCAGGGTCTCAGGGCAGTTTTCGAGGCGGACAGCCTCATCAGCATACTAGATCCACATTTCAGTCGGCACAGAGTGCCCCTTCCCGTTTTCTGGCAGGAGGAGTGATCAGTCGGGACTTCAGGGAGGCAGAGACCGTCACCAATCGAGACCACCCACATCTCGGTGCGTTCGATGCGGTGGGTCTCACCCGGGCGAGTACCGTATGGCTTCGAGAGCTTGTTACTCTTGTGTCCAGCAGGGCCATTTGAAGAGGGATTATCCGTCGAGCGGTGAAGTGTTATGGTTCAGTGGCGAAGTCGATTCTTTGGATCTTCATCTTGGTGGTTATGCGCCGGAGGCGAGGTGTTCCGCAGACCCAGTGAGCGGCGGGAGTCGTGGTGGGGTCCGATTCAGCGGTCCTCAGAACCGCATTTATGTTATGTCCAGCCGTCAGGACCAGGAGGCGTCACCTGATGTCGTCACAGGTACATTATTGGTTTCATGTTGTGATGTATATGCTTTGATAGATCCAGGTTCTACCTTGTCCTATATATCTCCTCATATTACTGGTAGAATAGGGATAGAGCCCGAGTCCATAAAACCTTTTGAGGTGGCTACGCCAGTAGGTGATTCGGTGGTAGCTGAGCGGGTGTATGAGGCTTGCCCAGTGACTATATACAGTCGTCAGACCCTAGCCGACTTGATAGAGTTGGATATGACGGACTTTAATGTGATTATGGGTATGGATTGGCTAGCATCTTGCTATGCCAATGTGGTATGAGAGAGATTAGTACGGTTCGGTTTCTGAGAGGCCGGTTATCGAGTAGAAGGGGAATACTGCGTCTCCGAGGGTAGGTTTATTTCTTACCTCAAGGCTAGGAAGATGGTGCGGAAGGGGTATATCTACCATATGGTTGGGTCTTGATCACGAGGCGAGATACGGACCTTGATCGATTCGATTGTTAGAGAGTTTCGGGCGTATTCCCGGGCGATCTCGGGTATCCTCCCGAGAGGAGATTGATTTTGCATTGATACATCGCGGACACTCGACCTATATCTATTCCACCCTACGGATGGCTTTCTTGAGTTGAGGGAGTTGAAAGACCAGCTGAAGGATTTGCTGGAAAAAGGCTTTATCAGGCCTAGTGTTTCTCCCTGGGGAGCGCCGGTTTTATTTGTAAAGAAGAAGGATGGGACGCTGCGTATGTGTGTTGATTACAGGCAGCTGAATAAGGTAACTATCAAGAACAGATACCCCCTTCCCAGGATTGATGATTTGTTTGACCAGTTGCAGGGTGCGAAGTGTTTTTCCAAGATAGACCTGCAATCTGGTTATCATCAGGTGCGAGTTAGAGAGACAGATATCCCAAAGACTGCATTCAGGACCCGGTATGGGCACTATGAGTTCAGGGTGATGTCTTTCGGGTTGACCAACGCCCCAGCAGTATTCATGGATTTGATGAACTGGGTTTCAAGCCATTCATGGATATGTTCGTTATAGTATTCATTGATGATATCCTGGTTTATTCGCACACAGAGCAGGAACATGCAGACCACTTGAGGGCGGTATTGGGAGTCCTCCGGGACCGGCAGTTGTATGCCAAGTTCTCGAAATGCGAGTTTGGGTTGGCTTCAGTGGCTTTCTTAGGGCATGTTATCGGGGCCGATGGTATTCGGGTTGATACAGCGAAGATTGAGGCGGTCAATACTTGGCCTAGACCCACTACACTGACGGAGGTGCGCAACTTTTTGGGCATTGCGGGTTATTATCGGAGATTTATGGAGAAATTTGCTTCCATCTCAGCACCTTTGACTAGGCTGACTCAGAAAGCAGCTATGTTCCGGTGGACGGATGCTTGTGAGGGGAGTTTCCAGTTACTGAAGGATAAATTGACGACCGCCCCAGTTCTTACTCTTCCAGAGGATTTAGACGGATATGTGGTTTATTGTGATGCGTCGGGTGTCGGGCTTGGGTGCGTGCTGATGCAACACGACAAAGTTATAGCTTACGCATCTCGACAACTCAGGAAGCATGAGAAGAACTATCCCACGCACGACTTAGAGTTGGCAGCAGTGATTCATGCCTTGAAGATCTGGAGACATTATTTGTATGGAGCTCATGCGGATATTTACATAGACCACAAGAGCCTCCAGTATATCTTCAGCCAGAGGGAGCTGAACTTGCGGCAGAGACGGTGGTTAGAGCTACTTAAGGATTATGATGTCGATATCCTATACCACCCAGGGAAGGCCAATGTAGTTGCAGATGCCCTTAGTCGCAGATCGATGGGTAGTCTGTCAGATGTGCAGCCAGAGAAAAGGGGCATGGTCCGCGAGTTACATCAGCTAGCAAACCTTGGGGTTCGTTTGGTTGATTCTGATAGTAATGAAGTTCGGGTTCGAGAGGTTTCCGAGTCTTCCATCGTCGAGGAGGTGAAGAGGCGACAGTATGAGGATCCGATTATGGTACGGTATCGAGATACGACTCTTCGGGAGGAGAAGAGTCTATTTGAGGTAGCACCTGATGGGGTGCTAAGATTTGAGGCGATTATGTGTACGATGTGGCGAGGACTCGGCCATTCGGGAGGCACACAATGCTCGTTACTTTATTCACCTGGGGTCGACTAAGATGTACCATGAACTCAGGTGTATCTATTGGTGGGATGGCCTGAAGAGGGACGTTGCAGAGTTTGTGGCGCAGTGTCCGAATTGTCAGCCAGTCGAGTTGAGCACGAAGCGGTGGGCTATTGCAGGCTATCGATATTCCGACTTGGAAGTGGGAGGTGATCAATATGGACTTTATTACAGTATTACCTCACACTCAGAGGAAGCATGATTCCATCTGGGTTATTGTCGGCGGTGTGAAATCAGCCCACTTTCTTCGATCGGGTATCGTCACGACCCCGGGCCGCGACTAGTGCCCTACCTGGGCACCCTTCTAATCATACAACATAGTAAATTGCGGAAGATAAATAACACACTTTTTTTTTAAAACTAAGGCCAAGCCGATAAGGCTGCCATAATCATAAAGATTACCCGAAAGGGTCTAGACTATTTAACAATGTAAAAAAAACAACTCTAGCCAGTCCAACCCACAGATGAATACAGACCTCTAAGATTTGAACAAATACCATGACGGGACAAGGCCCCGCCGTACCCCTGAATATACATAGACATGACAACTCCGGAACATTAGAGCCATCTCAAAATGCTGAACCAGAATCCTAAGCTCGCGGATCCACAACTGTGTACCTAAACCTGCGGACATGATCGTAGCCCGAAGAAATCGATAACAGTGCGAATATGGAACGGAAAATAAGGTACAGTAAACAAATCATAACTGTACAAAATAATGACATGGGCAAGTATAAAAGAAAAGGGTACATACCAGATCCTACCGTGTCATTACCACTCATGAACTTAATTGCACATTATTATCTTTTCCATTCCATTAAGATGTTATAGCCAAATCTTACGTACATACTTAGGAGAAATCATTAAGTTCATTACCATATAACTTACTTATCTTTCATAACATAATCCGGCCCTTTATGGAGGGGCGCATATACTACCCGACCCAATCTGGGATGCGATCAAATCACACAAATATCAAAGCGTGCCCGTGGAATCCCCCATCACTGCCGACAGTCATAAGTGTAACATATAACCATGTGATGCGCCCGTGGCATCCTACCTCACTATCGGCGTACACATACACAATACATATATATATCTCCTGCCCGTGGAATCCCACATCACTGCCGACAGCCGTAGGAGTAACATATAACCATGTGACGCGCCCGTGGCATCCTACTCACCGCTTGCGTACATATACAACACACATATATATATATATATATATATATATATATATATATATATATATATATATATAACGTGACGCATGCCGGAATCCTCATCGTATAAGCATGGCCATAACGTGCCTCGGCATCCTCATCGTAGAGTGCAGTCTTCACGGGGAGCTAACCCGTGGAGTAATAATATAACATGCCCGGAATCCTCATCGGTGGTACATGTCTTCATGGGGAGCTAGCCCATGGAGTAATAATCGTATATAGCATGGTCGCATGCCCCGGACTCCCTCATCATATAAGTATGGCCATGGGTAATAAAACAAATCAGGAATCTAACCGCCTCGCAGTCGATGCCGGAATCCCATCGTATAAGCATGTCCAAGGATCAATCATAATGGAAGCATACCCGTGGAATCCCATCATCGATGCGTCGCCCAAGTAAACTTACAACAAGACAGTCGACCCTCCAACTGAGAGTCACGACAACGTAAACATATATTACTTGCACTCAAAGCTATCACAAGCAAACATAGGCAAGTTCATTAAACCTTTAGACTTCCATTTTTATAAACTCATGGCACTTTCGTTTCACACATAAAAATCGGGGAATTTAACCCAAAGTACTACGTACTTCCATTCTTTTCACAAGGTTCCTTTTCATATAAAACCCCAAGATACTAACACCCATAGTATCAAGGCTTGTTTACATTTCACATAAGTCACCACACTTTTAGAAATACATTTACCGGCTTCTAAATCAAGTGACCCTTATTTTAAAACTTTAAGCAAGTGATACCTTTAAATCAAAATACCCTTCCTTATTTCAAGTTACTCCTTTACTTACATTATTAGAGGAAACCATTCTCTTAACCTTTCATAAAGCCGTTATAACCAACTTCCCATAAAGCCGTTATAACCCTTTATGGTTTTAGACAATTTCATTCCTTTTTCAACCAAGAGACTTATACTTTTAAAACCAAGTATCATATACTTTCAAATCAATTTTCTTAACTTCCAAAATACTTCAAGTCTCTTAACTTTAGAAATCAAGTTTCTTAACTTTTAAATCTCAAGTAACTCACACATTTTTAAACAAGTTACTTCCCTTAAATCATGTCATTTCTTCCTTTAAGAATCAAGTTTCATTACTTGAAAATAAAGTCTCTCAACCTTTTAGGAGTCAAAGGTTCATAGTCTTAAAACTTCATAACGTAAATTCTTTAAGTGAAGTACATATGCCTTATGTGTGTGAGTATATTATACTTGTTTATAACGATCTTATTAAAGCAGTCATGATCTAGAAAATGTAATACAATTTTGTCTTATCTTAGCTTCTATGCAGATAGAGAATTCTACTTTTTTTAATATAATTTATCGTCATTACATTTTCCTTTATTAAAGCTGCAATGGCTTGTTCGATACTTATTCTCATTCGTGCCGTAAATTAGCCAAGTCAACTTGGCTCCAAATACCTCCTAACGACTCTTACCAACATCCCCCATAAGACTTGGTAAGAACTTAGGATAACTTAGACATAACCCTTACGTAGAGTAAATCAACATACATACTTCTTAACTTCTAAGAGTAGAAGGAGTCATGAAATAATACCACGTGTATATTCCATACATAGAATCATGTCTAAAGAAGGAAGAGGTTCACATACCTCGCGACGATTATCGACAAGTAGCAAAATGCTCCAAAGTACTTCAACCTTGATAGTTATTCCATCCTTCAAGTAGAATACGCTATACTAGTACTTCCACCTATAATGACCATAATACGTCCATTAACCTCTAGCTTCAAACGTAGAATATTCTAAGTGCAAATTCACTAAATTCTACGGAAAATCGGACAGCACTTCCTTTATTTCTACATACTTTTCCACCTTTTTCAAGGCCGAATACAATAACCAAACACGCCACATTTAAGGCCCAATAATTTAGCTAACCAAAGGGGATTACACGCCTTAACAGGACGTGTAAAATTCTTCCCCACAAATTAATACGAAACTAGTTCCATAATTAAAGTCATTCTCGGCTAACATAAACAACAACTCAAAGTCTTTTCCAATTCTTTTCCAATCCAAGTTCTTAGGTCTAACATGTTATATAGTCATAAACAACTTCAACAACTACAATTTCCTTCAATATATAACATGTGACAACTTATACTTATAATCAACTTGAATTGTAATCTTAAGGCTAAACATACTAGTTTCAGATTAGGGTTCCAATATCCATAACACTTATCAACTTCATAATATAAACATCTCATGCTTGTTAATATCCATAGCTACAACAATAAGTAATCTTAATTACTAAAACGACAAAAAGTATACCTTTACAAGCCCTTAAAATTTCCAAGATTCAAAGTCGCTCCTTAGCAATTCTTAGCTCTTTTCCTTTACGCTCCAATCCGCTATTTGAAGCCCTTAGAAGTTCACAACCAACTTCTCTTCCATTTCCAATCAAAACCAATGAAAATGCCTTAGGTTTTCGCCTTGCGACTAACGTGAAAACGCCGTTTTTCCGAAATATGTCTATTGAGATATCCTTACAATACCCTTAGGTACCTTGGGTTAAAGTCTTGTGGCTAATGGATCAAACTACAAATTTTCTTGTGGAGGGGAGCTCAAACCCGAGAGCAATGTTCCAAGAACAAGTGTTCTTCAATTTTTTTCTAAGTGTAAAATAGCCTTGTCTTGCTACTAGTATGTATATATAATACATTGGAGGGTCTAGATTACAACACATGTAAAAATTGGATGAAAGGGGTCAAGCCAAGTGGCTCTTGACTTAGTCAACAATGTCAAGCTCAAGCTTAGCAAGACTTTCTCATCTTTACAATGGTCAAATGACCCTTATGCCCTTGCATCAATTCGACCAAGCCATGTGGGAGGGGTGCCACATGTCTCCCTCCCATTCGTCCATAAAATTCCGTAACCCTCGTGGGCCCCACAAAACGTAAAATTCCTCGGGTGGGCCCCACATAACCAAATCCGTACAAATAAATTTACATAATGATAATACATTCCATAATCCTCAATTAATGCATTTTGAGAATCCAATTCTCTTCAACGAACATTTTTCCTTTCCGACGTTCGGAAGATTTTCCGTCGGAAAAACAGTTCTTCCTTTCGTACCCTTTTCAAGTCTTGTGTTCTTTACATACATTCTCTTAAACATGTCCTTGAACTACGGGGTGTAACAAGGACGACTTTTTCGGCCGAGGATTATGCTAGATTGTATATCAGAGAGATTGTGATACTGCACGGAGTGCCTATATCGATCATTTGAGCAGAGCCCGGTTCTCGGCTAACTTCCGAGGTCTTTCGGAAGGATTAGGACACGGTGAGTCTCAAGATCGCGTTTCATCCTCGGGCCAAGCCGACGGGCGGCGTACTATCCAGACACTTGAGGATATGTTGCGGCCCTGTGTGATTGATTTCAGGGGTAGCTGGGAGGATCATTTACCTCTTGTGGAGTTTGCTTATAACAACAACTACCATTCTAGTATCCAGATGGCGCCTTATGAGGCCTTGTACGGGAGGAAATGCAGGTCACCGATAGGCTGGTTTGATGTGGGGGAAGTTCAGTTAGTCGGGCGGACTTGATTCAAGATGGATAAGGTGAAACTTATCCAGGAGCGGTTATTGTCAGCTCAGAGTCGACAGAAGTCGTATGCAGATCATCGGTGTCGACACTTGGAGTTTGAAGTGGATGATTGGGTCTTCCTGAAGGTATCACCCATGAAGGGCGTGATGAGATTCGGGAAGAAGGGGAAACTTAGCCCAAGGTACATTTGGCCTTATCAGATTGTCCGTAAGGTAGGCAAGGTTGCCTATGAGTTGGATCTGTCGTCCGATCTGGAGGTAGTACATCCAGTCTTCCATGTGTCTATGTTGCGAAAGTGTATCGGAGATCCATCTAGAGTACACCCGATTTGTGATGTCCAGGTGACAGAGGGGTTATCGTATGAGGAGAGTCCCATAGCGATACTCGATCGTCAAGTTAGGCGACTACGGACAAAGGATGTGGCTTCCGTCAAGGTCTTATGGCGGAACGAGAACAGGGAGGAAATGACATGGGAAGCAAAGGAGGACATGATGAAGAAGTATCCTCACTTGTTCCCTACACGTCCAGGTAACCCACTTTCCTGATTGTTAGTTTTTTTTAAAATTTAGCAATTATGCTTAAGTATTGTTATGGTCATGTGGAGCGTCTTTGTTTGCAAGAAGAATAGTTAAGAGGGTCTATGTCGATATTGTGATTTGAGTAAGCCTAGAAGGGACATTCGGGACGAATGTTTCTAAGGGGGGGAAAGTGTTACACCCCGTAGCTCAGGTCTTGCTTATGGGGACGTACGAAAGGAGTTAAGATTTAAATTTTTGAAAGATAGGTCGACAGAATGTTTCAGACGGGTTTTTAGTCAACTTTGAGGCGGTTTATGTCCAGTTGAATCAAGAGTTCCTAGGTGTTTCAAACGCCTAGTATGTAAGTCGTTGAGTCTAGTTCCCAACGCAACAAACCGTTCGTCGATAGGATATCGGAGTAGGAAGTTATGGAAATTACAAGTTCAGTGCGCAGTCGAGCAAAAAACATTTTCGGTCAGGGGCCACAGTGCCGCGGCGCCGGTTATGCTGAGAATTCTCTGAGGTTGCAGTGCCGCGGCGCCGGAAGTTCTGAAAATTCGCGGAGGTTTCAGCGCCGCGGCGCCGAGACGGAGTTTTTGTGAAAAACTGAGGGAAAATCAGATATTTTCTTTTAAAAAGCCATGGGAGGGTGACAAGTGTCCCCCCCCCATCTGATTTTTGCATGTCCTATTTATTGACCAAGTCTTGAAGACTTTGTCATTCTTGAAAGCTCTCCCTTCTCTCTAAAATTAAATCCCTCTCCCTTCTCTCTAGAAATTCAAGAAGAAACCAAGGCCTAGAGGAAAATTTCAGAAAAAGTGGCAAGAAGGAAACTTGTTGGAAAGCTTGTAGGAGTTTTGTGGATGTGATTGTGGAAAGAAGACAAGTGAAATTTGTTGGATTAATTTGGGTAAGCTCTAAGGTAACAATCCTTTCTCTTTTTGCAAGTTAATTGTGTTGCATGTGAAGAAGAAAGGACTTGTAGTTGTAAATATTGCTCTTAGATAAATTGCATGTAAGAAATATGATTTGGATTTGAAATGATTGAATAAGGTTAGTATGTGAACATGTTGTAGCCAAGATACTACCTTAAACTTATTAAATTAGTTGTTATGTATTGTGGGGCAGAATTTTACACGTCCAAGTTTGGGCGTGTAATCCCCTTTGTGTTGGTTGGATTGTTGGGCCTTAAAAGTGGCGTTTGGATGTTGAATTCGGACCTTGAAAAGGTGGAAAAGTATGTAGGAACAAAGGAAGTGTTGTCCAATTTTCCGTAGAATAAGGAACTTTGCAATTAGAATGTTCTACGTTGAGGCTAGAAGCTAATAGACGTGTTATGGTCATTATAGGTTGACATAATATGTGCGGTATATTGGACTTAACAAGTGGATTGACCCGAAGAGGTATGTGAAACTTTCCTATCTCTTGAGCATGAGTAGTTGTACCTATATAGTACGGTAGACGTACAAGATTTGATATCCTTCACTTGTTTTAAGTATATGATACTTGTTTCGTTTTAAAAGTATAAGTCCCTTGGATATAGGAAAATGTAATTGACTAAGGTATAAGGTTAATATAACAACTTTATGGGAAGTTGGTTATATTAGCTTTATGGAAAGTTAAAAGGAGATATTTACTCAAAGTAAGATAAGTAAGGACGAATGACTTGATTTTTGAAAGGCAATTTGATTTCAAGGCATCAATTGCCTAAAGTTTTATATGAAAAGGAATCATTTTTAAAAGAGTAGAAGTATGTAGTACTTTGGGTTAAATTCCCGGATTTCTTTGATTTAGACATGTTAGTGCCTTAAGTAAACTAAAATGAGAGGTTATATGAACAAGACTAATAAGAAGTTAGGGGCTTTCTTAACTTATTTATGTTATGTATGATGGCCGGTTGAGCTAGGGTAAGAGTATAAATGAGGGGTAAACCCCCAAGACGTTATACCACCTTCTTCAGGGTAAGAGTATAAATGAGGGGTAAACCCCCAAGACGTTATACCACATTCTCTAGGGTAAGAGTATAAATGAGGGTTAAACCCCCAAGACGTTATACCACCTTCTCCAGGGTAAGAGTATAAATGAGGGGTAAATCCCCAAGACGTTATACCACCTTCTGAGTATGATTGCGGGGTAAACCCCCAAGACATTATACCACTCCATGGATTTGCTACCCATGATTTGATAGTGAGTCTCCTATTTTTATGTTGTAAGTATACTCTTATTTACTCTCATTGTTAGTAAGGCACAGTGAACTGTAATTTGATTTTCATACATGTCTCCGGCTCTGTTTTAGACTCATGATGTAATTACTGATTTTCCGCTTTTACATACTTAGTACATATTGTGTCGACCCCCTTCTCGGGGCTGCGTCACGCCGCAGTGGTAAGCGGTGGTGGATCCTCATTCTTAGGATCACTGATCAGGTGTCAGAAGCTCCATTTCTCCGGAGGCTTATTACTTTTGGTACGGTTTCCCTGATGATGTAGATATTATGTACATTCAGGGGTATGGCGGGGCCCTGTCCCGCCACTGTTGTTTATCCTAGAGGTCTGTAGTAACATTTGTGTTATGGGTTTTAAGATCAAGGTTGTACTGTCTTACTTTGGTTATGTATATTTTATGGAAGACATCCTTATCGGCTAGCCTGTGATGTTTATTGTGTAAACAGGTTTATGTGTTGTGTATGTTCCGCTGCTATTCTCTGATGTTTACCTGAGAGGGGTGCCCAGGTAGGGCACCAGTCGCGGCCCGGGGTCGGGTCGTGACAGATAGGGTCACAAGGGTGCAAAGTCCAAGCTTAGTTAATCGTTGTACGAGTTCGTAGACGCGTTCCACCGGAACCGGGTCGTGAGAGCCAAAAATGACCCTAAATTGTTGGATGTAGTAACTCCAAGGAATTTAGAACAGAAGTAATGATTGATATTATGTACGTGTACTAGAATAAGTTTGGAAGTACGAGAAGAATACAATAAGTAAGAAAAGGAGAGAACGAGGCCATGAATGGGAGTAAATAGTGATGATGCACACTTTGGATTTGATTCCTCATTTGGTTTATGATGGATGGATATGCATGTGCGATGTATTAGGGCCATGTGTGGCATATGTGATTATGTTGGGGGGGGGGAGTTAAAAGGGCTATGCGATATCTATTTAGATTGAACCCCGAAAGAACATTCGGGGACGAATGTTTCTAGGGGGGGGGGGGAGAATCTTACACCCCGTAATTCCAGAATATGTTTAAAGAGAATGTACGTAAGGAATCAACACTTAAAAATTTGAACGAAAGAAAGAGTTGTAATTTCTAAGGAAAAATATTCCGAACTCCGGGAAGGAAAATTATTCGTTAAGGAGAATTGGATTCTCAAATTTGTTATTTAAGACTTTTAGAATTTATCGGAATTATGGAATTTTATTTTCGGAGTTGGATACATGGGGCCCACCCGAGAAATTTTACGTTTTTGTGGGGCCCACGAGGTTTTCGGTATTTTGATCAATTATGGAAATTTCGGAAAACGAAATATTTTAGACCAATAGGAGGGCGACACGTGTCACCCTCCACATGGGCTTGTTGGATGAAAAGAATGGACCAAGTCAACTAGAAAAGTGTGGCTTAAGATAATTGACCCAATCCTAGAAATCCATTTGGTTTAATCCAAGCCCTTGAATGTAGTATATATCTATACTAGTAGTGCAAGACTAGATCATTTCCAACACTTAGAAAAAATTGGCAAGACTTGTGTGATGTTCTTGAGGATCTCGGCCATAACCCTCTTTTCACACAAAATTTTTGCAATTGTGGATCATAAATCACAATACTTAAACCAAGGGTTCCTAGAGGTATTATAAGGACATCTCAATACAAAGATCCTGGAAAAGCTACGTTTTTACGTTAGTCGCAACATGAAAACCTAAGGTGTTCTTCAACTTTGAAGTTGGAACTTGAAGAGGACTTCTTCACAAGCTTCTAAGGGTTGCTTGGAGTGGATTGAAACATCAAGAAGAGGAGCTAAAGTTGCTAAGGATCGACTTTAGGTTTTGGATTGTATTTGGGCTTTAAGAGGTAATAATCTCAATCTTGCTATTGTAATTCAAGATTTCATGTTGTAGTAGTTGATAAATGAGCATGTGTTGTATAGAATGAAGTTGAAAAGATTTGGATCATGTTGTGATGTTAAAACCGAAAATTGTTGGCATGCTAGCCATTAAAGTTGTTAGTTGTAATCGTCGCATGTTATTTAAGGAAAGGAATATAGTCGTTATAGTTGATCATGACTTATATTATTTGTTGGAATAACGACTTGGATTAGAAAGGATTTGAAAAGAAATAGATATTGTTGTTGTCCTTGATATTGCCAAGAAATGCATAAAGATTATGGACTGTTTTATATTAAATTGTGGGGCAAAATTTTACACGTCTTGTAAGGCGTGTAATCCCCTTTGGATAGCTGAATTGTTGAGCCTTAAATGTGGAATGTTTGGTTGTTAAATTCAGGCCTTGAAAAAGGTGGAAAACTACGTAGAAACAAAGGAAGTGCTGCCCAATTTTCTGTAGAATTAGAGACCTAGCACTTAGTATTATTCAACGTTGATAAGCTAGGAGTTGATAGACATGTTATGGTTATTATAGGTTGAAGTACTACGTGTAGCGTATTCTACTTGAAGGGTGGAATAGCTAACAATGTTGAAGTACTTGGAGCATTTTGCTACTTGTCGATAGTCGTCGCGAGGTATGTGAACCTCTTCATCCTTTTGGCATGTTCTATGTATGAAATATACATGTGGTGTTATTTCATTATTACTTCTACTCTTAGAATACTCTTAGAAGTTAAGAGGTACGTATGTTGATTTACTCTATGTAAAAGGTATGTCTAAGTTATCCTAAGTTCTTACCAAGTCTTATGGGGGATGTTGGTAAGAGTCGTTAGGAAGTATGTGGAGTCGAGATGACTTTGCTAATGTATTGCACTAATGAGAATAGGTATCGAACAAGCCATTGCAGCGTTAATAAAAATGTATCGACAATCAATTATATTAAAATGAGTAGAATTCTCCATCTGCATAGAAACTATGATAAGACAAAATTGTATTACATTTTCTAGATCATGGCTTCTTTAATAAGATTGTTATAAACGAGTATAACCTATTCACAGCTCATAAAAATATATGTTACTTAATTTAAAGAGTTTATGTTATGAAGTTTTAATACTATGAACCTGGATTTCTTAAAAGGTTATGAGACTTTATTTTTCAAGTTATGGGACTTGGTTCTTAAAGAAAGGAATGACTTGATTTAAAAAGTATGGTTGCCATGAATTATTTCAAAAGTTAAGCGGCTTGATTTCAAAAGAGAATGTAACTTGAGTTTTTAAAAGAAGAAGTTTATTGATTTAAAAGTGAAGGAGTTTTATGATTCTTTTTAAGTATGTATGTACGTAGTACTTTTGAGTTTAATTTTCCCTAATGTAATAAGAAATAAAAGTGCCTTAAGTTCTCTAAAGTGAAAGGTTGTTATAATAGCTTTATGGGAAGTTGTTATAACGACTTAAGAAAGAGTGAAAATATGGTTTAAAATGTTATGTAAAGAGACTTTATCGCGTCCCATAATGGGCCGGGCAGTATACCTTTATGGGCAGACTTATATGACTTTATCGCGTCCCAGAATGGGCCGGGCAGTATACCTTTATAGGCAGACTTATATGACTTTATCGCGTCCCAGAATGGGCAGGGCAGTATACCTTTATGGGCAGACTTATATGACTTTATCGCGTCCCAAAATGGGCCAGGCAGTATACCTTTATGGGCAGACTTATATGACTATATCGCGTCCCAGAATGGGCCGGACATTATACCTTTATGGGCAGACTTATATGACTTTATCGCTTCCCAGAATGGGCCGGGCAGTATACCTTTATGAGCAGACTTATATGACTTTATCGTGTCCCAGAATGGGCCGGGCAGTATACCTTTATGGGCAGACTTATATGACTTTATCGTGTCCCAGAATGGGCCGGGCAGATACCTTCGTGGAAAGACTTTTTATGAATTCACAGTGTCCCGCAAATGGGTCGGGTTACGTTATCACATATGGATAATCAAAGTGAACTCCAAAATGAGACGTCCCTCCATAAAGGGACGGATTATGTTATGCAAGATACATAATTTATATGTGTATGAACTTGATGATTTTTCCTAAGTATGTACGTAAGAATTTGACTATAATTCTTATTGAAAAATGGGAAAGGATAATAATGTGTGATTAAGTTCATGAGTTGTAATGGCACGGTAGGATCTGGTATTTACTTTTTATACTTACCCCTGTCATTCTTTTGTACAGTTATGATTTGTTTACTGTACCTTATTTCCGTTCCATACACGCATTTGATCGATTTCTTGACCCCGGAAGTGCATTCATGCCCGCAGGTATTAGGTACATGATCGGTGTATTTTATATACACTTTTCGAGTCGTTTTTAGTTAGTCTTTTGTCCCTTTTTGTACAAATAAGTGTCGTATTAGGATAGATTTTCTTTCTTTTGAGTCAAAGTGGTTAAAATGGCCAAATGGCGGAAAAGGAGCTAAAAGAGGGCAAAAGTGGAGGTTCCAGAGCTTAAAAGCAGAGAAAGTGGCGAACGAGGCGTAAACGCAGTCGACCGCGCGCCTACGCCAACAGTGCGAGTGCGACGCCTAATCATCGTGAGAGGCTACGAAGTTGCAGTGGCGCGCCTCGCATGAGAGACGGGCCGCGGCGCCAAATCATCCGACGCATCACAGGACTTCCGGCGCCGCGGCGCCGATAGCAGGGCCGCGGCGCCGACGCGGGAAAATCAGGTTTAATGACGATTTTCTGGGCCAGGCCTGAAGGAAAAAGTTAGAGGCGGTTTTTAGCCTATAAAAGGAGAACCCTAGGCAGTTTTTAGGTGTTACACCCTGTAAGTCCAGGACATGTATAAGAGAAGGTACGTAAGGAACACAAGACTTGGAAATTTGTACGAAAGGAAGAATTGTTTTTCCGACGGGAAATCTTCCGAACGTCGGAAAGGAAAAATGTTCGTTGTTGAGAATTGGATTCTCAAAATGCATTATTTGAAGAGTATGGAACCTATTAACATTATGGAAATTTATTTTTACGAATTTGGTCACGTGGGGCCCACCCAAGGAATTTTACGTTTTGCGGGGCCCACGAGGGTTACGGAATTTCATGGACGAATGAGAGGGCGACACGTGGCACCCCCACATGGTTTGGTCGAAATTTATGCAAGGGTATTATGGTCATTGACCATGGTAGAAGACCAAGTCTTGCTAATTATAGAGCTTGACATTGTTGACTAGTCGAGGGCCACAGCTTGATCTCTTCCCTCCAAATTTAACATGTGTTGTAATCTAGACCCTCCATTGTATTATATATACATAACTAGTGTAAGACTAGCTCTTTTAACACTTAGAAAAAAATCATAACATGTTTGTTCTTGGAGACTTGCTCTCGGGTTCAAGGTGTAATCCACAAGGAAATTTTGTAGTTTTGATCCATTAGCCACAAGACTTTAACCCAAGGTCCCTAAGGGTATTGTAAGGATATCTTAATAGAAATATTTCGGAAAAACGACGTTTTCGTATTAGTCGCAAGGCGGAAACTTAAGGAGTTCTTCAACTTTGAAGTTGGAACTTGAAGATGGGTTCTTCATAGGCTTCTAAGGAGTGCTTGGAGCGTATTGGAACATAAGGAAAGGAGCTAAGAATTTGCTAAGGCGCGACTTTGAATCTTGGAAATTTTAAGGGCTTGTAAACGTATAATCTTGTCGTTTTAGTAATTTAGATTACTTGTTGTTGTAGCTATGGATATTAGCAAGCATGAGTTATATAGTATGAAGTTTGATTAGTTTATTGGCTATTGGAACCCTAATCCGAAAACTAGCATGTTAACCTTAAGACTACAATTCAAGTTGATTATTCGTTTAAGTCGTCGCATGTTGTGTAAGAAGGAAATTGTAGTTGTTGAAGTGGTTTATAACTATATAACATGTTAGACCTTAGAACTTGGAATTTGGAAAAAGGATTGGGAAAGACTTAGTGTTGTTCTATATGTTGGCCGAGAATGGCTTTTGGAGTATTAACTACTTGGTACGAATTGTGGGGCGGAATTTTACACGTATTGTAAGGCGTGTAATCCCCTTTGTTTGGTTGTTGTTTTGAGCCTTAAATGTGGCGTGTTGGTTATTGTATTTGGCCTTGAAAAAGGTGGCAAAGTGAGTAGAAACAAAGGAAGTGCTGCCCGATTTTCCGTAGAATTAGAGACCTTATACTTAGTATTATTCTACGTTAGAGACTAGAAGTTGATAGTCTTGTTGTGACCATTATAGGTTGACACTTCTACGTACGGCGTATTGGGCTTAGCTTGTGGATTTAGCCGAAAAGGTATGTGAACTATCTCCTCTTCTAGCATGATTCCTTAAGATAAAGAAAGTATTTCCTACTCCTTAAATGATCCATTCCTTGGTTATATTTGGATTGCCTAAAGTAGAATTTGTCCTATGTACTTCCTTGATTGTACTTTGATGTTTAAATTGTAAGTTGTATAATCCATTGCCTTAGTGAAGTTTGGATTCTTAAAGAGTGGAAGTATTTTACTTAAAGTACATAGAGTCTTGAAAAGGAAGTGGTTTCCAAATCTTTTGGCTAGTGCCTTAGTTCCGAAACCTAAAGGTCATTATAATGACTTTAGGGGAGTCAAAGGAGTGATTTACTTAATTGTTTTAAAAGAGGAGAAATGACATGATTTAAGAGAAGTAACTTGTTTTAAAGGTGTGAGTTACTTGAGGTTTAAAAGTAGAAGAAACTTGTTTTCTATATATTAAGAGACTCGAAGTATTTTTGAAAGTTAAGAAACTTGATTTGAAAGTTTGTGATACTTGGTTTTAAGTATAAGTCTCTTGGTTATAAAAAGTATGAAATCGTCTAAAAACCATAAAGGGTTGTAACGGCTTTATGGGAAGTTGGTTATAACGACTTTATGGAAGGTTTAGAAAGTTGTCTATTTTGATTAATGGGCATAAGTTGCCTAGATTGTGAAAATTGAAGTTACTTGGTTTCAAGCTTTGAAATGAGTTTCTAAGAGTATAGTAACTTACTTTGAAAAATAGACCCACCTTGATACTACGGGTGTTAGTATCTTGGGGTATTACATAAAAAAGAGTCTTTGAAAAGAATGTACGTACGTAGTACTTTGGCTTGATTAATTGAGAATTATTCTAAGTGTGCCTTGATAAGTACTTTGGCTTGATTAATTGAGAATTAGTCTAAGTGTGCCTTGATAAGTACTTTGGCTTGATTAATTGAGAATTAGTCTAAGTGTGCCTTGATAAGTACTTTGGCTGGTTTAATTGAGAATTATTCTATGTGTGCCTTGATAAGTACTTTGGCTTGATTAATTGAGAATTATTCTAAGTGTGCCTTGATAAGTACTTTGGCTTGATTAATTGAGAATTATTCTAAGTGTGCCTTGATAAGTACTTTGGCTTGATTAATTGAGAATTATTCTAAGTGTGCCTTGATAAGTACTTTGGCTTGATTAATTGAAAATTAGTCTAAGTGTGCCTTGATAAGTACTTTGGCTTGATTAATTGAGAATTAGTCTAAGTGTGCCTTGATAAGTACTTTGGCTTGATTAATTGAGAATTAGTCTAAGTGTGCCTTGATAAGTACTTTGGCTGGTTTAATTGAGAATTATTCTATGTGTGCTTTGATAAGTACTTTGGCTGGTTTAATAGAGAATTATTCTATGTGTGCCTTGATAAGTACTTTGGCTTGTTTAATTGAGAATTGCCTATGTGTGCTGGTACTAGCCGGTTTTGTGCTAGTGGTATATCATTCATTTCGGGGTCATTCCCCGGGTTTGTGGCATTTGCATATTCCGTGTATTTGCTACCCACGATGCGAGGAATACCTCATGCGGGTCCGTAAGGACTTATGCGGGTGAAATAGTCCCATGCGGGCGGGTCCAGCCTATGCGAGGAATACCTCATGCGAGTCAGTAAGGGCTTATGCGGGTGAAATAGTCCCATGCGAGGAATACTTCATGCGGGTCCACGCGACTTCTGCGGGTGAAATAGTCCCAGGAGTAGGATTGCTTAATGATCGCGGGCGGTGGTCCCGCTTTGATCGTGAGCTTCCTATTTTATATTGTGAGTATACTACTATTTACTCTCATGATTGTAAGGTTCGGTGCTATCGATGTTGTATTATATCATGGATCGCGGCGGTGAGGAAGGATTCCACGCATGATTGATATTATGGGCGTGAGACCCGTGGTTATATTTTAGTAATGACTTTGAGGCACGCGTCCATGACTTGATATGATTGTTGTGTGTATTGTATCGTAGGTTGGCTATCATACATGTCTCTGTTTTGTTAGACTATTATGATTTCATTCACGATTTCATCGCTTTCACATACTTGGTACATTCTTCGTCTTGACCTCGCCCGGGCTGCGTTTATCCGCGAGTTTAGGTGCGTTGTTTGGTGATCGGCAGTGTAGGACCGCTCGAGTTTTGGATAGCTCCTTCATTCGAGTTTATCTTTTGGTATAAGTTCTTTTAGTACGAGCTTTTATACGATTATGGTACGGGCGTGCCTTGTCCCGTCATAGTTGATATAACTCTTGAGGTCCGTATTCATATGTGGATTGGACTGCATATACGATGTAGTGTCTTTGGTTTATGTATATTATATGGAAGCCTTGTCGGCTTTGCTTGCACGCACGTTGGTTTTTAAAAAAATGAGGTGTTATTCGATTCGCGATTTACTTAGTTGTTAAGGTAAGGGTGCCGGTAGGGCACGATCCACGCCCGGGTTCGGTGCGTGATGCAGTGGTATCGAGCGAATACCCGGAATGTCTACGACCGTGTCTAGTAGAGTCTTGATTATCGGTGTGTTGCGCCACACCCATAAACAAGAGGCTACAGGACATTTAGGAGTTGGTTTCTATTCTTCTCACTCTAAGATCGTGCCATGAGTTGGGTTAGTAAGATAATTCCTCTCGACGTATTGTTGTTACGATTATGCCTCGAAGGCGGAAACGGCCGCGCAAAGGGCAAAGAGTAGCGAGCTACTAGTAAGACTCGAGAGTTGATAGGGCTTATGCCTGGGTATCTTGGATGTTGTTCGCGATGGCGAGTTAACCTGCGCGCAGTTTTGAGGCCCAAAGACACCAGAGCCTACAGTTTCTCAGTTAGGGGCAGACTTTAGGGTCATGAAGGAAGCCATTATGTTATTGACCAAGATAGCAGTGCTACAGTTTCATCAGCCGGAGGTTATTCGGCCAGTACAGACAGGGGTACAGGGGATAGAGGGCCAGCGCGGAGATCTGCGTAAGAGGGCTAGACCGGTTGGTTATTCCGGTGAGTTTATGGACGAGCAGTCTCAGCAGCGAGTGAGATATTCGTCCCAGCCTACCCAGTACATACCCCCGCAGCCCACAGGTGGGAGATTGGACCCCACAAGGTATTTAGGAGCCGGTCCAAGCTCCAGGGGTCGAGGTTCTCAGAGGAGCAGAGGGTTTTCTCAGTCGAGGCCACTTTTTCCTCAGTGTTTCCGATGTAGTAAGCGTCATTTAGGGGAATGTCGTTATGGCACGGGTCTTTGTTTTTATTGTGGCCGTCCGGGCCATATTCTGAGGGTATGTCCTTTTAGAAGGAGCACCGGTGAGGTGGCTCAGCCTATGAGGCCGGTAGTTGGTTCCCTTTCCTCCACGCGTGGCCCCCGAAGGGTGTTCAGATGTCACCAGCTGTCTCGGCGCGCTGAAACCTCCGTAATTTTCAGAACTCCGCCACGCGCTGCAACCTCAGAGAATTCTCAGCATAACCGGCGCCGCGGCACTGTGGCCCCTGACCGAAAATGTTTTTTGCTCGACTGCGCACTGAACTTGTAATTTCCATAACTTCCTACTCCGATATCCTATCGACGAACGGTTTGTTGCGTTGGGAACTAGACTCAACGACTTACATACTAGGCGTTTGAAACACCTAGGAACTCTTGATTCAACTGGACATAAACCGCCTCAAAGTTGACTAAAAACCCGTCCGAAACATTCTGTCGACCTATCTTTCAAAAATTTAAATCTTAACTCCTTTCGTACGTCCCCATAAGCAGGACCTGAGCTACGGGGTGTAACACTTTCCCCCCCTTAGAAACATTCGTCCCGAATGTCCCTTCTAGGCTTACTCAAATCACAATATCGACATAGACCCTCTTAAATCCGAACAGTTACATCCCACTTACAACTCTGCCCACAACAGTACTACAGACCTCTACGAATGATATGACAACAACGACGGGACAGGGCCCCGTCATACCCCTGAATGTAAGTACCTACAACAACAGGGGACTATACCAAGATAAGCCTCCGGAGAAACGGAGCTTCCCAAACGCTGAACTGTGACCCTAAGAGCGAGGATCAACGACTGGTGTACCTTTACCTGCGGCATGAACGCAGCCCCCCGAAGGAGGTCAGTACAACAGGTACCAAGTATGTGAAACTGAAAATACTGTAAATGAAATCATAGTAGTCTATATAAAGCAGGAGACATGTATGATAACCAAACTACAGTTCACAATAAATAAGCAGTCATGTCAAGTCAGGGACTCACGCCCTCAAAGTCATCACTCAAATATAACTATGGGTCTCACGCCCATAACATCAATCATGCCCGTGGAATACCTTCCTCACTGCCGGCAGTCTATGATATAAAGCACCAAGGAATACACATGAACACCAGGTCCCACATGTGTCATCCTAAAAACCGTACGGGGTAAGTACGAAGGCGTAGCCGACTACTAAAACCCACAGTACAAACAAGGTCATAAACTGTATCATGAGATCTGTCTAGACCGTCACATGATCAAAGCCGCCACTCGCCATGATATCTAATGCGCGTCTAGCCACGAACTTCCGCGACTCGCATAGGCCACTCGATGGCCCGCATGAGGTATTCCCGCATCGAGGGTAGCTACTCCCGGCATCGCCTGGACTCGCGATCCGCGTGGCCACATAGACCGCATGACCATAAAGGCCGCACACTAACACGGAACTCGTAGCTCGATAGGCCCCCAGGACCCGCATGAGGTATTCTCGAATCATGGTCCCAGACCGCCTGAGTCTACCCCGCATCGGAGGGCAGCTTAACCCCCGGAATTATGTCAAGAGGTGAGTGATGTAATACTAGCACAACGGCTTACCGTTAGACAACATAAGCACAACAAGGGAAACCCCTTTACACAAACATCACAAGACACTAACACACGTAGCATCCTAGCATGTTTCCTTATCAAATCAACAAGAAGTATTACAAGGCTATCACAAACCAACACAATCAAATTATTCACACAAGGTACTTTCTACTATATGATTAACAAGATCGGGTTTTTATCCCCAAAGTATTTCATACATTAAGTCTTTAAAAGATACGTTACTTTTACAAAAGTCACACAATACCCGTAGTATATAAAAATAGAGTGATTATCTTTTGAAGTAAATCAAAACACTTCTCTTTGTAAAATCAAGTACAACATTCTTTTTCAAACGTTCAAGTTTGCCTAATTTTAATTACTCAAGTTTCTCATTTTCGAAAGGTTTCGTAGTTCATAGTTTTAATCCTTTAAAACAATTTGAGAAACATATTCCTTATGTGTGAGTAGGTTATTCTTGTTCATAACAATCTTATTACAGCAACCATGATCTAGGAAATGTAATCTCATTTTGTCTCATCTTAGCTTCTACGCAGATGGAAGTTTCGACTGGTTTTAATAATACTTTATTAGTCAAAACATTTCCCTTTATTAGCGCTGCTGTGGTTTGTTTGATACTTATTCTGATTTCCGAAATCAGTAAAACATTATTCCTTTTGAAAACCAAGTACTCATTACTCACGAATGAGGTTTCACACTTTTTAACAAAATTTAATTAAGTCAAGTCTCTTATCTTTTAAGATCAAGTCTCTTAACTTCTTAAATCAATAAATTATTCTTTTTATCTCTCTTAAGCCGTTATACCTAACTTCCCATAAAGCTAGTATAACTCTTAAGCTTTTAAAACCAAGTATTACTCTTACATTAAAATGATTCAAGATTCTTTGAAATACTTCAAGATTATTCAGTCTTAAGTAAAAAGACATTGCCTTAATTATTATTCAGGATTAAGTACGGAGAAATTGCCGTAATTATTATTCAGTTAACACACGTACGTCTACCGTACTATATATATATTCTTTAAAATATCATGCTCAAGAGGATAGGAAGAATCACATACCTCGCGACGATTATCGACTATTAGCAAAACGCTCCACGACTATAACCCGGCTAGCCTTGTCCACCTTCCAAGTAGCACATGCTACTCACAGAACATTCAACCTATAAAGGTTATACAAGTCTATCAAAGTCTAGACTACTCGGTAGATTATTCTTCTGATGTGATTTTAGTTCAAGTCTTTTCTGTAATATCATTCTATTACAGTTCAAATCTCTTCTATGAATCTTATTTTCATTTATACAACTACAGTATGTAATTTCCAATTACAATAGAGGGACAAGATTATTTACCTCGATAAGCCCAAAATTATCCAAGTTATAAAGTCGATCCTGAGCAACGTTTAGCTCCTACTCCGGGTGCTCCAACCCGCTCCAAACAACCCTTAGAAGTTCTACGCAACTTCTTCTTAAAACTCCAACCAACTATGGAGATTTCCCTAGGGTTTTTGTTTGAGACAAAAAGGACATAAGGTAGTATTTCCGGGCTCTACTTATAGAGGTATCTTTGGAATACTACAAGGTATACGGCTAAGGTAATTTGGGTATAGTAACAATACTTTGAAGAGTATTTCTACCAAGAGGGGGGTATTTATACGAGACAACACCACAAGGGGGGGTGTATACCCTACCAACCCCACTCGCGAGTGGGGGTACTCTCGCCAAGGTGGGGACTCTCGGCTAAAGCCTCACAAGGGAGAGGGATGAGAACTAGCAAGAGGGAGAGGGAGGGATTTTTCAAGACTTAGGAACATTTGTGGATGAAGAAAACCTTCAAGCAAGGGGAGTATTTATAGGCTAACCAAAGGCCAACCAATGGCCAAAATCTAGCCAAGTGCTATGCAAGTGTAGGGCCAAGATATGCCCAAGTACCCCCTAGACCCTACTCCTTAAAACCCTCACAAATATCCTACCAACTCCAAGGGTTGGTTCGTCCCATGTGCCGCCCCACTTTTCCGCCAATGAGAGGGTGCCAAGTGGCGCCCTCTCGTTGGTCCAACACGTTTCGCCTCTCGGAAAAATCCGCAAAAATTAAAAATGATATAGCCGGAATTTTCCCTTCGCAAGTTGTGTAAAACGTTTCGTCGAAAAACGACTCTAATCGGGTGTTGTGCACAAAAATAATTCGTCCAAGCCAACTTTAAAGTTCAAAATTTTCTACGTACGTCCTTACGTACATACTCTGGAAATACGGGGTATAACATTCTCCCCTCCTTAGAAACATTCGTCCCGAATGTTCCTTCAAAGTCTCCAAACAAACGCGCACCAGTATAGTCTTCACTACTATACTTACGAGAACGATCCTGCCACACCTGGCCACAGAAACACCTGCGCAAATACTTACATCCAAGTCCACGAGGAAACACCTCTAACATCACAAAAGCCCTTACCCGAGGTCTAAAATATACTTCCATCGCACCTTCTCCTTACAAAAGAAATGATCACATCTATGCTCGCAATACATGCTCGCTTTTTCCCATACGCGTCGTACCCTTCTCGTACACTCGAACTCTTTCTTACCATATCTCTCATATCGATTCGGTTCCAAATTCCTGGGTGACTATCTCTAACTTGGTCATCATTAACTGGGAACACTCTGCATGGATCTCCGATACTTTCCCGAACATAACAACACGAAAGACTGGACATACTGCCTCCTAAGTCGGACGGCAAAAGCTAACATATAGGCAATCTGGCCTATTTCCTCACATGATCTGAAAGGCCCAAGGTAACTCGGGCTAAGTTTCTTCTGTTTTCCGAATCTCGTCACACCCTTCCGGGGTGGTACCTTCAAGAAGATCCTCCGTCAACCTAAACTACAGCGTCGTCGCCGATTATCCGCACGACTTCTGTTGATTCTGAGATGTCGATAACCTCTCCTGGATAGGCTTCACCCTATCCCCATCCTGCCGAAACAAGTATGAAGCCACTATCTGAACTTTGCCAACATCGAACCAATCGACCGGCAACTTACACTTCCGCCCCTACGAGGCTTCGTAAGGCGATATCCGAATACTGAAATGGTGGTTATAAAAACACTCCCTCAACAGGAGACAACAATCCTTACAGCTACCCCTGAAATCCACACATTGGCCCGAGGGCGAATGCGATACTGAGACTCACCTGAGTTCCTCAACCCTGCCTGGTAAAACTTCCGGAAAACGAAATAGCCACAACCTGGGCTACACTGTCTGTCATAAGGTGAAGGTAGGCACCTCGTGCAGCCATACAACCTTCCTGATATAACATCTCGCATAACCCTCTGCCGAGTAAATGATCTTGACTGAAAGACAATACGGGCTGACCTCATTGGCCCGACTACTGGTTGAACGCATCCACGAACTCGTACGATGGTTAACTAAACTTGGGCCTAACACCCTCGTGACCCTAACACAAAGCGGGACCACCACAAACTGACCCCACCACCATACAGGCCGCGGGTTGACCCGCAACATGGCCTCAACCCGACCCTAACGCCAAGAAACACTAGCTCCCCGATCCGGAACAATCTTACTAATCACGTTACGAAAACCTAGCGGTCTTCTTAGCTCAACTACCCTCTTTCATTCCACATTACTCAGGGACTTATTATACAACTATACCTCATGTGCACTATGCACTCCGATAAGGGTCAAACATAAAATACCTCTTTACTCGAGATGACCTTACCTCTAAGGTCTCCACATATAACATTCTAAGGCTCACACTTTCCCTTATCCCCAAATCTTTCCCGGTTAACTAACCATGATTTCTAATCACAATTTTTCACTTATGTTATCTGAACATAATACTTAAGATATACCCATCTTACACGTACTAATCTCTAGAGGGTTAAGGATATACCAGATCTCTTCGCTTCACTCCCTTAGTCGTTCTAAACAAACTCGCCTTCGTAGGCATAGCTAGGGAAGATGATGAACTGGTCACTGATCATGAAGGCTGAGTCCTCCTACTTGCATCCCTCTTACTAGGACATCCTTTCGACACATGGCCCTGACGGCCGCAGGTAAAACAAGTACCAACTAAAAGACGACATTCCCCAGGATGACGTCTGTCACACTGTGAACACGGGGGAAAACTGAATCCGGCTGGCTAGAACCTACGTGTAGCTGTGAACCGGAAGCTCTGGAGCTCTGACCAACTCCGGCTTACCCCGAACGTTCTGAACCTTGTGGAGGACCACTCTGCACTGGTGGATGTGCATATCTAATCTGCTGCTGAGGTGATTCGCCTCGAAAGTTACCAAAGGACCTTGCTGTTCTGGCCCTCTTCTACTGTCCTTGGTTAACCCGTCGATCTCTATGTTTCTTGGCTCACGCGCATAAGCCCGCATACGTGCCATGCTCAAGCCTAACTGAAGAATTACTCTTGTACAACCCTCTCTTAGATAGTCATCAAGACTCGCGGTACATCGGTATACTCTCTGGTAGCCAAATCCATAGCTAGTAATAGGGTCGCCTCTTTGAAATCTATATTCTCTGTTCCCGGTCGTGGAACTGAAGGTTCAAAAGTCATGGCCGCAGTAGGAACTGCCGCCGCCGTGCTAAACTCTGCTGGGGCTGGTGATGTCGCGGAACTCCCCAAATGAAGCGCCACCCCAGGTGATGATTGGGACCGTGCCCACGTAACCCTCTCAGACTTACTCGCGGCTCCTCACGCTTGCCTCCTGGGCTCGGGTTTGCCCTACGCGGAGGCATAACGGTAAGGGAAAGAAATACGTTAGAGGGTCCAACTTACAACACAGCTCTAAGGCACGATCTCTGAGTAAGAAGAATAGAAACCAATCCTAAATATCCTATAGCCTCCTGATTATTGGTGTGGTGCACAACACGCCGATAATCAAGACTCATCGGATACGATGCGTAGACACTTTCCGAGGATTAGCGGCTCGATACCACTTTTGTCACGACCGAACGAGCGTGGTGGTGCCTTACCGGGCACCCTAGTGATACTACATCGAGTAATCGGCGAATATAAAACAATAACATGAAATAACATGAAGTATGAAATAATAATCTGAGAAAAATTGCCTTTCGGCATGTATATACGAAAACTTAAATCCGAACAGTTACATCCCACTTACAACTCGCCACAGCGATTACATGCACTCTACGAATGATATGATAAAGAACGACGGACAGTGGTTCGTCATACCCCGAATGTAAGTACCTACAACAACAGGGACTATACGAAGATAAGCCTCGGAGAAACGGAGCTTCCCAAACGAATCGTGACCCTAAGAGCGAGGATCAACGATCGGTGTACCTTTACTGCGGTATGAACGCAGCCCGCAGGAGGTCAAGACAACAGTACAGTATGTGAAATCAAAATATCGTAAATGAAATCATAGTAGTCTATATAAAGCGAGACATGTATGATAATCAAACTACGATCACAATAAATAGCGAATATGTTAAGTCGGACTCACGCCTCAAAGTCATCACTCAAATATAACTATGGGTCTCACGCCATAACATCAATCATGCGTGGAATACCTTCATCACCGCCAGCCTATGATATAAAGCACCAAGGAATACACATGAACACCGAGTCCCACTGTGTCATCCTAAAAACCGTACGGTGGTAATGGCGCGTAGCCGACTACTAAAACCTACAAGACAAACAAGGTCATAAATCAGATCATGAGATCTGTCTGCATCACATGATCAAAGCCGCCACTCGCGCGCAGATCTAATGCGCGTCTAGCCTCGAACTTCCCGCAGCCCGCATAGGACACTCCGATGGCCCGCATGAGGTATTCCCGCATCGAGGGTAGCTACTCCCGATCGCCCCGACTCGCGATCCGCATGGCCATATAGACCGCGTGACCATAAAGGCCGCACACTAACACGAACTCTCGTAGCTCGCAGATAGGCCCCGGACCCGCACGAGGTATTCTCGAATCATGGTCCTGCATCGCTCGAGTCTACCCCGCGTCGGAGGCACAACCCGGAATTATGTCAAGAGTGAGTGATGTAATACTAGCACAACGGCCACCGTTAGACAACATAAGCACAACAAGGAAACCCTTTACACAAACATCACAAGACACTAACACACGTAGCATCCTAGCATGTTTCCTTATCAAATCAACAAGAAGTATTACAAGGCTATCACAAACCAACACAATCAAATTATTCACACAAGGTACTTTCTACTATATGATTAACAAGATCGGGTTTTTATCCCCAAAGTATTTCATACATTAAGTCTTTAAAAGATACGTTACTTTTACAAAAGTCACACAATACCCGTAGTATATAAAAATAGAGTGATTATCTTTTGAAGTAAATCAAAACACTTTTCTTTGTAAAATCAAGTACAACATTCTTTTTCAAACGTTCAAGTTTGCCTAATTTCAATTACTCAAGTTTCTCATTTTCGAAAGGTTTCGTAGTTCATAGTTTTAATCCTTTAAAACAATTTGAGAAACATATTCCTTATGTGTGAGTAGGTTATTCTTGTTCATAACAATCTTATTACAGCAGCCATGATCTAGGAAATGTAATATCATTTTGTCTCATCTTAGCTTCTACGCAGATGGAAGTTTCTACTGGTTTTAATAATACTTTATTAGTCAAAACATTTCCCTTTATTAGCGCTGATGTGGTTTGTTTGATACTTATTCTGATTTCCGAAATCAGTAAAATATTATTCCTTTTGAAAACCAAGTACTCATTACTCACGAATGACGTTTCACACTTTTTAACAAAATTTAATTAAGTCAAGTCTCTTATCTTTTAAGATCAAGTCTCTTAACTTCTTAAATCAATAAATTATTCTTTTTATCTCTCTTAAGCCGTTATACCTAACTTCCCATAAAGCTAGTATAACTCTTAAGCTTTTAAAACCAAGTATTACTCTTCTGTTAAAATGATTCAGTATTCTTTTGAAATACTTCAAGATTATTCAGGCTTAAGTCAAAAGACATTGCCGTAATTATTATTCAGGCTTAAGTCCGGAGACATTGCCGTAATTATTATTCAGTTAACACACGTACGTCTACCGTACTGTATATATATTCTTTAAAATATCATGCTCAAGAGGATAGGAAGAATCACATACCTCGCGACGATTATCGACTATTAGCAAAACGCTCCACGGCTATAACCCGGCTAGCCTTGTCCACCTTCCAAGTAACACATGCTACTCACAGAACATTCAACCTATAAAGGTTATACAAGTCTATCAAAGTCTAGACTACTCGGTAGATTATTCTTCTGATTTGATTTCAGTTCAAGTCTTTTCTGTAATATCCTTCTATTACAGTTCAAATCTCTTCTATGAATCTTATTTTCATTTATACAACTACAGTATGTAATTTCCAATTACAATAGAGGGACAAGATTATTTACCTCGATAAGCCCAAAATTATCCAAGTTATAAAGTCGATCCTGAGCAACGTTTAGCTCCTACTCCGGGTGCTCCAACCCGCTCCAAACAACCCTTAGAAGTTCTACGCAACTTCTTCTTAAAACTCCAACCAACTATGGAGATTTCCCTAGGGTTTTGGTTTGAGACAAAAAGGACATAAGGTAGTATTTCCGGGCTCTACGTATAGAGGTATCTTTGGAATACTACAAGGTATACGGCTAAGGTAATTTGGGTATAGTAACAATACTTTTGAAGAGTATTTCTACCAAGAGGGGGGGGGGTATTTTTACGAGACAACACCACAAGGGGGGGTGTATACCCCTCGGCCAACCCCACTAGGAGTGGGGACTCTCGCCAAGGGGACTCTCGGCTAAAGCCTCACAAGGGGGAGGGGGACGAGAACTAGCAAGAGGGAGAGGGAGGGATTTTTACTCTCGGCTAAAGCCTCACAAGGGGGAGGGGGACGAGAACTAGCAAGAGGGAGAGGGAGGGATTTTTCAAGACTTAGGAACATTTGTGGATGAAGAAAACCTTCAAATAAGGGGAGTATTTATAGGCTAACCAAAGGCCAACCAATGGCCAAGATCTAGCCAAGTGCTATGCAAGTGTAGGGCCAAGATATGCCCAAGTGCCCCCTAGACCCTACTCCTTAAAACCCTCACAAATATCCTACCAACTCCAAGGGTTGGTTCGTCCCATGTGCCGCCCCACTTTTCCGCCAATGAGAGGGTGCCAAGTGGCGCCCTCTCGTTGGTCCAACACGTTTCGCCTCTCGGAAAAATCCGCAAAAATTAAAAATGATATAGCCGGAACTTTCCCTTCGCAAGTTGTGTAAAACGTTTCGTCGAAAAACGACTCTAATCGGGTGTTGTGCACAAAAAAAATTCGTCCAAGCCAACTTTAAAGTTCAAACTTTTCTACGTACGTCCCACGCATATACCTGGAAATACGGTATAACAATGACATCGCGATCTGGTTACGGTATATTTCGATTCTTTCGAATCATACGTGCATTGATAGATTCAGATTTTACCCTAGCGTATATGTTTTCCATTTATTGCTAGAGTTGTAAAGTGATAGTACCCCAGAGGTAGGGATACCTTGATTAGTAAAGTGAGAAGTTAAGAATATTGACAAGAATGGTAAGTGAACTGAGACTATAGTTGTGTAGAGTTCACACGTAGTAATTGCCCCATGACAGTGTAAGACCAATAAGGAAGATTGTACAGTAGAAATACTTTGGCTTATGTGACGAACCTCTAGTGAATAGGGGGGGGGATAGGGTGAGAAGTACCTTGAGATAAGAGAGAGATTTATTTCAGACTAAGAACGAGAAGTTAAGTGTGACGATGAGTCGGGTTATGGACTCATTTCGGGTCAACCGGTGGTATGGAATGGGGTGATGTCAGTTAGAAATGGTCCTGTTATGTGATAGGGTCCCGAGGATGCCAGGCCCAAGTTTAGTTAATCGTTATACGATTTCGTGGATGCGTTCCACCGGAACTAGGTCATAAGGACCGAGAAGAGCCTTATCGGAGATTCAAGTAGCATAATGTCCAAGTTTGGTTAGTAACTCCAAGGATTGGGGAACAGAAACAATATTTGAGATGTTGTACGTTTACTAAATAAGTTTAGAAGTACGAGAAAGAAAGACAGGTAAGAAATAAAGGAACCTCTAAGGATCCCGTGTTTTGGAAGACTGTGACCTTCAAGTTTTGTGAGAAGGGGTCGCGGACGGATGGTCCATTGTTATGTTTACGTATGTTGTGGTGGCCATGTGTGGAATCGTTGGTCTTGTGCAGTTTTGATTGATAGGCATAGTATAGAGTTTATGCCGGAGTTTGTATAGATTGAAAACCGACTAAGAACATTCGGGGATGAATGTTTCTAAGGGGGGAAGAATGTTACACCCTGTAAGTCCAGGACATGTATAAGAGAAGGTACGTAAGGAACACAAGACTTGGAAATTTGTACGAAAGGAAGAATTGTTTTTTCGACGGGAAATCTTCCGAACGTCGGAAAGGAAAAATGTTCGTTGTTGAGAATTGGATTCTCAAAATGCATTATTTGAAGAGTATGGAACCTATTAACATTATGGAAATTTATTTTTACGGATTTGGTCACCTGGGGCCCACCCGAGGAATTTTACGTTTTGCGGGGCCCACGAGGGTTACATAATTTCATGGACGAATGAGAGGGCGACACGTGGCACCCCCCACATGGCTTGGTCGAAATTTATGCAAGGGTATTATGGTCATTGACCATGGTAGAAGACCAAGTCTTGCTAATTATAGAGCTTGACATTGTTGACTAGTCCAAGGGCCACTTGGCTTGATCTCTTCCCTCCAAATTTAACATGTGTTTTAATCTAGACCCTCCATTGTATTATATATACATAACTAGTGTAAGACTAGCTCTTTTAACACTTAGAAAAAAATCACAACATGTTTGTTCTTGGAGACTTGCTCTCGGGTTCAAGGTGTAATCCACAAGGAAATTTTGTAGTTTTGATCCATTAGCCACAAGACTTTAACCCAAGGTCCCTAAGGGTATTGTAAGGATATCTCAATAGAAAGATTTCGGAAAAACGGCGTTTTCGTATTAGTCGCAAGACGGAAACTTAAGGAGTTCTTCAACTTTGAAGTTGGAACTTGAAGATGGGTTCTTCATAGGCTTCTAAGGAGTACTTGGAGCGGATTGGAACATAAGGAAATGAGCTAAGAATTTGCTAAGGCGCGACTTTGAATCTTGGAAATTTTAAGGGCTTGTAAAGGTATAATCTTGTCGTTTTAGTAATTAAGATTACTTGTTGTTGTAGCTATGGATATTAGCAAGCATGAGTTATATAGTATGAAGTTTGATAAGTTTATTGGCTATTGGAACCCTAATCTGAAAACTAGCATGTTAACCTTAAGACTACAATTCAAGTTGATTATTCGTTTATGTCACGACCCGAACCCGGGCCCGTGACTGGTGCCTTACCCCGGGCACCCAAGTAGACATACATCAGAGTAATCAGCGGAACATAAAGACAATACATGAAACCAGTGTAATAAGACAGTGAAATAAGAAGACAGGCTAACCAAAAATGGTTACCTTGATATATATAAATAGCAACTTTTTCAATATGAGCGGTTTAATCCTTTTACAAACCCCGCCACAACGATTACATGACTTCTAAGAATGATACGACAACAATGGCGGACAGGCCCGCCAAACCCCGAATGTAAACACTTACGACGAGGACTATACCACTGATAAGCCTCCGAGAAACGGAGCTTCCCAATCAAACTGTGACCGAGAGCTAGGATCAACGATCGGTGTACCTCAACTCGCGCAGATGAACGCAGCCCCGGAGGTGCATAGAGTATGTGAAATCAAAATACATATAAATGAAATCATAGCATATAAAGCAGGAGACATGTATGATAACCAAACTACTGATTTACAACAAAGCATCATGTCAAGTTAGGGACTCACGCCTCAAGTCATCACTCAAGTACAATAATGGGTCTCGTGCCCACAACATCAATCATGCGTGGAATACCTTCCTCACCGCGATCATGATATAAAAGCACCAAGGAACACACATGAACACGTCCCACTGTGTCATAATAAAAGCATGCGGGGTAAGTACGAAGGCATAACCGACTACTAAAACCCACAGTACAACAAGGTCGCGAATCAGATTATAAGATCTGCCTAGACCGCCACATGATCAAAGTTGCCGCTTGCCGCAGATCAATGTACGCGTCTAACCTGGAACTCCCGCACTCGCATAGGCCAATCTCATCGCCCGCGAGGTATTCCCGCATCGAGGGTAGCTACTCCCGGCAAGATCGCCCCGACTTCGCATCCGCACGCCACGGACCGCGTGCCCATAAAGGACGACACTAACACGAACTCGTAGCTCGCATAGGCCCCCGGACTGCATAGGTATTCTCGAATCATAGGTCCATCGACCCGCCTAAGTCTACCCGCGTCGGAGGGCGGAATCATCTCAAGAGATGAATGCCACAATACTATCATAACGACTGATAGTTAATAAGCACAATCAAGGGAAAACCCCTTCACACAAACATCACAAGATATTAACACACGTAGCATCCCAACACGTTTACTTATCAACGCAATCAAGAAAGTATTACAAGGCTATCACAAACCAATACAATCAAGTTGTTCACACAAGGTACCTTCTACTATATGATTAACAAAATCGGGTTTTTATCCCCAAAGTACTTCATACATCAACTCTTTAAAAGATACGTTACTTTCACAATGTCACACAATACGTAGTATAAAATAGAGTGACTATCCTTTAAAGTAAATCAATTACTTCTCTTTGTAAAATCAAGTAGCAACATTCTTTCCAATGATCAAGTTTGCCTAATTTCCAATGTTCAAGTTTCTCATTTTAGAAAGGTTTAGTAGTTCATAGTCTTATTCATTTGAGAATATAATTCTCCTTAAAACTATCCGAGAAACATAAGTCTTATATGTGAGTAGGATATTCTTGTTTATAACAATCTTATTACAAATGATGATCTAGGAAATATCATTTTGTCTCATCTTAGCTTCTATGCAGATGGAAGTTTCTCGGTTTTAATAATACTTAATTAGTCAAAACATTTCCTTTATTAACTTGCAGTTGGTTTGTCGATACACATTCGATTTAGAAATCAAGAAAACATTCTTAAGCCGTTATACCTAACTTCCCATAAAGCTAGTATAACTCTTAAGTTTTTCAAAACCAAGTATTACTTCTTCTTTCAAAATGATTCAAAAATCTTTTGAAATACTTAAAGTTCTTTATTAACACATAACAAGCCGGTTATAGTTCAAATCAAGACTTTTAAAACCACATGTATTTTCTTACCAACATAAAGTCGTTATAACCAACTTCCCATAAAGTCGTTATAACACTTTATGTTTTAAACCAATCACATACATTTAGCACACGTGACGGTACTACATAGTTCACACATATCATGCTAGAAGAGATAGGAAGAGGTTCACATACCTCGCGACGATTATCGACTAATAGCAAAACGCTCCAAGTACCTCAAACCGCCGCTACTCCTAAGCCAAGTAGATCGCGCCACGCATAGTACTTCCACCTATAAGGCCACAAGGCGCTTATTAACATAAGGTTTCTTCAGAGAAAATTCTAGAAAATTCCAACTTCCACACATGGCGTAAATCTCCTCCTCTATCGAGGCCGGCTACCAAGCCAACCAGGGGTTATACATCTAACCCTGCACAATTCTACTCCACTGCACTACTTCACAAGTCTCAGAATACCCTAAGTAATTACTAATCTTCTTTAAATTCAGCTTAAGTCACAAGACATTGCCGTAAGTATTATTCAAAGCTTAAGTCAAAAGACATTGCCAATAACTACGTTCAGTTCTATATATAGTATACTTCAACTATATATTCTAACAATATGTAATTTCCAATTACAATAGAGGACAAGATATTTACCTCAATAAGCCCATAATTATCCAAGTATAAAGTCGATCCCGGGCAATCGCTTAGCTCCAACTCCGAGCGCCCAACCCGCTCTAAACCACCCTTAGAAGTTCTAACCAACTTCTACACAATACTCCAACGGACTATGGAGATTTTCCTGTGGTTTCGTTTTGTGACGGAAGTATAATAGTATTTTCTGGCTTTTCAGATAGGTATCCTTAGAATACTACAAGGTATATGGCTAAGGTAATTTGGGCATTATAACAATACTTTGAGAGTATTTCTACCAAGAGGGGTATATATACGAGACAATACCACAGGTGGTGATACCACCTACCCCACTAGTGGGTACTCTCGTGGGGAAGGGAACTCTGCTAAGCCTCACAAGGGGAGAGGACGAGAACAACATGAAGGGAGGAGGGTTTCTAAGACTTAGAACATTTTAGGATGAATAAGTCTTCCAAAGGGGTATTTATAGGTCAAGTGAAGGCCAACCAATGGCCAAGATCTTGCCAAGTGCTATGCAAGTGTGGGGCCAAGATCTTGCCAAGTGCACACTAGCCAACTAACACAAAAAAATATCCTACCAACCCTTGACCACAATGGCCAACTTTCGGCCACTACATTACCGCCCAAGGTGTCCCAATGAGAGGGTGACAATTGTCGCCCTCTTGTTGGTCCAAAATGTTTCGCCTCTCTAAAAATCCGCAAAAATAAGAAATGACATAGCGGAAATTCCCTACGAAAGTGTGGAAAACGTTTAAAAACGACTCTAACCGGTGTTATGCACAAATAAAATTCGCCAAGCACTTTAAGGCACAAACTTTTCTACGCACGCCCCGCTGCATACTGGAAATACGGGTATAACATTCTCCCTCCTTAGAAACATTCGCCCCGAATGTTCCTTCTAAGTCTCAAACAAACGCGCCAAAGATAGTCTTCACTACTATACTTACGAGAACAATCCCGCCACACCGCCACGTAAAACACCCGCACATACTTCTATCTAAGCCCACGAGGAAACACCTCTAATCATCACCACAAAACACTTCTCACCGGGTCTAAAATATACTTCCTTCGACCTTCTCTTTACAAAAAGAAATGATCACTTATGCTCGCCATACATGCTCGCTTTCTCTTTACTCGTCGTAGATACCACTTTGTCACTTTGCCGAGGCATTAACCTTCTCAGCGACCCAACAAATGGTACCACTTTTGTCACTTTGTCGCGAGCCTTGCTCCGACGACCTAACAAATGGTACCGGCCGCACGCGATCCCCGAGGATGTCGTATACTCGAACTCTTTCCACATTTCGACATCGCTTCGCTTCAAAACTCGGGTTACTATCTCTAACGTGGTCATCATTAATCGGGAACACTACGGATGGATCTTCGATATTTCAACATCACAATACGAAAAGACCGGACGATCGCCTCCTACGTCGGACGGCAAATGCTAACATATAGGCAACCCGCCTATCCTTCATGAACTCACAAAGGCCCAAAGTAACTCGCTAAGTTCCTCTGCTTTCCAAAACTCGTCGCACTCCAAACCCGGGTGGTACTTTCAAGAAGACCGACCACAACTCTGAACTCTAAGCGCCGCCGATTATCCGCACGATTCCTCCGAGCCGCGAACCTCTTCTAGACAAGCTTCACTATCCACACCGGAACAAGCTCAACCAACCGTCAACCTTGCCAACATCGAACCAATCGACCGACAACTTACACTTCCGCCTACAAGGCTTCATAAGGCGATATCCAACACCGAAATGGTAGATCAAACACTACCTCCACAGAGACAACAATCCCTACAACTATCCTCAAATCCAAACACCGCCCGAGGGCGAACGCGATCTCGAGACTCACCTGAGTTCCTAACCCTGGTAAACTTTTAGAAAACGAAATAGCTACAACCCGGGCTTCATCGCTCGACATAAGGTGAAGGTAGGCACCGTGCAGCCTTTCAACCCTTCGATAACTCAACACAACAGTAAACGGTCCCGAACGAAGAACACGATGGGCTGCCCCATCGCCCGACCAGGTCGAACGATCCACGAACTCAGACACTGGTTAACTAAACTTGGGCCTAACACCTCGTGACTACCACAAGGCGACCACCACAACCGCACTTCACCACCAAACATGCCGCGGGTTGACCCGCAACGTGGCCTCAACCCGACCCGCAAGGCGAAAATACTATCTCCAAGGAACAATCTCACTAAACATGTTACGAAAACCAGCGGTCTTCTTAGCTCAACTACCCTCTTTCATTCCACACTACTAGGGACCTATCCCAAACATAGCTCACGTGCACTAGGCACCCGATAAGGATCAACATAACCATACGCCTTTTTACTCTAGATGACCTTACCTCAAGGTCTCTACGTAACAAGACTCTAAGGTTTACACCTTCTATCCCCAATTCTTACTTGGTTAACTAACCAGGATTTCTAATCACAACTAACACAAAGCACTTAAGGTATACCCACCTTATCACATAAACAAAACTCTAGAGGTTAAAGATATATCTATATTCATCGCTTCACTCCCTTAGTCGTTCTAATCAAACTCGCCTGTAGGCGATGAGGAGATGACAAACTACCCACCGATCCGAAGGCTAAGTCCTCCTACAAGGACACTCTTCGATACCGCACTCGACGGTCATAGGTACAACAAGTACCAACCTAAAAGATGACATTCCCGGGATGACATCCACATCGGAACGGAAGCCCGAGTTCTAACCAACTCCCGCATACCCCGAACGCCCCGAAATTCGGAAGACCACTCGCATCGATGGATGTGCATAATCAAATCCGCGAGGTGACTCGCCAAAGTTACCAAAGGACCTCGCCGCTCGCCCTCTTCTCGTTGTCCTTCGTTAACCCGCGATCTCTACGCTTTCGCCGCCGCGCATAAGCCCGCATACGTGCCATGCTCAAGCCTAATCAAGGATTACTTGCACAATCTTCTCTAGGTAGTCATCAAGACTTGCGGTACAACGTATACTCTTTGGTAGCCAAATCCATAGCTAGTAATGTGGTCGCTTTCGCAATCTAAATTCTGCTCTGCCGCGAACCGGCGTTCAAATATCATGGCCGCAGTAGGAACCGCCGCCGCTAAACTTCACGGGCTAGTGATGTCGCAGAAATCCCAAATGAAGCACCTAACTCGGTGATGATTGGGCCTGCTCCTCGTAACCTCTCGAACTATACTCGCAGCCTCGGCCGCTTTGCCCTCTGGGCCCGGTTGCCTACGCGAGGCATAGCAGTAAGGGAAAGAAATACGTTAGAGGTCTAACTTACAACACAAAGGCACGATCTCGAGTGAGAAGAATAGAAACCAATCCTAAATACCTATAGCCTCCTCGATTATGGCGTGGTGCACAACACACCGATAATCAAGACCATCGATACGGTCAGACACTTTCCGAGGATTAATCGCTCGATACCACTTTGTCACGACCAACCCGCCCGTGGATCGTGCCTTACCCCGCACCCAAGTAGACATACATCGAGTAATCACGGAACATAAAGACAATACATGAAACCAGTAATAAGACGTTGAAATAAGAAGACAAAGCAACAAAATGGTTACCTTCAAGATATATATAAATAGCAACTTTTTCAATATGAATGCTTAACTTTTTTACAAACCCCGCCACAACAATTACTGCACTCTAAGAATGATACGACAACAATGGCGGACAGGCCCCGCCAAACCCCGAATGTAAACACTTACGACGCAGGGACTATACCACCGATAAGCCTCCGAGAAACGGAGCTTCCCAAATAAATCGTGACCGAGAGCTAGGATCAACGATCGGTGTACCTCAACTCGCGCAGATGAACGCACTTCGAAGGAGGTCGATAACAGTACCGAGTATGTGAAATCAAAATACATATCGTAAATGAAATCATAGCGCCATATAAAGCGGAGACATGTATGATAACCAAACTACGCTTTCTAAAGCAGCTATGTCGTTGTGGACTCACGCCTCAAGTCATCACTCAAGTACAATAATGGGTCTCGTGCCCACAACATCAATCATGCCCGTGGAATACCTTCTCCGCCGCGCCTATGATATAAAAGCACCAAGGAACACATGAACACCGTGTCCCACTGTGTCATAATAAAACAGACGGTAAGTACGAAGGCATAACCGACTACTAAAACCCATGCACTAACAAGGTCATGAATCAGATTATAAGATCTGCTCTAGACCGCCACATGATCAAAGTTGGCCGCTTGCCCGCAGATCAACGCTGCCTAACCTCGAACTCCCGCACCGCATAGGCCAATCTCATCGCCCGCATGAGGTATTCCCGCATCGAGGTAGCTACTCCGGCATCGCCCCGACTTCGCACCGGCCACATGGACCGCATGCCCATAAAGGACGACACTAACTCGAACTCTCGTAGCCCGCATAGGCCCCGGACTGCATGAGGTATTCTCGAATCATAGTCCATCGACCGCCTAAGTCTACCCCAGACGGAGGCAATTAACCCCGAATCATCTCAAGAGATGAATGCCACAATACTATCATAACGATCGATAGTTAATAAGCACAATCAAGGGAAACCCTTCACACAAACATCACAAGATATTAACACACGGAGCATCCCAACCCGTTTACTTATCAACGCAATCAAGAAAGTATTACAAGGCTATCACAAACCAATACAATCAAGTTGTTCACACAAGGTACCTTCTACTATATGATTAACAAAATCGGGTTTTTATCCCCAAAGTACTTCATACATCAACTCTTTAAAAGATACGTTACTTTCACAATGTCACACAATACCCGTAGTATAAAATAGAGTGACTATCCTTTTAAAGTAAATCAATTACTTCTCTTTGTAAAATCAAGTAGCAACATTCTTTCCAATGATCAAGTTTGCCTAATTTCCAATGTTCAAGTTTCTCATTTTAGAAAGGTTTCAGTAGTTCATAGTCTTATTCATTCGAGAATATAATTCTCCTTAAAACTATCCGAGAAACATAAGTCTTATATGTGAGTAGGATATTCTTGTTTATAACAATCTTATTACAAACCCATGATCTAGGAAATATCATTTTGTCTCATCTTAGCTTCTATGCAGATGGAAGTTTCTATCGGTTTTAATAATACTAATTAGTCAAAACATTTTTATTAACGCCGCAGATGGTTTGTCGATACACATTCGATTCAAATCAAGAAACATTCTTAAGCCGTTATACCTAACTTCCCATAAAGCTAGTATAACTCTTAAGTTTTTCAAAACCAAGTATTACTTCTTCTTTCAAAATGATTCAAAATCTTTTGAAATACTTCAAGTTCTTTATTAACACATAACAAGCCGCTTATAGTTCAAATCAAGACTTTTAAAACCACATGTATTTTCTTACCAACATAAAGTCGTTATAACTAACTTCCCATAAAGTCGTTATAACACTTTATGCTTTAAACCAATCACATACATTTAGCACATGACGCTCACCGCACTACATAGTTCACACATATCATGCTAGAAGAGATAGGAAGAGGTTCACATACCTCGCGATTATCGACTAATAGCAAAACGCCCAAGTACTTCAAACCGCGCTACTCCTAAGCCAAGTAGATCGCGCCACGCATAGTACTTCCACCTATAAGGCCACGCGCTTTATTAACATAAGGTTTCTTCAGAGAAAATTCTACGTAAAATTCGCAAGACTCCCGCAACAACAGAAATCTCCTCCTCTATCGAGGCCGGCCACCAAGCCAACCAGGGGGTTATACATCCAACCCTAACACAATTCTACTCCACTGCACTACTTCACAAGTCTCGTAATACACCTAAGTAATTACATCAAGAATCTTCTTTAAATTCAGCTTAAGTCACAAGACATTGCTGTAAGTATTATTCAGCTTAAGTCAAAAGACATTGCCAATAACTACGCTTCTATATATAGTATACTTCAACTATATATTCTAACAATATGTAATTTCCAATTACAATAGAGGACAAGATATTTACCTCAATAAGCCCATAATTATCCAAGTATAAAGTCGATCCCGGGCAATCGCTTAGCTCCAACTCCGAGCGCCCAACCCGCTCTAAACCACCCTTAGAAGTTCTAACCAACTTACACAATACTCCAACTGACTATGGAGATTTTCCTAGGGTTTCTTTGGATCGACGGGAAGTATAATAGTATTTTCTGGCTTTTCAGATAGTATCCTTAGAATACTACAAGGTATATGGCTAAGGTAATTTGGGCATTATAACAATACTTTGAGAGTATTTCTACCAAGAGTGGTATATATACGAGACAATACCACAAAAAGTGTATGTATTTCGCCTACCCCACTAGTGGTACTGCCAAGGCGGGGAAGGGAACTCTCGCTAAGCCTCACAAGGGGAGAGGACGAGAACAACATGAAGGAGGGGGAGGGTTTCTAAGACTTAGAACATTTTAGGATGAATAAGTCTTCCAAAGGGGTATTTATAGGTCGGTGAAGGCCAACCAACGGCCAAGATCTCGCCAAGTGCATAAGTGTAGGGCCAAGATCTTGCCAAGTGCACACTAGCCAACTAACACAAAAATATCCTACCAACCCTTGACCACAATGGCCAACTTTCGCCACTACATTATCGCCTGTCCCAACGAGGAGGTGACAAGTGTCGCCTCTTGTTGGTCCAAAATGTTTCGTCTCTCGGAAAAATCCGCAAAAATAAGAAATGACATAGCGGAAATTCCCTACGAAAGTGGAAAACGCTTTCACTAAAAACGACTTAACCGTGTTATGCACAAATAAAATTCGCCAAGCACTTTAAGGCACAAACTTTTCTACGACGTCCTCGCTGCATACTCCGGAAATACGGTATAGCTTTAAGTCGTCGATGTTGTGTAAGAAGGAAATTGTAGTTGTTGAAGTGGTTTATAACTATATAACATGTTAGACCTTAGAACTTGGAATTTGGAAAAGGATTGGGAAAGACTTAGTGTTGTTCTATATGTTGTCGAGAATGGCTTTGGAGTATTAACTACTGGGTAATCATGGGGCGGAATTTTACACGTATTGTAAGGCGTGTAATCCCCTTTGTTTGGTTGTTGTTTTGAGCCTTAAATGTGGCGTGTTGGTTATTGTATTCGGCCTTAAAAAAGGTGGCAAAGTGAGTAGAAACAAAGGAAGTGCTGCCCGATTTTCCGTAGAATTAGAGATTGTATACTTAGTATTATTCTACGTTAGAGACTAGAAGTTGATAGTCTTGTTGTGACCGTTATAGGTTGACACTTCTACGTGCAAGGCGATTCGCTTAGCTTGTGGATTTAGCCGAAAAGGTATGTGAACTATCTCCTCTTCTAGCATGATTCCTTAAGATAAAGAAAGTATTTCCTACTCCTTAAATGATCCATTCCTTGGTTGTATTTGGATTGCCTAAAGTAGAATTTGTCCTATGTACTTCCTTGATTGTACTTTGATGTTTAAATTGTAAGTTGTATAATCCATTGCCTTAGTGAAGTTTGGATTCTTAAAGAGTGGAAGTATTTTACTTAAAGTACATAGAGTCTTGAAAAGGAAGTGGTTTCCAAATCTTTTGGCTAGTGCCTTAGTTCCAAAACCTAAAGGTCATTATAATGACTTTAGGGGAGTCAAAGGAGTGATTTACTTAGTTGTTTTAAAAGAGGAGAAATGACATGATTTAAGAGAAGTAACTTGTTTTAAAGGTGTGATTTACTTGAGGTTTAAAAGTAGAAGAAACTTGTTTTCTATATATTAAGAGACTCGAAGTATTTTTGAAAGTTAAGAAACTTGATTTGAAAGTTTGTGATACTTGGTTTTAAGTATAAGTCTCTTGGTTATAAAAGTATGAAATCGTTTAAAATCATAAAGCGGTTATAACGGCTTTATGGGAAGTTGGTTATAACGGCTTTATGAAAGGTTTAGAAAGTTGTCTATTTTGATTAATGGGCATAAGTTGCCTAGATTGTGAAAATTGAAGTTACTTGGTTTCAAGCTTTGAAATGAGTTTCTAAAAGTATAGTAACTTACTTTGAAAAATAGACCCACCTTGATACTACGGGTGTTAGTATCTTGGGGTATTACATAAAAAGGAGTCTTTGAAAAGAATGTACGTACGTAGTACTTTGGCTTGATTAATTGAGAATTATTCTAAGTGTGCCTTGATAAGTACTTTGGCTTGATTAATTGAGAATTAGTCTAAGTGTGCCTTGATAAGTACTTTGGCTGGTTTAATTGAGAATTATTCTATGTGTGCCTTGATAAGTACTTTGGCTTGATTAATTGAGAATTATTCTAAGTGTGCCTTGATAAGTACTTTGGCTTGATTAATTGAGAATTATTCTAAGTGTGCCTTGATAAGTACTTTGGCTTGATTAATTGAGAATTATTCTAAGCGTGCCTTGATAAGTACTTTGGCTTGATTAATCGAGAATTATTCTAAGTGTGCCTTGATAAGTACTTTGGCTTGATTAATTGAGAATTAGTCTAAGTGTGCCTTGATAAGTACTTTGGCTTGATTAATCGAGAATTAGTCTAGCTGCCTTGATAAGTACTTTGGCCGTTTAATTGAGAATTATTCTACGCAGTGCCTTGATAAGTACTTTGGTCGTTTAATAGAGAATTATTCTACGCAGCCTTGATAAGTACTTTGGCTTGTTTAATCGAGAATTGCCTATGTACCGGGTACTAGCCGCTTTTGTGCTAGTGGTATATCATTCATTTCGGTCATTCCCCGTTTGTGGCATTTGCATATTCCGTGGATTTGCTACCCACGATGCGGCGAATAATACCTCACGCGTCCGTATGACTTACGCGGTGAAATAGTCCCACGCGGCGGTCCAAATTTACGCGAGAATACCTCACGCGAGTCCGTAGCGGCTTACGCGGGTGAAATAGTCTCACGCGAGGAATACCTCACGCGGTCCACGCGACTTCGCGTGAAATAGTCCCGCGAGTAGGATCGCTTAACGGCATCGCGCGCGTGGTCCCGCTTTGATCGTGAGCTTCCTATTTTATATCGCGAGTATACTACTATTTACTCTCATGATTGTAAGGTTCAGCAAAGCTTATCGATGTTGTATTATATCATGGATCGCCAGAGTGAGGAAGGATTCCACGCATGATTGATATTACGGGCGAGACCCACGGTTATATTTTAGTAATGACTTTGAGGCACGCGCCCATGACTTGATATGATCGTTGCGGTATCAGGTAATCGTAGGTTGGCTATCATACATGTCTCCCGCTTTGTTAGACTATTATGATTTCATTACGCATTTCATCGCTCACATACTTGGTACATTCTTCGCATCGACCTCCTTGGCCGCTCACGCCGCAGTTTAGGTACGCTGCTTGGTGATCGGCAGTAGGACCGCTCGTAGTTTTTGGATAGCTCCTTCGTCGGGAGTTTATCTTTTGGTATAAGTTCTTTCAAGCATGTGCTTTTGTACGCTTATGGGTACGGCGGCCTTTTCCCATCATAGTTCAAAGATAACTCTTAGGTCCGTATTCATACGCTGGATCGACTCGTACGATGTAGTATCTTTGGTTTATGTATATTATATGGCAGCCTTGTCGGCTTTGCCTTGCACGTACGTTGGTTTTTTTTTAAAAAAAAGAGGTGTTATTCGATTTCCGCAGTTTACTTAGTTGTTAAGGTAGTGGTGCCTGTAGGCACCACCACGCCCGGTTCGGGGCGTGACATTAGGTGTTCCCTTTCTTGCACAACACAAGGATTCTTGGATTGAAGATTGGAGACCTTAACTTAGTAATTTTCTTTTCTTTTCTTTTCCTTTATTTCAGTTTTGTATGATGAACCTTGAATTAGTTTTTGTCATGTCAATGGCTAGAAACTAATTCATTTATAGGGCTTTCCATGTTAATTCACTAGAAACTTATGTTATGAATTGATGCATGTTATGGTTATTCTTTTTCTTGTTGAGATTTATCCAATAATTGCTTTGAATGCTTGGTAATTAATTGATCACTAATTATCATTATTTATATGATTTCTAATCAAACTTCGAAAGGAGGAGGTTGTGAATATACTGTAAGTTGGGTAGACATATTTTGGATTGGGGATGAAAATACCTCAATTACTTATGTAGCGTTAATGAGAGGCTTAACAACCCTAATTTTACGCATGGCGCGTGACGGTTAACTAAGTTTTTGTTCTTAATCCTCCTATAGAGTCATCCTTATCACCGAAAGGTAGAAATGAGCAATACTGGGGTTGAGTGTTTATATAGCCTTAACGGGAGTATAAAACGATTTCGTAAACCTGCTAGCTCCAAAAGAAGAAGAACCATAATTCATTGCATTAATAAGTAATATGTCGATAGTGAGGAGACATGGAAGCCCTATTCCCATCACAATCAAGTAATCCTATAGTTAATTAGCCTTTATAATTATTAGTTATAAACAACAAAAATCAATATCTGCTACCAAATAGATACCAAAAGATAGATAATCGTACTTGAACACTAATCCTCGTGGACGATATTCGGCCTTACTAAGACTATATTACTTGTCACGATAACGCACTTGCGTAAAGTGTGTGCATCTTTCGCGCATCAAGTTTTTGGCGCTGCACGGATTAGGCATAGTTCAATATCAAGTTATCTATTTTTAATTTCTAATTTGGTTTTTATTTTTGTTTCTTTAAATTATTTATTTTATTGTATTTTCTTTTGTAAAAACAAGTGTGCCGTTATTCGTTGTTGGTTTTGGTTCATCTCAGGAATCCTTTAGACATGGATTTCTACTGTCAATATGATAGAGCTCCAACCATAGAGGAAGAGAGGGAGGAATTACGAGAAGCCATACTCGGGCCACTAGGTATCAAAATCGCCTCACGGACGAAACGAGAATGGCCACGAAGAAGTTGGAAACGCAAATAGAGAACTCGCGATCATATTGAATAAATAAACGCAAGAAGAGCAATCTGCACCTGGGGTAGGCAATATGGAAACACAATGTCAAGCAATTGACCTAAAGGATGCCGAATCAGGGGAGATAGAAAGTTCGCAATGCCAAGAGCGCCGCGGCGCCGATGGCGTGGCCGCGCGCCAAGATTCTCGAGAGGGCAGAGTTTGAGCGCCGCGCGCAAGGAATGTGGCCGCGCTCCCGTAACCTGGCCAAAAATCGGCAGTGAGTCAGAGCAACCGCACCTGCATTTAAGGTACCATATCCCCAGAAGTTAAAAACATGTACTCTTGACAAGCAATTCTCTAGATTCGTGGAGATTCTCAAACAATTACAACTCAATATCCCGTTTGCTGAAGCATTAGAGCAAATGCCGAGCTACGTAAAGTTCATGAAGGATATGCTTAGCAAAAAGAGGAGGATAGAGGACTACAAAACAGTGATGTTGACTGAGGAATGTAGTGCCATCCTAAAGAGAGAACTACCTCAGAAGTTGCAAGATCCAGGGAGCTTCACCATCCCATGCACCATTGGAAAGTTTGAATGTTAGAAAGCATTGTGCGATTTGGGAGCAGACATAAATCTGATGCCTTATCTAGTTTTCTCAGAACCGAACGGGAGAAGTCAAACCTAAAAACATCACTTTGCGCTAGTCGACCGCCCATAGTTCATCTTATGAGTCATCAAGATGATATTAAGGTGGACAAGTTCATCTTTTCCACGACTTCGTTATCTTAGACATAAAAATAATGATGGAATCCCCATCATACTGATGCACTTCTTAGCCACGTGATGTGCTCATTGATGTTCACAGCGGAGTCAAGCTTCGTAGATGAAGAGGTGATTTTTAATGTTTTTCGAGCAAAGAACTTTTCCAGATGCCATGGATAATCGCCACCATTGATCTTATCGAATTAGCGCGTCACCAAGGAGTTCTGACACGATGATACGCCAGTTAAGTAATCGATCGAATGGGATGATGATAGTAGAAACAATCCAGATCTGATGGAGTATGCAAATTGGATGAATGTTTATGAGAAATGGGATAAGAGGAAGTATGAAGAGCTTGGACAGATGCCAGAAAGATCATTACCATCCACAGAGAAGGCTCCAGAGTTAGAGTTAAAAACCCTACCCAATCATTTACAATACCAATACCTAGGTAAAGAGAAAACCTTACCAGTGATCATTTCACGCCACCTATCCACCGAAGAGATTGATAAACTGCTAAGAGTACTAAGGGATCACAAGCGGGCCATTGGATGGACATTGGCAGACATAAAATGGATAAGTCCGTGTCACGACCCGATCTCGGGCCCGCGACTGGTGTCTTACCCTGGGCACCCTAGTGATAACAACATCAGAGAAAATCAGCGGAAATAAAATTTAAACAGGAAACAAGAGACAACATAAGAAAACAGGCTAACCAAAAGGGTTACCTTCAAGTATATACATATAACCGAACAGTTAAAATCCTTTACAACCCTGCCACAAAAGATTACTGCACTTAAGAATATAACAACAACTATGACGGATGTATTTCCCGCCAAAACCCCTAAATGTACAAGTATCTACAATGACAGGACTATACTAAAAGATAAGCCTCCGAGAAACGGAGCTTCCCGACGAATCGCGATCCTATGAGCGAGGATCAACAATCGGTGTACCTCTACCGCAGATGTAACGCAGCTTCAAGCGAGGTCAAGATAACAGTACTAAGTATGTGAAAATGAAAATATCAGAATGAAATCACATTTCATCATTTTATAAAACCATTTCGCAATAAGTAAACAAGAGGTCAAGTAAGTGGACGATATCCCCAAAATAATCACTCACACATAACTACGGGCCTCACGCCATAATATCAATCACGCCGTGGAACTCATTCTCACCGCCAGAGTACATGATGTAAAACAACACCCATATGTGAACTCGAACACTAGATCATGTCTCGGCTATCAAACCGATCGCCAAGTAGAATAGCAAACTACTACCCAAAAGCTAGTCATAAAACTTCACTGCAAGGTACTAAGCCAACTACTACCCAAAAGCTAGCCACGCAATCGCCGACGCAAAGATCTTAAGTTAACGCATTCTAGCCTACCGCCTCACGAGATATGACCGAGGCAAGTATCTTAAGCTATCTACCGTGAGCCCGCCGATACCTAAAAATGATCAGACAAGTATCTAAAGTGTGCTCGAACCACATGTACAAATCAAGCCCGTGATCGCCGTCACCGCGCAAGCTTCATGGATTAGCGTCCATGGACTAATAACAAAACCTCACAACGACCGCATGCCCCGACATCTTACTCCTGTGATAAGCACGGCCATGAAACCATCCCATCGACGATACCCGCGGACCATCCATCGTGGTCGATGTCCAAAGGAAATAACAAGATAATACTCAAAGTGGACGATACCGCGACCATCCAACGGTCAAGATGTCCAAAAGAAATAACCGATAATACTCAAAGTGACGATACTGTGGACCATCCAACGGTCGATGTCCAAGCAATCAATCGATAGCCGCCTCCCCGAGACACCAGAGCACGTAAACAAAACACTTGCACATCCAAGGCTATCACAAATGCTTAGGCAAGTTCAACGATTTTCATTTTATGGCAACAATCCGGTTTCAACCCAAAATACTACATACTTTCATTCTTCAAAAAAGACTCTTTTACGTAAAGCCACACGATACTAATACTGTAGTATCAAAACACGCTTCCTTTTCAAACCAAATTACTTCACCTTCAGAAAATCTTTACAAGACTTTTAAAATCAAGTACTCTATACTTTTAAACCAAGTGCTTTTCTTTAAAACAACATCAAGTATACTTTAAAACCCAAATAACTTACTTTTTCAAAACAAGTAACCTATACTTAAATCAAGTTACTTCTACTTTTCCGAAATCAAGTCGTGTAGCTTTCAAAATCAAATCTTTCTTTTATCTTCATAAAGTCGTTATAACTAACTTCCCAAAAAGCCATTATAACACTTTATGTTATTTTTAAACAAACAAAATTCATTTCACACACGCACGCCTACCGCACTATAGTTCACAACAATCATGCTCAAGAGTATAGAAGAATCACATACCTCTTCTGCTTAATCCACAAGCCAAGTCGAGTACGCCGCACAGTAAGATACACCTATAATATCCACAATACATCTATCAACTTCTAGTTCTCTTTATAGAATAATTCTAAGTACAAGGATCCTTATCCTAGGGAAAATTCAAAGACTCCGCCCCGCAATCACATAAATAACCTCCCTAACAAGTGCCCGCTACCAAGCCAACAACTCCAAGGATTATCACACGACCAATCCGCCCGCGATCGTGCCTTACCCTGCACCCTAGTGACACAACATCGAGTAATCACTGAACATAAAGACAATACATGAAACCAATGTAATATGACATTGAAATAAGAAGACAAAGCAACTAAAAACGGTTACCTTCAAAGATATATATAAATAGCAATTTGAACAAGCATAACCTCTTACAAATTCTGCCCACAACAAGATTTCATGCACTTACGTAATAATATGACAACAACGACGGACAGGCCTCGCCATACCCCGAATGTAAGCACCTACAATCAACAGTGGACTATACCAAGATAAGCCTCCGAGAAACGAGCTTTCCTAAATGCCGAATCAGGACTTAAGAGCGAGGATCACGATCGATGTAACTTTACTCATGCATGAACGCACTTCGGGCGAGGTCGCATAACAAAAATTTAGTATGTGAAATCAAATAACATCAGAAATGAAATCATAGTAGTCTATATAAAGCAGTGAGACATGTATGATAACCAAACTACGCCACAATAAATAAACAAATTCAAGTCGTGGACTCACGCCATCAAAGTCATCCTCACGCCCGCGAGCTCTTCCTCACCGCCAGCCTAGGTACAAATCATGTGATACGATATCGTGTCTCGCCCATCTTACGGACCCAATATAGAAACGTGGGAATACATTCCTGATGAACCTAGAGTCGCGAAATACATTCCTGACGAACCTGAGTCAAGTGAATACATTCCTGACGAACCTAGTCGAGTGAATACATTCCTGATGAACCAGAATCATGAAATACATTCTGATGAACCAGAATCAAGTGAATACATTCCTGATGAACCTAATCAAGTGAAATACATTCCTGATGAACCTAATCAAGTGAAATACATTCCTGACGAACCTAATCAAGTGAAATACATTCCTGATGAACCGATAGTCGAGTGAAATACATTCCTGATGAACCTAGAGTCGAGTAGAACACAATATTTGCACAACAAGGCTATCACACGTAACATGGTCAAGTTTCATAACGACAAGCATAGGCAAGTTATACACAACTCAAGGCACTTTCATTTTATGTCAAAGTCCGGATTTTAACTCCTAAAGTACTACGACGTTAAATTCCTTTTAAGATCCATTTCTTTACAAAGGTCACCCGATACCCGTAGTATAAAATTAGAGAGACTAACATTGTTAAGTAAACCAAAATGCTTTCCTTTGTAAAATCAAGTAACAACCTTATTTTCCAAACGCTCAAGTTTGCCTAATTTCAAATGCTCAAGTTTCTCATTTTAGAAAGTGGTTTCAGAGTTCATAGTTTTAAATCCTTTAAAACATAATTCTCCTTTAAACGCTTGAGAAACCTATGTCTTATAAGTGAGTAGGTTATTCTTGTTTATAATCAATCTTATTAAGCATCCATGATCTAGGAAATGTCATTTTGTCTCATCTTAGCTTCTATGCAGATAAGTTTCACCGGTTTTAATAATACTTAATCACAAAACATTTCCTTTATTAACGCCGCAGTTGGTTTGTCGATACACATTCTCGATTTCAAATCAAGAAACATTCTTAAGCCGTTATTACCCAACTTCCCATAAAGCTAGTATAACTCTTAAGTTTTCAAAACCAAGTATTACTTCTTCTTTCAAATGATTCAAAATCTTTGAAATACTTCAAGTTCTTTATTAACACCTAACAAGCCGCTTATAGTTCAAATCGCTTACCTTTTCAAAACCACAAGTATTTTCTTACCAACATAAAGTCGTTATAACCAACTTCCCATAAAGCCGTTATAACACTTTATGTTTTAAACCAATCAAATACATTTAGCACTCAGACGCCTACCGCACTACATAGTTCACACATATCACGCTAGAAGAGATAGGAAGAGGTTCACATACCTCGCGACGAGTATCGACTAATAGCAAAATGCTCCAAGTACCTCCAACCGCCTGGCTACTCCTTAAGTCAAGTAGATCGCGCCACACGTAGTACTTCAACCTATAAGGCCACAAGGCGCTTTATTAACATTTAGACCTCATCAGAGAACATTCTACCAAAATTCGGCAAGACCTTCCCCGCAACCGCAGAAATCTCCTCCTCTATCGAGGCCGGCCATCAAGCCAACCAGTGGGGTTCATACATCTAACCGACGTACAATTCTACCTCACGTAAAAGTTACACAAGTCTCATCAGAATACACCCCATGTAATTACAGTCAAGACTTTCTTCAAAAGCGTTTCTTATATTCAAAGCTTAAGTCAAAAGACATTGCCGATAACAACGCTCGCTTCTATATATAGTATACTTCAACTATATAGTCTAACAATCATGTAATTTCCAATTACAATAGAGGGACAAGATATTTACCTCGATGAGCCCATAATTATCCGAGTTTAAATGTCGATCCTGAGCAAGGTTTAGCTCCTACTCCACAAGGCCCGACCCGCCTCCAAACAACCCTTAGAAGTTCTAACCAACTTCTACTTATTACTCCAACTAACCATGGAGATTTTCCTTAGGGTTTCGGTTTTGTGACTAAGGGAAGTATAATAGTATTTCGGTTTTTCAGATAGGTATAACCTTAGAATACTACAAGGTATATGGCTAAGGTAATTGGGCATTATAACAATACTTTTGAGAGTATTTCTACCAAGAGGGGTGTATTAGACGAGACAACTAGGCAGTGGGGTACCCCACGCCACACTACTAGAGAGGGTAGGCTCTCGCCATGGGAGGGGAAGGCTCTGGAGGAGAACCACAAGAAGGAAGAGGGAGGGATTTTAACACTTAGAAGATTTTAGGATGAAGAAAGTCTTCAACATAGGGTGGTATTTATAGGCCAACCAATGGCCAACCAATGGCCAAGATCTTGCCAAGTGCACCCTAGCCAACTAACACACAAAAATATCCTACCAACTCCCCTTGACCAACAAGGCCAATCGTCCAACCCTCCCTTTACCGCCCACTCACGTCCGCTAACGAGAGGTGCCAAGTGGCGCCTCTTGTTGGCCCAACACGCTTCGCCTCTAAAAATCCAAAAATTAAAAATGACATAGCCGAAATTCCCTACGAAAGTCGTGGAAACGCTTTCGCCAAAAACGACTCTAATCGGGTGTCAGCACAAAAATAATTCGCCAAGCTTCAATTAAAAGTTTCAAATTTTCTACGCACGCCCCACGCATATACTGAAATACGGCATAACATTCTCCTCCTTAGAAACATTCGTCCAATGTTCCTTCTAGGTCTCGAACAACGCGGCGCCAAAGATAGTCTTCACCACTATACTTACGAGAACAAACTCGCCACACATGGCCACGAACCAACTCGCGCAAAATGCTTACATCCAAGTCCACGAGGAAACACCTCTAACATCACCAAAATGATACCACTTTTGTCACTTTGCTCGAGGCATTAACCTTCTCAGCGACTCCAACAAATGGTACCGCCGCATGCGATCACCGGCCGTCAGACATTCGAACTTACTACATTTCGAGCATCGTCAAGATTCAAAACTCGGTTACTATCCCTAACGTGGTCATCATTAATCGGGAACACTGACGGATCTTCGATACTTCCCAACATAACAATACGAAAGATCGACGACGCTTCCTAAGTCGACGGCAAGAATCGCTAACATATAGGCAACCCGCCTATTCTTCACATGAACTCGTGCGGCCCAAAGTAACTCGCTAAGTTCCTCTGCTTTCCAAAACTCGCCACACCCAAACCGGGTGGTACCTTCAAGAAGACCGATCACAACTCAACTCTAAGCTGCCGCCGATTATCCGCACGATTTCTCCGAGCCGCCGTAACCTCTTCTAGACAAGCTTTACTCCTATCCACAAATTACCGGAACAAGCTCAACCAACTATCCGACTTGCCAACATCGAACCAATCGACCGAAACTTACACTTCCGCCTCTACAAGGCCTCATAAGCGACATTCAAAATCGAAATGGTAGCTTAAACACTCTCCACAGAGACAACAATCCCCACAACTACCTCAAATACACACCGCCCGAGGCGAACGCGATTTTGAGACTCACCGAAGTTCTTAACCCCGCTTGGTAAAACTTCCAAAACCAAAAACAGCCGCACTGGCTCCACTGTCGCCATAAGGTGAAGCGTAGGCACCTCGCAGCCTTTCAACCTTCTCGATAGATCAATACCGCCGAGTAAACGGCCTTTGCTAGAAAACAAGACTACCGACTTCCTCGCCCGACCATCGTCGAACGCATCCACGAACTCAGACGTCGTTAACTAAACTCGGGCCTAACACCTCGTGACTTACCACAAGGCGACCACCACTGCATCGAATTCACCACCAAACATGCCGCGGCCGACCCGCAACGCGCCTCAACCCAACCCGCAACGCCGCTAAACGCCAGCTCTCAAGGAAAACTCTCACTAATCACGCTACTAAAACCCAGCGGTCTTCTTAGCTCAACTACTCTCTTCATTCCACACGACTCAGTGACTTATCCCAGAACATAGTTCACGGCACTATGCACTCCTATAAGGGTCAAACATGAACACTAATCGAGACGGCCTTACCTCTAAGGTCTCACGTGATAAAACTCTAAGGCTCACACCTTCTCTATCCCCAAAATCTTACTCTGCTAACTCCACCATGATTTCTAATCCCTACTAACACACCGTTATCGTAACATAGCACTTAAGGTATACTCACCTTATCACACATACCGATCTCTGAGGGTTAAGGATATATCTATATCTACCGCTCACTCCCTTAGTCGCTCAAATCAAACTCGCCTGTAGGCGATAGCTGCGAAGATGACAAACTACCCACCGATCCTCAAGGCTAAGTCCTCCCGCAAGGACACTCTTTCGACATCGACTGACGGTCATAGTACAACAAGTACAACTAAAAGGCGACATTCCTCGATGACGCCGCCACATCGCAACACCGAGAAAATCAACCGGATGGCCGGAACCTTCGTGATGGCGAACCGAAGCTCGAGCTCGACTAACTTCGCATACCCCAACGCCCCGAACCCCGCGAGGACCTTTCTCGACCGTGGATGTGCATAATCTAATCACGCGAGGTGACTCGACTCAAAAGTTACCAAAGGACCTTGCCGCTCGCCCTTCTTCTCGCCCTTCGCTAACCCGCCGATCTCTACGCTTTCGCTCGCCGCGCATAAGCCCACACACGTGCCATGCCCAAGCCTAATCAAGAACTTACTTGCACAACCTTCTCGCTGATATTCATCAAGACTCGCGTACATCGGCAGATACTCCGTAGCCAAATCCATAGCTAGTAATAGTGGTCGCTTTTTGCAATCTATATTCTCTGCTCCTGGCCGTGGAACCAAGGTTCAAACATCATGGCCGCAGAGGAACCGCCGCCGGCAAACTCGGGGCAGCGACGCCGCAAAACTCCCCGAACGAAGCACCACCTCAGTGATGATTGGGCCTGTGCCCACGCAACCTCTCAGATTTACTCGCAGCCTCCCTGGCCGCTTTGCCCTCCCGGCCGCCGTCTACGCGGAGGCATAACGGTAAGGGAAAGAAATACGTTAGAGGGTCCAACTTACAACACAGTTCTAAGGCACGATCTCAGAGTGAGAAGAATAGAAACCAATCCTAAATATCCTATAGCCTCCTGATTATTGGTGTGGTGCACAACACACCGATAATCAAGACTTCATCGATACGGTCAGAGACACTTTCCGAGGATTAATCGCTCGATACTACTTTTGTCACGACCAACTGCCCGCGATCGTGCCTTACCCCGCACCCTAGTGACACAACATCGAGTAATCGGGAATATAAAGACAATACATGAAACCAATGTAATATGACAGTGAAATAAGAAGACAGGCTAACCAAAAACGGTTACCTTCAGTATATATATAAATAGCAATTTGAACAGTTACAACCCTCTTACAAATTCTGCTCACAACAAGATTACATGCACTTCTACGAATAATATGATAACAACGACGACAGTGGTTCCGCCATACCCCGAACGTAAGCACCTACAATCAACAGGGACTATACTAAGATAAGCCTCCGAGAAACGAGTTTCCAAAATGCCGAATCGTGACCCTAAGAGCGAGGATCACGATCGATGTAACTTTACTCGCGACATGAACGCAGCTTCGGCGAGGTCAAGACAACAGTACCGAGTATGTGAAATCAAATAACATCAGAATGAAATCATAGTAGTCTATATAAAGCAGACATGTATGATTACCAAACTACGCTCACAATAAATAAACAGCTGCTAAGTCGTGACTCACGCTCAAAGTCATCCTCATGCCCGTGAGCTCCTTCCTCACCGCAGCGCCTAGGTACAAATCATGTGATACGATAATGTGTCTCGCCCATCTTATGGACCCAATATAGAAACGCAGAAATACATTCTGATGAACCCAGAGTGAAGTGAAATACATTCCTGATGAACCTAGTCGAGTGAAATACATTTCCTGATGAACCAGAGTCGAGTGAAATACATTCCTGATGAACCTAATCAAGTGAAATACATTCTGGATGAACCGTAATCAAGTGAAATACATTCTGATGAACCGTAATCAAGTGAAATACATTCCTGGATTTAACCTAATCAAGTGAAATACATTCCCTGATGAACCTAGTCGAGTGAAATACATTCCTGATGAACCTGTAGTCGAGTAGAACACAATATTTGCACAACAAGGCTATCACACGTAATATGGTCAAGTTTCATAACGACAAGCATGTGCAAGTTATACACAACTCAAGGCACTTTCATTTTATGTCAAAGTCCGATTTTAACCCCAAAGTACTACGTACGTTAAATTCCTTTTAAGATCCATTTCTTTTACAAAGGTCACCCGATACCCGTAGTATAAAATTAGAGAGACTAACATTGTTAAGTAAACCAAAATGCTTTCCTTTGTAAAATCAAGTAACAACCTTATTTTCCAAACGTTCAAGTTTGCCTAATTTCAAATGCTCAAGTTTCTCATTTTAGAAAGTGGTTTCGTAGTTCATAGTTTTAAATCCTTTAAAACATAATTCTCCTTTAAACGCTTTTGAGAAACCTATGTCTTATGTGAGTAGGTTATTCTTGTTTATAATCAATCTTATTAAGCATCCATGATCTAGGAAATGTCATTTTGTCTCATCTTAGCTTCTATGCAGATGGAAGTTTCTACTGGTTTTAATAATACTTAATCTGTCAAAACATTTCCTTTTATTAACGCTGCAGTGGTTTGTCGATACACATTCGATTTCCAAATCAAGAAACATTCTAAGCCGCTATTACCCAACTTCCCATAAAGCTAGTATAACTCTTAAGTTTTCAAAAACCAAGTATTACTTCTTCTTTCGAAATAATTCAAAAATCTTTTGAAATACTTCAAGTTCTTTATTAACACCTAACAAGCCAGTTATAGTTCAAATCGCTTACCTTTTCAAAACCACAAGTATTTTCTTACCAACATAAAGTCGTTATAACCAACTTCCCATAAAGCCGTTATAACACTTTATGTTTTAAACCAATCAAATACATTTAGCTCTCAGACGCTCACCGCACTACATAGTTCACACATATCATGCTAGAAGAGATAGGAAGAGGTTCACATACCTCGCGACGAGTATCGACTAATAGCAAAACGCCCAAGTACTCTCCAACCGCTGGCTACTCCTAAGTCAAGTAGATCGCGCCACACGTAGTACTTCAACCTATAAGGCCACAAGGCGCTTATTAACATTTAGACCTCATCAGAGAACATTCTACCAAAAATTCGCAAAGACCTTTCCCCGCAAACCGCAGAAATCTCTCCTCTATCGAGGCCGCCATCAAGCCAACCAGTGGGTTCATACATCTAACCTGACGCACAATTCTACCTCACGTAAAAGTTACACAAGCTCATCGTAATACACCCCATGTAATTACGCTCAATACTCTTCTTCAAAAGGTTTCTTATATTCAGGCTTAAGTCAAAAGACATTGCCGATAACAACGTTCAGTTCTATATATAGTATACTTCAACTATATAGTCTAACAATCATGTAATTTCCAATTACAATAGAGGGACAAGATATTTACCTCGATGAGCCCATAATTATCCGAGTTTAAATGTCGATCCTGAGCAAGGTTTAGCTCCTACTCAAGGCCCGACTCCGCCTCCAAACAACCCTTAGAAGTTCTAACCAACTTCTACTTATTACTCCAACTAACCATGGAGATTTTCCTAGGGTTTCGGTTTTGTGACTAAGGGAAGTATAATAGTATTTCGGTTTTTCAGATAGTATAACCTTAGAATACTACAAGGTATATGGCTAAGGTAATTGGGCATTATAACAATACTTTGAGAGTATTTCTACCAAGAGGGTGTATTAGACGAGACAACTAGGCTGTGGGTACCCCACGGCCACACTACTAGGAGAGGGGTAGGGCTCTCGCTGTGGAGGGGAAGGCTCTGGACGAGAACCACAAGAAGGAAGAGGAGGGATTTTAACACTTAGAAGATTTTAGACGTAAGAAAGTCTTCAACATAGGTGGTATTTATAGCCAACCAACGGCCAACCAACGGCCAAGATCTTGCCAAGTGCAAGGCAAGTGTAGGCCAAGATCTTGCCAAGTGCACCCTAGCCAACTAACACACAAAAATATCCTACCAACTCCTTGACCAACAAGGCCAATCGCCCAACCTCCCTTTACCGCCCACTCACGCCCGCTAACGCAGGTGCTGCTGGCGCCTCTTGTTGGCCCAACACGCTTCGCCTCTCTTAAAAATCCGAAAAATTAAAAATGACATAGCCGAAATTCCCTACGAAAGGTGGAAACATTTCATTTAAAAACGACTTAATCGTGTTGTGCAATAAAAATAATTCGCCAAGCCTAATTAAAAGTTTCAAATTTTCTACGCACGCCCCACGCATATACCGAAATACGGCATAACAATTACACGCCTAACCGACGTGTTCAATTCGCTTCACAAAAATACTACACAAGTTCATCAGAATACACCAATGTAAATACGCTCAACTTTATAATCATCCTTCCAATATATCTTATACTCAATTCTAAACTACTTCAATATGTAATATCCAATTATAATAGGGACATAGATCATTACCTCGATAAGCCCAAAATTATCCAAGATTATAAGTCGATCCCGAGCAACGCTTAGCTCCAAATCTCGACGCCCAACCCGCCTCCAAGAAACCCTTAGAAGTTTCTAAACAACTTCTCTTAACACTTCATCAAAGCTATGAAGATTTTTCTGTGGTTTCATTTTGCGACTATTGGAAAAAGTAGTATTTTCTGCTCTTATGTCGATTTCTTTAGAATACCACTAGGGCTACTAGGCTAAGGTATTTGGGATTATACAACAATACTTGAAGTATTTCTACACAAAGTGGTGGAGGGGACGAACATTATAAAGTGAGGGATAATTTGCCTGGAAAATCTTTAAGTGTGGATTAAGAATAAGTCTAGCATTGGCGGGGTATTTATAGAGAAATCAAGGGTCAAGATCATAGCAAGTGTGTGAATATTGGGCCATGTGTGTGTGGTCCCACCACACCACATGGCCAACGAAATGCTAGCTATGCCATGGCTATTTTCGCAAGGACAAGTCGCCAGACACTGTCCCTCCACCCGCCCACATGGCCACCTAAGGGGGTGACACGTGTCACCCCTTACTCATCCAAAATATTTCGTCTTTCGAAAATATCCAAAATACTGAAAATCTCAAACACAAAGTGGGCCCCACAAAACCGTAAATTTCTCCCGTGGGTCCCACGTGACCATTTCCGAAAATAAAATCTCATAATTCTAATATAATCCAAGAAGCCCAAATACCAAATCTGGGAATCCAATTCCTAATAACGAACCTCTTTCCTTCACAAAATCCGGAAACTTTTCCGTCGAAAAATCACATCTTTCTTCCTTTCCAATATTACTGTCGTATTCTCGTACGTACGCCCATACATACATAACCTGGAACTACGGGGTGTAACATTCTTCCCCCCTTAGAAACATTCGTTCCGAATGTTCCTTCAAAGTCTCTAAACATACGTGCGCCGGTATAGTCTCCACTACTACACTTACAAAACCGATCATGCCACCAATGGCCAGAATATAACATGTGCGCAAAGCTCTTGTTCCCCGATCCGGAACAATCTCACTAATCAAGTCACGAAAACCTAGTGGTTTTCTTAGCTCAACTACCCTCTTATAACTCACACCACTCAGGGACTTATCACACAATTATACCCCACGTATACTATGCACTCCGACAAAGGTCAATAGTAAACAAAATCTTTTACTCAAGACGGCCTCACATCTAAGGTTTCCACGTATAATATTCTAAGGCTCACAATCTCTATGTACCCAACTTCCCCTTTACTATATGAACATAATACTTAGCACATCATCATATCACCAATGCATACTAGTCTCTAGAGGGTTAAGGATATACCTGAAATCAAATAGGCGGTTCCAAGGACCGCTAGAACTGGGAACTTCCACCACGACCCCTTCCATGGTCTGCCGGTGTATGAACACCCTGCCTAGCTATCGAAGGCGAAGAACCCGCAACAGATCCCAAAGGCCGAGTCTCTACATCCGAGCTACCTCTGGTTGGAAAATTTCTCGCAAAATGGCCCTACTGGCCGCATGTAAAACAAACTCTCTGAATACCGCGGACACTTCACACGGGTTTACTACACCGCCACACCGAGGTCAGTGGCTTCATCCGCCAACACTCACCTCAAAACTCAACCTCGAGCCCCGACTCGCCTCAAGATCAGAGGACCACTCAGATCGGGCGGAGGCGCATAACTAGTTCGCCGCGCGCGTCCGCTCGAAGTTACCAGCGACCTCGCCCCGGCCTTCTTCTCGCTGGTATCGTCAATCCGCCGCCTCTCCGTTCCTCACACCCAAGTGCATAAGCCTGCATGCGGGCAATGTCCATGCCCGGCTGAAGAGCTACACCCGAGCAAGCCTCTTCCAAGTAGTCATCGAGCCCCGTGACGTAGCGGTGCACTATGTCATCCATATCTGCCACTAACGCAGGGACATATCGAGCCAACGAGTCGAACTCTACGTTGTACTCCCGAATCGTACACCCTCTCTCGCCTCAAAGATCGTAAATATGTCGCCCGCGTTTCCTCATCCGCGGAGGCAAGAAATGGCCGAGAAATGCCTCCGAGAACTCGCCCCACACACCGAGGCGCATGCTCCCCGACAGCCTCCCACAATCAAACCACCGATCGCAGATCACGCAGCCGACGCGAACCTAGACCACCGACTCGGTCTCCAAGCCTTGATCACTCATGATTCGTCAGAATCGCTTGATGAACTCCTCGCGATCATCCTCGTGCCTCGACCAGAACTCAAAGTGGGTCGCAGCCAAAAGTCCCGTAGTCTCAAACTATCCGACCGGGTGAACCACGCGCACGGAATCCTTCGACTCGCTCGCCTCGTTTCAGCCACAATCTCGCTAGTAATCGCCATCTCCTTATAACCCATATTCTCTCGCTCTCGCCGCGGATCGAAGCTCAGTATCGGGCTCTCGTGAGACCGCCGCCGCTTACTCGCAGCCTCCTCTCGCCGCTTTACCCTTCGGGCTCTAGTTGCTTCATGCGAGGCATAATCGCATAAAAGAATACATCAGAAGGAGTCCAACTTACACACAGTTCTAAGGCACGATCTCAGAGTGAGAAGAATAGAAACCAATCCTAAATATCCTGAAGCCTCCTGATTATAGGTGTGGTGCACAACACGCCGATAATCAAGACTCTACTAGATACGGTCTGTAGACACTTTCCGAGGACTAACTGCTCTGATACCACTTTTGTCACGACCCGATCTCGGGCCCGCGACTAGTGTCTTACCCCGGGCACCCTAGTGATAACAACATCAGAGAAAATCAGCGGAAATAAAATTTAAACAGGAAACAAGAGACAACATAAGAAAACAGGATAACCAAAACGGTTACCTTCAAGTATATACATATAACCGAATAGTTAAAATCCTTTACAACCCTGCCCACAACAGTACTACAGACCTCTAAGAATATAACAACAACTATGATGGGACAGAGCCCCGCCATACCCCTGAATGTACAAGTATCTACAATGACAAGGGACTATACCAAAAAGATAATCCTCCGGAGAAACGGAGCTTCCCGACGCTGAACTGCGATCCTATGAGCGAGGATCAACAACTGGTATACCTCTACCTGCGGCATGAACGCAGCCCCCCGAAGGAGGTCAGTACTGTTATACCCCGTATTTCCAAGAGTATGTACGTAAGGACGTACGTAGAAAAGTTTGGGCTTTTAAATTGGCTTGGCCGATTTCACTTTGTGCACAACACCCGATTAGAGTCATTTTTCGAAACGTTTTACATAATCTTCATGTAAGGAAAATTCGCTATGTCATTTTTAATTTTATGGATTTTTCCGAGAGACGAAACATTTTGGACCAACAAGAGGGCGACACTTGGCACCCTCTCATCAGCGGTGGGGCTGGAATTGACGATTCGGGGCACGCGAGTAGGTAGGATATTTTGTGTCAAGGCGTGGTAGATGGATAAGGTGTACTTGGATGAATCTCGCCCTACACTTGCATAGCACTTGGCTAGATTCGCCATTGGTTGGTCTTTGCTAGACCTATAAATACCTCTCCCTTTGAAGACTTATTCATCCTAAAATGTTCTAAGTCTTAGAAATCCTCCTCCCTTCTTGTGCTCTCGCCCTCCCCTTCGAGAGGCCCCTGGCCGAGAGTTCTCCCCTCCTTGGCCGAGAGTACCCCTACTGGGTAGGCCGAGGCATACACCCCCTCGTGGTGTTGTCTCGTATAAATACCCCTCTTGGTAGAAATACTCTCAAAAGTATTGTTGTAATGCCCAAATTACCTTAGCCAGATACCTTGTAGTATTCTAAGGTTATACCTATACTAAAAGCCCGCTTATACTATTATACTTCCCGCACTACAAAACCGAAACCCTAAGAAAAATCTCCATAGTTAGTTGAGTAGTATGTAGAAGTTGGTTAGAACTTCTGGGTGGTTTAGAGCGGTCGAGCGCATGGAGTCGAGCTAAACGCTGCCTAATCGACTTTATACTTGGATAATTACGGGCTTATCGAGGTAAATATCTTGTCCTCTATTGTAATTGGAAATTACATGATTGTTAGACTATATAGTTGAAGTATACTATATATAGAATCAACGTTGTTATCGCAATGTCTTCGACTTAAGCCCAATAATAAGAAACCTTTTTCAAAGAAGAGTGCTAAATCAGAATTACATAGATCGTATTTCAAGAGACTTGGTAGTATTATCAGAGAGTAGATTTGTACACGTCCTGTTAGATTGAACCCCTCTGGCTTGGTAGCTACCGATAGAGAGAGATTTACGCCATGTGTGGGGAGGTCGCTAATTTTCAGAGAATGTTCTACGATAAGATCTAGATGTTAATGTCGCCTTGTGGCCTTATAGGTCAAGTACTACGTGGCGCGATCTACTTGGCTTAAGGAGTAGCCGACCACTGAGGTACTTGAGCGCTTGCTATTAGTCGATACTCGCCGCAGGTATGTGAACCTCTTCCTATCTCTTCTAGCATGATATACGTGTAACTATGTAGTACGGTAGACGCATACGTGTTAAATGTATTTGATTGTCTAAAACATAAAGTGTTATAACGGCTTTATGGGAAGTTGTTATAACAAATTTTATGTATGTAAGAAAATACTGTGGTTTTTAAAAGGTAAATCGATTTGAACTATAACCGGTTGGTTATGTGATAATAAAGAATCTCAAGTATTTCAAAAGATTTTTGAATCATTTTGAAAGCAAGAGTAATACTTGGTTTTGAAAACTTAAGAGTTATACTAGCTTTACGGGAAGTTAGGTATAACGCTTAAGAATGTTTTATCGATTTCGAAATCGAACGTGTATCGACAAACCATCGCAGCTGCTAATAAAAGGAAATGTTTTGACAGATTAAAACCAAGAGAAACTTCCATCCGCATGAAGCCAAGACGAGACAAAATGATATTTCCTAGATCACGGTCATTGTAATAAGATTGTTATAAACAAGAATATCCTACTCACATATAAGGCTTATGTTTTCTCGATGGTTTAAAATAGAATTATATTCTTAAATGAATAAGACTATGAACTACTTAAACCTTTCTAAAATAAGAACCGTGAACATTTGAAATTAGGCAAACTCGACGCTTGGAAAATGATGTTGTTACTTGATTTTACAAAGGTAAGTGTTTTGATTTACTTCAAAAGATAATCACTCTATTTTTCATATACTACGTATTGTGTGACTTTTGTAAACGTAACGCATCTTTTAAAAGATAATGTATGGTACTTTGGGAATAGATACCCGATCTTGTTAATCATATATTAGAATGTACCTTGTGTGTATAACATGATTGTGTTGGTTTGTGATAGCCTTGAAATACTTTCTTGTTGATTTGATAAGTAAACATGCTAGATGCTACGGTGTTAGTATCTTGTGATGTTTTGTGTAAAGGGGGTTTTCTCGATCGCGCTTAAAGTTGTTCGACTTCACCAAGCATGCTGGTATTGTACCACTCACCTTGACTTGTCTCCGCAGGTTGTCGCCTCCACGCGGTAGACTCAGCGGTCCGGGGACCATGATTCGAGAATACCTCACGCGGGTCCGGGATCCACGCGAACTACGGAGTTCCGTGTTAGTTTGCGCCTCGTGGTCACGCGGTTCAGGGCTACGCGATCGCGAGTCCAGACGACGCCGGAGTAGCACCGACGCGAGGAATACCACGCGGCCTACGAGGTTGGCCTACGCGAGCTACTGAGAGTTCTGTGGCTAGACGCGCACATTTGATATCGCGGCGAGTGACCGCCTTTGATCATGCGACGGCCTAGACAGATATCATGATACGCTTTATGACCTCATATCAGGTGTTAGTAGCCTGCTATGCCTTCGCATTTACCCCGCATCGCTTTATTAGGACACAGTGGACCGTGTTCATGTGTATTTCTGGTGCTTTTATATCATAACCGCCAGCCGATAAGGTATTCCACGCATGATTGATGTTACGCATGGGCGCGAGACCCATAGTTACATTTGAGTGACGACTTTGAGGGCGCGAGTCCCCGACTTGACACGATCGCCATTTATTGTGAATCGTAGTTTGCTTATCATACATGTCTCCCGCTTTATAGACTATTATGATTTCATTTACGTGATTTTCGCCACATACTTGGTACTGCTTTATCGACTCTTCGGGCCGCGCTCATGCCGCAGTCGAGGTACACCCGCCGCTGATCCTCGCCTAGTGGTCACGCTCATTGCTTGGGAAAGCTCCGCTTCTCCGAGGCTTATTCGTATAGTCCCCGCTGTTGTAGGTGCTACATTCAGTGGTATGACGGCCCCGTCCCGCTGTTGTCATATCATTCGTAGAGGTCTCAGAGTATCGCTGCAAGGTGGTTTGTAAAAAGGATTAAACTGTTCATTTTGAAAGAGTTGTTATTTATATATATGCCGAGAGGCCACTTTTCTTCAGATAAACATGTGTCTTCTTTACATTGTATCATGTATTGTGTTTTATGATACGCTGATTACTCGATGTCAGATCACTAGGTGCCCGGTAGGCACTACCACTGCCCGGGTTCGGGTCGTGACAAGTACAACAGGTACCAAGTATGTGAAACTGAAAATACTATAATGAAATCACATTTCATCATTTTATAAAACCATTTCGCAATAAGTAAACAGTTATGTCAAGTAAGGGGACACATATCCCCAAAATAATCACTCACACATAACTATGGGCCTCACGCCCATAATATCAATCATGCCCGTGGAACTCATTCTCATCACGGCAAGACATGATGTAAAACAACACCCATATGTGAACTCAACACTAGATCCCGCTCAAGGCTATCAAACCGACGCCAAGTAGAATAGCCAACTACCACCCAAAAGCTAGTCATAAAACTTCACTGCAAGGTACTAAGCCAACTACTACCCAAAATCTAGCCACGCAACTGGCCGAGGCAAGTATCTTAAGCTAACGTACCCTAGCCTACCATCTCACGAGATATGACCGAGGTAAGTATCTTAAGCTATCTACCAGAGCCTGCCGATACACGAAAAATGACCAGGACAAGTATCTAAAGTGTGCCTGAACCACATGTACAAATCAAGCCCGCGATCGCCACCGCAGTAAGCTTCATGGATTAGCGCCCATGGACTAATAACAAAACCCTCACAATGACCGCATGCCCCGCAAGATCTTACCTCGTATAAGCATGGCCATGAAACCATCCCATCGACGATACCCGCGACCATCCATCGTGTCCGCATGTCCAAAGGAAATAACAAGATAATACTCAAAGCCGACGATACCGCGACCATCCAACGTGGTCAAGATGTCCAAAAGAAATAACCAGATAATACTCAAAGTGGACGCATACTCGTGGACCATCCAACGTGTCAGTATGTCCAAGCAATCAATCAGATAGCCGGCCCTTCCCGAGAGACACGGTAGCACAGAAACAAAACACTTGCACATCCAAGGCTATCACAACAAGCATAGGCAAGTTCAACGTACTTTCATTTTATGGCAACAATCCGGGTTTCAACCCAAAATACTACATACTTTCATTCTTCAAAAAAAAGACCTCTTTTAACGTAAAAGCCACACGATACTAATACTCGTAGTATCAAAACACGTTTCCTTTTCAAACCAAATTACTTCACCTTCGTAAAAATCTTTACAAGACTTTTAAAATCAAGTACTCTATACTTTTTAAACCAAGTGCTTTTCTTTTAAAACAACATCAAGCATACTCTTTAAAACCCAAATAACTTACTTTTTTCAAAACAAGTAACCTATACTTAAATCAAGTTACTTCTCCTTTTCCGAAATCAAGTCATTTAGCTTTCAAAATCAAATCTTTCTTTTATCTTCATAAAGTCGTTATAACTAACTTCCCATAAAGCCATTATAACACTTTATGTTATTTTTAAACAAACAAAATTCATTTCACACACGTACGTCTACCGTACTATATAGTTCACAACAATCATGCTCAAGAGTATAGGAAGAATCACATACCTCTTCGGCTTAATCCACAAGCCAAGTCGAGTATGCCGCGCGCAGAAGATACACCTATAATATCCACAATACATCTATCAACTTCTAGTTCTCTTTATAGAATAATTCTAAGTACAAGGATCCTTATCCTAGGGAAAATTCAAAGACTCTCCCCGCAATCACAGAAATAACCTCCCCTAACAAGGCCTGCTACCAAGCCAACAACTCCAAGGGGATTACACGTCTAACCGGACGTGTTCAATTCTACTTCACAAAAATAAAAATACTACACAAGTCTACTGTAAATACTGTCCAATGTAAATACAGTTCAATCCTTTATAATCATCCTTCCAATATATCTTATACTCAATTCTAAACTACTTCAATATGTAATATCCAATTACAATAGGGGGCATAGATCATTACCTCGATAAGCCCAAAATTATCCAAGATTATAAGTCGATCCTGAGCAACGTTTAGCTCCAAATCCCGATGCTCCAACCCGCTCCAAGCAAC